>JAUPFV010000004.1:123629705-124829705 GCA_036936605.1 Limnanthes douglasii subsp. nivea
TCTTAACCAATCTCATTAGAACGAACATAATCCAAACACGTCATTGACATAGTCTGTGGGAGCCAAAATGTGTCCTAAAGATTTTTTAAAAAACTAAATAAAATTCTCGTTCTCACCACGTCAAGAGACAAAAATTGCATTCTCCGCCATGTCAAAACCATTGAATCCTTGTTGTCCCACCATCACCACAAATAAAATCCTAGCTTCCGCACCTGTAATATAAATACTAATTATCGTCGTCGCATCACCAAATTCCAATGTCATCGTTACGTTGTAAACCCTAGCCATATTTTTTTTATGTAAAATCATGTTATTAACACAACACAATATCATGCTACCGTCATCATGAAAACTTCAGCCGCAGATGTAACAAAAAATATTATCGTAATCAGAATAAATTATATATCTATGATCAAACAACAATTTAACAACATGCATCAAATTTATGCGGGTGAGTTTTTAATCGTCAAACAATGTTCACCTTCATTGAAGGGATAAAAAATGCAAAATCTATTGTTGGAACCACAAATCGGAAGAACCAGGATCCAAAATCCACTATCGTGACAACTAGAATATCTTTGAGAAATACGATGCTTCTTTTATCTCGATCAGAGGCTACCGACTAGAGATTGACCAATCGTCAAATCGTGATAAGCAATTATATTGTAACCGCATAAATATTATATGCGAGTAAAACCTATCTAATACAGACACTCATGGGCACAATCCAAAGAAGGGTCGAGTGACATGCACAAACACGGGTTACCCTAGGAGACTCGTGAAATCATGGGTATCATGCCCCACGTCGTTATGATATTTACAGAAACATGTACTTTGGGTTACCCTAGGAGACTCTAATCCTGTCGACCTTCTAAACTGTACATCATTTTTAGTTTTATCATATATCGCAGCCACACTTTCTCCCACTTCAGCAAACCATTCAGGTTGAACCCAAGGTCACCTTTTACTTCTAACCTATTGGTTTTGGTTGGATTGATTCTGCTTGGGCCGATGAGACTCCTACCCCGTTTCCTTTGATCTGTAACCAGACTAGGTTGTTTTTTAAGGTGTTGATGTTATAGTAGTGGATCTGTTCTGGCGAGGCATTCTAGATTTCTTAGTCTCCTCAACATTAATCTGTTTCCTGACTTGTTTCAACTTCCCCCCAAAAGTCATAACTTTCTTATGGGTCACAGAATTAGCCAAATTACCCGAACTAAAACCTTGTCTCAGAGAGGCAATTGTAACTTGTTCAAAGCAGTCAGCCATCCCATTTTTCGTATTTACAAACCTACTAATGTATTCTTTCAATGACTCGTTCATTCTTGGGTACAATAGGTAATTGTGTCACCATTACCTTTACGCTCCTTTCTTCCAACAAATTTCATCTGGAATGCAACCCATAATATATCAAAGACAATTATAGATCCATGGGGAAGACTATTATACCATTTGAGGGCACTTCCCTTAAAGGTTTGACATAACGTGCTACATAGCGGCTTGTCATCGTCATTAAAGTTCATCATGAATTTTTAAAATAGTTCAAGATGATTGTCTGGATCTTTGGTCATCATACTTTTCCATCTTGAACCTATCAAATCTTTCGGAAAGATGTCCCGAAAGTATTTTGAAGATAAAGGTGATTGCCTCCAATTTTGGCTACAACTAAACACGATATCCTCATTCGGAGTAACAAAAATACCGGGTTCGGATTGGAAAGCAAATGGATCAATAAGCAAATAGTCAATATGCTCATGAGCTGAACCCTTCATTTTTCCCTGATACTTTTTGAGCCTGCCATGTATATCCTTTTTTCTTGAATGCTTCTTGGTCAGCTTTAGTTTCTTCTTCAACCGACCTTTATCACTACTGGATTAGACTAATTCCTCAAGCTCTGAATCATTAGATGAACTGTTAGAAGACTCCGACGTGGAATTCTCCATTCGTTTGGATTGATGCGTTTTCTTGGAGTTGAGATGTCTTTATGGACTACTCATTTTCACCAGGATTATCAGTAGGGTGGGTGCTGAGGCACCAGACTTTTCTTTAATTCATTTTTCTGCTTGTTTATGGGCCTTTAAAGCCTCAATTTCATCCCTTATCTGATCACTTTCTTCTTGCATGGATTGTTTTTTATTTCCATTATAATTACATGAGACACAGTAGTGTGCTCATTATTTTCTTTTACTACTTCCACCTACGGAAGTGGCGCATTTTGTACATTCGGAACCATCTGAACTAGTTTGTTTACTGGTTTTAAATCTATAATTTAGGCACCATTGTCTCCCACCGTGGTCGCCAATTTGGTGCGGATAATTTGTGGTTGGAGGGTATTTTATGGAGTTTGTAAGTTGAATAATATTTTTTGAGTAGTGAGTAGTGAGATAAGGGAGGTGTATGCTTGTATTTAATGTTTTTGTAAAAATCCAACCATTAAATGAAGTTGGTTAGGGTATTTATACTAATTCTATGATCCATGGGCCTTATGGGTCAGACCATGAATTCGGTTCAATGTTAGCACACAGCTGAGTCATGCATTGACTAGTCAGACAATTCTTGATTTGCACAGTCCAAGATATACCCGAACTGCCCTTCCGATTTACACAATAATATCCTTCCAAACATATCCGACCCTATTAGATACGAAAAAGAGTGTTAAAAAGATTGACTGTCTGTCAGGAAAACCACCCAATCTACTTTCAATCTGAGTCTGTCCATGTGGATTAAGTTTAATCTAACTATCTCAATAAAAAAATCCAAATATAAACTCTCAAACCAAAAATCATCAACCTGCAAGAGGTCATGATTCTCACAATCATAGGGATTTGAATACCTAATATACTAAGGCTCATCGAGGACATGTCATAGTCGATGGCCAAGCCTGAGATTCAGTCTGGTTTCAAAAACCAGATAACATGCGAGATTTCAATGAGTCGTGAAATCAAAACAAATTATGTAAGTATCATACCAATAAATACCATCATACTCGAAACAATAGAGTCTTGAAAGGTGAAATTTAAAACCTGAACGACGTAGGAAGCTTCTATAATCAATGGTTAAATCGTTGATTCCTTTATGTGTACTCAATTTCGACGCCCTGAGTCAAACCCCATACAGTATCACTAGAGACGGGGAAACCTTAGGTTATCCAAACTATGGCTCGATACAAAGTTGAACACATATTTTGAGATCTCATTCGGACATGAAAATTATGTGAATCATTAATAAGGGAGATACATTCGCGCTTTATATCTCTCCAAAATACCATTGGAATCCCGTTTGATTTTGTAAGTTAACGTACGAACAATCAACATATTTATATTCAGGTAATATACAATCTTCTACATCGTGTTATCTTGGATTGATCTATATTGTTTATTTATATCATTGATCCAAAAATGAGAATTATAATTTTTTTTGTGGTTTTACGGAAACACGAAGAATCATTTACCATTACACCACATGAATCTTCATGTTCTTGAAGTTACATTATATGATCCAAATATACATTGTTCGTCATATCTCTATTGGACCTTCGTAAGGGCATTATTTTTTCATTTTGCACTTCTTAAGAATCTGAAGTTTGATTTTATTGGACGATTTATTTTGTTCATTGTGGAAGATAAATATCATATTGAGTATCTTCATGCTCAAATGGGATTAAAACGATTGACATTCAACCAAATCATTTGATATATGAGTATCATTTCACCAACATGGAAACGTTTGGTGATATGTTGGCTTCATGACCTATTTATCTTTTTAGAATCTTCATGAATCTCTATGGATTCTTTTTCAAAATGAATGTTTGTTTCTAAAGTCTTCCCCCTAAATTTAATATCCGCAAGAACCTTGACGTTCCATCCTTCAACATACTTATAGTAAAATAATCATAAAACTTAAAGCTCTTTGAATGTTGTGAATATCGAATGAAATAACAACTAACACTTTCACTGTCCATTTTTTTTAATTTAACCTATAAGGCTTTACTTTATATGAGCATTCCCAATCATGCATATACTTTAAGTTATGATTGCACCTAATAAAAAATTTATACGGAGTCTTAATGGTTGCTCTTGTGTGATCTATATCGAGAATATACAAAAAAACATCTGATGGCCTATCCTTAGAGTGATATACTTCTCATTATAAGCGAACCCGGTATTTTATTTTGAAGAACTATATTGCACTCATCTTGGAACTTTGCAAATAATCCATCAAAAGTTTCAACCAAACTATCATATCTAACATAGAATTCACCATCATGATTATATCTGATGTACTTAATGCTTTTACTAACCTGTTTAACTTTGATGTTAAAAAATATGAACTTGTCTTAGGGCATCTAATATATCGTGAATAAGGTATAAATAGTCATACCAAAATATTTTGTCTATAAATGACATGGAATATCGCTTCATATTCCATGATGCCTTTGGGAATGGTCCATAGTTATCGGTAAGTATAACCTACAAGAATTTTTAGCCCTGTATGCAGCTAACATTTTAACCGTGTTTTGTTTTTGCTTGATACATTTGATGCATGAACCAAAGTCTAATTTTTAATCGAGTTAACTTAATAAAACTTTAAATTATAAGCTTATTTACAAAGCACTAATGAATAGTATATATAATTCTAAAGTGTGGTTCGTGAATTTTAAACCATGTGATAAGGTGCTAAGAATAGTTTTCTTCATAACAAATAAAAAAGGCTCCACAAGTTGGCTCCAAATTGGGAAAACCCATTCACACCCAAAGCCAAGATATATCATGAAATTACAGTTACTCGATGTAAAATGAAACCAAGTTTGGAACCCTTAAAGTATAGATAATTTAAATATTTATTGTAGTCTTCCTCTTATAACTTACTATTCTTGTAAAAAAAAATTAAAATAATGAGGATGTGTTATTTGCTCTCTTGGTGACACTACAAGTTTTCCATGCCCAAAACTAAGCCTTATTTATTATTTGTATAAAAAGTTACAAGATACAAAAAACAAAGGCTAATAGATTGATGTATGGATTCTTTCCGGAAGAACCTAAGGTTTAGAAAAAATAGACTACAAGTTTCAGAAAAACAATTTAAATTATTTAAATAATAAAGTACTTCATGGACTACGACCATAAAATCTACAAATATAAGTCTCGAATGACAAAAAAATCAATCTTAGGATAGTAAAAGTATTATATTAGGAACACTATGCTTATCAAAATCTCTATCAACAATAAGTTTTTGAATTAATCCTTAGACAAAAAAGCAAGATGCAACTTCTTCAATACAAAAGAAATAAGGAAAAATCCCTAACGGGACTTATGCACTCCATTCATGCTTGACAAATTCTAGAAAACTCAAAACATATGACATAAGCGTGCAATAAATAAGTCTCAGAATATTGAGATTGATGAGTCAATAAAAAACAGAGAAAATTAAGTGTTTTATTACAACACAAAGGCTCATCCAAAAGTAAAAAATAAAAAAGTACTCATAAAAACCAAAAAAAAGTTTAAATACAAAAAGTACAATAACGCGTTCAACATTTACACAAACAAATAGTGGAAAAATTAAGTTTGGACATTGATCTAAGATGAGTGATATGTTCGGCTGGGGCATTAACAGTTGCTTGATACATCAATATTTTCAACATTTTAACTGTAACACCAATAGCATGAGCTCCACTTTTTTCATAAATAATTTTATCAACATCACTCCCTAACCATCTTCTCCATACTCAGCCGCATCCTGGTGTATCATCTTCTTATTCTCAATTTCCTCAAGAAGATAAATGATACGTTGACCATTTTTATTCCAACCTAACAAAGCAGGAGGAGTTATAAGATTTATCACTCTGATCTGTGTCTTTTGGTCATTCAAACTCATGAACATTATACCAAAAATGATCTAAGTTAAGCTTATGATACTCCTCATGAAATTCCATAACTAAACTAGAACGGGCTTCCATAACAGCTTCCTGAGTAATGTCAAACATTGAATTTTGGTGAGCAGTAACATCATCAGTACAAGATTTACGTTCAGGAAATAGATATTCTGTAACAAAGTTATATTTTTTTGGCATGCCGTCCAATTGCTTATGCAGTTTCAACTTGGAAACCTCGGCTTTTACCTTGGTATCTAGTTTCTCCTGAAGTTTTGACTTTGAGACCTCGACATATTCATTGGTGTTCATAAAAAAAATTAAATTGATAACTACAATCCTTCGGCAACAGTAAGTGACACTTTAAAAGTATTCAGTTTCTCCTTACAATTCGACATAACTTTTCTGTACACAACAACTACATTCTGTAAAAACTTACCATATGGAAGCTAGCCGAGAAGCTCTCATTAGCATACAACAATACACTCACAACAAAAATAAGACAAAAATTTATTCCTTAGTTCTTCAGCTTGGGATTTTAATTCAAGATTTTTCAATTTTTACCTATATTGGTCAAATTTCAGCTTTTCCTTCAGCTGCCTCTCACTCACAACCTTAGCTTCAAGAACAACCCTTAATGCAAATTATCTCTCTAAAGGCTCAATTGCACCATCAAAAAGAGCAAGAAGATCATAAACGTAGGCTGGTGGATTAATTTTGGATTGCTGAAGATACCCTAAAAAATATAATGACATACAATAAATGTTTATGCCATAAAATAATATAATAAATAATGAAACTTCATTTTACCTCAAATACCAAATTCAAGTACCTTTTAGCAAGGTCCACGGGAAAGAGATGGATGTTAAGTATCCTATTACTCGCTAGAGTGGCAAACTAAGTCATAATTCTAAGAATTTTGTCTAAGCGAGAAAACAGAAAATGGTGAAGTACTAACTTCGGTTAAGAAATGACGACTATCATTCTTATTTAAAGTCACATATTTGTAACAATCGTATGTATGCTGAAAAGGTACATGTAGAACATCATTCGCATCACTTGAAGGGTCATAGTCAATAATGATAGTAGGATCTGGACTGGCTGAAGGTTCAACATCAATCTCAGTAGTAACAAGTGCATCTTCCTCCACATTAACCTCAATACCCGAAGTACTCTTCCACTCAGTGGGTTTGCCCACTGCATGATCAACTTCCTTGAGATTCTCAAAAGTGGTTCCATTATCATCCTATTTGAAAACATCAACATCAACAGTGATTCCATGATCAATAGGGAAGGTCATATCGAGAGATGAAGATCTCAAAGCTTGAGAAATACCTTTGCATTGTTATGTCGAGAACGCGGAATCTCATCACGATCTCATTTCAGGGTTTTCATAGTCTTAGTAAGGATCTTTTGCTTTATAGATTCAAAGTCAAGCTTCAGAATAGATTCGCGCAAGGTTATATCTTCCCCCTTAAAACTAGAGACTTCATTTGACATAGTGTTATAAGATACAACAACTATTTTAGACATAATATGAGAAATGAATCCCATACTTCAAGCATTTAAATCAAGCATATAATCTCCTAAGACTATGAACTTAGAACAAGCACGGTCAGAAAAATAAAGGGCATGAATAAAATCCTCAACAGCCTCTGTATCCACCAAAATAAAACATGCACTGTTGAGGATCAAAATGAGGCTCATGAGCTGAATAGTCTTCAACGGATCGCTCAAAGAAATAGTTTTGCAACCATGATGGGCTCCGACTTTCATATTGGAAGAAATAACAAACATTTTCCCCAAATTTTGTTTTTGTGCCTTGGTGCAGAGTTTTGTTTGGGAATAACACTTGTCATCTTTAGGCAATTTTTGTATAACCTTTTATTAGAATACACTTTTTAAAATTCTTCTTCAAAGGAGAAGACATCTCAACCATATATTCCTGCGAGGAAGAATAGACAGTTAACCATCCCCTGACAACGGCGCTGGACCACAGTCCACTGCTAGTAAAATGTGAATGCATCAAAATGGAAGAATATGAGTGATTTTTTTACAACCTCTTCCACCTTGACAATATATATTTGACGAGTATACTCTACTTTTTCCTTTTAAGTGGCATATATCTACAGCAGGAGCAGAGAAAAAAAATTAAATATAAATAAATCAAATATCAAGTTGAAGAGAGTATAAAATAGATAAATTTACATTTGGAACACCGAATTTGGCTACCAAGAGGAATGACACTCCCATCTTTGGTCTCCTAGCTGTTAGGAAGGAAAATAAATTTGTCCTTCAATACATTTTAGAGTTAAGAAGGTCAATCACAATATTTACAAAGGGTTTTATCAAAAAATGGAAGAACGGACTAGTTTTTCGGCCAACAACCTTGCAGGCAATCAGGAACTCATTTACAGAGATCCATGGAAAACAACGTCTTGATAAAATTATAAGAATAGTAAAATCCAAGAGTTGGTCTGGAAAAATCTGACAAGATCGCGGTTCAAGAGATACTGAAACCCGTGTTCAAGAATGTAGTTGAAGAAAACAACTTCACCATCATGAAGATCAAATGGACTTTCTCCTTTCAACGAAAACCGAGGGTGAACATCATTAAATATATCTTAGTCAAATACTTTTTTTAAAACACTCATCTTCTGTCAAGTACATATATAATTTTTTTTAATATAGAACTCATTTTTGCATTTGAGTCCAACTACATAACTCAACTCTCCTTTAATTTGGTTACCACCAAAATCACATTTACTATTACCTTTCGCAGTTGACAAACTCATACCTTCACAGTTGAAATAAAATCTGAAACACCGTTGCAATATAATATCGAATCTTAAAGGTCTTTCGCATATTTTTATATTATCCAACTCTTTTGTAGTCTTATTTCGACTCTGACTCAAGTATACTGTTAAAAAATCTTTGAATCAAGTGTAATATCAAAATCTCATAACTATTATATCTTTTATTATTTCAAAAATTAACTGTACATTTTAAAAACAAAAGCGAAAGTAACAACTTTGTGAGATGAGTATGAATGCGTGTCGCTGTGAAAGTGAGGAGGCATTGCTCTTGGAGTGTTTTGGAGTCTCTTAATACTCCTAATTAATACTCCTAAAAGTTTGTAATGTAAAAAAAATGTTTAGTTTGAAACCATAGCTCAAAAACTGAGCTTTGTAATGTATATCATCTAGTTTTGGATGTATGGTCGGTTATCTATCTTAGGGTTAAGCTAAATTGAAATACGTTTTTTTTTAAACGAGACCCGTTATATTAAAACTTTTTTTATAATGAGACTCCAAAATTTGGATTTTTTTTCAAAAATTAAAAAAAAAATTATTTTGTCCCTCACGATAGATTCCAAATTTTTGGAAAACGCAATTCAGATTTGGACAACGGTATATGGAAACCTATTTGGTTATAATAAGCCCCAAAACCAAACTTTTCTTTTTATTTTATGAAAAATGAAAGTTTTATCTTCCTCATATAAAACTAAATTTTTAACTAAAAATCAACTCATTTTTTTGGAAACCAAATTTCTCCTGTTCAATATTCGAAAAACTACTCTATTCCATTCTTCTTCGTCTATCTCAGCACGTACCATCTCTTTCTGGTAAGTCTCTCTCCCAGACTCAGGTCAGTACGTGGTCATGTTAATTTGTCTGTCTATTTAGTGAACTCCAATTCTATGATTACAGGGTTTGTCTTTTGTTTGTATATTGTGTAAAAGTTTGACTTTTATCTTTAACAACAGGTGGTATCGTTTGTTATAGTCGAAACAGTAAAACTAATCGGAGCTTTATATTTGCTGAATGGTGTTGCTAAGCCAGAGTATACGTTATTAGACCTTTTCAAGGTTAGCAAATCGAAGAGGGAAAGGAATTGGTTGTTATCCTCTGCGATAAGTTTTGATTTCGATTTCTTTTTTATTCTTTTCGCAATGCTCACGTTTGCGTCAAATCTCGCAAAAGTCTGCCGAGCGAGATCTGCCCCACCGATGGCACCAGGAGGCAACTGCGGCCGAACAGTGTCGTTAAGGCCAATGACGCATTTCCTCAGTGCCCGCGGCGCAATGACGCATTTTAGTAATACAAAAAAGAATAGGAGATGCGTTTGAGGAGGGTTTCGAGTATCGAATCGGAGAAGTTTGGTCTGAGAAAAAAAAAAGTTTGATTTTAGTCAAAAAAATTAGTTTTATCTGAAAAGGGTAAAATTATCATTTTACATAAAATAAAATAAAAACATTTAATTTGGGATCTTATTATAGCCAAATTTATCCCCATATAACTTTGCCCTTCAGATTTTGGATCATCCATTAAAATATATGTTTAGTAGTACAATTTTATTTTTCCCCTTGGTCAAGTTGGTAAAAAGCCAAGTCAGGAACCCATTGATCCTGGGTTCGAGACTTGGCTACTGGTAATGTCCTTTTTATTTCTAAGTTAAGTTAGATTTGAACTTAGATTTTAATGTAAATAAATTATTTATTTTTGTTGTATATAAAATTCTAATAAGTTTATATATAAATTTTTATTATATATTATTTATTTTCGAATTTATAATATTAATCTATATTATTTTCAT
Organism: Limnanthes douglasii subsp. nivea; assembly: GCA_036936605.1. Classification (NCBI taxonomy): domain Eukaryota; kingdom Viridiplantae; phylum Streptophyta; class Magnoliopsida; order Brassicales; family Limnanthaceae; genus Limnanthes; species Limnanthes douglasii. Next base: position 123,640,174 of record JAUPFV010000004.1, read on the forward strand.
ATAAATAGATATGCTGATTTAAAAAATAATGTAAATTTATATAAATTTGATAATGTTGGTAGAAAATCCTAACTATAAGATATAATCTTTTTAAACAATTTCTTTTTCACTTTCATATAAATAGATATGCTGATTTAAAAAATAATGTAAATTTATATAAATTTGATAATGTTGGTAGAAAATCCTAACTATAAGATATAATCTTTTTAAACAATTTCTTTTTCACTATGGATTAGACAACTCTAACAACAAGTTTCAAACAGTAAGGTATTTATTGAGTTGATCTATATTTTTTATTTATCGATTAGTCTCTATGTTATTAATTCTCAAAATTTAAGCTTTGCTACATGTCTTATATTACTATTCACTAGTTACAAAGATTAACATTGGTTGATCTATATTTTTTCTTAAGATAGAGAGCCGTAAAGTTAAATTTCAAAGCAAATAGACCTCCATAAATCATAATTTTTATTTTGCTTTGCTAAGTTTAAATTTTATTATTGATTTAGTTTTTATGTTTGTCATTATAGGATGCATTGAAATTTCAAAACAAGTAAATTTAGAAAAGAAAATACAAATATCTTTATTTAATCAGTGAAGTTAACCGCAGAGGGACACAAGATTAACTTGTTATTCCAGAAGCACATGTTTCGGTGGTCAATAATCCACAACCTGAAGTTGAAGCACAATCTTCAAATTGGGAACATTTGGAGGCTGATCGAGGGAAAAGAGATCGAATCTCTAGCTTTCATCCAGATCTTCAAGACTTGGTAAGAAGAGTTTACCTTTTAAGGGGTCTAACACAACCTCGTAAGGAGAAATATCCTTATATCGAAGTTACTTAGAATATAGTAAACATAATAACTATGTACATTGTTGGCTTTGCTTTTACCTGTAGCAACGGCGAGTGTTGGGCGAGTTTTCTTTGGTTTGAATTATGTGAAGAAGGAGTTGAAAAATAGAATAAGCGATCCATGGCTTAATGATTGTTTTGTAATATTTGTGGCATGATTAGTAACATAACTACCCTTCAACAATTTTAAACTATGAATAAAAGAAAAATACAAGTAATATTAACTTAGATTTATATTTTTATTTTAGTTTTTTAATCACATTTTAGTTACTTGTGTAATGTATATTATAACAATAAAAATTTAATATTTGAGATTTCAATATAAATCATGTTTTTTATAACTTTTGTATCTTATTTTAATTTATTTAATAAAAAAAATTCAGGACACCACTATGTTTCGATCCTGGCTACGCCACTGAGGTTGTTGCATTTACTATCAGATTGTGCGGCTTAAAGTTGGCAAAAGTGGAGAAGCTAGCAAATTATTATGACCAGGAAGATAGCCAAGTAAAGTTATTGACAATAAGGCTGGCGGATCTGATATACGATTTTTTTTTCATAGAAAGATTTACTTTACCATAATACAAATAATATTTTACTTGAAAGCCCACGATACACTGCCATTCTAAGCAACGCCAAATGATAACAGTAACACTTGTGTCTCAGATCTAGAGAACTGAACAAGTATTGAAGCCATGATACCAGGGTATTGAAACCATAGTACCAGATCTCGCATCTCTGACACTGAAGAAACTTATAATAACATCTTTCTTACCTTTTGTGTTATCTTCCTCGCCGTTTCTATACTTACAATCTTTGCTGTTTTCTTTACTTCTTGATTTCGTTGTGATAAGGAACTGGTTCAGCTTCACCAATCATATAGTGGCTGTGCTTTCAGGTGGGTCATGGACAGCGGAAGTAATCCTTTCTACAATTGCAATCAACTTCATTACCTTCTCACTGCATTTAGAACAAAGCAGTTTCACTGACAATACTGTTTTGTGAAACAGAGAAGTTACAGACTCCTTGGTTCTAACTTAATATAAAGGACATTCTACACCGACAAATAAGAAGGAAAGAGTACTGCAGAGTGCGACGAAGCATGGAATGTCAAAGGAATATACTGGCAAACAAACAAACATTGAAACAACATGAACAATTTTCAGAATGAGGGAACCTTTGGCGTTGTATTATCCATAAAAGTATAAAACCAACTTGTATAAACTGAATAGGAGAATCCTATACACAGAGTTGGTGATAGAAGTTTGTATATATGAAATTACTATCCCTTAGTACCATTTTATTATATCACTCGTATTCACTTGGACCAACCTAAAAACTATGAGACAAACACAGTAAAATCAAATCAGCAGGCTCCCATGATACCTTCAAGCACTTAAAACTACTGACTGACACATGCAGGTATTAACTATCCGTTGGCCAAGAAAACTCCGTGTTTACATTTTTCCTATTTAATGCAGTATAAACCACCAAAAGTCCTGAACTACGATTAAATGTTTGCAGCCAAAAGATAAATTTTCAGCAAATTAACAGGTAAGTCCTCAATTAACATCTTCATTTCTGGTCATGTGCCAGTCAGTAAATGACATTTAGTAATGAGCACGCAGTCAGCAGAAGTCGACCTACTTCTGCAACTTATTTGAGTCTTTGTTTTATCACAGCATATCCACACATAGAAAGACAATCTAACCTTTGAAATTTTAAAAGCTCCTTTTTAAAGGCAGAGAGCAGTCTTCGGTATGAAGTTATCTCCTCGATCTTGGGGCTTGTAGGAGTTTCTGAATATCTCCAGACAACATCTTCAAACACAGCCTTACTTTACAGAACTACCTTCAACACCACGTCAAAGAAAAGTAAAACATGGGATGCACAGTGGCTAAAACAATGTTGATTTCTACATAAACAAGGATATAAAAATATCAATTAATATATAAATAAATTACGTGCTCCTTACAGGGGAGGATCATATTGTTAATAAGTTTCCATAAACCATTGTAAATTCATAATTCAGCTTATATAAATTGATATCGCATGTGGCATGAAGTGACTGGATATTCATATGATCATATCACTCTTTCCTCTAACAAAAAAATGGCTGGTGTCACTTTCTCCTCTATCTATTCTCTCACTAAAAAAACATATGACGGGGACGATAAAGAATCTTTTAAGCAAACTCTTGGCGGTGATCTTAACACAATGCACGAGTAGAGAAGCTTTCGATTCAAATGGGAAAGGCTGCCCATAACTGGGAAAAAAATAAAAAAGTATGATCTTTGTGAATTGACAGTAATAACTTGTCAATAACAAAATATCAAGGTACGCTTATCTATGAATACATTTATATACAGAATACATAATAACTTGTCGGTAACAAAATATCAAGGTACGCTTATCTACGAATTTAAAACCATAATAGCAACAAACAGAATAAGTTACCATTTAACCTTGATATACAGAGTGTCTTCCAGGGGAAACACTTGATGTTTATTTTACTCGCTAATATTGCAACTAGGGCTCACAGCTCTATTCTGTTCATCGTCATTTTCAAGCAGCTCTGTGTAACAAGTAACTATCTTCTTGTCTAATTCATAATAGTCTTCCACTTTCTTCAAAGGTTTTAAAGCCAGGTCAATGAAATACGCCTACAAATAGCATAGCTAAACACAATCAAACAAAATGGCATTGCTTAATCCGCCTATTGTGGTAAAGAAAACACGAGGTGCAAATAATCTCAAGAAGTAATGCAAAATATTATGATCATAGTCTAAGGACCATAAAATATTAACTTTGTTCAATTTGTTCGAGTTATAGAAAAGACGCTAAAAAACGTCTCATTATAATCTGAGGACTGTAGAAATATTATCTTTGCACATGATAACTCGCATAAAGCATCTGAGTATTTTCTTACCTTGTAGTCAAAAGTTTGCTTCGTTGATTGCAGAAAGACATTGCGACATGAAGCTTCTAAACCCCCTGGTTCCCTAGGTCTAAAAGTGACCATCAAACTACAATCCTTTGCTGTAGCAGCTATCAGATAGTCTTTCACAATCTTCAAGCTTTCTTCTAAGGAAATTGAATGCAAGGAAGCGTATCGTGGCGCAAGTTCGCCCAATTCTCTACACGCCATGCAAGGTTGTGAAGTTATATTATAATACGCATGAATTGCCCCTTCAATATCAAATTTATCAAGCTTCTGGATTTCAAGAAGCCGATCCAACACTGCAGAATTGTAAACCGCGCTAGCAACAAGCTCCAAAAAACTAACTGTACGCACACCCTCATCTGCCTTAATAACACCATTCAGAACATTCTCGAACATTTGTCCAGTTGCAAAGCTAGTATTGTCTGTTCCACCGCCCAAGCCGCCAAATACAAGAGAACCATTCAAGAATACGCGAAAATTGTTCTGAGGGGTGGCATATAGAGCCTTAATAGCTTGGTGTATTCTGTCCACAGATCCAGAAAACAGATCCAGGGGATTATATTCACTTAAGTCTGCGATCTGTAGATTGTCAAAATCTCTTGTCATCAATATAAAGAAATGTGACTTTACAAATAATAAAGACAATTAGGAGAAGTTGTGAAAAAACCAGCTAATACAAGAAGGTGAAAAGAGACATTCCTCATTTTGAAGTGACTTTAGGACTTGGTGCATGCTAAAACGTGCTGTGCTTCTCTTAATATCATTATCGTCAATCATGAATCTTGAGACTGGGAGAAATCCACATTTGGGCTACTTCAAGGAAGCAAGTATGGGAGTAAGAAACAGTCTAACACTCTAACAGAAAGATAATTAACATAAAAAGAACGAGGAGTTTTTATGCAGCTGATCCCTCGAGTATCCACGGTTTTATTGCAACTATGAATATTGCAAAGTGGTTCATCCCCCAATTTGAAGTCATAATTAAATAATGATAAACTGAAGAAGTAGTTAGGAAAGAAACAAAATGAAACTTAAGGAAGAAGCACCTTTATCTCTACGCATATGCATGGTTCTCCATTGGGTACACCTGAACATCAAAAATAGATAAGGAAACACTATCTCCAAACATTCTGCTATCGTATGACACTTCTATGCATATCACCTCAGCTGAGATTCTCGGCGATACATACATTTTTTTTCTGTATTGGTAATATTACAAGTCTAGAGTAGAAGCATATTGAATGATGTAGTTTGTCAACCATGATATAGAAGATGAGCTTGGACATTTTTATTGTTAGCCCCAAGAAAACAGAACCCAGATGTTAAAATAATATAAACTAGGCTACTAACTTTTTTAAAAAGGAAAAATATCTAAATCTCAGGCTACAGTAATTACCGTGAGAAAAAAGGGAAAGATCATTCATGAGTAGCACAGAATCAAGATGTATATCAACCTTGGATGCATCAACTCGCCACGACGGACGCTGGGAGGTAACATTCTTCTCAACAGATTCAAGAAATTTCTTGGATACCTGAACAAGAATCTATAAATTCAAAAGAAACTGATGAGAGGCCAAATTAAAAATTTAACACACCGCAGTGGTTAATAATTACACGAAAACAACGTAAATTTAAAGCACATAGAATATCAACCAATATTGACATACAGAGAGCGAGAGAGGTTTTTCTTATGCTCTTGCTGTATTTTCAGCATAAATAATTGAAATTGCCCATTGTTTCACAATACTATCAATTACAGAGCTGCAGATACCTATTTGTTCACACCAGAGAAATATCAATAAGAGGGCGAAAAGGAGAAGAAGAAACATACTCCTGCATCGACATAATCGGGACCTAACAAAGGGCTTATCACATGCTTGACAAACATCTGCTCAAGTACCACTGTACTACGGCACGACAAAAGCTCTTTATGGTCTCTCCACACAAGCTTTTCATGACTCGTCAATACCGAAGTATCATCCGCATTCTCATTCTCAGTCTCATTTACATTCGTAGGTTCCTTCTGAAACCGCATTACTTTCCCTACCTACATTGTGAAAACCACGCTAACGAACGATTCGATTGAGATTGAAGGGAACAACTGAAATCACAAAGATGGAAACGACTTACAAAAGCGGGAGACGAGCCTTTATACCCAAGAACTAGGTGAACAGCTCCTTCTCCTTTGTAGACCCAATCAACTGCGTCTTGTTCACCTAAAACCATCTCCATTTCTACGTTTGATTCGCGATTCCAGTCTTCCAGCCACCGATCATAACGTAATGCGAACAGCGAAAGAAGAAAGAAGAAAGGCAAAAGGATATATAATCAAAATACGAATTCGATGAAAATCTATGCAAACCTATCTATTGCGGATTCAAAATGAGATAGAGACCGAATTGCGTAGTTCTTTAAAATCAAACTCAACCAAAAAAATTATATAAAAAAAAAAAAAAAAAAAAAAAAAAAAAAAAAAAACAGCTCCTGGAAACAGTTATGAAGCGAGAGAGTATTTGAAAAATGGAAAACTTAGTACAGCGTAAAAAAAATGTTTAATTAATTATGTTATGTCATTCCATCCTTCAATCCCTCGGTATAGAGGTGTCTAATGGTTCAGGAACCATGGTTCAAAGCTGACAACATGCTTAAAAACTGGCGGTCTACCTGCGAAACTGGCCCATTAGGACTGCAACCCGCCGAGACCGCAACCCGCCGAGACCGCAACCCGCCGAGACCGCATAAGGAGCAACCCGCCGAGACCGCAACCCGCCGAGACCGCAACCCGCCGAGACCGTAACCCGCCGAGACCGCAACCCGGCAAGACTGCGAAACCACGGTTTATTTGTAAAAAACCGGTGGTTTATTGGTAAATATTATGCTGATTTTATTTATTTTATATCCAAAATGTTATATTTAAAAAATATTGAGATATTGCATATTATTATAGAATTATTATTACATTTTTGTTAATATTAATTTGTTTTGGTTATTAAGTTTTTTAGTGTTGTAATTATTATATAGTCCAAAATTTTAAATATTACTTATGTTATTATCACATTTTGAATATTATTATTATGTTTTTAGATCTAATACAAACCAAAACTATATCTTATCATGTTAAAATATTACAAATTCTACGGTTATAATTTTAATATTACATTTTGATTACTATTGTGATTTGGTTTTAAATTTTACAAGTGTTTGTTATTGTTTTTTAAACCAAAATTAGATCTTATGAAGTTATAAGTATTTCATAATACATTTGTTGTTGTTATAATAAAAGGTAAAGTCATTTTTGGATAATTTAGCCGTTCACAGTTTATACTCGTGCGGGCCAGGAGTTGTACAAATGTTTTCAAATTACAATACAAAATAGCAAAAAACTATTACAAACATCATTCATCTCCAGCTTCGTCTTCTTCGTAAGTAAAATCTTCGTCGTCATTTTCGTTTTCTTCCGCAATTTCTTGTTCAAGTATATCTTCGTAATCATCCGGATAATCTTCGAAGATGTCGTCTACGTTCACTTCGTCTCTGAACTCTATGTCTTGCATCCTTTTATCCGCCGCTGTCCAATCCTTAACTGCCACAAGCACTCCAAGTGCTTTGCCCGTCAATCTTGTTCTCTTAGTCGTGTATTGCAACCTCGCTTGGCTGAAAGCACACTCACTTGCAACTGTAGACATAGGTATAGCATAAATCTCTTTAACAATCCTGCAAAGAATAGGAAACTCTTCAGTTTTGGTACCCCACCATCGTATGATATCTTCAATACCTTGGTCTTGATAATTCGTAAAGTCAAACCTAGTGGTCCAATATCTATACAACTCATTATCAGATTGAGGGGTTTCTGTAACATTGTTGTTTCGTAACATTGCCAATCGAATATAGTTAGTATTTCTCCCTCTACCCCTATTGTTACTACTGCTTACATTTGTAGATGTATTTGATCTATATCTTGCAGCATACTTATCATAGATATTATACAAACTATCATATATACCGCTAATATACCCTTCAGGGTCAATTGGTTCGGTCGGTGGTATATCTGTAGGAAACCGTACAGATTTATAAAAGCAATCAACTAGCAATTCAAATTTTTCTTTTCGTGAAAAATGATCTAAAAGGCAAGCAAATGAATAACTATCAGGGATTGGATGAAAATACTTTGTGAACTTATATTCCATTCCAGGCACCATGTCTACGCATGCATAATGTGATCTAAATTCATCCATATGCATGGCAAGATTAGCAATCGTGAAAAGGGCCAAATGAGCATTAGGTTGATTTTGTGAAGAAAAGGTTAGGGTGTTTTCTTTAAAAAGTCTTAAAAATCTTAACATGTGTGCACAAAATTTCCAATGATCTGGTTCAATTGGTGTTTCACGATATGTATTATAAAGCGTCGATATCTCTTCTTTAAAAACATGCGCACGTGCAAGCATTGTGTAAGTAGAATTCCATCTAGTTTCGACATCTAATAAAAGTTTCTTATATTTTTTCCCATTTGAAAGAACAAGTGTTTTAAAAGCTCTTTTTTTAGCAGCGGATGTCGAGCAAAATAGGATCCCATTTTTTATAGGGGTAATATAATCACCCTGAACCTTACGTATTCCTTCTTTCGCAATTAATTGAAGTACGTGGCATAAACATTTGGTGTGAAACAATTTTGGAAAAGGAGGACTGCAATCTGCTATAAGATATGTTATAGCACTAATATTAGAAGATGCATTATCCAACGAAATAGACATAATCTTGTTTTTAATGCCATAAACATTCATGCATTCAGTCATACTCTCCCTAATTATTTGTGCGGTATGCTTCCCAATTGATTCAAACCATATAATTCTCCTTTGGAGGACCCATTGGGCGTCCATCCAATGGAGGGTAACACATATCATATCTAAATCAGTAAAAGTAGCTATGTCACTAGTAATCGAAACATTCCATGGCAAAGTCTGCATAGTTTGAATAATCTCTTTTTTTCTTTGTAAATAATATTTAAAGGCTAGCGATCGCAAAGAGGTACGTGGAATGCGTGTTGCCTGTGGGTTTACCCCAACTTGCATCCAATTTTCGTATCTCCAAGAATCCCCAAAACTAAATGGTTGTAAACTACCGACTGCATAAATCATTGTTTCTTCCCTATACGTATCGTGGTTAAACTCAAAAGGAAGACCTGTTTGAGGGTTCGTGCAAACATTAGTTGGGTTAGGTTTTGTAGGATCATATATTTCATGTTTCGTTAAATGTTTTACCATAGTGCTAGTGCCCATATTTCTAGATCCACTTACGTGAAGATAACGTTTATTGCACTCTTTACAAATACAAAACAAACCATCTTCTGATAGAGTATAGTGATTCCAAATCCAAGATGTTTTCTTACGAGATCTCCCCCCACTAGTACTTCCACCACCACTTTCGCGGGAGGAGAGTGTGTCAACGTGAGGGAATTCTGTAGAAAAATCATCCATGGTATTGAGATCCACATTAGATGGTGGGTTTATCCCAGTATTTCTACGTTTTGAATTCATTTTAAAACTAATAACAGTTTTTTTTTTCAAATATGCAATAAAATACTAATAATAAAATCACAATTTAGACTAATAACAAGATATAACAACTAAATTTAGACTAATAACAAGATAGAACAACTAAATTTAGACTAATAACAACTAAGAAACAATTTGCGGAAAAACAAAAATCAAACAATTTCGAAAGTAGGAGTAGAATAAGTAAAATAACTAATTGTAGTTTTCTAGAACTTATCGAACAAATAGATAGATTTAGAGAGAAGTAGAGAGTTGTTTGAGAGGTGTGAGTATTGGTGTTGGGGTCTCCTCTACTTATAGGGGAGACCCAAAAAAAAAAAAAACCGAAAAAACAAAAAAAAAAAAATCGCCCGGACCATCCGGATGGGCGTCCGGATGGTCCGGACACATGATCCGGGGCATCCGGACAGTTTCGCCCGGACGCCCGGACAGACAATTCGGACCATCCGGACGCCCATCCGGATGGTCCGATTGGAACCGGGGCATCCGGACGATCATCCGGATGCCCCGGTTCAACCAACGGCTAGTTCAAACGAACTAGCCGTTGGCAACGGCCAAAAGCGGACCATCCGCACGCGTGGCCGGATGGTCCGCTTGATGACGTCATGCTGACGTCATCAAACGGCTAGTAGAAAAAAAAAAAAAAACACAAAATTACCCTATAAATACACCCTACATCCTCCTATATTTTTCACTACAAATCTCTCCCTCTCCACTACAAATCTATCCCCTCTCTCTACTACACTTCTCTAAAAAAAATTTATATTTTTCAAACTCTATTTAAATTTCAGGTTTCGCAAATGTCTTCGAAAACAAAAAAGAATGCTCGTAAAGGTGGACGTAGTGAACCAACCACTTCCGAATTGAGAGAGGTGGAAGAAATGTTGTTGCATACCATGGAGCATGAGGTAACGGAGAGCGAGACTATCGAACATCGCCCCGAGGGGGAGATTCGCATCCGTAGTAATCAGCAAGGAGGTCGAGGTGTAACAAAAATTTGGTCTGGTATGTTTCTGAACTACGAGGAACTGATCCAAATAGAGGGTATGCAAAAAATTTTCAAACTTATTGAGCCTACTAATGGCCAAGGTTGGATGAATCTAGCTAGATTCAAATGTGATTGGTATATAGAACTAGTGCGAAAGTTTTATTCCACGGCTAGATTAATCGAAAATGATCCAAGAGGTTTAGGATTGAATTGTTTGATTGATGGTAAAGACATTAGTTTTTTTGAAACTGATTTCTACGATCTTTTTTCCGTTCCAACCCATGATATCTATACCGGTAATAAATTACCTCCCATTAGTTATCGCCCTACGATATGGAGTGCTGATTGGCCTTTGTCTTACGAAGAAGCGGTAGAGATTCTTACTTGTCCTGGTGCGGAAGCTCCGGAAATTAGCGGTAAATTTCGAGCCATGCGGGGTAATTTGGATGGTATTGGGAAATTAGCTTTGAAATTGGTAAATAGTATATTTCTTCCACCTAGTAACAATGATTCGCAGCTTTCATATATTCAAACATTTGTTACTGCTTTTATGATTCGAAATCAGGGAATAATTAATTTACCCAGCTTGATGATTCGAAATATGGCTGCGAGGTGTGGTACGGATAAACTACCTTATGGGATGATATTGAGTAAATTGCTTGTTTCGAAAGGAGCTGATGTGAGTATGTACACTCCGGTGAAGGTGAGGCCGACTAGTGCTATAGGTAGAAACTCTTTGCGTTTGCAGGAAATATACTCTTGGGATGGAGAGTTGATTTCGAAATTAGAGGCATGGAACCACCATAGAGAAGACTTGAATCAGATATATATTGCGAACGGTCTTACAAAACCGCCAAATCCACCTACTCAGTATCGAGTTGAGGCTGAAGTGTCTTTCGATCCAAATGCTAGTGGTTCTTCGCGAGTACCGCCACAACAAAGACGAACCGATCGCGAATTTGCTGAGTTTGCGCATACTCAACAAATGGTTTGGCATGATGATTTTACAAAATGGCAAGGTGAATTTCAAAATTGGCAGGGGGGGGTAAATGACCAGCTTAGCCAGATACAGCAGTGGCAAGTAGGGGTGAATGATCAACTTGGTCACCTCCAGCAGTGGCATGGTCAATACGAGCAGTGGCATGGTCAATACGAGCAGTGGCATCATGGACAAGATCAATGGAATGAGCGATTTGCAAACTCTCAAGCCCAACAGTCGGAGTATATGCGACAGATGATGGAGAACATGCATTTGCAAGGTCCATCACCTAACAACAACAACAACGATGAAGCTCCTTAGTTTTTCGCAATTGATTTTCATTATCGTTGTAATGTTTTTCTTTTTTATTTGATTGGAAAACTATGTTACTTGTTTGGTTTTTATTTTTAATGAATTGTTTGTTTTGCTTCTATTTTTTATTAAATGTTATTTAAATCACTTACCTAGCTTTCAATTTTTATTTTGTTCTTTACAACTTACAAGTAATTTATGTTTATGCATATAAACTTCTAATATTGAATAGTTCGAAAATACAATAAACTATATAATTCATCTAACCATAAACACTTCAAGCTTGAAAGAATCTAAAGAATCACCTAATAATTTAAAATTTTAATACAATTATATGTCTAATAGGTATATATTATTTAATAGTAATATATTATTCAAACGTATCAAAATCAAATTACAATTATTTTTTTAAAATATAATTGATGATTATAAAATTTCGATTAAAATGATAACATATTTAAATTAAAATACATGAAATAGAATAATTAACTCAATTATTGAAATTAGATTCAATTAACACTTACAAATTAATTTTAAATAACATTATAATATATTCTGATAAACGGTTCTTAAATGGTTAAATGGTTTGGCTGATGGTTTGAACTGGTAAACGGCTCTTAAATGGTTCGTCTGGTGGTTTGAACTGGCGGTTTAACTGTGAAACTGGCCCATTACGACTGCAACCCGCCGAAACCGCAACCCGCCGAGACCGCATAAGGAGCAACCCGCCGAGACCGCAACCCGCCGAGACCGCAACCCGCCGAGACCGCAACCCGCCGAGACCGCAACCCGCCGAGACCGCAACCCGCCGAGACTGCAACCCGTGGTTCAGACTTAAACGGTGCGGGTTGGTGCTGGTTCAAACCGTTTGACACCTCGGTATACCGCAAACAGAAAATTAAATTCCGATCCCTAAATTTCTTATATATTATAAATTGGAATCCATTTTTTTTTCTAAATTAGTTGATTTTTCCCTTTTATTAGTTGTATTTAGATAAATTTTAGAATCAAAATATTTTCAAAATCAGAATATTTTCAAAACTAAAATAGATTTATTTTTTTTAAACGACAAGTATTTTGAAACATCACTTTTGATTTGTTAGAATATTTGAATGTGGATCTCGATCGAAGGGTTGTTATGATGACTAATGCATTATGAACAATAGTGTCTTTTTTCACAAAAGGTTTGCGTCATGACACAATTATTCTTTCAAATTCCCAACTATCTCAATACGTAAAACCTCCAATTGTATAATGCAATATTTGACAGGTTTTGGTTGTTAAGGATGCATGCATTCGCCTCGACGGTCCATCGATGTTTAGAGTATAAGATTATAAACAATATGGGATAGTCCGGAATAGCTAGCAAGTGACTATAGAATGTTACATACTAGTGTTGGCCCTAAATCAAATCACTGATATATAGACTAAGAATGAATTACAATTACAAGGTTCTACTTTGGAATCTGAAGGTATGGACGGTCCAAGATAGACTCAGAGTTTGTTGATACTTGATGGAAACATTGAAAATTATATATTTTTCAGTTGTCAAAGATTGAAGATTGGCGCTTAGTTATCGTCAGAAGTAAGAGAGAAATTGATAATCTTTTGTCAAATAATTTGCATATGTTCGCTTGGTGTACCAAAGATGTCATGGGAGCACCAACAAATATTATTTTTCATAAGTTTCTCATCTGGTGTAACGTGCGTCTAATAATTCAGAAAATAATATATTTTTTCACTGAAAAATATGAAGTGATCATGGCTGAGGTGCATCGATTGTCAAAGGTAGATCACATAAGAGAGTCTCAATATCCATTGTGAACAACAAACATAGTCCTCATGAAAAAGAAGAACGAGAGATAGAGAATGTGTATCAACTTCACTGAGTTGAACAGAGCATGTTTGAATGACCTTTTTCCAATTCCGAGAATAGACCAGTTTGTAGATTCAACTTCAGGTAATAGGCTTTTATCGTTTATGGATGGTTAAGCGAGTTAACCAGATACAAATAGATTAAAAATATCAAGATAACACTTCGTTTATAACGTGTAAAGGTATATAATATTAAAAGGTGATGTCTTTCGGGTAAAAAAATGCCAGAGTCACTTATCAACAGTTAGTGAACAAAACATTTGAAAATCAGATCGGAGTTATCGAAGTTTATATTGACGATATGATGGTGAAGAGTTCCAAAGACGAGGATCATTTTTTTGATTTGGAGAAAAGTTTTGCGACTTAAATGGCATAAACTTGAAATTAAATCTAGAATAGTGTGTATTGGGAGTACGATTCGGATGTTTTTTGGGGTTATATAGTTAGCGACAAGAATATCGAAGTTAACCAATTATAGTTAAATTTAGCGACACTAATATCGAAGTTAACCAATTATAGTTAAATTCTTTAAATACTATGGACCCCCCCCCCCCCCCAGTTTCATTAAGGAGGTTCAGATATTAACTATAAGGTTGGATGCTCTCAATAAATTCATATTTAGGTCTTTGAAAAAATGTGCGCATTTCTTTCAAGTGTTGAGACATGCAAACCATTTTAATTGGGCTCCATAATGTGATGGAATTTTATAAGAGTAAAATAGTATTTATCCCCTCCATAATTTTTAACAAAGCCAAATGTATGTGAGAAATTTTTTATTTACATAGCGGTGTCAGATTATGTTGTAAATGAAATATTGATAAGAGAAGTTGTTAGCTATCCTTAACCCGTACACTATGTGAGTACAGTCTTTTAGACGCGAAAAAAATATATATAGGTGAAGCTGAAAAAACTTGTTATCGCCCTAGTTATAGCAGCTCATAAAATGAGTTGTTACATTCAGACACATTCGATTATGGTCTGAACTTCTTTCGCGACGTGTCGAGGCAATTGACGAATCGGTTAGTGGAATTCAGGTATTATGATATTTAGTTTGAGCATTAAACAACAATCAAAGCCCGAAATTTGGCTGATTGTTTGGTTGAATTTCATCCCGAACGGCCAGATGTTGAAACAACTCTTGATAATTACGTACTAGAGTCCGTCAATAATAAGAAATTTTAAATAGATTCGTAGCATAAACGAAACCTTTCAAATTTCAACAAGTGAAGATAAATATTGGAGGCATGAAATCAAGGAATTTATTGTTAAAGAGGTTTCACCGGTCGACAATGCGTTGGCCAAGAAGCTACGTTTTAAGGCGCATGGGTCTGTAGTCCTTGAAAATATAATGTCCAAGAAATCATTAAGTAAACATTTATTGTGTTTCCTCGGTAAACATGAATCACAGATGATATTATCCAAATCGCGTGACGAGGAAGGATTATCACACTGTGGGTATAAAGTCTTAACAAATAGTTTATTAGCATGATATTACTGGCCTTCTATTATGACTAGTGCTAAAGTATTGGTCAAAAGATGTAACACTTACAATCGATTCACCAATACCATATATATTCTTGCAGTTCCACTTCAATATATTTCTGAGGCGTTACCATATGACCGATATGGTTTGGATCTAGTTAGATCGTTACCGATAATATCTGGTGGACGACAAACGATTATGGTAGCAGTGGATTATTTTTCAAAGTGGGTGAAAGTCAAGTTGTTGCCAAGGAAAAAGGTAAATAATATGATCAAGTTTATCTTATCTAACATATGGTGTCGCTTTGATGTTACGAGGAGATTAACAATGAATAATGGTCCACAATTTGACAACAAGGACATAAAATATTTTTGTTATTCCAGAGGCATACAATAATGTTTATCAACACCTTTCCATCCACAGGAAAATGGGCAGGTTAAAGTTATGAACATAATTATCATCAAATATCTAAAGAAGAATTTGAAAGTAGCTATGGGTAAATGGCTAAACTATCTCCAATAAGTATTATGGGCCTACTAAACCACCCATCAAACGGTGACCCAATAGTCACCTTTCGCTTTGGTATACGAGATGGATATTTGTAACTCCATCCATAAATATTTTACATTCGTATCGAGCCATGAATTATTTCAAAGAAAACAATGATGAAGTGAGAATAATTGCGCTTGATCTAATCAAGGAAAAAATGCAATCACATTTAAACTCTTTGCATCGTCAAACATTAACGAGAAACATGTACAGATCATGGGTTAGACGAGAGAATTTAATATGTGAGATAAGGTTTTAAGAAAAGTTTTACTACAAACTAAGGAAAAAGGCTCAAAAAATTAGGATCAAATTGGGAAGGTCCATATAAGATCACTGAAAAAGTAAACCTCGTAACTTATCGGTTGGAATATCAGGATAGGATACCACCTCTACATTCGTGGAACATTAAGCATTTGAAATTTTATCCAGTGAGTAAATATGTAAAAATAGTATATTTTTTCTTTCAAGTTATGTAATCACCGGTTGCATGTTCTTTTCTACCATGGTGGCGTATGAAGTTTTAGTGAGGTACCTACATAGGAAACTGGTAAATATATTTTTTTTGCCTATCTTTTGTATGATTCAACAAAAATTGTCACTTTTGGATCCAAGCGATCTTCCAACACTAGTTGGTCTACATAAGATAACTTTTATTTTGGATCTGATGGATCTTCCAACATCAGTTGGTCTAAATTAAATAATTCTTATTTGTGGATCTGAGGGATCATTTTCGACATGATTTGGTCTACATTAGATAATTTTTATATTTTGGACATGAGGGATCTTCCAACGTAAGTTGATCAACATTAAACAATTATTATTTTAAATCTGATGGGTCACTTCCAACGTAAGTTGGTCTATATTAAACGGTTATTATTTGAGATATGATGGGTACTTCCTATTAGTTGGTCTACATCAAGCAATTTTTTAGTTTTAGATATGAAGGATCATTTTGGTAACTAGTTTGGGGATTATCACCACCAACTAGGGAAAATCCTAGAGGTATAATTTAATACTTATAAAATGTAGATAAAAGAAAAAGAAATTGAACAAAAGAGTTAAGAATGAGAAATATCTGTATAACAAAATGACTTGGCCGTATAGGGACTTGTTCAAAATATTACGACAAAATAAGCAACAAGAAAATTACAAAAAAAAAACAAGTACAACGGGATAAATTTATTGCTTCTTTATTTCATGAGCCTCTTCTGAATCTTCTTCAGATGAGTCTTATGAGGAACTTTCTCTTTTTAAACTTTCACTTGAAAAGCTTATAGATTTACCTGATGAGCTTCCGCTAGACGTCTCTTCGTTGTCTTCGAGTGAGATGCCCGCAGGACGATATTTTTCAAGGACACGACCCCATTAACGACCTAAGTTTAAATCTGGAAAGTGTTCCTGAAGATCGAGGATTATCGCATACTTCACCTTGCATATTTGGCAACATATGCAAATACTACAGTATTTTTATTCGCATATTTTATTTTTTCAACTCCTCTAAGTTATGGATAGCCTACACATGAGCCGCTTTCACCTTTTGAGAGTGCATATGAGTGTATTTATTGTCTCTGAGTGAGATGCTCGTATGTCGATATTTTTCAAACATACGACCCCAATAACTACCTAAGTTTAAATATGGAAAGCGTTCATGGAGATCGAAGATCAAGGCATACTTCACTTTGGCTTCTCGAGCATCAATTATGCTCATACATTTTACAACGTATACAACGACAAGAGACCTTTTATCTATATTGCCTATTTTGTTTACCTTTTCCAAATTATGGATAGTTTGGACATGAGCCACTTTTACCTTCTCATACCCTTCTTTGATAGTGCATATGGGAGTGTATTTTTCTAGCAAGAACTTCAAGAAGTTAGTTCGGTCCCTTCAAAGGCATGCAACTGGGCGTTTGCTTGTACTTCCAGATATTAACCTCATTTTAGATAATCCTTGACCATTTTCTCTAGCTTGGTAACCTCCTCCTTCAACCTTTTGACCTCACTCTCTAACTTGCAGGTCTTTTCTTTATAAAACATTTCCTGATTCGAAATCTGATGTATATCTCTCTCAAGTTGCGTAATAAGAACAATGAGTTGGTTGAGGTGCATGAAGAGTACATATTCCTCGTAAAGGGTTGGTTGTTGGGGTCGGGTGATGCAGGTGGATCCCCTAATGGAGGGTCTAATTGATTGTCTATTTCGAATTCATCATCCAACTATTGGTCATCCCGAATCACTTATTTTTCCTTCGATTGGGTAAAGTTTTGATCATGTATAGGAGATTGGCTATACTAGATGTCTGATGCAATAACCAATATCCGTTATGAGGAAGGGGTATTACCCTCTCTGGGTTCAGGGTTCCCTCGAGCAGGTCGTCTTTTTTATTTTCTCTATCTTTGTGTATGGGCAACACCTTTTATTTATATTTATTCTTCAAAAAATGCTTCTTCTACCATTTTTATGCGATATTTTCAAACCACCAGCTTCAGTCACAAGATCATGGACCGTAAGGTTAGTGGAACCAAGTTTTTTTTTGTTGAGACAACCACAATCACCGGTTTATCTTTCTTTGGGGTGCCCTTGTCATATTCTTTCTCCCTAGGGTTGCTCAAAAGTTTCCTTAAGGACTCAGTGGCTTATGGCCCTTAATCAGACAGAGAAAAACACAAAAGTATCTAGAGCCTCTAACATCTGCATCGCTTCAGATTAATCAAAATAAGCCATAAGTTGTTCATAAAAAAGATTAATTTTTGGATCAACCCTCCAAAATGGATTTTAACCAAATTGGCAGGCGTAAAAATTAGTGGAAGTCGTTCAATAAATCATTTTTGGCCCTCCTACAAATGGAGTCCTTCATTACTTCAGTAGCAACCATGTATTCGACTTCCTTATATGATAAGTCAACGAACATTTAAAGACATATTTTTTAGCTAACCACTCCTTCATGCACAATAAACAAAAAATCATAAATCGACTTCATTTTGTCAAGAAAACCTACATAATCATAGTAACATAATATCTCATCATCCCATCTATCGTATACTTATGATTTTAACACAACCCAACTTTTGTTTGATTTTTCAAGTATCTCAAAATACTAATAAGGTAAATAAGATCAAGTCTCATGTATATTGTTGCATAAATTATACTTCTTACGACATTTGCATAAGGTGTATTTTTCATGAACTTCTTATTTTATTAGTTTGTTTTGTACTTGAATGATACTAAGTTTGAAATGAGAACTAATAAGATTTCCAACCTCTTTAGCTTCATTCATACTGTATTTCATGAGAACTATATATATATATTCTTATTTAGATAATAATATATATCATTGCGATATATTTCTCTTGATCTATACTAAGTATCCTGCTATCCACTCTCGTATCTTTTATCTCAAAATATCATTTCAATTGAGTCTTCACCGTATGAGTTTTCCTTATGTCATTTTCATCTATCAATATGTCACTCATATACAACGGTGACATAATATGCCTCTCCATGTGTGTTTCCCCATTATGATTGATACATTTATCATAATAACTCATCACATACTTGATAAACCTCATAAAATAATCAACTTTTTTATTTCACTGCCTTGAGGATTGTTCTAGCCCATACAACGGTCTTTTCAAAATCAACATCTTCAAAACCTTTTGGTTGACACGTAGATGGTATCTTCTAATTCTCCGTACAAAAAGGTAATAATAATATTAATTTAATCTAACTCAAGATAAAATTCAACAATAATTAATAACATAACCCTTATTGAGGTTTGTTTCATAACCTTGGTCCTTGTAATAACTACTTATCCATCTTATGGCTGTTGAAATATAGTGGTAGAGGCCCATATAAAATTTAAGAACCAATTGAGATTCACCTTCTACAAAGTTATCATAATTGTTACTGAAATTGTTTATGAATTGGTAGGTGTGTTTGTACTCTCGTCCCTGCTACTTTTTGCCAGAAGAACTTACTTTACTCATGTTTGAATATTGTTGAGAACCTTGAAAGAACTGGTTTTGATGTGCTTAGTATTGTTTTTCGAAGTTCGTCTGACTAGCGTTGAATCCTATCAGGGCATGCATGTTGTCTTGATTATAATTTGGATAAGTGCATTATTTTTGTTGTGCCAATTGTGCGTGGATGAAGTTCTCATGTAAACGTGTTTATGCTCCAAAATTTTTATACGAGTGAGAGTCCTAAACTTGCTGCTGAATATGAGGGATCTCTGACTGAACCGTTGAGGTATGTCAGAGTCTTCGTTGATGTCCAATGAACTGTTGGTATCCTTGTTGTTGATCAAGATGTTGCTGAAATATCAACTATTGCAATAGAAAACCTAGATATATTTTAACGTAAAGAGGAACCTACTGAAAAAATATTGAATCATCAAGATGTGTAGGGGGTGCTGATACGGCTGAAATAATTACCTAACATTTTTTTTGCTTTTCGTAAAACAGGTGAAGTTCCCCATATTGCCTTTTTTTGTCTCATGCGTTAATGTAAGTGTTCAAATCATTCTTCATGTTCCTGCGACGTTGTTGTCGTTTTTTTTACTACAAGATCTTTTGTTAAAAGCTTATTTATATTTCATACAAGGGGCACCAAAATATAATTTTTATGACGAGTGACGTTCAGTAAGCGAGCCTTTAATATATTAGTAGTTGCATTGTCAACTTATTTTTTTTCTACTCGATGGACAATAAGTCTGAGCCTATCAACTGTTTTTTTACATGATCAGTTATGTTAGTCGCTCAAAATGAATGATAAAATGTGTAGAGACTATTATCAGATTTTAAAAAATTGTCAATTTTTAATTTCCATCTCAAACTCTTTATCGACAAAATAACATTTTTTTATAAGTTTGTTATTAATTTGTTCTTAATTTATTTAATTTCTTTTGATATATTTTTTATTATGAATATGAAAATTGACATCAAATTAAATAAACTATGAAAAATGAAAGTAAAAATAACAACTTAATAATTATAAAAAATAATAATAAACGAATATATTGGATCGCTATTTAATAAAATTTGCTAAATAAAAATCATATATGCAAAATAATTAGAAAAATATTATATTTATCTTAGATTAGATTTATGGCAGATAAATAATAAATTCACGAACCAAAAGATTAAAATTAGATAATAATAATAATAATAATAATAATAATAATAATAATAATAATAATAATTAGGTAATAACAACCACAACAAACTGTTTCTAAAAGGCCGGCACCAAATAAAATTAGTACTCCACCATTACTACTTGATTTGATCGATGGCATGGCTTCATTGAATTAAGAAATCTTTTCTAGTAAGGTTCAAGGCATGATGATGACTCATTTTGTTTTCTTCTGAAAAGCTGTGACGCGGACGTTTAAAATAATATTAACCGTTGATTTCAGTAGATTGAATGCCAAGTGGCAAAAACCCATGTGGCTCTCTGCTACCAATAATATTACTACTACCCGGAATATACTCTTTAAATTCTTACTACTTCGTCATTCATTTAATAAAGTGTAAAAAAAATCTTCCAAAAATCTTACCACTCCAAATCGAATTTTTACTACTAAAATAAATACTCCTCCTATTGTTTCGAAATTCGAATTCAAGTTTAATTTCGTAAAATATCTATAAAAAAGAAACACGTGTTTGAATTTGATAGCGCTAAAGACCGAACTACTGAAACAGCATCGCAGCTGTAGGAGAGAGAAAGATAATATCATGTGATATTATTATTATTAATAACATCTGCATTTGCCCAATTTCTCACTCCAAGTTCCAATTCACTTTCCTTCAGGGTTTCTAGTCGTTTCTCGTGAAACCCTCACAAGTCTCTAAAACCCTTTTCTTTTACTTGTGATCTACTAATCCACTTTCTTTTCTCTTTCTTCTTCACCTTTTTCATCAACCATCAATACTCTTCTTGTGATTGTTTTGATCTGGGTTTCTCTTTTCATCTCCTCCTAGTAGTGTTTCTATATAAAAAAGTATTTTTAGTGTGTTTTAATACTAATTAATTACTAAAAAACAGTCTTTAGATTCTTTATTCTCCTAAACCTTCGAATCTGAGCAGAATCTCTTGATCTTTTTTTATTATAGTAGGAGTCTTTTCTAAAGATATTTTCTGTAACAATGGACTCCTGTTGTGCAAGGTTGAAAATTAGTGGTAATTTGATAAATGGTTTTAATGAACAAAAGAGTTCGTTTCTCGGTAGTTCGAAAATTAGAGATGTGAATTCTGAGTTAGTGAAGAATCTGAAGATGAGGAGTAGAGGAAATAGAAAAGTCATCAAATTCAAATCTGGTGTTGTTAGTTCTGTTCTTGCTCCTGATCTTACTCCTGATCTTACTCAACAAACCCTTGTAAGCATTTTTTTTTTTCGTTTAATGTTTAACATGTATGGATTGGATAGTGTTAAATGTGAAAATTGTAAAAAATTTAAGTAAACATTATACAGCTAATGTAGTAATTATATTTTAACTTTGTTAGTCGTTTGAGGCTCCATTTTCAAGGAGCGAGAAAGCGGATCCGAAGAATGTAGCTGCTATCATATTGGGTGGTGGTGCAGGCACACGTCTCTTTCCTCTTACTAGTAGACGAGCCAAACCAGCTGTAAGTTTTTATTAGTAATTTATCAACTTTTTTTTTTGTTTTTGTTTAGGGAAGTGTAGAAGATTCAATGTGTGTTCATGTTAAGTACTTGTGTTTAAAATGTATTAGACTTGGATTAAATATGGTATATGTTCAGGCTTTGTTTATTCTAGCCTTAAAACCTTATATTTACTGTCAACTTTCTATACATATAGTCCATTGACTATCCGATTTCACTTAAGTTAGTCATGGCGCGTATGAATTAACAAAATGCTGTCAAGGTGCCAAAATGTGGACATATCGTCCTTGACTTTAGTATAGACGATAGCATATAGTTTATACTAAAGTCGGTGGACTAGTTGTAAATTTTTTTGATGCTGACTTCAATGCCATGGGGCCAAGGGAGTCCACCGGATGATCTTTGGTTAATAAACTATATGTATAGAAAGTTGATAGTCGAGGCAGGATATATGGTTTAAAACCTTTATTATACTTGGATTCTTTTCTACAAAACTAAACAAGAATTGTAATCTGATGGTGATTATAAATTTGGACACAGGTGCCGATCGGAGGATGTTACAGGCTGATTGATATTCCAATGAGCAATTGTATCAATAGTGGCATAAAAAAGATATTTATCTTAACCCAGTTTAACTCTTTCTCTCTTAATCGTCACCTTTCCCGCACCTACAACTTCGGAAATGGTGTAAACTTTGGAGATGGGTTTGTGGAGGTAACCTACTTCTTAGCAATTTTTCAATAAAAATCTTTAAAAAGTTCTTAGTTACAGTTTTAACATAAAATTTGGATTAAACAGGCTCTGGCTGCGACGCAAACGCCAGGGGAAGCAGGAAAAAAATGGTTCCAAGGAACCGCAGATGCAGTGAGACAATTCATGTGGGTTTTTGAGGTAAGTTTTGATTAGAAGTGTTTAACTCAATAAAGACCATCCCCACATACAATAAAATTGTATCTTATTTATGTTTACTGGTGCAGGATGTAAAGACCAAGAATGTTGACAATGTAGTTATTCTGTCAGGTGATCATCTATACCGGATGGACTACATGGACTTTGTGCAGGTAAAATGTCTCGAGATTGGATTTTTTTCAACATTGTGATTAATGGATTTACATGAAATATTCTTACTTTCGTGTATTTGTTTCTTATGTAGAAACATATTGATACTAATGCTGATATTACGGTTTCTTGTGTACCAATGGATGAGAGGTAA
The DNA here is from genome assembly GCA_036936605.1 of Limnanthes douglasii subsp. nivea. Lineage (NCBI taxonomy): Eukaryota > Viridiplantae > Streptophyta > Magnoliopsida > Brassicales > Limnanthaceae > Limnanthes > Limnanthes douglasii. Next base: position 123,663,544 of record JAUPFV010000004.1, read on the forward strand.
TTTTACTGCATTTTGATATTATGGTTTCTTGTGTACCAAGTGATTGTTTTCGTTACAGATTATTAACTTATATTCAATTTATCGATGTGGCAGCCGCGCATCAGATTATGGACTGATGAAGATCGACCAATCAGGACGAATTATCCAGTTTGCTGAAAAGCCAAAGGGCAGTGATCTTAAAGCAATGGTAAGCGCTCGGCAACTTTTCATTTCTTTTGTGAGTGATATGTTTATGGATTTGGGTCTTATCCTTTTTATAATTGGAACAAACTTCATTTTGTGGGTTGGATACGAAGCAACCTATGTACCTATGAAATGGACTCTTCATTTCATGTAAAAGATATAGATGATTAGAAGTTTGCGAATAAGAGTTTCACAATGATTTATTTACTTAATCTTGCCATTCATTTACTATTTTCTGCACCGCAGCAAGTTGATACAACTGTTCTTGGATTATCAATGCAAGAGGCTGCAAATTCGCCATACATTGCATCTATGGGAGTTTATGTCTTTAAGAAAAGTGTTTTACTGGAGCTTTTAAAATGGAGTTGCCCAACGTGCAACGACTTCGGGTCTGAAATTATTCCATCTGCCGTTACGCAGCGTAATGTCCAGGTGAGTCAATGCAAGCCATGGAAGTTTTTTTTAGCCAAGTTTAAACTGCAACATTTAACTCTTTAGTAATTTTATTGATAGGCTTATCTATTCAATGACTATTGGGAGGACATTGGAACGATAAAATCCTTTTTCGATGCGAACTTGGCTCTTGCTGAACAGGTTTGTCTTCCATCTTCAGTACTCCTTTATTGGACCAGATTTTAGCTTAGTATTTACGTTCCTAACCAGTTTCCTGGATCAGATACAATCGTTTGGTTGGGTCGGACAAGATTTTGTCACCCTTATATGAAATAGATGTGTTCTTTTTTCGGAAAACACTGTTAATTTATTTCCCCAAGTTGAAGTTATTATCTGACTTACGAAAATTTTATTTACTTGGTGTGTTTTGCAGCCAGCAAAATTTGAGTTTTATGATCCAAAGACACCGTTTTTTACTTCTCCTAGATTCTTGCCACCAACCAAGGTCGATAATTGCAAGGTATGCTCTTGCTTTTTATAATCACGCAAATCATGTAACATCTCTTATAGCCGGAGTTAGAAATTTTTATCATCTTATTGATTGTTGCAGATAGTAGATTCCATAGTTTCGCACGGTTGTTTCCTCGGAGACTGTGTTGTACAACATTCTATCGTTGGCGTGCGCTCACGTCTAGAATCTGGAGTAGAGCTTAGGGTGAGCAAACATTACTTCTCTATATCTTTCAAGAGTTTAATGACGGAACTAAGTAACAATCTTTTTTAATATCGCACCAGAGCTAAAACTACAAACGATAAAACTTAACGAGCATGTATATATTGTGCAGGATACCATGATGATGGGTGCGGACTTTTATCAGACAGAGGCTGAGATTGCATCGGTTCTAGCAGAAGGAAAGGTTCCGGTTGGTGTTGGACAAAACACCAAAATCAGGTAAGACTATAATGACTAGTGTTAGACCCAGTAGAGTTTGCTTATCGACTGAACATTGTTTCTTCTTTTTTTTTGTCGTAAAGGAATTGCATTATCGACAAGAACTCGAAAATAGGAAAAGATGTGATCATACAAAACACTGATGTAAGTTGATAGTACTCCGTAAGCTAGCAAACTCTTGAGCAATCTGAATTATTATTATTTGGCCTGACGAAAGTGTGCATTGAACTATTGCAGGGTGTGGAAGAAGCAGACAGGTCCAGTGAAGGATTCCACATCCGGTCTGGTATCACTGTCATCCTGAAGAACGCGACGATCAAGGATGGCACAATCATCTAAATCTTATAACCTTTTTTTTATGAAGTAGTAGTTTTTTTAGTTATCTTCTGTAGTCTAGTTATGGCTGAGCTTGGTAGTAATAAGATTTTGCAGATGTAAAGTACTAGAACTTTTTCTTATTAATAAATGAAGAGAAGTATGATCTCTTCCCTAAAGTATTTCTGGGTAGGGTTAGATAAGTAAGTATGGCGTTAAAAATCTCCGCTAGTCTCCCATTTTTACGATGGTCTCCCGTTTTAAAAAAATCAAATTTGGACTACCAGAAGGCACATAATAATCCAAATAGTAATTTTTATATTTCACTATTGGTTCCGATTCCGAATATTTGTCCAATAATACTATGCCACAGTATACGTCTGATTAGCTGTAGACCACTTACCCAATACCTATATGCCACGTCATATCTCTAATTTACCGTCCTAGTTACTATTATTATTAGAAAAAAGTACCCATAAATACCTTCTCAACTATCAAATACCAACATGGTATCCGTTTTTGGACTAGTTTCATAAACTACCTAGAGCCAATATATGGACAATTATACCCTCTAGGGTATAAAAGGGGATGTTTTTGGTGAAACCCACTTTTTTTCACCTTCTAATCAGACTTTTAGGTTCCAATTCCCCCCATTTTCACATTTCTAAATTTGAAGAGAGAGAAACACGTTTTACGAGAGCGAACCCAAAAGTCATTTTTCAAAGCAAACATATCAATCGACGCCTCTATTCCGACCAGTGCTGACACCCACCGGCTCACCACCGGCCCCGTTAACGACTGTCTCTGTCTCTGCTCCGATATTTCGTACATCGACTGGCGATTAACCGGCGACAAGGAACCACTGTCTCTGTCTCTGGTCCGAAATTTCCCACACCAACCGGCGAACCACCGCCGACGACTAGCTTTCGAAGCAACCACTGTGTCTGTCTTTGTTTCGATATTTGGAACTACACCGGCGAACCACCGCCCATTGTCTCTGTGATACCGATTACGCCTTCGAACAAAACAAGGTATCTACAACTGTCTCTGTTCGATTCATATGTGTCGATGTATAGGTTGTTTTACATTGATAGTCCATGCTGTATGACGTCTAATACTCCGGTAGTGAGTAAGGCGATTTGTTACTGTTGCTCGATACAGAACGTTCCGGCCACCGTAACTGCATCGACATCACCATCGTCCGCCTCCGTCTCCATCGAACATGTACGTTTTTTGTCGCCGTCTTCCCTATTCTCTGTGCTTGATATTGGGTATTGTTTCCTTTCTGTAAACCCCAGAAGGGATTTGCAGATCGAATCATGTCTCTGTTCTAGCTTTACTTGAATCCTTAAACCGCATAAAAGATCTGGTTTTTGTCTGAACCTAGTCCTTTTGTGTAACCTGTAACATACAGTATGGTTTTTGTGTAACCTGTAACACTGTGAAGCTTGCAGGTTAGGCATACAGGTTTTTTTTTTATTTTTCTCCTTTCTATTAAGTGCAGGTTTTCATAACATATTTAGGTTATAGTTGTGTTGGTTAGAATGGTGTTGTGTCGATTAGAATGCTGTAACGTCGTGTATCGTAGGTATGTGGCTGCTGTTGTAAGCATTGTGAGTTTACGTAGGGTTGGTCCATATCTAGCAATATTGGTTGCATTATCTATCAGTGTTTGTGTATAGTTTACAGTCCGACGCCATGGGTTTGAACCTGGTGGAGAAGAGGCGGAGGAAGAGGAAGAAGAAGAAGAGGAAGAAGAGGCGGAGGAATCTGATGGAGATGATTCTGATTAGGGTTGAACATGTCGATGTAGTATCATGGAACTGTTGGTTTATATTTTGTTGTGTTTAACGTTTGTTTATGCTTTTTTTGATCTGTAACGAAACACAAACCCTGTGCAGTTGAAGGAAGCAGTTTTACTTGCAGTTATTTAAAAGAATAGCAATGTTGGAAAACTAAGATATCAGAGTTATGGTAAATTTAAAAGAACAGTGTATGTAGACCTAATGTATAAGATGTAAGCATAGATAGCAAGGTTGAATAAAGTGGATATCAGAGTATAACAGCATAGATAGCAATGTATAAATGAATACATATCAGAGTCTTAACAAATGTATGTAAAGTATCAGATGGATCTACAACGAAACAGAAAACATACTTTAATTTATCTGTTAGATATAAAATACATAATCTATCAAATTTGTATAGCGTGGCTATCAGATTGTAGCAGCATAGATAGCAATGTACACATGAATATATATCAGAGTCTGAAACAAACAGACATGAAACGTGTCAATGTTAAAAGTGTAAGAAGCATAAGTCAAAATACAAGGAGTGCTTATCTTTGAGATGAATCAGGCATGAAAGATGTGATAAACCTCTTGAACAAATGTAAGCAAAGTATCAGATGGATGAACAACGAAACAGAAAACATACTTTTATTTATCTGTTAGATGTAAAATACATAATCTATCAAAATTGAATAAAGGGGCTATCAGATTGTAACAGCATAGATAGCAATGTACACATGAATAGATATCAGAGTCTGAAACAAACAGACATGAAACGTGTCAATGTTAAAAGTGTACGAAACGTAAGTCAAAATACAAGGAGTGCTTATCTTTGAGATGAAACAGGCATGAAAGATTTGAAGTACATCTTTAACAAATGTAAGTAAAGTATCAGATGGATGTAAACGAATACAGTAAACATACTTTGATGTATTCGTTAGATGCAAAATCCAGAATCTATCAATGTTGAATAGAGTGGCTATCAGAGTATAAAAGCATAGATAGCAATGTATACGTGAATAAATATCATAGTCAGAAAGAAACAGACATGGAACATGTAAATGTTAAAAGTGTACAAAACATAAGTCGAAAGATAAGGAGTGCTTATCTTTGAGATGTAAAATGTTAAAAAAAAGTCGATAAATAATGTTTAGAACGGAGCATCACATGACCTCCTATTATGCCCCGATTTGAAACATCGACCACAACGGGACTGGCTATGACATAATCAAAATGTTGAATTGAATCACAACAGCTTAATTGGATTGAAACAGTGAGTCAGTTTATATATACAATGCAATAACTTAAAGAAGGTACATGAACTATGGTAACGAAAGGAATGAAAACGGCACTTCTTCAGTTACTCCCTTTTCCATCTCCATTTTGCACCTCCCATTTTGCACTACCCAACACAGCTTGAAGCTCCCTCGAAAGAAACTACCCATAAATACCTCGAAAGCTCATGCTGTATCTAGCAATGTCTCATGCTGTATCTAGCAATGTCTCATGTTGTATCTAGCAATGTCTCATGCTGTATCTAGCACTGTATACAAGGCATAAATCGCAACTGATAAATAATATAGTGTCTAGCAATCAGATATGCACTAAAATCGCAATGTATAAAACAGAGCTGGAAAACTGCAATTTATTACCGGAATGTAATCAGAGCCGGTATCAATGCTTTGATTCGACCAGAAACAGAAACTAAACGATTTCTTGCCATTAATATACATTAGCTACGCTATTGAATCTATTGTTAAGATAAAAAATGGAAACTTATTTCAAAAAGCAGCCACAATACCTATATAAGTTGCAAGATATTTTTCAACACAAATAGCAAACTGTCATACCTAAACTATCAGGGTATATGGACTATTGGTCTGGTTTCAAACACATATATCTACCTATTATAGCTAACATATAAGGGTGTATGCAGCAAGAGGAAATAGTTTGAAACATATAGCAATATCACGTACCTAAACTATAAGAGTCATGGTCTATTTATCAACACATATAGCAACATGCCATAACTAAGATATCAGGGTGTATGCTGTCAAGTTTAATCTACAAACACATCAAACCTATCAAGGTCTATGCAGTGATCTAGCAACATCAAACATACAATTGCAGGCGACAAATCGCAATGTGTATCCATATAAATATCAGGGTTCAAAACAGAGGTGGAAAAATGAAATTACTCACCGGAATGTGATCGGAGCTGGTTTGGATGATTTGAATTGAGCAGAAGCAGATGGTAATAAGTTTCCTGCAATTAACGTACATTATATGAGAGTCTAGAATCGATTTCGAAAATGGAAAACGATTTTGAAACTAAAAACTCAGCTCTGTTACTGACCTGAAAGATGTACCGTTTTTGGCTACGATTTCGAAACTTAAATCAGTTGTTATGAGGCTGAGATACGGTGCAAGATCGGAGCTCGACCGGCTGCGACGGTGCAAAATCGGAGCTAGGAGACTCTGGATGAAGCTGACGACGTCAAACCGGAATTCTGAAACTCGCCGGTGATCGGAACAATCTGAAAAGGCGATTATATGGATCGCCGGTGATTAAGACTAGTTCGACGGTGGTTGTATGGTTCGCCGGTGGAGAGAGAGAAGAATAGGAGAAAGAGAGAAGAAGAGGAGAGAGAGAAGAGTGGAGGCTGTTTTGAATTTCAAAATTCAAAAATAGAATGGAGGCCGTAACAAAAAAACCCTAATTTTTCACAAATCAACCTTATATACTAGGTTGAGGGTAATCTTGGTATTAAAAAAAGAAAAGGTATTAGAAGTGGATATGTTTAATGAGATGGGTATTAAGTGAGCATTAACCCATTTTTGGGTACTAGGTTGTAATAGGTTTGGTTAAAAGGTACTTAGTGTGTCATTTCCCGGTGGAGAGAGAGAAGAATAGGAGAAAGAGAGAAGAAGAGGAGAGAGAGAAGAGTGGAGGCTGTTTTGAATTTCAAATTCAAAAATAGAATGGAGGCCGTAACAAAAAAACCCTAATTTTTCACAAATCAACCTTATATACTAGGTTGAGGGTAATCTTGGTATTAAAAAAAGAAAAGGTATTAGAAGTGGATATGTTTAATGAGATGGGTATTAAGTGAGCATTAACCCATTTTTGGGTACTAGGTTGTAATAGGTTTGGTTAAAAGGTACTTAGTGTGTCATTTCCCTATTTTATTTCAGTTCTTATAAACATGAGAGATCATTATTTCAATATATATTTTTAAATATTCAAATATTTGTTTTATCTTTTACCATTAATTGTTACATAATTCAAGATTTCATACCGTCAAAGAAACAGTCTATAAACTAATTAATAGAAAAACAAATGAAAAAAAATTAAAACTAGCTGATAAAAATAAAAATCAATCAATTATTATTATTGTAATAATAATAGCAAAAGTAGTAATAACTAAGGTTATATATCTTTTAACGTAAATGATGGCAAACAAATATATAAAATTAGTATGTATGTGTAAATAAATGATAAATAATAATAATAATAAATAGTAAATTTTTAATAATAAAAATGAATAGTTAACAGGAATTAAGAAAAATAAATGGTTAATAAAAGATATGTTTGCTAGATGGGTGGGTGTCAGCAGTGGTCGGAATAGAGGCGTCGATTGATATGTTTGCTTTGAAAAATGACTTTTGGGTTCGCTCTCGTAAAACGTGTTTCTCTCTCTTCAAATTTAGAAATGTGAAAGTTGGGGGAATTGGAACCTAAAAGTCTGATTAGAAGGTGAAAAAAGTGGGTTTCACCAAAACATCCTCTTTTATACCCTAGAGGGTATAATTGTCCATATATTGGCTCTAGGTAGTTTATGAAACTAGTCCAAAAACGGGTACCATGTTGGTATTTGATAGTTGAGAAGGTATTTATGGGTACTTTTCTCAAGTAAAATATTTGATACACCATGTATATAAAATTTACAAAATAGATCGAATATGAAAATTTAAAAATAATATGTTATATATGTTTTAAAGGGTATGAAATCGGAATGAGGAAAAATCTGGGACTCTCAAAATTAGGGTTGAAGTTTTTCAATTTTTTTAGAGCCGATAATCGATCCTTTTTTCATTTTTATTGATGATCAATTGAAATCATAGATTATCGGTATTAAAGCAGAAAAATAAAGATTTCTCCATCGACATCGACCAAAATCTGAAAAATTGAAGTTGTGTCTAGGAAAAAAGAACTAGGTTAGTAGCTACAAAACCATATCCAAAATCCAGATGAAAAAATTTGCTTTCTTGCCTACATCCAGCTTTAATTAGTTATGGTGAGTGGCTAAAATCATCTATTTAAAGAAATTGAAGAGAATTTTAATCAACAAAAATAAGACTCAACATCCTTTTCTAATCAAAGTTAAAAAAAAAGCATTTCTTAAACCCACATAACACAAAGAAGACAAAACATCGAAGAAAAACTCTTTTTAAGGAAAATAATTAAAATCAGGACCAATTCCATAATGAAAAAAAAGGTAAATCTTCACATATGTATGAAGATCATTTCCCTACTCTAAGGACAAACCCTACCTTCGTTTAGTATCGTCACCACGATATGATGACTCTTCATCACCAAAACAAAGCAAAATCATATATGGAAGAAGGTAAGCCAAGATCTTCCAAGAAAGATATTCTAAATGATCAAGTGAGCATTTCATCCAAAAGAGATTACAAGACAGTGTACTTCACATACCAAGATACGTATATGCTTCTTAACAATGCTAGGTTTACTTTAGTAAGAAACTTTACTCTAGGTAGACCTCAAATGCATGTCATCCAAAATATGTCTCTAGGTCCCTTAATTTCGATATAATAAGGATATTATTAGCATCATTTCCAAAACAATATGAGGATCTATAAATATATGGATCCCAAAGAGAAATTGAGCAAGATACAATTACTGTCAGACTTGGATATAATTGGATGTATCCAAGCCTCTCAATAAAACAAATTCGGATAAATTTAGAGGGTCAAAGTGGATTTTGGTTGGATATTATATATGGAGATATACCATTATATTGTATTTCCACCATCTTGGCCATAATGTTAGCCAGTGTAACAAAAACAAAAAATAAAATACCACACAAAAAGTTGGAGGTAACTTAAACTTAGGCTAGAATATAAACAACAAGAATAAGCAACCTGTAAAAGTTACAGAATTCTTGACTCATAAAGTAAAATCTATAATAGTTAATAATACAAATGAAGACAATTCAGAATCTTTAGGAAAAAATAATGATGAAACTATTGAGGAATCTGAAAGATCTTTAATGAAAAAACAAACAAACCAAGAAAAGCTAGAAAAACAGAAAAATAACTCTCCCATAACAAGCACCTCAATACATATTGAGAAACTAAATCCTTAAATAATAGAAGCTCTACACTCAATAGAGCTTGGAAATAAATTTAATTCTATTAATGATTCATCTAAGGATGATCAGTCAGATAATTCACCAAATCGCACCTTAAGTGGCAGCTTACGAACGTCTAAAAAATATGGCCATAATGTAAAGAACATGAATTTAAAGAAGTGATCAATAAGAAAACAAACAAAAATAAGGCAAAATATAGTAAAGTGGCTTTAAAAAATAAATCAATGACCTTTTAAAGGGTCAAATAAACCATCCACCTCTAGATTTAAATGACTATTAAAATATTAAACTAGAATGCTAGAGATGTTGGCAATAAAGGCATAATTGGATGATTAATATCAATAGTAAAACCTAAAAAATAGACTTCATGGCCTTACATGAACCTATGTTAGTTGAACCAGACTTGAAACCACTTTAAAGTCTCCTTGATTTTATCATGGGACAAAAAATTTAAACAACAAAATCATGATCATATGGAATAATACTTTTACAATGGATGTTATCTGCAACTATAAGAAGCTCATTCAGTTAAAATTCCAATACTTAACATTAAACAAAGACTTTATGATAACTGTCATCTATGCAAAGTGTTCTAGAATTAATAGGTTACCTTTATGGGATAAGATTAGAGACTTAGCTAATAACATATTCAAGTGGATTGTTATGGATGATCTCAACTGCATCACCAAATAATTAGAACAACTTTCATATTCAGCATTCTTTTTAAGAAGTATTAATGACTTCAATAACGCAATATTGTATTGCTCTTTAGAGGATACTGGATCATTTGGCTCCCCATATACTTGGATAAAATAAAAAAAAATGAAAAATGCTGGATAGAATTTTAATAAATGGAACAATGATAAACTATTTTGAAAATATTTAGGTCAAACATATGGCTAAAACCTACTTAGACCACTCCCCATTAGCCATATCTATATCTAACAACTTATTTAAACCAAAATCATCATTTAAATTCTTTAATATGTGGAAGCTTCACCCTGAATCTAATCAAACTGTAGAGGAGTCATGGAATACTCCCTTAGTTGCCCAACCATTATATGTTTTTTTTGGTAAAATTTCAAAATACTTAAAAGTAAACTTAAGTCTTGGAACCATAAAATTTTTGGTAATATTTTTAATGTTATTTACAAAGATGAGAAGGATGTTATTTTTCTTGAAAATAAATATCGAGAAACTCAAAATTTAGAGGACAAGATTAACGTCTATAAAGCTAATAAAATTTATCGTCTTCTCTTAGCAAGAGAAAAGTCATACTTTGAACAAAAAATTGTATTAACTGGATTAAAAATGGGTTGACGATCAAAACAGAATTAGTGAACTGGCCGTGAACTATTACAAAGATTTATTAGCAGCTAATAATGCTGTAAGAAATATGTAGATCCTATGAATATCATCCCTAACTTAATCTCTACCTATGATAACTAATTCTGCCTCACCACAACTACAGATGGATATATATATATATATATATATAAATTAATTTAAGGTCTAACCCATAATCGTGTTGCTAGACTTGATGGTTTAATGCAACATTTTACCAAATATGTTGGCCATTGTCCAAAATGACTTATGCTCTACTGTGGTAGAATTGTTTTCTGGAATGGCATATTCTCAACTTTTATTTGTTTAATCCCTAAAATAGATAGTCCTAAACAATGGAAATATTTTAGACCAATTAGTCTTTGCGTTGTTTTCAATAGACACATGTTAACTATGATCCTTCCAAAGATCATCTCTGAAGAGCAATGAGGTTTTATCATGGAAAAAATATCCATGAATATATCCTCCTCTCTCAAGAGATTATATATGATATAAAAAAAATCTAGAGGTGGAAATATACTATTAAAATTGACATGATTAAGGAATTTGATAAAATATCTTATAGTTTCATTATTGATGTTATGAAAGCATTTGGCTTTCACAATAACTTTACTAAACTTATCAGTAATAGTAGCAATTCTAATTTCTTTTCAATAATCATTAATTATAACCTCAAATGATAATTTAAAGGTCTTAATAGAATCAGGTTGGGGGTCTCATTTCCTCCAGCCTTTTTTATTATTACAGAAGAATTCCTCAAGGTATCAACCTGTTATTCAATAATAACTATAAAATGAAATTCAAAACTAAATGTGTCATTTGTATTAATTGTCCGACCTTTGAAAATGGCTCTATGAACAATATTAATAAATTAAACTGTTTTATGAAGCTTTAGCAAAACATAAATAGCCAATATATAAATATAGAAAAATCGAGTATTATAGCCTCAACCAGAATTGATCATACTAGAATTAGATCTCTTGAAGAGGCCAGTGGATTAAAAAATAAGTCTATACCTTTGATATACTTAGATATTTTAGTTCATAACTGTAATAAAACTAGTCAACAAGATGAAGTAGTCAATAAAATTAGATCCAGAATTCAAGATTGGGATTGTAAATCCTTCCCTTTGGCGGTAGATTAGTACTGATGCATTCAATACTAATGACTATACCTTCTTACCATATTCAATGTTATAACTTACCTAAAACATTAATAAATAGAATTAAGAAACTCATTTATAGATTCTTGCGAGGATCTAAGGAGTCTTCTTATGCTATAATATGGACTAACTGGACCTCTATATGCAAGCCTTATAAAGAAGGCGAGCTGAATATTAGAAGGCTCACTGACTTACATGATACTTTGTCATTTAAACTATAGTTTAAATATCTTGAAAACAAATTTATATGGGCTAAATATATGCATTATGCGTATTGTAAAAACTTACATCCCCTTCAAAATAAAGCAAAGTTAAAAGGCTGTAAAACTTATAAGATATTAAACTATATTAAAGTTACCGCTGAGCCCTTTACTATATATAAATTTAGGAAAAGGGAATATAGAATTATGGTTAGATAAGTGGTTTAGAGATCAACCATTAATTAGTCTTTCAAATGACTTTAATAATGAATGGTATATAAAAAACCAGGTATGAATTCTGGTCAAATGGTAGTTGGGACTAAGCTAAACTTAGATCAAATATTGTTTTATCAGACATATATAATCATAAACCTCACAATTCACAATGATTATAAGGATAAAATAATTTAGTCATTAGATAAGTCAGTTGATTTGGATACTAAAGTAACTTGGAATCAAATAATAGATAAAATCCGTGTCTCCAATCTATTTGCTAAGATTTGGACTAACATTATTCCAACTAAATATTCATTTATTCTCTAGAAAATTACGAAAGGATGGATCTCAATAGATAATAATTTACAAAAAATGAGGTTTACTTTGCATCCAAGTGTCATTCGGCCCTAATATCAAATCAATTAATCATCTTTTTGTAAATTGTTCTACATTTTGGGCAGTTTTGTCCCATTTAGCTGGTCTTTTTAGTATAACAATAGCTAGATATATGACTATACAATACCTTATTCGATGTTGGTCTTGGTGAACCAACAAGACCATCCATATTAAAACCATGTTACCTTCTGTTACTTATTGGACCATTTGGAATTTCAGAACAAAGCTAAATATAATGACAAAATTATATCTCCTACGGTTATACTAGATAAAATTTACTTTATTTTATCTAGACTTCACAATGCAAATATTCTCAAAAATAAAATCTGAACCAGTGACACACAAATTGCTAGTAGTTAGGATGTTATTTCCATCTTGATAACAATACAAGGTATATATCCTAAAATGGTTAAATCATTATGAGAATAGGCTTACATCAAATTCAGATGGCTCAAGCCAGTGGGGCTGACCTTATTACAGACAATAATGAGAAGTCATTGTTGGCTATGTCAGACTCTATGGTAAGCAATCCTTTTTAGTTGCAGAATGTAAGGCACTACTATATGGTCTTATAATATATAATAAAAAAAGATTAAAAACATGTGGATATTCAAACTTATTAAGCTCTTTTGATTGACATACTAGCAAATAGTACTACTCATTGGTATTTAAACTCCTTAATAATTGTTGTAGGAAACTGTTATACTCATCAATGAGTATTAATCACATATTTAGAACTCAAACTCTAGTTGATGATTGGCTGGTTCGCTGGACCCTCAAATTTAAAATGAAACATGACTTATTGAACCATCAAATCCCTAACTCTCTTAGGGCTATTACACATTTATAAAGTTTTAGGTTTGGTTAGTTAAGAGTTATGACTAACACTACAATAAAATGAAGTAGTTATATACAATTTTATTATACATTATCATCAAATCAAAGAACATGTTAAAGATTCATAATAATTTTGTTGTTAATTTTTGTTTCACATACTCAAATCAATATATATCATACTGGAACAACTCAGAAGAGGAGCAGATCAACAACTTTGAGGAAGGGATGATATCTGATAACTATAAAGATCAAGAAATAATGGAAACACTTTAAGATAGCTCGAGAATTTTAAATACTAAAAGAACGACAAATTCTATAATCAAATTATCTGAATATGAATTCTTGATTTCAATTTGAGATTAGCTCATTGATTCAGCAACATAACGAAAGAAAATGTAAACTTATGGAATCACTACTGCCCCAAATTATACCTTTATGTAAAGTGTAATGTTACTATCTAAGGTCTCACATTAATAAAGTGTGTAAGAAATAACTTTTTGAATAAATAAAATTTTGTTAATTAATTTTTTTTAAGGGAATATATTATTGTACAATTAAGTTTTTTAAATATGGAAGATGATGAGAAGGGAAATGATCATTATAGAATGATTTAAGAAATATTTATCGAGTGATTAGATGGATTTCACGACTGTTGGTTGGAATTTTATTGGTGAGTAGAAAAATCTCATGAAGTACTTGATAGGTGAGAAAACATGGTTAGAACGGAAAGGTGAAATGAACTAGAGAGATAAAAAAGACATGTAACATAGAAAATAAAAGAAATGAGTTTGTGTGTTGGAAGTAAGAGAAAAAGAATTAATGTGAGATAAATGATTAACTAAAAAATGGAAGAACCTTCAACACTCATGATGCGTTAACACTTAATATTATGGTACATGAACTTAAGTCTTACAAGTTCATGTTCCGGCCCGTAAACCTTATTATCTTTCATATTCAACTCAATGTCTATTTAAGAATTTTCAGACCAAATTACACCTAAAATCTTATGTTGTATGCCAGAATTAATGGACTAATTTCTTACAATTATGAATTTATCAATAGCTTTCATAATCTTGCAAAATAATCGAGGGAATATTATAACATTGAGTTATTTTTCATTGGTCGAGACTTTTCCTATCTATGTCTGGTCTTTTTTGAACTTGTGTAGCTTAAAATCTTGAAGTATAGTATTCTTGTCAAACTAATTATTTGTTAAGCCAAACTACCGAGCCAATTACGGCTAGACCCGTGAGAGTGTTCAGGTTTCCTGACCTTTTACTTGCTTCATTAAAAAAATTCATCAACCAAACCTCATTTGAGAAGAAAATCTCTATACTTCCAACGGGGAAAAAGTACAACCATATGTAGTATTTTCTTTGTTTTTTTATTTTCTAGTAGCCAATTATCTTGTAGTAAAATTTTCAACAAGTTTAGGGTTTATAGGAAGTTTATTTTTTTGAAAGTTTCTTCGTGTTACCATTGGAGGTGTGGAAGTAGCCCTTTAGCAATTTCGAAGTATGAAAGAAAACTTATTGTTGGAATTCGATTATATGAGTATTTTATGTGATACTTCTTGTTCTGGTTGAGCCAAAACTACCATCGGTATTGATGAGAGAATAAATGACAAGAATGAGGAATCTTGGATCTTGTGCTTGATGTGACTAGAGCTAAAAGTGTAGAGAGAGAAAGTAGAAAGAGAATGTATTAAAGAATGTCCACCAACCAAGAATAAAGGGGCTCCCTTATATAGTGGGGAAAGTGGGACCCATTTATGTCCTAGGTAGTCTTTGTTATTTCATAATTAGTCATTTACAAAATACTTTATTTACACATTGTCTTCTAATAAACAACAAATACACTAATGGGCATATTTCCCTTCTCATTTTTGCAATTAACTCCTATTCTAATGGGCTCGGCGAATTACTTCCTTATCAGTAGCCTCTTAGTCTTCAAGAGCATCGGGAATGAAGACTTCTAAATAATGAAGTCAGAACGCCTCTGACCACAACGCCTCGGTATCGCATCGCCTAAGGCTTATGGATGAGCTCCTCGACCGACCGCTTTCTCCTAACTGACGCCGACCTCTTACATTTCTTAAAGCTTCGGGGAAAGCTGTGAAGCGCCTCCGATGCTAATGAACTTGTTATGGGCCTTCTACCGATTCCGACTAATGGGTTCACCATGGGCCCAAATGGATCATCAAGCCTTAGAAGAAAATCTGAACTCGTGGAGCCTATCTAGCATACCCATCTATACTAGCCGGTGCAGGCCTACGACGCTAGCCTGACAGGTGCCTAGGGCGTGCTTTGTTAGGTTGAGTCTACACGTGTCATCTCCTCATTCGAAGCATGCTTTCCTACACATCTCTCCAAAAGGCTCTTCAACTTCCCGTTGCTTTTCGTCGTTTGGACTCCCCCATGCGTAAAACGGTTAAGGCAAGCTGCCTATAAATACTTCATTCACAAAATCACTTTCAGAGAAATCTTAGAGAGAGAAATTCCCCTCGGATCATTCTAGAGAGAGAAAGCAGTATTTATGAAAAGTAAGACCCCGAAGCTTCAACAGAAACCGATGAAGAAAAATGAATCTATGGGTTTATTGACTGGGCTAGTATTAGTGATCGAGCTGAATAATACCGAGCTGCTGGATTAATCTGGAGTTCTGACACAAATCCTTTCGCACCCGTGCCTCTCCCTCACGACCCTGTTCTACCTAATCTCATTCCTGTAGAATCATTCATCGTGCCCGAGCCTGCTGGCGCTCAAACTCCCGAGGCCATCGTTATTCCCTCCAGTAGCAGTTCTCCAAATTCCCCTATCGCACAATCCGATCACCCGACGCATTCGTCGGTAAACGCTCCTACCAACTTGCCCCCTTATCTTCCTAAACGCCAAAGCAAAACTAAGTTCCTTACAATGGGAGATTCCAACGCCTCTTCCTCGTCGGTGGGAGGTATATTACCCGAAATAGTCTGGTTCAATACCGCTGCTACCCCTTTGGGCGTTTCCCGAAGGGATCTCGATCGCCAAAACTTGGAAATAGAGCGCGCTCGCCAGCAGCGAGAAAACAAATCAAAGCTTGCCCACACTGGCAGTAGCTCCAGCTTTATGGAGCCGCTTTCCCAGTCGGTCGACCCTCAAGTGGCCGGTTCCTCTATGCCCGAAACTATCCCAATAGAAGACACTACTGAGGCAGAAGCGAATGATTTAGATGGTTCGGGTAATAACCCCGTAGAGGAAAATAAAGCGGGGGAAGGTGTTCTTGCTGCCGTTGGTAATGCTGCTGCTCCTCTCGAAGAGCCCCTTCCTCCAGAGATAGAAGCCGTCATAACCACCATCTATCATCGGTTGTTGCCAAAGGATAACGTCATCTCCCTTTTTGAAGGCAAATATCTATACTTCTCTGCTGCGGAATAGACAGAGCTTCTGATCCGGTGGGGAATCACGGAATGCGTCAAAGTATAATTCCCTGTTTCTGGGGAGACGCCCGTGCACGTTCGGTCTCGGGAGATCGTCGTCTTTACAGAGCTATTCAACTGGGGCCTCAAGTTTCCTCTAGACCTTGAGATTGCTCAGTACTTCAAGATAATTGGCATTTTCTCCTCACAGCTAACGCCCAATGTGTGGTACACGCTGATGTCATGTATAATGGCCTCTCCAATGTCGGGTCGGGTTATTCCTATGGAGGAGTATATTGCCATGTCCGGGCTCTCCAAATCTCCTTTCTTCTATTCTTCCTTAGCCAACACTTGGAAGATTGTCAATGAATTTCTTGAGGGCGACAAATCCTGGAAGCATCGGTTTGTCTTCCTCAGTGGTTGTTGGGAGAATGGTCACCCATACACTAAGGAGAACCCGAGGCAGTTGCTGCGGACATGGGTTCCCGATGGTAATCATGTTATATATATATATATATATATATATATATATAAATATTTTACTAACCGATCCTTTGTTTAGTGTCCAAGGAGTTTATTCAGGGGCTGAAGAAGGATCACTTCAAGGCCGCTAAAGTTACCTTCCAAATTATGAAGGACTTTTCCAGGAAGAACTGGGGTCGGGCATTCCACCGCGGCTTCAAGAATACCAATTTGATCATGAGCAACCTTTGGTGTTGCTCTGATGAACCACTCACCTGGGAGCAGCTCCGCCAACCACTCAGCTTGGTGGATTTGGTCGTAAAGACAGACGCGCATGATACGCACTTGTTCCTTCCCAAACATAATAAGGCGCCTAGCAAACGCTCCAAGTCTGATGAGGATACTGAGCCGGCGAATGCCAAAAATACGGAGGTCGATGCTGTTGGACAAGGGGCTGGAGTTGCTGCTGAGGCTGATGGTGCCCACCAGTCTGAGGAAATGACCAAGAAATAGAAGAAGAAGGCTGAGGCTGAGGGTGCCGAAGCCAAAAAACCAAAACGCTCTCAGAAGGAGAAAGAGAGTGGTCCTGCCGACGCTCCCGTCCGTGCTGACAATACGACAATCTCGACGCTTTTTGAGCATTATGAGGAGGTCAAGGGTGGGGATATTGCTGCTCCCACAGCAGTATCGTCTCAGAAAGCTCCGGTTGTGGTGATTCCTGACGATGACGAGGTCAGGGGTAAAAATGTTAGTCCTTCAAAGGCAGCAAAAACTGACGGGGCTTCTTCAAGTGGTACCAAACTGCCCGTGTTGTCCATTCCTGGGAGCCCTCATACCTTTGCTTTGCGGGCAAACAATGTGTTATCCTTGTCTTTATACAACATGATTGTACCTCTTTCTATGAAAGAAAAGCGTGCAGGAGAGCTAAACCAGAGGCTGACAGATGCGGAAGGGAGAATAGCCGCGCTTGAGGAGGAAGTCAAGAAGGAAGATGCGGCAAAGAAGCTCTTGGAGGGCAAGCTTAAAAAGACTGAAAAAACCTTGGCGCGGGTCAGGCAGGATCGCGACGATCGAGCTAAGAAATTGGCGGTCACTAAACTTCAAAGTCGTTTCTTTCGTTACTCCGCAGCGAAGAAAGCGAAAGAGATTGCCGACCTTAAGAATGCAATGCTCTGTTTGCTGACAAGTGTCAGAAATGGACGGACAAAGAGATTGCCGAGGCTAAAGCTGCTTATGTTTTGACCTTTCACAATCGTTGCCCGACCTTCCCCTTGGGTCAATGTGGTTAGATGTCCCCGAGGCAGATCGCCCATCCGGTGTGGTCTGCGAAGATGAAGAGTCGGATGCCACAGAGACCGACCCTGAGGATGAGGACGATTAAATTCTTCCCTTTTTTGTTGTATCAAAATTTTGTAACCTTTGGGGTCTGTCGAACCCTTTTGAATGTCTTGTAACCGACGATTTTAAAATGTTAAGCTTTCCCATAATTTTGAGGTTGTTCACCAATATGCTTTTGCAAATCGTTATTTGATCGAAATCCTCTTGTAGGATCGGGCACAAGTGTAGAGAATTTGATTGATATCGTAATTAAGAAATTTTCATAGGGTCGGGATAAAAAATGTAGATCAGTTAAAAGCTGAAAAACTTATTAAGGTTCTGTTGATCAATATCTAATTGAAAGTTTTCCCATAGGGTCGGGAATAAAATGTAAATCAGTTAAACACTGAAAAACCTATTAAGGTTCCGCTGATCAATATCTAATTGAAAGTTTTCCCATAGGGTCGGGAACAAAATGTAGATCAGTTAAACACTGAAAAACCTATTAAGGTTCTGTTGATCAATATCTAATTGAAAGTTCTCCCATAGGGTCGGGAACAAAATGTAGATCAGTTAAACACTGAAAAACCTATTAAGGTTCTGTTGATCAATACCTAATTGAAAATTTTCCCATAGGGTCGGGAACAAAATGTAGATCAGTTCAACACTGAAAAACCTATTAAGGTTCTGTTGATCAATATCTAATTGAATTTTTTCCCATAGGGCCGTGAACAAAATGTAGATCAGTTAAACACTGAAAAACCTATTAAGGTTTTGCTGACCAATTAAGGTCGGAAAAAGTTGTCTATCAGCTCGTCAGCTGACAGACTTCCCTTTTAATACTTCCAAATTTTAAAGGCAAAAGATTAGATTAGAAAGATCGGTTTCCATGGATGCCTCATTAAAACCTTCTCGCGCCACCGAGGTAGAAAAGAGTGCATCCCTGATCAAAGGTTCTTACATAAACAAAAATAGTTATAAAGGAATTATAAAATTCAATAAAATTACTCCAAATATATCTTCAAATGTTCAATGTTCCAAGGGAGCCTCAATAAGCGTATGTGCTTGTCCTGCAATCGATACGTTCCACTTTTGATTCTTTCCACTACTTTATATGGGCCTTCCCAATTCGGGGCGATTTTGTCGAAGCTTTTGTCTTTGGTATGCAGAAAAACACTCCTCAAAACTCTATCCCCGACCTTGAACTCTCGTTGACGTACTTTCGATTCATACAGACTCCTCATTAAGGTCTGATAATGTAAAGAATTCAGTTGGGCTCGGCTTCTTTTTTCTTCTACCAAGTCCAGAGCTAGTCGTCTGTCGTCCCCGTTTCTATTCTCGTCATAATTTCCGACCTTAAAAGATGGGAAGATTGATTCTGCGGGCGTGACAACATCCATTCCATAAACCAAGGCATAAGGCGATTCTTGAGTCGCCGTTCGGGGGGGTAGTACGGTAAGCCCACAATACTTCTTGTAAGTAATCCGGTCACTTGCCGGCTTTTCCTTCTAAGTTCTTTTTGAGTCCGTCTATGATGGTCCGGTTCGTGATTTCAACTTGCATGTTCGCTTGGGGATGGAAAGGGGCCGAAAAACATTTCATGATTCTATGGGTCGAACAAAAGGATTTCATCTCGTTGCTGTCAAACTGAGGTCCGTTGTCCATTGTGAGCCTCTAGGGTACCCTGAACCTACAACAGATGTTTGACCAAATGAATTTGATAATATCTTTAGTTTTCGTTCCCGATAGTGGCTCGGCTTCTACCCATTTTGAAAAGTAATCTACTGCCACTACTATCATTTGTCTTCCCCCGGATGCCATTGGCAATGGCCCCACTAGATCGATTCCCCATCGATCAAAAGGGAGACCTTCAGATATTGATTCTAAAGGAGCCGCGAGCATATTGATCGCGTTTGCGAATCTTTGACAGGTGTCGCACGTTTTTACTATCTGCTGAGCATCGGCAGTTACCGTCGGCCAATAAAAACCGGCGAAAAAATTCTTCTTATTAGTGCTTTGTAACTGAGTGAGCTTGCGCCTTCTCCGTCGTGTAACTCGGATACAATTATCTGTGATTCATTCGTCCCCAAGCATCTTAGTAAAGGCCTACTGAAAGGCTTTTTGTACAGTATTTCTCCCAACAAAATGTAGCCCCGTGCCTTATTTCGTACCTTCCGAGCTGCGATACTATCATCAGGTAGTAATCCTTCGGCCATGAAAGCTATAATATCCCTTCTCCAGTCCGATAACGTTACCGAGGATATCTGACAGACGATTTCTGGTTGATTGTTCAGCTCTGTCCTCTTTATAATCGACGGGTTTTCTTGTACGGTTATCCAAGGGTAGCTGCTTGAACAGGACGCCGAAGCTAGGGAGCCGGCAATCACATTTTCGGTCCCGGGGACGTGCTCATATGTTACTTTGGCAAATGACGCGGCTAACACTCACAATGCTGCTAAGTATTGGACCAGGTTCTCTTTCCTAGCTTCCGACGCTCCCGAGGCTTGATTAATCAACAACTGAGAATCACTAACGAGACGTATATGCCTAGCCCTGCACACCTGCGCTAATCTCAAACCAGCTAGGACAGCCTCATATTCAACTTCGTTGTTAGAGGTGGTAAAACCAAATCGGATTGCATGATGCATACTTATGCTTGTAGGAGTAATTAATTGTACGCCTGTGCCACATCCACTAACGTTCGATCCCCCATCGGTTTGAATAACCCACTCAACTTGCTCGTCTTTCTTGAGCGTCTCTTCTTGGTTTGGTCGGTCGGAATGAAATTTGACTAAACAAATCAGCCAAGGCCTGGCCTTTGATGGTTGTTCTTGGCTCAAAATTGATATCAAAATCTCATAGCTCGATCGATCATTTAGACATTCTTCCTGACATGTCCGGTCGCTGAAGAACATAATTGAGTGGAAAATAGGTTCGAACGACAATGGGGTGGGCCTAAAAATATGGTCGCATTTTTCTCGCCGCGGTCACCAATTCCAAGGCTATTTTTTCCAGCTTCAAATACCTTGTCTCCGCATCTAATAAGCTTTTGCTCACGAAGTATACCGTTTTGGGAATTGTTCCTGATTCACTGATCAATGCCGCACTAACTGCAAAATCCAAAACTGCTACATAAAGAAAAAGAATCTCCCATTCAGGGGCTTTGTCAGAAGGTTCGGGGATGATAAGTAAGTTTTGATCCCTAAAAAGGCCTCATCACAAGCTGGTGTCCAAACAAAAGACTTAGCGTTTCTCAAGACCTGAAAAAGGGAGCGCACTTGTCAGATGAACGAGAAATAAATCGATTCAGAGCCGTTAAGAGCCCGATTAATATCTGAACCTCCTTGATGTTCCTCGGTGGGGTTATGCTGGCAAGAGCTTGTAATTGAATCGGATCTGCCTCGATTCCTTTTTCGCTGACGAAGAATCCTATGAACTTTCCCGACCTTACCCCAAAAGAACATTTCTCCGGGTTTAATTTGAGATTTATATTCCTTAGATTGCCAAAAGTATCCCTCAAATCAACAAGATGATCATCATCTGTGCAGATCTTCACAAGCATGTCATCGATATAAACTTCCATGTTTCTCTCTATCTGGCTTTCAAAAGTCTTGTTCACCAATCTTTGGTAAGTCGCTCCTGCGTTTTTAAACCCGAATGGCATAACCTTATAACCATACAAGCCTCGGCCCGTAAAGAACGTCGTGCTTTCCTAGTCTGCTGGGTGCAATTTAATTTGATTATAGCCCACATATGCATCCATAAAAGAGAGTAATCTGTTTCCAGACGTTGAGTCCACCAACTGGTCGATTCTTGGCATCGGGAAAGGGTCTTTTGGGCATGCTCGATTGAGGTCGGTAAAATCTACGCACATCCTCCACTTACCGTTTTTCTTTTTGACCAGAACGGGATTGGATGTCAAGAGCAGGTAACTTGAATCTTTGATATGACCGACGCTGAGCATCCTTTCCACCTCACCCAGAATAATTTCCGTATTTTCTGAAGAAAAGGCCCAATGCTTTTGTGAGATGGATCTCACATTTTTGTTGATAGTTAACTTGTGAATTGTAAGGTCTTCTGGGACTCAAGTAATGTCCTTCGAACACCAAGCGAACAAATTCAAATTCTCCTGTAGTAATAAAATCAACTGTCTCTTGAAACCTAGTGATAAATTAGTTCTTATCTGCAAAACTTTTCCTTCGGCAAACTGATGTTTTTCACATTCTTCATCGGTAGTCAAAAAACTGGGAGCTTCCCTGGGATCGTCAACAGGTAGCGACCCCAAAGGAAGTCCCGCAAACTGCTAGTCTCGAACTTTCTCTATTTCTTGATCCTTTTTTGGCACTAAAGCCGCCCGGTAGCATTCTCTTGCCGCTTTCTGGCTGCTTCTCACCACCCCCACATTGTTCCCGACCACGTATTTCAAGCATTGATGAATAGTAGACGTTACCGCGTGCATTCGAGACAGCCATGACCTGCCAAAAATCGGATTATGAGAAGCTGAAGCATCTATCACAACGAGTAAAACGGTGACCTCTTTCTTGAAAGGCCCGCGACTTAGCTGAACGATGCCTTCGAACTCTCCTATTACTTCTGCAGCTGATCTTGTGAATCCTACAATAGTTCGGTCCGAACGCGTAATCACTGGGGGTCTGCTGAACTTAGCGAACGTTGATGCAAAGATTATGTTTGCTGAGCTTCCGATGTCAACAAGAATACGTCAGACTTCTTCTCCCGCAATGGCCGCCCCGATAACGACGATATCTTCGTGAGGACCGGCTATGTCTCGCATGTCATCGTCGTCAAAATATAAAATCGGTGAAGTATTGCCTTTCGAGTGGGAATAAGTCCGAGCTTCCAACTGAGTTGCTAGATTCAGAATATGTCGCTTCCGGGAATAGTGCGTGATCCCTGCCATGGAATCACCCCCAAAAATAGTCAACGATTCAAAAATTGACAAAGGTTCCTTACATTTCCTCTACTTTCCACAGCTTCTTCCTCAATGACCCCGATGAGGTTACGACTGACATCGGGATCAACATACTCGACAGATATGTCAAAAAGATCGGTTACTTAAGAAATTGCCATGGTTGTCTCTGGCTTTTGCACCGTCACGATTTCTTTTAAAGTCGCACCCTGTTGTGCTTTCTTTTTCACATACTCGAGTAATTTTCCGTTTTCTATCAGCATCTGCATTTCCTTTTTGAGAGCGATACAGTCCTTGGTATCGTGCCCCACATCTTCATGGTATCGATAATATCGGTTATTTCTGTTTTCCCGAGGCGTTGGGATGGGAAAATGCCTCCATTAAGTCCCGCTCTTCATAGTCTTTTCATAGATTATGGACGCGCATTCTGTCAAATCAGCAAAGTAAGCAGGTCGGATCCATTTATTGGACATCGGTCGTGAAACCACCTGGTTGGTATGTTTTGTCCTTTAGCCCTGGGATGCCAGAGGCTTGGCCGGTGCAGACTGGGTCGGTGGTATAGTGTTGATTGGCAGAATTTGTGGGGCGTAGCAAGGTTGAGTACCCTGCTTTATAACAACCGATGCTTGTGCACTCTGCTGAATTTGTGCTGCTAACTCGGACGCCTCGGTTTCTTCTATCAATATTTTCTTTTCCACCTGAGCTAGAAGGGCGAAAAAAGTAAAAGCTTGTTTCTTAGTGACTGTTTGTTTCATCGGTCCTGGGAGTAGCCCTAAACGATATGCTGTCAGAGCCACGTTCTCCTCGCTGTGATCAAGGTCGGTCTTAGTATCGATAAAGCGCATGGTGTAGTCCCTGAGGCTCTCTCCCAGTCTTTGTTTACAGTTAACGATTTTGTCACCATTGGCCCGGAAACTTTTGCTTCCCACAAATTACTGACGGAACATCATCCAGAACATCCCAAAATTATTTATACAACCCTGCGGTAACCGGTTGTACCACTTAGATGCCCGATCTTTGAAGGTCATCAAAAAAGCTCGGCGTAACAACTTGTCGTCATTATCGAAACTCAACATGAAATTTTAAAAGGCTTCCAAATGGTTGTCCAGATCTCTTTTGCCGTCGTACATCTCCAATTTTGATATGTCAAACCTCTTCGGTAGATGTCCTGACAATATTTCTTATGACAACGGTGACACTCTCCAATTCATTCCAAATCCGAAAGAACCGCCGTCGAGCCCCTCGGTTTGAATTCCGTACAATCCTTCATTCCCCGGGTTGATGAACTGGCTACTAACCCTGTACCCTTGGGTCTGGCTATTTGACGGCTCCCACTGAACCTGGGGTAGAATTACCCGCTCCTCTCAATTGGCCGTCAACATTTCTTCTTTTTCATATGAAATTGTCGTTATTTTTTCGGTGCTGTCCTTCTTGAACTTGGGTGAATCAGAACGGGGTACCCTATTACGTCGGGAATTATTTTTTCGTGTGCGTTTGCTTAGTCTTTCCTTGCGTCAGTATTCTCTTCCTGACGAATCGTTCGAACTATAGTTAGCAGAAATACCCCAGTCATCTTTTTTATATCGCCCAGTGTTTCCATCCCGCTCTCTATCGGGGTGGGGCTCTTGATAATTGCGAACAGGTCGGGCATTGATACGGTGGTCTACACCCAGAGGGATTTCTTCGCAGTTGTCAATTATCGGCTCTTTCCCCTTGCCTTCCCGAGCTCTTTTATCTTCTAAAGCCCTCTCCTTTTCAGCGTTCAGCTTCGCGATGTCTTCCATTAACTGTCTCCTGCTCATGATAAGAGTTAATCGCTTATCCCGACCATGCGCGTAATGTCCTCGGTCCGGTGCCTTCTTGCCCTCGGACAACGAAATGGCTCGGGCCACCTCTCTTCCGACCATCTGCCCAGTTGCCTCGTCATTCATGGTTTGAGATTCAGTCGTGATTTTCGAAGAAAAGTTTTCTTTTGGGTATCACGTGTTCCAACAGACGGCGCCAATGATGAGAGAATAAATGACAAGAATGAGGAATCTTGGATCTTGTGCTTGATGTGACTAGAGCTAAAAGTGTAGAGAGAGAAAGTAGAAAGAGAATGTATTAAAGAATGTCCACCTACCAAGAATAAAGGGGCTCTCTTATATAGTAGGGAAAATGGGACCCATTTATGTTCTAGGCAGTCTTTGTTATTTCATAATTAGTCCTTTACAAACTACTTTATTTACACATTGTCTTCTAATAAACAACAAATACATTAATGGGCATATTTCCCTTTTTTTGCAATTAACTCATTTTCTATTGGGCTCGGCGAATTAATTCCTTATCAGGTATTATAATGTGTTTTCTGAAGCTTGAATAGTCATGAACTTTGTTTAGCCAAAACTTTAATCGTCTGAGGTGACAAAATATGTCCAACGTGATTTACATGAACTTTGAAACATATCACTTGTATGGATAACTCTTATTAACCTAATACATGTGATAATTTATTTTCATCTTATTGCTAATAATCATTGGAGATAATTAAAATACAAGCCATACATTTGAAGAATAAATCTAAACCTTTTATTAAATAATTTAATCAAATTTAGTTTAACTTTTAATTTATTTCTTCTTAATTTAAACATTTTCACCCCACTTAACAATTTTTTCTTTAGTTGAATTTTTTAGTCGCTTTTGTTTTCTTCTCATTTCTTCCAAAACGTTTCATGATTTAAGTTATTTTTATTTTATTCTTATTAACTTTATTCATTTAAACTTATCAAATTTCTGTAACTCTAAAATGACAAAGATAATGGTTTTGCATTTGCGTGATATAGATGAAGAAGGTTTTAATAGTCAGAAGTATAGCAATAGTGGATTTTTTTGGAGATGCTTCTAACCGTCATTCTCAACAGAAAAATGACTCTGATTTGGAGCTTGTGGAATCTCGTGAAGCTCTTGGGATCTCTGCTATAATTGTTTAACTTTTAGCGAATTTTCCACCATTTCCAACATTATACTCGTTGGCTATTTAGTTCAGTCACTGTTGGAACTTATGTCATGTGGGGTTTTCTTATGGTGAATAAAGAAGTCAGATTTTCCTTTATTCCCTTGAAAGTGAAGGTTAAAGGGTCAAAAAAATTCCGGCTTGAAGAACTGCTACGATCTTGGGCATGTGTTTCTTTTAGGAATAAAATCCTCGCATGATTACTTATTAAAAAAAATCATAAAACAAAATTATTTGAGCTTCAAATAGCTTTCGGCTGAAGTAGAACAAAAAATAAAAGAAGTATGAAACTATGTGTATGATATTTCCAGGTAAACTGTATACTTATTCGTTTACCATTATTCGTAAAGTCGTAGTTATAATCCTTGTGAGCTTATTTTGGATGACTCGTGACTAACCATAAAAGAGCAAGCATAACAACTAGAGACTTTAGACATGACAATAAGAAAAAATGGGTTTTAAAAACACAGTATACCAAACTCACAAAAAATATAGCCACCATCTATGACCAAACCAAAGATATGTTTCATTACAAAAAAAAATATAAATAGTATGGACTTATACTAACAAGAGAGATCTTAATATATATTTTAAATATCACAACAAAACATTTAATTATACAAAAGAATGTTTAACATTGAAAGATGAGATTCAGAGTCTCGTTGATGATGGAAAAATTATTGAATTTGTTAAGATGGGCTGTCACAAGCCTACAAAATCCTCAAAAACACAAAATCAAACACCTAAAAAAATACCTCTATGGTAAAATACCAAACCGCGACATCCTAAATAGGGAAAACAATGGTTGTTTATGAACCATAAGAATTTTTAGACTTCAAACCAAATTGATAAATAATTAGGTTTATTACTAGAATATACACTCTTTTTTTAGGATAACAAATTTCTCAAAGAAAATCCAAATTAATGATGTTGAGGTTTAACATATCAATCAAACTTTAGACCACTTTTATAAGAACTTCTACTCTACCATCTATTCTAATAATGATGATTTGAGAGGAGTGGTTGAGCTTCATAGAGATGTAGTGGTCATTGTGGTTGAAATCGCCGGAGCATAGATTAGAAGATTGATAATTGACATCATGAGCTTTTGTCTTCAACATCATCAAAGATGATATTGTATAGTTTTATTGAAGCCAAACTCTGTTAACAATTTATGTTTGTTTTATTGTTATTTTTATCTTTTATTAATATGATTACAAGATAGTTTTGCATTTTCCCAAAAAGTTGTATCAGAACACCGAATTTAGTACCAATCCAAAGAGGTCATATTGGAGGTGGAGAAATGGCTACAGACAAAGAAAATATGAGACTCGAAAAAATCGATAGTGCAGATTTTATGTTTTGGAAGATGCAGATTGAAGACTATATGTACCAGAAAAAACTTTAACAACCCCTGTTATAAAAGAAGACATAGAGTATGAAAAATATATAATGAAATATTCTTGACAGACAAACCTTTGAAGTTATCTGATTGATGTTATCCTATAATTTTGCCTTTAACATCGTAAAGAAAACAATCACGTCAGGTCTTATGAAGGGTCCATCCAGTATGTATGAGAAGTCATCGGTGGTGATGGTAAAATCTAATCTAAGGGTAGTTTTGGAAGTTATTAGGTTTGTGTCGCATTAAATCATTAGTAAGAGATAAATAGAAAAAAAAACTGCTTGTATTAAATAGAGAGGGGAAAAATTCCAACTCATTTAATGTTGTTTGTTGAAATATTTATAATTTTCTTGGATCCATGGGCTATTGAGGTCGGGTCATATATTGACCTGACCTGAATAGCCCCCATGCCCATGAGCAAAGGTACTAGGCCCCAGGCCCATGAGCAAAGGTACCAGGAACCTAGCTGAGTCATTAAGAATGTTGCTTATTTATTGAACTTAGTTATTTGGTTCGAATTTCACATCTAGAAGAAATTGAACCGATTTTACTGCTTGGGTCCTCCAACATAATTTGATCCTATCATCTAGCCCTATTAACTATTTCCGAAGAATTTGAAGAGAGCTAATATTGTAAATGATTTTCGAACTGTGTCAGAAGGATGTTATTAAATCTGAATCTATTGAAAGGTCACGACTTTAACACGGTTTCCTTTTCTCAAGACACGTGTCATGTACTCATTGGACCTACTGAACGGTTTTACTCTTGGTAATTGTATCTATTTCTAAAAGGGAAAGTGGCTACATTTAATAACCATCTCTAATTATTACCGTTGGTTTCTCTTTCCTAGTAAAACACTAAGGTGCATCTTTTTTACCCATATAAAGGTATTTTTTTCATTATTGCTATCTCTAGAGTGAGAAAGAGTTTAATCTTCGATTATAGATAGAGAAAATATCTAACTTTCAAACTAAATTTCTCTTTTTTTGTAAATCGGTCTTCTAGTATTTCTTCAAAGTTTGTATATTTACGAAAAATACTGCATTAATAAAAAGAGGTTTGCTCAATCTATCTGAGTTTGAGGAAGAAAAAAGGCAAGCCAGAATCATTGTCGGATTACCTGCTTCACCAAGAGGAGTAATTGTGACTCAAATTTCAGAACCAGATAGGAGTTCCTCATCTAATATACCATCAATTGTTTCTAAACCTAACACTCTTGCACCATCTCTTACAACTCCTGACCAATCTATTCAATCATCTAAAACATCCTTAACAAAAACAGTTAGCAGTTATAAACCGCCCTCAACTTTTATTCATATGGGGTCGGATGTTGGAGAAATCACTCCTCAGAGATTTACCAGACTTTCTAAGGCTAAAACAAACCTTCCTCATCAGGAAATGAGATGGAAACGCCAATTGAAACTTCCACTGATACTAACAATCTCCCACAACAAAATTCGATCGTGGGAGAAGCTAGCACAACTAAACTTCCTTCGGAAGAGATTTTAGAAACAAATCCAACAGTTTCGTCAACTGAGCATCCTCATATTAAGAAATATAACCCTGGTACTCAGCCTAGTGATCCAACAGAGTCAATACCACAAATGCTGGAAGAGAAAATGGATGAAATTGGTGAAGACACGCTTTTAGAAATATCAGGTCAAACTGGGGATAATTAAAAAGTATCACAAGAAAAAAGAAGTAAGATTGTCTTACCAGAATCTGAACCACTTCCTGAATGTCTTATTGGACAAGTCATGCCCAATTTATTAAGTTTAGTGTCAAATATTTGCTATCTTTACAAAAGATATCATACGTATATTCTCATACAACCAATTTGGATAAGATTCAAAAAAATGGGGGTTTCTTGAATCAATCAAAATCAGGATTCCTATTCCTGAATAAACTCTTATTTATTGCGAAGCTCGAGAATTGGTGGTTTACATTGAAGTGCTAATTGGGGTTTCCATTTTCCCTAGGATCCGGAGATAGTCTAGTATTTTCACTTGGTAAAATTGTGCCAAAGTCAACTAACCTCAATGCTTGGTTTACACTGTTAGCTAGCATCATAACTTCAAGGTTATCAAAAATTCGGGTGCCCATGAAACAAGTTGTTGTTGTGGTTGGTTTGTGTAGGAATTGGCATATCCCCTTTTATTACTTCAACATGAGGAACGACTATAAATTAGTTAACGATTTGCTAGAATTTAATAAGCCTTGGAGGACTCAGTTATTTTTTATTAGCGGCGCTTAGGAAAACAGGAGAAAGATCACATGTTAAGGAAATCTGAGTATGCTCACAAGATATTGGAAGATCTCAGGTAAATGTCTTCAAAAGTTTTTTTTGTTTCCATATCTTAATATTATTAGTTCTTAATTAGGATTTGTTTAACAGTATTCTCAAAGCTATTTTCACAACATCTGGAATGGGAAATCGACTTTCATAAAGCTGAAATTAATGGGCCACTGAAAAATGGTCAAATGGATTTCACAATTGTTTCATTACATGAAACATGGTGAGAGCCCACCTATGGAGAACAAACCTGATTCGTGATCTTTCATGGGAACAGTTCACCACTCCTCCCCAATCTTCTACTATCTTTAATAGAATAAGGAAGCTGATGGTAAACATTTCCTACCAGCTAGGAATAGAGCTCCCATAAATCTTGATAAAATTAAGAAGAATAAAAAGAAGAAAGATGGTTCATCTCAAATTATTCCCGAAATATGGAGTATGGGACCTCCGGATGAAATCGATGCAACTGTGTTGGAAGCTGTTACAATAACTGTTGGGGAGACTAAAGATCCATCAAACTCTCTAAAAATTAAGAAAAAGAAGGTCCAAAAGAAGGATAAAGAGGGCAGTGACAAAAAATAAGTGAAGAAAAATAAAACTGTTATTGGTTCAGAGAGTATACTCTTATCTGAAGTCCTTCCTTCCATCACTCCTACAGAGGCTCCTTCTAAAGAAGAAACATCTATTGATCATTTATCCCTAGTACTTCTTGATTTTTGACAGGTCATCCTTCGAAGGTGTTGAACAGCTGGATGACATAAGGAACTTTATATTTGAATATTTTGGAAAAGCTTTCCCTAAATCTACTACCATTGTTAATGTTGTAACATTCGATGGAGAGTCCTTCGAAGTGTGCAAAGAACACGATGAACTGGGGTATAAAGTTTTAGGTTATATAAGGCCAATAGTTGACTTGGAGAGGCAGGTAAGATCTCAAGTCAAGTATATTTCTTTCCTTCGTAATGAAAACCAAAATTTAAAGAACTCCATCGGAGCGGAGAAAGACAAGGTCGAAAATTTGGGTAAGGAAGTAAAGACCCTTAATAAAAGGTGGGTTTAATCCAAAATCAATCATGATCAGTTACAGCTTAAGTTTAGTGATTTGCAAAAATAAATCACTTCCCTGAAATACCAAAAGGCTAAGGATAAATATAACTTTCGACATTTATCCGAGGAAAATAAAAAGCTGGAAGATCTTATTAAGAAGAAAGAAAATAAAATCATCATTCTAAAAAAAGACTACAAATGACATAGCCGATGATGTGGATGCATCTGCTGATATAGTATTAGAGTCTATGGATAAGAGGGATGAATTCATCAACTCGGATATGGTAATATTGTTTCACAATATATTCCTTAAACGGTCTCTTGGGGTGTTATGGAAGTATGTGACAACTGACCAAAATCCTTTTCATAGTCTGTCTATGGGTGATACATTAAATGTTTCTTCGGACGACTCTGATGAGTACGACTCTGATGATGAAGCTGAAGAATATTCGGATGGTAAGCATCCAGAGAATGAGGAAAAAATAAAGGAAATATAATTGAAGAGAAAAAAACCGAAGGTAACGAGCCCTAAGGTTACCAATTTTTATGTGTATGTGTGAATTGAAGTCCTTTATGTGTAAAAGGCATTTTGTTGTATTTAGATCAGATTAATTTGTAACTTTGTTTGTGTAGGCCCTTGTTATATACAAGGCATGTTGTTGTTTGTATCAGATTTTTTTTCATAATTCAAAGGTATTTAATGTCATCTTTATATTTATCTACTTTATGTTTCAATATATATTCTTGCTTCCATTAATATTCGATCCCAACTAAGTATTTTTCTTCAAAGATGATTAAAATTTTGGAATAATTAAACTAAAGCAACAAAATTTAATCCCACTAACCCATTCGAAGGTAATTCATTCGAAAGCACACACAACTTTAATAGGACCAAGCCATTCGAAGGTAACCCATTCGGAGGCAACACAACTTTAATCTGGCCAAGCCATTCGAATGAAATTCATTCGAAGGTAACACAACCTTAATTTCCAAACCATTTGAAGATAATCTACTCGAAGGTAGCACAATTTTAATCTGGCCAAGCCATTCGAAGGTAATTCATTCGAAAGAAACACAACTTTAATCTGGCCAAGCCAAAGACATTTTTCTTAAAAGGCAAGAAATGATAGATTAATTAAGATTCAGACACCTCATTAAAACCTACCCGCGCCACCAGGGTAGGAAAGAGTATGCCCTCTAATATTTACATTGATCTAGAACAAAGTAAATATATACAAGATAAGTTTACTCTAAATACAACCTTAGATGCTCAACATTCCAATGGTGCTTTAAAAGGTTATCTTCTTTGTCTAAGAGCTTGTATGTTCCTTGCTTGATCTTTTCATACACAATGTATGGTCCTTCTCAGTTTGGAGCTAGCTTTCCGAACTTCTTTTCTTTGGTGTGTAAAAATACTTTTATTAGAAATTTATCTCCCACTTTAAAGTATCTTCTCTAACTCTAGACTTAGACCTGCTTCTCATCAAGCTATGGTAGTGCATAGTTCTTTGGTGAGCTTTTATTCTCATTTACTCAATCAAATCCAATTGAGCCCTAACTGCCATCTCATTATTTTCTTCAATAATTTCAAACTCTAAAAGAAGGAAGAGTAGCTTCTATAGGAGTAATTGCATCCATTCCATAAACTAAAGAAAATGGAGACTCTTGAGTAGTTATGTGTGGAGTAGATTGGTAGGCCCATAGTACTTCTTGTAGATAACTCGGCCATTTCCCACTTTCTCCCTCCAAGTTCTTTTAAAACCCATTAAAATCGTTATGTTCGCTACCTCAACGTTTCTATTGGCCTAAGCATGAAAAGAAGAAGATAAACAATGTTGGATTCCTCTTGATGCACATAATACTTTCATGTATTTGTTGTCAAATTGAGGACCGCTATCCGCAGTGATATGCTTGGGAATGCAGAACCTATAGCATATGTTAGAAATAATAAACTTTATCACTGCTTTAGATGTTGTCCCAGAAAAAGGTACAGCTTCTACCCACTTCAAAAAGTATTATATTTCCAGAATGATAGTGCGAAAACCCCGGAAGCCATTGGAAGTGGTCCGACTAGATCAAGCCCTCATCTGCTAAATGGCAATGCTTCGGGTACAGACTTGATGAAGACTGCTAGTATGTGGACTGTATTTCCATATCCTTGATAAGGTTCACATCTTCTTACTAAGTCTTTAACATCTATCATAACAGAATGCCCATAGTAACATGCTAACACGACTCTCCTAATTAAAGCTTTATACCTACCATGTGCCAATCCTTCCCCATCATGGAACTCTGATAGTATACTTTGAGGTTTGTTGGATCTAAGGCAACGCAACAAAAGCATATTGAAGGATTTTTTTATAAAGAACCCCCATTAGAACCACAAACCCATGAGCTTTGTATTTTATCTTTTTGGCTGAAGCTTTGTCTTGAGCTAAAACTCCATTAGTGATAAACTCTTGGATTTATCTTCTCCAATATTAAGAAGCCATGATAGATACATGTAAATTCTTTCCCATATTATCCTTTATTTCTGAATTTTTAACCACGGAAGGACATTCCTTATACAAGGATCCAAGGATACGCTTCAGGATAAGCTATAATGGCTAGGGAGTCAACCATTGAATTTTCTGATCTTGGGACATGTTCATACTTAATGCGTTTAAAATTGGTTGAGATCTATCTTAATACCTTTAGATACTTTATCAGATGATC
The DNA here is from genome assembly GCA_036936605.1 of Limnanthes douglasii subsp. nivea. Lineage (NCBI taxonomy): Eukaryota > Viridiplantae > Streptophyta > Magnoliopsida > Brassicales > Limnanthaceae > Limnanthes > Limnanthes douglasii. The sequence continues at coordinate 123,697,286 of JAUPFV010000004.1, forward strand.
TTTTCTGGTTTCGAATTTCCCTTGTGCCTGATGAATAGGGATGGCAAACCGGGTGTTGTCCGGCCTGACCTGACCCGATCAGGCCCGATCAGGTTTTGTCCGGCCCAAACATAGAACGGGCTGGGTCCGGGTTAAAAAATTGTAATCCGTAACCGGGTCGGGCCGGGCTCGGGTTCCTAATTTGTTCGACCCGTTCCGGCCCGAAAATTTTAAAAAATATATAAAAATTAATATATTTATATATAATAACAATAATATATTTAAAAAATAAATTAATATATTTAAAATAAGTTAAAAATATTAAAATTAATGTCTGCGGGTTGGGCTGGGTTGACCGACAGACACGAACGGACGAGCTCGAGTTTGAAAATATAAACCCGGGGGCGGGTCGGCCCGGGTTCGGGCTCGAGTATCCAAAAAGTGGGCTCCGGCAGGCCGGTCTGAACCCGGCCCGCGGACGGCTCATTGCCATCCCTACTGATGAATTACTAAATGAGAATCGTTTAACAACTCGACTCTTTTAGCACCACATATCTGAGCCAATCTTAATCCTGTTATTTCCGCTTCGTATTTTAACTCATTATTAGATGCTTTGAAACCAAAACGTATTGTTTGGTACATTACATCCCCAAATTGGGAGATTAGGTAGATACCAACTACAAATCCTATATTGTATTGAATCTCAAAGGTTAAAAAGTAGAAAACCCACCAGCAACACCGTGACCATGGAGAAAAACTTTCTCTCTCTTTAAGTAACGGTAATATTTTTTCAACGGAAACTTATTTTTGGTAGTTTCCGGCATGGCTTCAGGCCTTACGGCCTGAAGTTCACTCCCCTTCTTATCAATCATCATCACTATCTCCCCCTCTCCTAGCTCTCTTCGGCCAAATGGTCGCGTCGTTCGGTAAACTTTCGTTTCCCCCTCTGCGCGAAACTGCTGCCCTGTTAGAGCCTCTGGGACTGAGAAGCCACTCTCTGCTTGAGACCCTGACTGCTCCGTCTCCTCCTCGCCGTAACCTTGAATTAGCGAACCACGGTAGCACCCGAATCATTGCCTCTGCTTCTCCGTCCTCGAGTAGATCTCACAATTCTGATGGGATCAATCTTTCCCTCTCCTTCTCAAAGGATCCATCTCTTCTATCTTCCTCCGATCAGCAGATCCGTAAAGCAGCTGGAAAATCCACGACCGAAACCTCCTCTCGGAAATGCCTGACCAAGATTTCTTCTGTCGACCGTTCTCTCCAATCCTCCAGCCTGCAACTTCTCAAAAACACCACCTCTCTTGACTCACACTCTCGACCTGCAGATTCGGAGGTTCCGATTTTCTCTTAAGGCTCGTTCAAACCTCTTATCAGTGCTGTCCAGGGATCTGATCTTGGATTCAATTCCGAACGCGATGCCGATCTCCCCCTGCTGCCCTCTGGTCGATCGATCATTGATAAAAGAAAGGAGATCCAAGAAATCGGTTTGATCAGAATGCACCCTCCTTCTCGATATGTTGTAATGAAGGACCGGAATCGCACTCAATCCCTGAACCTTGTAACCGCCGGATCTATCCTGGATATAGAGGTTGATTCCGGTGACGATAGAGCGGTCGATTTCCGATTGGTTACCTCCAGTCATTCGAACAACTGTAAAAGGAAAACCACCCTCGATCGGGTTTCGAACTGCCTTCATCTCCCTCACAGCACCACCTCTTTGGCCCATTCTCGAGTTGCAACAGTGGAAGTATTGAATCGCTATCAAACTCCGATCAATGTAACCATCGGATCTGATGTGGGAATTGAGGAGGAGGCCGACACATATTTCGTCGTCGATTTACCAATGGTTCGCTCGAAACACTCGTACAACTGCAATAGAAGAGAAGAGTCGGGTTTGAAATATAACCCTAAATTGTTGTGTGAAACAGAACTGGGCAAGGATCTTCTTGCAAATCCAGCCCAACACTCCTCTCTGGGCTGCTTACCAAAAATTGTAGGGCCCACTCACATTTTAACCGTTGACAAGCCTGGACCAAATAGAAATAAGGGTCTTTTAGGAGACGGTCCCTCTTTGGCCCATCACTCTCTTATCAGGAATTTTGGGAATGCCGGAAAAGGTCCAAAGGGGAGAAAATACAAGTTGGCCCACGCTAAGCCTCCTCCTATTTTCCCTCCAAATGGTGCATCTCGAGGTAACTCCAATTCGAACTCGCTATCTAAAACTAACTCTCTTACCTCGTATGCAAGTGTAGTTGCGGGTCATAGCGACAATCACTCCCCTTTGGCGATTGGAATCAAGCATATGGAAAAGGAATTAGGTTCGAAGCTTCCTTCTATCAGTGAGGACAAGGAGGTGGAACTTGGAGATGAGGTGGACTCACCCTCCAAAAGGATCTGCATGGATGGTGTTAAAGGCAAAGGTAAAAGGGTAATGTCCTCCGACAGGACCATCGAATGATCCACTGTAAGTACTCTTTTCATGAATATTGCATCTTGGAATGTGCGAGGTCTAAACGACCCGATTAGGCAAAAAGACGTCACTGACTTTATTTTTAGTAATTATATCTCGTTAATAGTTCGTGTAGAAACTAAAGTTCAAAACCATAAGGTAGAACAAATAATTAGGAAAATGGTCCCTTTCTGGCTTGTGATTACCAATCACTCTTCGCATCCCTTAGGTAGAATTTGGATCATTTGGAATCCTAGTGTTATCACTATCACTAGACTTTCCCAATCCCTCAGTTCATCCACTGTATGGCTAGATGTCACAACTTCAATGCCTCATTCAAACTCACTGCTATCTACGCTTTCAATGAAACTCAGGATCGTATCCCCCTTTGGAATGACCTCATTGAAATCTCCAAACAGGATAACCACATCCCCTGGGTTTCCCTTGGAGATTATAATGCGATTCGTCACCCGGATGAGCGTCTTGGATCCTCTGATTCTTGGACCTCTGCTATTGATGACTTCAATAACTGCTGCTACCAATGTGAACTCAGTGACCTCCGATCTACTGGTTTTCAGTTCACTTGGATCAATAAGCAACCAGCTTACCCCATCCTTTCCAAAATAGACCGAGTCCTGGTTAACTCTGACTGGGATGACCTTTTCCCTATATCTAAGGTCCACTTCGGATATCTTCGAACGTCTGACCACACTACTGTTACCCTAAATCTTGGGCTTCCTCGCCCAAGACATGAAAAGCCTTTCCGTTTTTTCAATATGTGGCAAGCCCATCCTCAGTTCAAGGACATTGTCCTTAACAGTTGGAATCGCCCTATAGATTCTAATGGGATGAGGTTGGTCTCAGACAAACTAGTTCGTTTGCAGTTCGAGTTAGTTTCGCTTAACCGCAAGGAGTTTAGTGACATTTCCACCCGAACCTCGGCTGCTCAAAAATCCCTGTTCGAGGCTCAGTCTAAGCTTGCCTCAGATCCCTTAAACTCTGATCTAATTTCTGAGGAAATTGAGGCTTCTGAGTCCTTCATCTTTAACAAGTCGTGCAGAAAAATCCTTTTTAAAGCAAAAATCTAGAGAAACTTGGATTAAGCTGGGAGACAGGAATTCGAAATTCTTTCACAAAAGCATTAAAGCCCGCCTTTTTCGAAATAAAATTATTTCGATTTCTAATGAGCTTGGAGAAACTGTCTCCTCCCCAGCTAGTGTATCTAAAAGTTTTGTAATTTTTTTTGAGAATTCCCTGGGCTCCAAACACTCTGCCTACTACCCTGGGTTTGATAAAGTTTCCTCTCTGATTTCCTCCAAAGTCAACTCTGCTGATAAGGAGTTTATGATCCGTGAGATCTCTTGTGCTGAAATTAAATCTGCTCTGCACAGTATTGATAGCGACAAGGCTGCTGACCCTGATGGTTTTAATTCCAATTTTTTCAAGTCTAATTGGAATATTGTGGGCCTGGACATCTGTAAAGTTGTCCAAGAGTTCTTTCTCTTTGGAACCCTAATTGAGTCTTGGAATGCCACCTCTATTGCTCTTATCCCCAAAAAAGAATCTCCTTCTGTGCCAGCAGACTTTAGACCAATCTCCCTTTGTAATGTCGTCTACAAAATCATCGCAAAAATCATGTCCAATAGAATGAAAATCGTTTTCCCTACCTCATCGATCCCTCCCAATCGGCTTTCGTTTCAGGTAGGAATATAGCTGATAATATCCTATTATCCCAAGAACTCCTTAAGGGATATAATAAGAATGGTAGAGGCAAAAGAATTGCCTTTAAATTTATATTATGAAGGCCTTAGATAATGTTCGATGGCACCTCATTCTTGATATTTTAGTTGCGATGCATTTTCCTGAGAAAATGATCACTTGGATTGTTAAGTGCTTTTCATCTCCCTCTTACTCTTTAATTATTAATGGCGACCTTCATGGTAACTTCAAAGGAAAAAGGGGTCTCAGACAAGGTGATCCTCTCTCCCCTCTTTTGTTCGTGCTTGTTATGCAAGTTTTGTCCGACATCTTTAAAGAGCAAAGTCTGGACCAGAACTTCCAGTTTCACTAGAAATGCCACAAGCAGAAAATCATCAACCTTTGCTTTGCAGATAATCTAATGATTTTATGTCATGGCGACTCTCAATCCCTCAACCTCATCAAGAAAACTCTGGATGACTTCTATTCCCTCTCTGGCCTAAAAGTTAATGCTACAAAAATTCAAATCTTTTTCTCTGGTATTGACCATCACCTTCGTTTGTCTCTATTGCATATCATGAATTTCTCTGAAGGGTCCCTCCCAGTAAAGTATCTGGGAGTCCCTCTCATCACTGGTAGACTCTCTCATTTGGATTTTCGTCCCCTGTTACACAAAATTACCTCTCGCATTGATTCTTGGACTGCCAAGCATCTCTCCTATGCGGGTAGACTCCAACTAATCAAATCTGTCTTATTTGCGGGTTAGGTATATTGGTCTTCCATCTTCATTCTCCCCGCTAGAATTATTAAATAATTAAACCAATATATCTGTCGTTTCCTCTGGTCTGGATCTGCTATGAAAATCCATTGGGCTAAAGTTGCCTGGACCACTCTCTCCACTCCTTATAAAGAGGGAGGCCTTGGGATTCTAGATTTAAAAACCTGGAATCAGGCGGTCGTCCTTAAGCACCATTGGTCTATAGTGAGTAATAAAAACCAATCAATCTGGAGTGCTTGGATTAAATTAGAAAAGATTAAAAATAATAGTTTCTGGGATATTCCTATTGGCTCCTAAGCCTCTTGGATCTGGAGGAAAATACTTCGCCTCCGCCCTGTGGCTCGTAACTTGTTTAGGGTAGCTATAGGAAACGGAGTGAATACTTCTTTCTGGCATGATCCTTGGCTCCTTACCTCTTCCCTGGCATCTCATTACGACCCTGACATCATCAGTGATTCCCGACTGGGAAAGAATCTATCAGTTTCTCACATTATCCGCAATAGAGAATGGAACTGGCCAGCAAACCTGAGATCGGCACGAGCTCGAAGTCGGATCCATCTTGAAGAAATCTATAAGCTCATTCTCTCTCTGCCCCAACCTAATCCTCTCTCAAGGGATGTCCCTTATTGGGCGGCAAATAAAGGATGTACCTCGTTCACTATAAATGATACGTACAATGCTATTCGTATGCCTGTCCCGGAAGTGGGATGGGCGGGGTTAGTATGGAATAAAGTCAACATCCCTCGACACTCCTTTATTTCTTGGCTAGCCATTAAGGGCAAGCTAGCCACCAGAGACAAGCTCCTCAGTTGGGGTTTTAATACCCCGACTGGGTGTCCCCTCTGCAACTTTGATCTGGAATCTACATCTCATCTTCTCTTTGATTGTAGTTTCACTCAGAGTATCTGGGCTTACACTAGTAATAAGCTTGGATTCCCTTTCCACCCCGTATGCTGGCAATCTTGGATTGTTGAGGCGTCAAAATGGTCAAATTCTCAAAACCAATGTATTTGGAGAACTTGTTTCAACGCGGTCATTTACCACGTTTGGAAATAGCGGAATTCAAGAATATTTGGATCCACTCCGGCCATGGCTTCCTCGATATCTTACCATATCATATCGGACCTCCGATATAGATTCCATGGTACCAAGATTGGCTGGCCTATGTAATTTATTCTTAACTAACTAAGATTTATATTATGGTTACAGGTATCCTCAATACGGACTGGAGCCAGGATTCAGGATGCGACGCACTTGGAGTCCCCTCACATCTTCCTTGTCATTAAGCATGATGTCCTTCCTGTGTAGAGTGGAGCTAGGAGCTTGGATTCCTGATTGTTTGGAGTCACCTATCTCTCACCTCATCATCAGAGCTTGTTATTTCAGTTGATTATGTCTTCTTCTACTTTACGACATCTTGACTTTATTACCTCTTTTGTTATCGTATTATCTCGGGGTATGCCCTAGGAAAATTATACGAACCTTTTCATTTTATTTAAAGTCTTTTTTCACCAAAAAAAAACTACAAATCCTATTGTACTAGACCTACCAATAGTTCAGATTACCATTGTTTCTCAGGTTTACTGGTTTGAGCTTCTTTATGAGGCCTTTTGGAGCGAAATTCAACTGAAAAATCAGCCACAGCTTAAGCTTTAATTTCAGTTCGGGGTGCGAAGTCAATATCATAATCCCCAAGCTCAACTGACCACTTGGTTATTCTTCCTGATATATTTGCTTTATGTAATACATTCTTTAAGGGGAAATAAGTTCTAATTGTGATAGAGTGTGCTTGAAAATAAGGCCTCATTTTTCTGGCTGTTATTATAAATGCCAAGGCTATTTTTTCCAATTTTAAATATCTTTTATGAGCTTCCAACAAGATCTTTCTTATATGATAAATACCAACATTGATGAGGGAGAATAAAAGACATGGTAAAATTGTAAATAAGAAGTTTGTTAAGGAGAAAATTGTAAAGAAGAAGTTTGTTAAGGAGAGAATTGCAAAGAAGAAGTATGTTAGGAGAGAATTGTAAAGAAGAAATTGTATTAGGGGAAAATTGTATAGACTACTAAAGAAGTAGCCATTATGAGAAGATGAAAAGATATAGGGACCAAAAATGTAATAAACGGGAATTAAAGCGTGTGGGACCCGCAATTGTACTATAAAAGGACCACACACGCTTCACAGATCCCCAGATGAATATAATATTACTTTCTCTCTCTACTTAATCTAGATTCTTACTTTCTCTCTCTAAAAAGACTCCTAAATAAAGTACTTAAGTCTATTTTGACACTAAGAGATTCTCGTATCATAAAATCATCCCAGAGTCTTCTTAAAACTCTTTAGTGGCGCCGTCTGTAGGAAACGAAAATTGTTCTAACGGCAATCGCTTCCTGGAAATAGTTCCTAATCCGAGTGGAATTATGGAAGAGCAAGGAGACGATTTTGTTAACAACTGCGATGAGAATCTGGTGGGGGCGATTATCAGAATGACATGGAGTACGAGGCGCATGGGGACCAACGCGTCGGAGACACTTTTGATGAATCAGATATGTTGGCTCGAAGGAACGAATTGTTGCTGGAGATCGAAATATTGAAGGCAGAAAAGGAAACTGTTCGGGCAAATCTTCGCTCTGAGGTGAGAAATGAGCCAGACAGTAGAAAAGAGGAGCGCGAAGCCGATTTTTGTCCTAAAGCCAGGGAGGATAGATATAGAGGAGAGGAACGACGATCTTCGAGGAGGAAATAAAAACGACGTCTGGAGTCATCTGACTCGAGCGATTATTCTCGTTACAGCTCGTCGGAGTCATCTCCTAGGAAAAATCACAGAAAGAAAAGACATGGGCGAGGACACGCAGACCACCAGATGGGAAGGAGCTTGGAGAGAAAATATCTGAAGGAGTAGAGTTATCATACTCGAGTTAATGAGCGGGGTTATGGCCAAACGAATTTTCCCGCTGGAAACCAAAACGTTGGCCCGCGAAATTCGGAGTGGCAGCTAGAGGTGAGCAAAAATCAAAAAAAACCGAACCGACCGACCGAACCAAACCGAAATGAATCGGTTTGGTCGGTTTAGTGAAAACAATTTTCAATTCGAATTAAATTCGGTCGGTTTTCGGGTTTTATAATTGTAGAACCGAATAGAATCTAAACCGACTGAATAGTATATAATGTTCATACAATTATTATATGATATTACTAGTTTTGCGAGGTGGTATAAAGGGGCAGCCTAGAATCCTTGTTTGCATGTGGCAGAGGTTCGAATCCGACGTGATGTATATCTAATCATATTTAATTTCTTTGACGGAATATATATATATATATATATATATATATATATATATATATATATATATAAAAGTGTATAGTAAAAGTACATATATTTATTAATCTATTATTATTTTGTTATTATAAATTTAAAAGAGTTTAATAATTAGTTGTTATTTATTATTATATAGTTATTATTGATAAGGAAGAATAAAAGACAAGGGCCAAAATGTATAGAAATAAATGTATAAGGGTCGAAATGCATAGAAATAAATGTATAGGGGCCAAAATGCATTAAAATAAGTGTATAAGGGCTGAAATGCATGAATTGTAAAGATATAGCTAAAATAGGAAGGAACCTTAAATCAGGGACTAAAAGATGTAATTAAACCAAATTAAAGCGTGTGGGGTCCGCAATTGTACTATAAAAGGACCATACACGCTTCACGAATCTCGAGATAAATAGTACAACTTTCTCTCTCTACTCTGTTTAGCATTTTCTCTCTCTAGATCTAACACTCAAATATTCTTCTACCTCCTAATCCTCTATCAACAAATCTTCTCATAACAAAATCACCCTCGGACCATCTTTTAACTCTTCAGTGGCGCCGTCTGTGGGAAGCGAAAATCGCTCCGACGATAATCACTTCCTAGAAATAATTCCCGTTTCGAGGAGAACCATGGAAGGCCCAGGGGACGATTTGATTGATCACTGCGAGGAAAACATGGAGGCGGATGACTTTCAGGACGACTTGGAATCCGAAGGAGAAAGAGGTCGACGAGTCGAGAATGATGTCGATGACTCCGCCCTCTTGGCTCAGAGGAATGAACTGCTGTTGGAAATCGAAAGGTTGAAGGCGGAGAAAGAAGCCGCTCAGAAAAATGTTCGATCTGAGATAAGAAGAGAACCCGTCGAACAAAGGGAGGAGCGGGACGTCGAAATTCGTCCCAAGAAAAGAGATGATAAATATCGGAGGCGTGAGCGAAGGTCTCCGAGGAGGAGAGAAAAGTACCGTTCGGACTCTGCTACTTCAAGTGACTACTCACGGTATAGTACTTCTGAGTCATCTCCCCGGAGATACCACAGGAGGAAAAAGCGTGACCAGAGGCGAACTGGTGCCCGAAGGGGAAGGAGTTCGGAGAGGAAATCCTCACGGGAGAAGAGTCGCCACGACCGAGTTGGTGATCGTTCTCACGAGCAGGCAAAGTGCCTTGGGAAGGATGATATGGGCCCTCGAAATTCAGAATGGCAGCAGCAATACACTTTGCCCTCCGAGGAGGGTCTGTACTTTTCAAACAACGATAATTTGAGGTCCAACGTTTATCGTACAGGGCATAATTGGAGAGCCTCTCCTCTATCATCGGAGATCTTAGTGGGGAACCTCCCAAAACACTTTGACATTTCGAAGCTTGAAAAGTTCGATGGGACTCAGGATCCGGATAATCACATCGAGCAGTTTAAGAACTTTATGATAAACTTCGACGACGATGATAAGCTTTTGTGCAGAGCGTTCTCTCAAACTTTCAAGGGAGTGGCATCTAAATGGTACAACAGGCTACCTCAGGGCTCCATTAAGAACTTTGACATGTTCTGGAACATCTTTAGACAACACTTCGTCGGGAGCAAGAAGTTTCGGGCCAACGAAGACACCATAATCTACTGTCGACAAAAAGTGGGGGAGAGCCTCAAAAACTATACCAATCGCTTTGTCAAAACCAAAACAGATATGGAGTACTGTAAGGATTCGGTGGCGCTTGCAGCGTTCAGGATGGGCTTGCTCCCCGGGTTGTTGAAAGACACGGTGGCAGAAAGTCAAGCGATGACCTTCGGAGCATTGCTAGATCAAGTTGAGAAGAGAATCTTGGTGGAAGAAACCCAAGCCTCAGAGAAAGGTTCCGGAGAGCAACTGGATCACAATCAATTTCAAAGGACTGAGCCAAGCTCTCAGGGCCCTCGATCAAACGTTCAAGCTAAAAGCACGGGTCAATATCCTCCAAGGTAAAAATCAAACCCGCAGTACTATGGCAATCAGTCAAACTATAATCAAGGGGGAAGATACATGTCAAACAAATGGACTCGACCCGACTACTATGCGGAGTTGACAGAAAATATCGCTGCAATCTTTGATAAGGTTAAGTCTTCGGTCACGTTCAGGAAGCCTTTTCCCATACAAACACAAAGGGAAAGCAGAAGTGTCAACAAATATTGCAAATATCACGAGGATGTAGGCCATGATACTAAGGATTGTATAGCCTTGAAGAAGGAGGTGCAGGCTCTCATTGAGAATGGAATGCTGTTGGAGTATGTCAAGAAACAATCCCAGAAAAATGTCGTGGTAAAAGCTGTCTCAAAGAATACTGACACAACCATGGTAATTTCCGAAGGGGTTGACGATTTTGACATCGAACAAGAGTATTTGGACCCCAAAGTTGGGAGGAACAATGTAAACCTGGTAGAGGAAGAAATTCCGAGGGGGAGGGTGGACAGCCTTTGTGCATTTTTCGATTCTTTAGCAATTTTCGGCGGAGACACAATTGCTGGAGTCTAACCACCCAGATCGAAGCTGGAGTCTCCGCACAAATGCATCGCTCGCCTTCTCCTATTATTTGTTTTGATGATGATGATATGCGTAATGTTGCAGGCCCTCATGAGGACGCTGTAGTGATCGCGACGGGCATCGCTGGGGATCAGGTTCAAAAAATACTCATCGATACAGGAAGCTCTGCGAACATTTTGTTTCTGAGCACTTACCGCCGCATTTCCGACCCACCGGTCATCCGAAGATCCGATAGGACAATCGTGGGTTTCACTGGTGCCACATCGGTTGTTGTGGGGGAGTTTCAATGTATGGTAGAGTTGGGTCGTGGACCATTCAGAAAAGAGGTAGAGGTACTCTTCATTGTGGTTGACGCACCAACGTCTTATAACGCCATTCTGGGACGCTCTTGGTTATCCCGGATGCACGGCCTCATCTCCACGGTGCATCAATGCCTGAAATATGTGGTCGGAAACAACATTGGAACAGTCAGAAGTAGCCAGAAGATGGCACGAGAATGCTACCAGATTGCCCTGTCTTCCAAAGGGGTTCGAGGAGGGCCCTCTGACCCAGCATAGCAATTAAAGGGGCCACCCCCCGAGGCGATCCCTTGCGATGATCCGAGGGAGCCCCCCGGATTTCAAGTCCCAGAGGAAGATTCAGCGACACACGAGTTCGCGGCTGGCAAAGTTCTGAAAATAGGGGTTCACCTCTCCCCCGAATTTAGAGGGAGGTTAGTTGCTTTTTTGTCTGATAAGCTTGATATGTTCGCTTGGTGTGCGCAGGATGTCACTGGTGTGCCGGCGGAAATTATATGCCACAAGCTCGCGGTACGATCAGATGTCCGACCAATAGTCCAAAAAAGAAGGCCTGTCTCCCCGGAAAAAGCCTCAGCGATTTTGTCGGAGGTCGAACGGTTGCTAAGCATAGGTCATATTCGCGAATCACATTATCCTATATGGGCGTCGAATCCAGTATTGGTGAGAAAGAAAAATGGCAAGTGGAGAATGTGTATCGACTTCACGGACTTGAACCGAGCCTGTCCTAAAGATCATTTTCCTGTCCCTCGCATTGATCAATTAGTGGACTCGACTTCCGGGAATCGATTGCTATCTTTTATGGACGCTTACTCGGGATACAATCAAATCCGACTAGCTGCTACCGATGAAGAAAGCACTTCTTTCATTACTGGGCGAGGTTTGTATTGTTACAAGGTCATGCCGTTCGGGTTAAAAAATGCGGGGGCGACTTACCAGCGCCTGGTCAATAAAACCTTCGAGGAGCAGATTGGGCGGAATATGGAAGCCTATATCGACGATATGTTGGTTAAGAGTGAGCACGACGAAGAACATTTTGCTGATCTTGCGGAGACATTTCACAACTTGAGTAGAGTCAATCTAAAACTCAATCCGGAAAAGTGCATTTTTGGTGTGCGGTCCGGTAAATTCCTTGGTTATATGATCAGCGAAAAAGGCATTGAGGCTGACCCTGAGCAGCTAAGAGCTTTGATTGCTATGACTCCTCCTTGAAACATTAAAGAGGTGCAAATCCTGACAGGACGATTGGCTGCTCTGAATCGATTCATTTCTCGCTCGTCGGATAAGTGTGCCCCGTTCTTTAAAATATTGCGACATGCGAAGCAATTCTGTTGGACCGAGGAATGTTCGACGGCTTTTCGTCAAATTCAGGAGTATTTAGCCTCTCCGGAAGTTTTGTCTAAACCTTTGGTGGGGGAGACGTTGATCGTCTATGTAGCAGTGTCCGAGTGTGCTGTAAGTGCTGTTCTCCTTCGAGAAGACAACTCTCTCCTAAGGCCGATTTATTATGTCAGTAAGAGTTTGTTGGACGCCGAGAAGCGGTATCTTACTTTGGAAAAGGTGGCTTTGGCGTTGGTGACAGCGGCGCGAAATATACGGCCTTATTTTCAAGCCCATCCCATTGTGGTTCGAACAACATTTCCCCTGAAAAGTCTATTACAAAGACCAGACATCTCTGGCAGGATGACTAAGTGGTCCGTAGAGCTGGGAGACTTTGACATAACATTTGAGCCTCGAACGGCGATAAAAGCACAGGTTTTAGCAGATTTTTTGGTCGAGTTCCACTCAGACAGGGAAGAGCAGGAGGTGTCAGATATAGTCGCCGAGGAATAATGGGTAATACGGACGGATGGTGGGTCGAACATCTCCGGTAGCGGAGCAGGTGTTCAGTTAATATCCCCGCAGGGGATAGCTATGTTCCAAGCTATTCGTTTCGGTTTCAAAGCTACTAATAATGAGGCTGAGTATGAGGAAGCTTTAGCCGGCCTGCGTTTAGCTCAAATCTGCGGGGCGAGGCGGATAAAATTGATCAGTGACTCTCAGCTGGTGATAAATCAGGCTTCGGGGGAGTCTGAGGCAAGGAAGGAAACACTTATACATTATTTGAAGCCAATGAAAGACTTGGCGTCGGGTTTTGAGAGCGTCAAGTTTGAGCATGTCCGACGAGAATTAAATGCTGTCCCGGATTCTCTCGCCTCTGCTTCACGAACAGAGGGTTATCCTTGGGTTCTGGTCCAGACATGCCCGTCGATCTCAATTAGTAAAGACCATGTGATGGACATCTCGGAGGAAAGCCACGCGATCACTCCTGATTGGAGAACAGTCCTCATTGATTTTTTGGCTCATGACGTTTTGCCCGTTGACAAATATGAAGCCAGAAAAGTTAGATTCAAGTCTCATGGTTAATTTTGCTGGGAGGATTGTTGTATAAAAAGTCTTTGAGTCGACCATTGCTAAGGTGCTTGAGTGGGCCTGAATCACAAATTATCCTTTCCGAGTTGCATGACGGCGAAGGATCCGCTCACTGTGGATACAAGGCTTTGATACGCAGGGTATTCTTGGCAGGCTATTATTGGCCAACTATCTCGGCTGATGCAAAAGATTTGGTCAAACGCTGTGACACGTGCCAGTGCTATGCTAATGTAATCCATAAACCGGGAGTGTTGATGGAAAGCATCTCAGAGGCAGTTCCTTTTGACAGGTGGGGCGTTGACTTGGTTGGACCTCTACCGATGGCCTCTGGGGGCAGACAGACGATAATTGTGGTCGTCGATTATTTTTCTAAGTGGGTAGAAGCTGAACCACTCGCGGGAACAAAGGCCAAAGACGTGATCAAATTTGTTTTATCTAATATTTGCTGTCGTTTTGGTGTACCGTTGCAGATTACCACGGACAATGGACCACAATTTGATAACAAAGAATTCCAAAGTTTTTGTGTGTCAAGAGGCATAAGGCAATGTTTTCGGCACCATTTCACCCCCAGGAAAATGGGCAAGTGGAAGTAACTAATCGCACCATCCTCGACGGTTTGAGAAAGAACTTGGAAGGTAAGGCGGGGAAATGGCCCGACTATTTACAGGAGGTGTTGTGGGCATATCGAACGACCCCCCGAACAGCCACCGCTGTATCCCCATTTGCCTTAGTTTATAGGATGGATGTCGTGGTCCCTCCGGAGATCCTCTTCCCTTCACATCGAATAGCAACTTATGACTCAGACACAAATAACCAGCATAGAGCATTGGCTTTAGATCTGGTGGAGGAAAAGAGATAGCGGGCGCAACTGACTTCCCTTCACTATCAAACTCTTATGAGGAGTCGATATGCATCCAAAGTCAACCATAGAGACTTTCAGGTGGGAGACAAGGTCCTACGCAAAGTTTTCTTGCACACTAAGGACAAGAGTTTGGGGAAGTTGGGACCTAACTGGGAAGGCCCTTATGAGGTCACCGAAAGGATAAAACCAGGCACATATCGGTTGAAAGATAAAGATGGACGATATCTCCGTTTACCTTGGAATATTGAGCATTTAAAGTTGTACCTCGATTAGCAGAGCTCGGAGATGACATTGTATTTCTTTTCACTTTTTATGTATCCCTTGGGAAAATTTTTGGTGAGGACACACTCTTTCCTACCCTGTTAGGCACAGGAAGGTTTTAATGAGGTGTTTCAGTGATCCCCTTCAATACAAAGTTTCTTTGCCTTTAAACTATTTCTTGAGTCACAGTAACATGTGCCTCGAATTGTTGTCCCTCACACGATTTTTTGGGTCACAGTAACATGTGCCTCAAATTGTTGTCCCTCACACGATTTTTTGGGTCACAGTAACTTGTGCCTCGAATTGCTATTCTTCGAATTATTTTTTGAGCCACAGTAACATGTGCCTCGAATTATTGTCCCTCGTGCCATGATGTTTTGGGACCTTCGAACTATTCATCGGGTCACATTAAGGTGTGCCACGATGTTTTGGGACCTTCGAACTATTCATCGGGTCACATTAAGGTGTGCCACGATGTTTTGGGACCTTCGAATTATTCATCGGGTCATATTAAGGTGTGCCACGATGTTTTGGGACCTTCGAACTATTCTTCGGGTCACATTAAGGTGTGCCGCGAAGCAACTCTCAGTTGTGAATCAGAGCATTTTTTCCCTGAAATTGTTTTCAGAGACCCTAAATATTATTCGAAGGCCACGTAAGTTGGAATTCGAAGACTTTATTGCAAGGTCACATTAAGTACGAATTGTTCGAAGGCCAAGTAAGTCGGTATTCGAAGACCTTATTTAAAAAACATCAAAAATTATTCGAAGGCTAATTATTCGAAGGGCCAATAACATTGCAAGTATAAAACTTGTTAAATTTATGCAAGTACGAATTGTTCGAAGGCCAAGTACGTTGAAATTCGAAGACCTTATTAAAAACATCACTTATCAATTTATCTAGATAATAATTATTCGAAGGCTAATAAATTTTGGAGTTCGATGGCCTTATTACAACCCTAACACTAGTTATTCGAAGGCCGATAAAATTTGTGAATTTATCCAAGTGCTAATTATTCAAAGGGCCAATAAAATCATAATTCGAAGAACAATTTATCTAACTGCTAATCATTATGAACTTGTTCCAAATACAATACATTGACAAGTCAAATATTCAGTGCTCTTACACAGTTAAAGTAGCACAGCAAGTTCCAGTCATTACAAAAAGAGGCCTTTTTTAGGCCATATACAAAAAACAGAATTACCTATAGTACTTTTACTCAATCGGCATTTTTCGAGGTATCACTCCCCTCACCCTCTGAGTCTTCACTCTCACTTACGACTATTTGGGGAGGGCGAAGTTTTGGGGGGACAAGCTTCCAAAAAGGCCCCAGGTCATATTCAGGGTGCTCAGCATATATCTGGGTCAACAAGCCAGCTCGAGTAGCAGCATCGCGGGCCTGTAAGGTCTTCAAACATGTTGCTTCATAGGCATCCGCAGCCTTTTCCTTCGCTTCTTCAATTTCTACTGGGAAGCCTCTGATCTTTTTCTCCAAGTTATCGCGTTCTCCAACTACTTTTCGAAGAGCCTCAGTGCACTGCTCGAATCCATCGCAAGCCTTGCGATGCCCCTTCTTGTATTCAAATATCATCAGCTCCTGGGCATCAGTCTTCTCCTTGTACAAATCCCTTTCTTGCTGGCAACACCTCTCTAGCATTGTCACATAATTCTCAGAGGCAGAAAGACGCTTGTACAAGGCATCAGCTTGGCCCTCGATCACTGCATACTCCTTCTTGGCCTCCTCGAGTTGAGAGGCAACTAGTGATGCTCTGAACTTTTAGTAATTTTTACGCTTTTCAAGATGGCGCATCTTCTTTCCTCGATTCACTGAAGTATGCAGCAGCCTCTGCAGACTCATCGAAAACTCATCATCCAAGGGGACCTCGAAGGAGCTCGAAGGAGACCCTAAATCTGCAGAATCAAACTCGGAAAAATTACCACAAGCAACGTCTGGGTGAACGAGAAGTGGAGGATTTGTTCGAGGATCAGGGATAGGAGCCAGCCTTGGACTGTCTTCGAGGGAAGCTGGGTGAGAAGCCTCAGTCAGAGGAGAGTGCAAGGATTGGTAGGAAGTTTCCTTAGGTGATTGGCCACCCCTGTTTTCAGCATCAATTGCATCATCATGGACTTCTCTTTCGAAGTTAGTCCCTTCATTGTTGTCAGGAGTTTCTCCCCCCTCAGAATGTTCTTCGATGGGTTCAAGAAGAATACCCTTCCCCTTCAAGTATTTTTTCTTGCCATCTTTCTTTGGTGGAAGGATGGGAGCAGGGGGAGGAGGAGTGGGATTTGTTGAAGCAATAACACTCGTTCGGGGGGCTTCACTTGTTCGAGGGGCTTCACTTGTTCGAGGGGCTTCAGTTGTTCGAGGGTCATTAGAGTTCGAGGCCCCTGCATTCTTCGAGGAGTGTGGTTTTTGTTTGTTAGTAGCTGTTTTGGGATTTATTGGTTGGGTTGGTGCTACTTCATCTTCTGGAGGTTCATCCAGGTGACTTTGTGAGCGAGAGCGCTTGGGCAGATAGATTGTAACATCCTGATGGCTACATCGCTCTAACACTTCCCGTTCCGAATGCGGAGTCATCAGTCCCCTCATACTTATACGATCTTGGGGATTAAGCCTCCAGAGTCGACTCCTAGCCAAGTTGTCATCAACAAAACAACGGCGAAAACGATTGTCCTACTGCTCCTTTGCCCACAAGCGCAGGTTAGTAAAAGTGGTGGTAGCTCCCTCGACATAGTCGGTGTAGGGTTTGGACACTCCAGTCATAGCTGAAGCAAGAAAGTAAATATCAAACACAACATACAATTTCGAGGGAACATATTACTTCGAAGACATACAAGTATTCGAGGAGGCTTAAGAGAAAGCATAAATTTCGAAGGCTTAAGTTCGAAGAGTAAAAGTTGGTGGAGTACTTACATTTCATTGTCCATTTTAGCGAAAGTTTGTGAGGATTCGAAGGAGTGGCTTCTGATCCAGTCTCCCAGCAGCCAGAGAAAAAGAGGAACTGTTGTCTCCATTTTTTATCGGCCTCCAACAGATCCTTCAGTATTTTTTGCCCCCGATTGAATGTCAATGAATAGAAGGGGAAGTAAGGATTTCGGGCAAGACCAGCCAGACCAATGATTTGCTCCAGAGAAAATTCTTGGCCTGAGAGCCTTGAGGCCATTATGCAAGCCATTAACGTGAACCACATATTGGGCCCAACCTGGGACGGGCAAAGATCTATCTTCAAGAGATATTCAATAAAAAAAAGGGTCTAAGGGATACCTTAGCCCCCAGTTCATGATTTATGTGTAGACTACCACCTCGTAATCCCTCACAGATAAGGGTGTTCTCCCTCAGCAGGAAATCTGATATTGATATAAGTGGGGATGCCCCATCGAGCCCTCAGCATCGCCTCCTCCTCCCTTGAAAAGTATTTATATTTGATGTTGGCAAGGGCTACCATGTGTTTATTCTCAATGCCCCGAATATTGTTGCCAGCGATGCTGTCCAACTCCAAGGGCAGCACAATATCCCCCTTCAATTTTGGAGCAATCTGGCGAGCTTGCTCCTCGGATATTGTCGAAGAAGATGTTGCACCGTTCGCAGGGCCTGAGGAAGGAATAATGGGCAATTTCTGTCCGAAGGACTTATTGAGAGGTTTTGTAACTTTGGGGTCTAAAGTTTGTTCATGTAAAATACGCATGTCTTCATCGGTAATAAGCGTCCTTGAGGAGGAGAATTGAGTTCCATGAATGGTCATGGATGGCGTGGAGGGCAGACTAGACACATCTGTTCCATGTCTTTGAGGAGGACTACCAGCATCACGATGACGGTCTTGATTTCGAGGAGGACTACCAGCATCACGGTGACGGTCTTGATTTCGAGGAGGACCTCCAGAATTATGTCGTTGATCTTGATTTCGAGGAGGACTACCAGCATCACGGTGACGGTCTTGATTTCGAGGAGGACCTCCAGAATTATGTTGTTGATCTTGGTTTCGAGGAGGACTAGCAGAATTGTGTTGAAGGTCTTGGTTTTGAGGAGGACTAGCTGGGTTTCGAAGAGGACTCCTCGAAGTCCTTCGAGGACTTGAAGATCTCTGGGGGAGGTTTTCAACATTAGTTGGGGCAGGTGGTTCTCGAATTGTTAGGGGAGCTTCCCTGGCCCGTTTTCGCTCATGCGAACCTTTTCTATCTCTATGGGATTTCTTCCTCTTCGAACCAGATGAATGCTTGTGTGGTCTCTCTTTACCCATTTATCTAGGAGGGTTTGTTTCGTTGAGCAAGCTTTGGCGAGCTACTTCACGAGGTATAATGGCGGTCGAGTTGTTCGAAGGAGGCCAGGCACCAAAAAAGGTTGTAGTCGATGGTAGGGGATGTGGCCTTACGTCTTCACCAGCAGCAACCCTCTCTTCGAACCGTTTACTAATCAACAACCACTCAGGAATTCGACGGGGCTTGTTCGCCAGCTTTATCTCTCTAGAAATAATTGAACAGAAGTTGCATTAATGAAGAAAAAGGTTGGTATTTATAGAAGACTAGTGGGCTTTTTTTACAAATAAAGCCCGGGGACATTTTCATGTTGTTTGCCTAGGGGTACGATGGTCCACATAGGTGGACATTGTTCGGTCGCCTAGCTATAGCAGAAGGTGAAGAGTCTTGTGTCAGAGATTGTCAGGGAAGGCGAAGAGTTTTCTGACGATAATGTCAGAAGAATTGGTACCGTTTTTTGATGACATCAGTATGTGTAATGACATCATCAATCCTAGCACCCTTTTTTCGCCTAAGTATATACTTATCCGAAGACCATTTTGCTTAAAAGGTTGCAAGGATTGAGGGGGCTACTCGGTGTAATAGAAGCTCGAAGAGGCCGTCTTAGACATTCGAGGAGGCCTCCGAACCATTCGAGGATGCTTGCAAACCATTCGGAGAGGTTTTATGTCGAAGAGGTTTTGTGGAACGATTTTTCGCCTAAGTAGTTCATGGCCTTGACAATACGAAGGGATTCGCGGATCAGCTTTTCGAGGGACTTATAAAGTTCGAAGAATAAGTAATTTTGGCCTGTCAGGAGAATTATTCAGTCTTAGCAAAATGATTTTTACTAAGACTGGGGGGCTACTGATAAGGAAGAATAAAAGACAAGGGCCAAAATGCATAGAAATAAATGTATAAGGGTCGAAATGCATAGAAATAAATGTATAGGGGCCAAAATGCATTAAAATAAGTGTATAAGGGCTGAAATGCATGAATTGTAAAGATATAGCTAAAATAGGAAGGAACCTTAAATGAGGGACTAAAAGATGTAACTAAACCAAATTAAAGCGTGTGGGGTCCGCAATTATACTATTAAAGGACCATACACGCTTCACGAATCTCGAGATAAATAGTACGACTTTCTCTCTCTACTCTGTTTAGCATTTTCTCTCTCTAGATCTAACACTCAAAAATTCTTCTACCTCCTAATCCTCTATCAACAAATCTTCTCATAACAAAATCACCCTCGGACCATCTTTTAACTCTTCAATTATAAATATAAAAAGTTTAATAATTAGTTTAATATACATATTTTTTTAAATTCGAAAATAATTTTAAAAAATAATTCAAAAAAAATCAAACCGAACCAAACCAATCGAACCGAACCGAACCACATTGATGTTCAAATCGAAACCGACCGAAACCGAAAAACCGAAACCGAAAAAAAACCGATTTTATATTTAATTAATCGGTTCAATAATTTATAAACCGAATTATTTCGGTTTGGTTTAAATATATGTAAAAAACCGACCGAACCGACCAAATCTCAACCCTAGTGGCAGCATCAATATACTCTAGCGTCCGAGGAGGGATTGTACTTTCCGAGCAATGAAAACTTGAGATCTAATGCTTATCGGACGTGTCATAATTGGAGAGCTTCTCCTCTGTCCCCGGAAATTCTGGTGGGCAATCTCCCAAAGCATTTCGATATCTCGAAGTTAGAAAAGTTCGATGGGACGCAAGACCCTGATAACCACATCGAGCAATTCAAAAACTTCATGATTAATTTTGATGACGATGATAAATTGTTGTGTAGAGCATTTTCTCAGACCTTCAAGGGGGTAGCTTCCAAGTGGTATAATAGACTTCCGCAGGGTTCGATAAAGAATTTCGACATGTTCTGGAATATCTTTAGACAGCATTTTGTGGGGAGCAAAAAGTTCAGAGCTAATGGAAATACGATAATCTATTGTAGATAAAAAGTTGGGGAAAGCTTGAAGAATTATACCAACCGATTCGTCAAAACGAAAACAGACATGGAGTATTGTAAAGACTCAGTGGCACTTGCAGCTTTTAGGATGGGGCTGCTCCTAGGACTATTAAAGGACACGGTGGCGGAGAGTCAGGCCATGACCTTCGGAGCATTGTTGGATCAGGTCGAGAAGAGAATTCTGGTGGAAGAGACTCAGGCATCTGAGAAAGGATCCGGTGATCAATTGGATCATAACCAGTTTCAAAGATCTGAGTCTAATAACCAAGGGCCTCGTGCCAATGTTCAAGCCAAAAGTACGGGTCAGTATCCGCCGAGACAGAAAACAAACCCACAGTATTATGGCAACCAGCAAAATTACAATCAAGGGGCTAGACCAATTTCGAACAGATGGGTTCGACCGGACTATTACGCGGAGTTAACGGAACATGTCGCCACGATATTTGATAAGACAAGATCAACGGTGCCTTTCAGAAAACCTTTTCCTATCCAAACCCCGAGGGAAAGCAGAAGTGTTAGCAAGTATTGTAAGTATCACGAGGATATCGGGCACGATACGAAGGACTACATTGCTTTGAAAAAAGAAGTGCAAGCTTTGATTGAGAATGGAATGTTGCTAGAGTTTGTGAAGAAGCATTCTCCGAAAAACGTGGTGGTAAAGGCTGTTCCAAAAATCGCTGACACATCTATGGTGATTTCTGAGGAAGTTGACGTTTTTGATATTGAGCAAGAGTATTTGGATCCCAATGAGGGAAGGAACAACATAAATATGGTGGAGGAAATTATTCCGAGGGGGAAAGTAAACGACCTTTGTGCTTTCTATGAGTCACTGGTAATCTTTGGAGGGGATACCATCGTAGGAAATTCTAATAGCTCGCGAAAAAGGCATATGGTCAATCTGACTACCCAGATTGAAGCAGGGGTGTCGGCACAAATGCACCGATTACCCTCCCCCATCATATGTTTTGATGATGATGATATACGAAATGTCGCGGGCCTGCATGAAGATGCGGTGGTGATTGTCGCGGGTATTGTTTGTGATCAAGTTCAGAAGATACTTGTTGATACATGAAGTTCAGCGAACATCTTGTTTATGAGCACTTACAGGAGAATTTCTGACCCACCAGTTATACGACGATCAGACAGAACCATAGTAGGATTTACCGGCGCAACAGCAGTGGTTGTTGGAGAATTTCAGTGTGTGGTCGAGTTAGGTCATGGGTCGTTCAAGAATGAGGTGGAAGTATTGTTTATTGTTTTTGATGCACCAACTTCGTACAATACAATTTTGGGTCGCTCTGGTTGTCCCGAATGTATGGTGTAATTTCGACAGGGCATTAGTGTCTGAAATATGTGGTAGAAAACATCGAGACAATCAGGAGCAGCCAGAAGATGGCCCGCAAATGTTACCAGATCGCTTTATCCTCGAAGGGAGGTCGGGGAGAAATATCAGACAAGGCATAACAATGAAAGGGGCCTTCCTCGGAAATCATTCCAGGTGATGATCCGAGGGAGACCCACGGATTTCTGGTCCCGGAAGAGGATTCCGAGGAACATAAATTTGGAGATGGCAAATTTATGAAGATCGAAGTAAAACTTTCTTTTGAGTTCAGAGAAAGATTAATTGCGTTTTTGTCTAACAAACTCGATATGTTTTCTTGGTGTGCACATGATGTTACGGGAGTACCATCAGAGATAATATGTCATAAACTTGCGGTACGACTTGATGTTTGACCCATTGTCCAGAAAAGGAGTCCAGTTTCTTAGGAGAAGGCTGCAGCTATTCTTTTGGAAGTAGAAAGGCTATTAAGCATAGGCCACATTCACGAGTCGCATTATCCCGTATGGGCCTCGAATCCAGTCTTGGTCAGGAAAAAGAATGGCAAGTGGAGAATGTGCGTGGACTTCACGGACCTAAACAGAGCTTGCCCTAAGGATCCTTTTCCGGTGCCCCGCATTGATCAGTTAGTGGATTCAACCTCGGGCAATCGATTGTTGTCTTCCATGGACGCGTATTCAGTATATAATCAAATCCGGTTGGATGCACAAGATGAAGAGAGCATGTCATTTATTACCGGAAGAGGATTATATTGTTACAAGGTTATGCCATTTCGCCTAAAGAATACAGGGGCAACTTATCAGCGCTTGGTCAACAAAGACTTTAAGGGGAAAATTGATCGGAATATCGAAGCGTATATTGATGATATGCTTGTCAAGAGTTTGCGGGACGAAGATCATTTTGCATACCTGGAGGAGACTTTTAATAATTTGAGTAAGGTCAATTTGAAACTGAACCCGGAAAAGTGTGTTTTGGGGTACGATCGGGAAAATTCCTTGGCTATATGATAAGTGAAGAAGGCATTGAGGCTGACCCAGAACAGATAAAAGCTTTAATCACCATGACTCCACCTCAGAATATCAAGGAAGTCCAGATCTTAACAGGGAGATTGGTAGCACTAAATAGATTCACTTCTCGGTCCTCTGACAAATGTGCACCTTTCTTTAAGGTATTACGAAACGCGAAACAATTTAATTGGACTGATGAGTGTTCAGCAGCTTTTCGCCAAATTTAGGAGTATTTGACATCCCCTGATGTACTGTCTAAGCCATTGGTGGGGGAAAGATTAATTGTATATGTAGCGGTTTCAGATTGTGCGGTCAGTGCTATTTTACTCCGAGAAGAGGACACTCTTTTGAAACCTATCTACTATGTCAGTAAGAGTTTTTTGGATGCAGTGAAACGATATCTCAAGTTGGAGAAGGTAGCTTTGGCTTTGGTAACGGCTGCCCGAAAGATGAGACCTTACTTCGAGGCACATCCTATAGTTGTTCGAACGACGTTCCCCTTAAAAGGTTTGTTACAAAGGCCCGATATCTCTGGGAGGATGACTAAATGGTCAGTGGAATTGGGAGATTTTGACATATCATTTGAGCCTCGGACGGCGATAAAAGCCCAGTTTTTGGCTGACTTTTAGGTTGAATTTCACTCAGACAGAGAGGACATGGAGATCATTAACCAATTTGATGACGTGGAATGGTTGGTTCGAACGGATGGAGGGTCGAATAACTATGGAAGTGGTGTGGGTGTCCAATTAAGTTCTCCATAAGGGATAGCTATGTTTCAAGCTATTCGATTTGGTTTCAAAGCAACTAATAATGAAGCGGAGTATGAAGCAGCATTGGCGGGTTTGCGTTTAGCTCGGATATGTGGGGCCAAAAAGATTAAACTGATCAGTGACTCACAGTTGGTGATAAACCAAGATTTGGGGGAATCTGAGGCCAGAAAAGATAAGCTGGTACAATATCTGAAAGTGCTAAAAGATTTGGTTTCCGAGTTCGATGGGGTTAAATATGAACATGTTCGAAGAGAGGTAAATGTCATCCCAGATTCTTTGGTCATAGCCTCACGGACGGAGGGATACCCATGGGTCTTGATTCAGGAGCATCCTTCCGTCATGATCAAGGCGGAGCATTCAATGAACATTAAATAGGTAAGCAATGTGATCACAAATGATTGGAGGTCAGAAATTATTGACTTCTTGGAAAAAGATACTTTACCTGCTATAAAGTACGAGGCTAGGAAGATCAGGTTCAAGTCTCACTGGTATATCATGTTGGGAGGCGTTCTGTATAAGAAATCTTTGAGCCGACCATTACTAAGGTGTCTGAACAAGGATGATTCACAATTTGTCTTGCCCGAATTGCACGATGGGGAAGGTTCAGCCCATTGTGGGTATAAAGCGTTAATTCGACGGGTGTTTCTGGCTGGTTATTATTGGCAGACTATTTCTTCGGATGCGAAAGACTTGGTAAAACGATGTGACACGTGTCAGGGCTATGCAAACGTAATCCACAAGTCTGGGGTGTTATTGGAGAGTATTTCAGAGGGAGTCCCATTTGACAGGTGGGGCATTGATTTAGTTGGGCCCCTACCAATGGCGTCTGGAGGCAGACAGACTATAATCGTAGCGGTGGATTATTTCTCTAAGTGGGTGGAAGCGGAACCCCTAGCAGTGATGAAAGCCAAAGATGTTATCAAATTCGTCGTTTCAAATATTTGATGTCGCTTTGGGGTACCACTGCAGATCACAACGGATAATGGACCTCAGTTCGACAACAAGGAGTTTAAAAGCTTTTGCCTTTCCAGGGGCATACGACAATGTTTTTCTGCCCCATTTCACCCCCAAGCTAACGGACAGGTGGAAGTGACCAATCGAACAATTCTGGATGGATTAAAAAAGAATTTGGAAGGAAAGGCAGGAAGATGGCCTGATTATTTACAAGAATTATTGTGGGCTTATAGGACAACGCCTCGCACTGCCACTGCTGCATCTCCGTTTGCATTAGTATATGGTATGGATGTCATTGTCCCTTCAGAGATTATCTTCCCATCATATCGTGTGGCAACTTATACAGCAGACTTGAACGATCAAAGCAGAGCCCTGGAATTAGATTTGGTTGAAGAGAAAAGACAACGCGCACAGTTGAAGTCTTTGCATTATCAAACTCTAATGAGGAGTCGATATGCTTCTAAAGTAAAGCACAGATATTTTAAGGTGGGGGACAAAGTATTATGCAAAGTCTTTCTACACACTAAAGAGAAGAGTCTTGGAAAATTGGGACTAAATTGGGAGGGCCCAATGAAGTGACGGAGAAGGTAAAACAGGGAACATACAGATTAAAAGACAAGGAAGGGCGATGTCTGAGACAAGCATTCACGGATGTTTTTTTCTCCTCCTCGACTTGCCTGGGAAAGTCTTCAATTCTTTTCACCAACTTCTCCCTGTCCTTCATAACCTTTTCATAATCGTCACAGAAATTCTTAAATCCCCGACATGCTAGTTCGTGAGCTTATTTATATTCTGCCAGAAGTCTTTCTTGCCCCCCCCCCCCATTTTCTTTTGATAGAGGTCTCTTTCTTCCTGGCAGCATCGTTCAAGCATTATGACGTAATTCTCCGAGGCAGATAATTTTTCATAAAGTGCATCTGCTTGCTTCTCCACAATGGCATATTGTTTATTTGACTCTTCAAGTTGCGAGGAGACCAGAGCTGCCTTGAACTTATAATGATTTTTTCGATCCTCTAGATGCTGCATTTTCTTTCCATTATTGACAGAAGTGTGCAGCAGGCTCCGAAGACTTAGTGAAAATTCATCATGAAAAGGAACTTCGAAGGAGCTGGTGGGTGAGCCTAAGGCCGCGGGGTCAAAATCCGATGACTCCCCCACTAGAATATTTAGGTCAACATGTTGAGGAGGCTTACTTCGAGGACTAGGCAGTGGTGCCAAAATAGGGGGATTTTCGAAATATGCTGGATATGAGGCCTCGGTGAGAGGAGAGCTGGGTGTCTGATTTGAGTTCTGTTTGGGGGAATTATCTCCAACTTCTTTTTCAGGTTCACCTGATGCCCTTTAGGGCTCAATTTCTTGGGCAGGTTCGGGGGCGTCGTCTTGTATTTTGCCGTCCTCGGATAACTCCTGGATGGGCTCCAGGACAGTTTTGTTCTCTTTTTCTTTTGCTTTAGAGTCTCCCTTCTTCCGAGGATGGACATACTTCTTGGGGGGAGAGCTGGGACTGGGTGTCACTATGTTGGCCGAGGAGGATGGCTCTTGGTTGGTGACTACTTCAATTTTTGGTTGATGCTCTTTGGTGGAAACTTCTTCATCGGATCCACCTAAATGACTCTTAGCACGAGAACACTTTGGAAGGTAAATAACTATGTCCTTCTTAGTCACTCTCTCTAGCACCTCGTCTTGAGAAAAGAGAGGTCATCAATTCTTTTAAGGACAACCGGTCAAGGGAGTTTAACCTCCAGAGTCTGCTCAAGGCCAAATTTTTGTCCCTAAAGCACAGGCGGAATCTATTTTCCCAATTTTCCTTAGCCCACTCGCTTAGTCTGGTGAAGATGATAGTGTCACTCTCTACGTGGTCTGCGTACGGTTTTGATACACCAGTCATAGCTACAAAGATATCAAGTTAGATCTCATTATTCGAGGAGTTACCATAGGTTAGATAGTTCGAGGACTTACATTTGTTGGTCCACATGAGGGATAGTCTGTGTGGGTTCGAAGGGGTTGAATCTGAGCCTGTCTCCCAATGGCCCGAGAAGTAGATGAATTGTTGTCTCCACTTTTTGTCAGCCTCTAGCAAGTCTTTCAACACTTTCCGTCTTCGGTTAAAGGTCAATGAATAAAATGGGAAGAAAGGATTTCTGGCTAGACCAGATAGTCCGATGATCTGCTCCAATGAAAATTCTTGGCCTGAGATTCTCGAAGCCATGATGCATGCCATCAAGGTGAACCAGATATTGGGACCGGCTTGAGAGGGGCTAAGGTTAATCTTAACAAAATACTCAATGAAAAATAGGTCTAAAGGAAATCTTAGTCCCCAATTCATGATTTCAGTATACACAACAAGTTCGTTATCCCTCACTGACAATGGGGTTTCGCCCTCCGAGGGGAACCTAATGTCGATGTATGAAGGAATGCACAACCGGGTCCTTAGCAACATTTCTTCTGAAGGCAAAAAGTGCTTGTATGATATGTTGTGAAGAGCAACCATGTGTTTGTTCTCGATCCCTCGAATATTTTTGCCCACAATGGCATCAAGTTCCAAGGGAAGCGTTATGTCTCCTTTAGACTTAGGGGCAATTCGGCTCGCTTGCTCTTCGGATATTGTTGGAGAAGCGATGGGCCTTTGGTTAGATTACTCTGCATGAATTTCAATTACTTTGCTCAGATCAGCAACCTGAATCGCTTGAGTAAATGGCTCTGGATTGTCTGAGGCGATGGCCTTCCCTTTGGCAGCTAAGGCTTTGTTACGCAGCTCTCGAATCTCGTCTTCGGTAATGATAGTCTTTCCTGGAGAAAATCAGGGGCTTCCAGTTGCTGTTATCGACGGAGTGGCTAGAATACTTGACACAGGATTACCGGTCTTTGGAAGAGAATTGTCCACCACCATATTTCGAGGAGGTTCGGGGGTAGTAGGTGGCGCTTCTTTAGCACGTTTGCGCTCCTGCGAATGCTTTTTATTTTTATGGTATCTTTTCCTTTTTCCAGATGAATGCTTGTGGTGTTTTTCTTTCCTCATTAGTCCAAGGGTGCTGTGATTGAAAATTTGGTTTTGTTGTGATATTTCGAGGGGAATGATGATTGTCGAATTTTCAAGGGGGAGGGGGGGCACGAACCGTAAAATGTAGTGACAGCAGGTGGGGGTTGAGGCTCAGTGTATTCACCAGCATCGACTCTCTCTTCGAACGTTTTGCTAATAAAGAGCCACTCTGGAATCCAACGAGGTTTATAAGCCAACTTTCTCTCTCTAGAAATTTTGGGTGGAAAGTTTGAGCTATTAATGAAGGAGATCAGTATTTATTGAAGACAATGGGCTTTTAGGGTAAGTCAGACATGGGGACATTTTCTCTTGTTTGCCTAGGGGCATTACGGGAAACATAGGTGCACAATGGTTGATAGAAAAAATGCGGGAGAAGTTGCAGAGGCATAATCTAGTATGGGGAATACGAAAAGGTCTCTAACGAGATGTACTGACAAGGAAGTACGACTGCTGACGTCATATCTTCTTGATCCAATCGTTGCAATTTCTTAGCCTAGTATTGGTGGCTTTGATATACTGATACAGTGAATTCCGATGCACGATGTTACCAAGGCCTGAGTCAAGCCTTGCTAAGACATTGCAAGGATTGGGGAGCTACTGGTTACTGTGACCTAAATAGTAGTGTGTATTCGAAGGATATACTTGTTAAGAAGACGTTTTTTTCTAAGAGACATGTAGCATTTGAAGTATTGTTCAAAAGAATTTTAGAGGAGGAAATTTTGCAGTTGAAGAGGAGTTATCCGATGAGAAGATGTTTGAGGGAGCAATGGAGACTTCTTTACAATCCCAGTAAAACTATTTTTACTAGGACTGGGGGGCTACTGATGAGGGAGAATAAAAGACATGGTAAAATTGTAAAGAAGAAGTTTGTTAAGGAGAAAATTATAAAAAAGAAGTTTGTTAAGGAGAGAATTGCAAAGAAGAAGTATGTTAGGAGAGAATTGTAAAGAAGAAATTGTATTAGGGGAAAATTGTATAGACTACTAAAGAAGTAGCCATTATGAGAAGATGAAAAGATATATGGACCAAAAATGTAATAAACGGGAATTAAAGCGTGTGGGACCCGTAATTATACTATAAAAGGACCACACACGCTTCACAGATCCCCAGATGAATATAATATTACTTTCTCTTTCTACTTAATCTAGATTCTTACTTTCTCTCTCTAAAAAGACTCCTAAACAAAGTACTTAAGTCTATTTTGACACTAAGAGATTCTCGTATCACAAAATCACCCTAGAGCCTTCTTAAAACTCTTCAACAATGACTCGGTTAGCAGTCCAAAAAGGATACTAGGATTCTTTGGCATGCCCCATCTTGGTTAACCGATCTACTTGGATTATGGCTTCCGATTTTCCTTGGAAAACCTTCTCATTCTTTCCACCACCGGTCCCTCATCGGATCTAAGAGATAGTTTGTGATTAATTATACTTGATGCTACTCCAGTTACATCATTGTTACACCATGAAAACACATGTAGGTTATTAGATAAAAAGGATGATAAATTTTCCTTCAATTCTAACAAAACAACTGAGAGTTCGTTGCAATCATACAATGCAAATTATTTGCAACCTTACAATGAGAGTTTGCTAAAATAAATATTTAGCGAGTTTCTACGTACACGGCAAACGCGAATTGTTTGAAAATTTATTATGCTAGATGCTTGAAAATATATACCAAATTACAAGTACAACTTTCCAGAGATAATGCGAGTTATATGAACGACATATATTGACAGATATGTAATGCAAGTTGTTTGTAAAACATACCACGAGAGTTCTTTGAAAATACTACATAAAACAAATATGCGAATTGTTTGTAACAGATATCACGAGATTTGTTTGTAACGCATACCAGGAGGTTTTTGAAAATACTACTTAAAACAAAGATATGAATTGTTTGCAATAAATATCATGAGAGTTTTTTGTAACACATGCCACGAGAATTGTTTTAATACCATATAACGAGAGTTATTTACAAGCGGGTTTTGCGAGTTTGTTTTAAATACATTCATTCATAAAAATTCAAACATTAAACTTGTTAGTTTTTTCAAAACAAACAGCCCAACACTTTCTACCTCTACAATATCACAACACATATTCACATAGTTGTATTTTAATATACTTCGGATCAACTTACATCTTCACGATTTTTTGCATCAGTCAGTCCAGATTCTTCTGGAGCCAGTTCTTTCTCACGAGCTCCTACATCATTCTCTATTTATTATTTGCAAACTCCTTCCTATTGCATGTGAGATACAATTTTTCGGTCACTCTTTCGTGCCTCCTTTGAAAGAGACTCGTCTATTTCTGTCTCACTTGGGGAACTCAAACTTTTCGTTGCCTCCTTTGGAGGAGGAGACTTGTTTGTCTGTCTCTCTGCTCTGTCTGTCTCTAGGTTGAGCACTAACTCTTTCGGTGTGGGTTCATATGGCCCGTCTGCCGCATTTTCAGAAACCACCAGTTCCGCAGAACAATGAGTTGTATCGTCATTTTCAAGTACAGCAGATGGTACCAGTATAGGTGAATGGTTTCCATCATTTTCAAGTACAGCAGATGGTACCAGTATAGGTGAAGGAGTGGCTTCTGATCCAGTCTCCCAGCAGCCAGAGAAAAAGAGGAACTGTTGTCTCCATTTTTTATCGGCCTCCAACAGATCCTTCAGTATTTTTTGCCCCCGATTGAATGTCAATGAATAGAAGGGGAAGTAAGGATTTCGGGCAAGACCAGCCAGACCAATGATTTGCTCCAGAGAAAATTCTTGGCCTGAGAGCCTTGAGGCCATTATGCAAGCCATTAACGTGAACCACATATTGGGCCCAACCTGGGACGGGCAAAGATCTATCTTCAAGAGATATTCAATAAAAAAAAGGGTCTAAGGGATACCTTAGCCCCCAGTTCATGATTTATGTGTAGACTACCACCTCGTAATCCCTCACAGATAAGGGTGTTTCTCCCTCAGCAGGAAATCTGATATTGATATAAGTGGGGATGCCCCATCGAGCCCTCAGCATCGCCTCCTCCTCCCTTGAAAAGTATTTATATTTGATGTTGGCAAGGGCTACCATGTGTTTATTCTCAATGCCCCGAATATTGTTGCCAGCGATGCTGTCCAACTCGAAGGGCAGCACAATATCCCCCTTCAATTTTGGAGCAATCCGGCGAGCTTGCTCCTCGGATATTGTCGAAGAAGATGTTGCACCGTTCGCAGGGCCTGAGGAAGGAATAATGGGCAATTTTTGTCCGAAGGACTTATTGAGAGGTTTTGTAACTTTGGGGTCTAAAGTTTGTTCATGTAAAATACGCATGTCTTCATCGGTAATAAGCGTCCTTGAGGAGGAGAATTGAGTTCCATGAATGGTCATGGATGGCGTGGAGGGCAGACTAGACACATCTGTTCCATGTCTTTGAGGAGGACTACCAGCATCACGGTGACGGTCTTGATTTCGAGGAGGACTACCAGCATCACGGTGACGGTCTTGATTTCGAGGAGGACCTCCAGAATTATGTCGTTGATCTTGATTTCGAGGAGGACTACCAGCATCACGGTGACGGTCTTGATTTCGAGGAGGACCTCCAGAATTATGTTGTTGATCTTGGTTTCGAGGAGGACTAGCAGAATTGTGTTGAAGGTCTTGGTTTTGAGGAGGACTAGCTGGGTTTCGAAGAGGACTCCTCGAAGTCCTTCGAGGACTTGAAGATCTCTGGGGGAGGTTTTCAACATTAGTTGGGGCAGGTGGTTCTCGAATTGTTAGGGGAGCTTCCCTGGCCCGTAACAGTTTCTTCTCCGTAACAGGGCTTTCAGTGAAGAAAAAATGCAACGAGATAGCATTGTGAAGTTTTTGTTCTTCAAGTGCCGCTAGCTTTGACCATCACTCTTTAATTTGCGACAAGAATACCATAACCGTTATAATTTTATCAGTGCGGATTAAACAAATTAAAGATATATAATAAGACTCGAGCATATACTTACTTCTTTCGCTTGTCTTTTGAGCTTATGATCGTATTTATTCTTATCGGTATAGGTCTTCAATTTCTTCCTTGTTTCTTAAACTCTAGTCTTCATTGGAGTAGCCTATCTACGTTTGAGAACAAAACAACCAAGTGTTTCACTCATACTTTCATCTTCTACGTCCTCGGTCTGCGGTGGGAATACCTGGGTTGGCGTTGATGGAATCGTTGTTCTGGTGACTGTTTATGGTTGGTCTCTGGCTGGGATGTCCTAATTAGAGTCTCGTCGTGTATGTGTCGTTTTTTTTTTTTTTTTAGGGCTGCGCTTTTCCTTTTTTTTCCTCGGTCTTTCTTCCAGTAAAACTGGGGCAACATCTAGATTTCCATTTCCTCATAATTCTCCGAATATTGTTGTTTCAGCCTTTGTCAAACATAGAGCATCCTCCACAACCTACCAAGGGAAGAAAAACAAAGTTAATACATGCACACAAGTTGTTCAATACCATATATGGATATTACAAACTATTTGTGGTATCACAACATAGAAGGTTAATGTTAGCAAAATGATTGCTAGTTGTGTTTTAGAAATAGTGCGAATTGTTTGTAAATAGATACAGAGAGTTGTTTAGAAATAGTTTTGCCGAGTTGTTTGTAATTAGATTCTGAGATTTGAATGCAACTAGATTCTGAGAGTTATTGTCTATACATATATATTTCATACCTCTTGAAGCATATTTAGCCTTCCAATAAGCTCATAGGTCGATGGTTTGGACTCCAATCCCCAACATTTGAAGAACCTTGGGGTTATATTTGGTTTTGCGAGGTCTAGACCAATTGTTGTATGCTCCATGAAGAGGGGTTACATCACAAAAATTGATATTCATCACACGATCTATGTTAACGAATATTTAATTAAGAAAGAACAATCTTACGAATAGAAGTACGATGCAGCCGATAACTATATCGGGTTTTCCCTCCGCAAAACAAACCTTGATCAACTGGAGAAGCTTCAACACTATTGATCTGGATTAGTCATAGTCGTTTATTCTGCTAATGTCTCAATAAAATACAACATATTCCAACCCATTACATCTCCAGAGACCGAGTTGAATATGGTTGAGAAAATAAACAGTATCAACAGTCGGGAAACGTCCTCTAATTCATGCTCTCCCCCCTAGACTAATGGCTTTGGCTACACCTTCATGTAAAACACAGCACAACATGATATGTTAATACCCCTGATCATCTGACTTATAACATAAACTAGATTTAGATGTACCTTTATAATGTTGTTTGATATAAGTTTTGTATTTGTCGGTCCTATTTTCCTTGACGTTTCACCCATGAAGTATGTTCTCATCATTCTCCGCCCCGTTTTTGTATCCGTTGAAGAATGCTCCAAATTTTGTTAAAGTCATTTCCTTTGTGTCGTGCTTAAGGTTGAAATGGCCTTTACATCGGTGGTCGTTAGCTTCACTAGCTTTGACCCAAAATGGAACACATCTTTCTCGATCAGAACGTCTCTATAATACACTAAATTAGCGCATAAAACCGTTTATTCACTATCTTCACCTGCTGGAGGTCGAATGATACCTTCATAAGCATGTAGAAGGGTGTGTTTCTCGTAGCTTCAATGTAGGAAGAGGTAATAAGGGTCTTTTTCAGCAGATTCATAAGGCTCACCAATCCAAACCTGTAGAAGCTTGTTTTCGCAATCATATTTCCTGAAAAACATGAATAGGGAAATTGTAAATAACAAATAACTCTCATGAGATAACTGCAACACAACTACCTTAACCAATAACACTGAAATAAATCTTATGGTGGTGGTATTTATAACATGAATTGTTTGTTAACATAAACAACGAGTTATTTGTGAAACATTAAAAAACTGTGAATTTTTTTGAAGCATTTATATAGCGATTTGTTTGTTACAACGACATATAGCGAATTACATGCAATGCTCAGAAACTGAGTTGTTTTGAAACAATAACAAACTATTTCTCTATCCAATAAACTACCACGATGTGAGTTGTTTGCATATATATATATATATACGATGAGGATGTAAATTTTTCCACTCCACATGCTATGCAAATGTGAGTTGTGCCTTCTTTTCACATGCACGTTCACCGAAACTGAAAAATATGGAAACATAATCCAAACCAACAAACAACTGAATAAACTACATCTAATAGACATCACAACATGCATAAATCGACAAACAATACACGCAACCGCAAAACCTAATGTTAAAAACGATAAACACAGAAACAAAGATTTCACTCACGATCCTAACTACGTAATTTCAGTAGAAATAACCAACGTCGATCGTTTATAAACACCAACATGCACTTGAAAATTTGTAAAAACGCAAAAAAAAAAAGAATATTCTTGAGAGAACCATGTACTTGATAACTGTAATTGTTGGTTTCTTCTCCAACCGGTATGAACTCAACAGTAACTGGTCGAAGGCTTCGTGGTTACTTGTTTCACGGAAGAGACGACGGGGGACGGTTGAATTTCGGTGAAGGACGGTTGAAATTACGGTGACTGGAAAGCTGAGGGTTTGCAGAAGTTTATCTGGGTATACAAACGGGTTGTGGAGAAAGAAAGAAAGAAGAGGTCGTATTTTGTGGTTTAGAAGGACTCAGAAGGGAAAATAATTGGTTTGAAGAGAAAAACAGATATATATAGTTTGAGGGTATTTTTGTCTAATTTTTAAGTTCAGATAGAAGTTGACACTATCCTATTTTTGGATACTAGTTGATAATTAGGTATTTGAGTAAGTATTTACGGATACTTTTCTCGTACAAATATAATTTCACAAAATAAATCAAACAAAATTAATATATCAACTCAAAATTTAAAAAACAAAATCAAAATAACTAACCGCATACAAAAAAGTCAAAATCTATTTTATATTAATATTGTTAATATTAAATGTAAAAAAATTAAATAATTTAACCATCGTATTACAAATCTAAGGATGGCAATGCCGTACACGAGTTATGTTCGGATTGGTTGGCCTGCATTTTTTCACAATTCAGTTTCTAGATCTAATATTTTTAAATCCAAACCCGTCTGTTTATGTATTTTAGATAATTCAATCCGGCAATGAACATCAACTTTAAGAACGGATTAGATCAGTCGACTTATAAACTCAAAGATAAATGTATTTGTAAATGATAATTTCTAAACTCGAATCCAGCCCGTTCTGTATTTGGGTTGCAGTGACATCCTTAAAGTTTAACATATTCAGAAACCAAATTATGTATTTCCTATTTATACATCTTTATATGCAATTGGTAATTTTTGAATATAAAAATGGTAATGTTATATC
This sequence comes from Limnanthes douglasii subsp. nivea, assembly GCA_036936605.1. Lineage (NCBI taxonomy): Eukaryota > Viridiplantae > Streptophyta > Magnoliopsida > Brassicales > Limnanthaceae > Limnanthes > Limnanthes douglasii. The sequence continues at coordinate 123,732,479 of JAUPFV010000004.1, forward strand.
TACACATAAAATTTACACGACTCTTTTGAACCTTACATCTTTTTTATAAGATTAAAAATAAGTATAGTATTTGCATATGGATATGATTCTTTTTATTAGAACAGAACACCAATTTTCAAATTTAAAACTTACAATTATAACTGGTTTCTATACATAAGTTTTGCTAATTCTTTATCAGTTTGTTATCTGAATCATATTTTCAGATAACAAAAAAGCGTTTGTTTGCTAATTCTTATAAATAAGTTTCGCTAATCCTTTACCAGTAAAAAGGATATCATATTATCAAAAACGTTACTAGTAAATAGATACCATAGTCCTTTAAAGCTCATGGCGATTTTTTTATATTGCATTTTTGCATCGTTTTAATAGGGTTTATGTTAAGTTAAACCTAGTTTGAATGTGATAGTCCATTTTTTTGATTTTCTGTAAGTTTTCTGATGTTTATAGTGTCGGATTTATGACTAAAATTTAGGGTACGCCAGAAAAATATTATGCAAAAAAATTCAATAAACTCAAAATGAAAATATAATCTAGTCAAACGTAAATGCAATCTCCTCTTACCCATGCTTTAAAAGCGTTTGAAGTACTTGAACAATATCATGCTAGAAAAATAAATACCAAATAGTTAATAGCCCAAATTTGTGGTCTATAAATTATATATCAATTAATATAAAATATAAAATATCATCAATTCATTAATACAAAATATTCTAAAGAACCCATAATTTATAATTACATCAATACAAAATAGGCTAAAGAATCAGTAATTTACTTAATTATTCTCATATACAACAAGAGATTCATTAAGAAAAAAGAACCAGTAATTTGCTTAAATACAAAATATTGTTTCAATATAAAATATTACAAAATATTTAATAAAGAATCATAAATCAATTAATATAAAATAGAAAATAGAAATATTATAAAATCATCAATACAAAATATATATGCTAAATAATTAGAAATTTGCAAATACATCAGTATAAAATATGTTAACGAATCAGTAATTTGTTTAATTATTCTCATATATAAAATATTATTTCAATGTAAACATTTAGTCAAATATGTATTGGAAAAAAAATCACTACAATAATTTGTATTTCATAGTAATTTGTTTTAAAAAATCAATACAATGAATTATTCAAATACAAAATATTGTTTTCATGCAAAATGTTTCAAGTAAATTGATAGTGAATGACATTAATTTGCACAATCAAACCCTTTAAATTAATATAGTAAAATAATAGGCATGTTTAATTTTGAAATTTGTACAAATCTTCGTGTTGATTCGTATTCTTGACCACCAATAAAATTTGCAATAATGATTCACTTAGAAATGAATGAACTATAAAGCAAACAGTAATGGAATCTAATTAGACTAAAAAAAATCTCTACTTTTTTAGTGTTTTGAAAATTGAAAAAAAAAATCTAATGAAAATTCATTAAGTGAATCACTAAAATAAAAAAATGTAAAAAAAAAATAAATGAAATTTACGATATCTTTTAAATCTCAAATTCATGAGACTCAAGTATATTAGTAGAGATTTTTACTAAATTAATGTCCTCAGCATACCATGAACAACTATTTATCCATCATCACCGTATCCGCATTACAACTCTGTCATCACTCGACAACAGGGCTTTTAGTGTATCCGCATTACAACTCTGTCATCACTCGACAACAGGGCCTTTACTGTGACCCTATTTCCTGACGTTACACTTCTCTGGCCGAATCTTCTTCGATCGGAACTGGAAAGTTTCAATCCACAACAGAGCCTCTACAAACGAGGCATATTCAATAAATAGCCTACATTTCTCATTTGTTCTGATGATTGGAGACATTTTTTTTTCTTCTCACTTAGTGGTTAAATGGAAATTTCATAATAAAAAAGAGCAAGATTTTGAAATGAAAAAAAAATAGTTTTTTTGTCGTCTCGACTTTGTTTGTCTTGTTTTTTAGTCCAATAAATAATCTTATTTATTATTTTATTTTTTTTATTTTTTTCCCAAGAAAATCGATTTTTATTGATGTTGAAGAACTTTACACTATGTTCAAAAGTTACATATTTTTAGCTGTAATGATTCAGCTATTACAGTAGTTAACTATTTTATGATTTTGATTAATTTGAGACAATTTCTTTTTGGATCCCTTTGTTAGGTGTGAGGTTTCTTTAGCATCTTTGGACATCTTCCTTGCATCTTTGTGCTTTCCTCCTCTCTATGATTTGTATCTTCTGCAAAAGAGAAAGAATCATGGTCAAGTTTTTCAACTTGCCAAGCTGTTAGTTAGTTTCAAAAGAATCTAAAATGTCCAAGGTTCATTGAGTCCAACAATATAATGGCAGCTAAGTCATACAATGTATGATTGGAATCAGCTATAAAATATGATTATTCCCTAAGAGCATGTTTGGCAATCTAATCTGCATCTGTGTTTTGTTCTCTATATATATGCTTGAGTGTCATTTGTGGTTTAATCAGATTTCTACAATATTGAAGAATTTTTTCTAAATGCCAAGGGTATTTACATGTATCTAACATGTTAAACAAGCCTAAACAATCTATCTCAATATCTATCACACTAAGATTATGGTTATAATAATAAATCAAACCATTCAGCAATGCCAAAATTTCAGCAGTTAAGGGTGAGCATTTGCCTATAACACCACCTTTAGCAATCAAAAGAATTCCAAGTTCATTTCGTATAATGTAACCATAGCTTGATTCACCATTAGGCAGGGAAGAACCATCACAATTCAATTTGAGTCGATTATGAAACGGCAAAGTCCATGTTATGTATAAGAAAGGTTTGGATGTCTTAATGGGATTGAAACAACTTAATTCCTTAGCTATATGTATATCACCTAACCAGTGTTTTCTAGTAAGGGATGATGATGAATCTAAGGATATAAGCATGAAAGATATGTGATTGATTATCTTCTTATATGATATGGCTATGTTTTTGTGTTTACAACTATTCCTAGCATACCATATAGACCATATAATCAGCGAAGGAAGTATGGTACGGATATGAATTCTTTTAGATGTAGATAGAAACCATAGGTTAATAATGTGATTCACAGTCATGTGTCTACCTCTACACATGTTAAATTTTTCAGAAAAGAAGGACCAAACTAACCATGCAGCTTCACAGGATAAAAAACATGATTCAGTGTTTCTACGTTCTGGCATTTAAGACATTTAGAAGCAAGTTGAAAACATTTTCTTTGTAATATTGTATCAAACTTAATAAATTGTTCAATACTCTCCAAAGAGTGAATGAGCACTTATTTAGAAAAATATTGTTCCAAATTTTACCTTTTATTATTAATGTTATGTGTTTTTGTCTTATTTCATTAATAGTGTTTTTTAAGCTGAATAAACCATCAAAGAAAAGTTTCCAAATAATAGACATAAATATATATTATATTATATTAAACATAAATAGATCATGCTTAATTAACCAATGGTTGTACTAAATAAATTAATTATATGTGGGTCAGTTTATCAGCCCACCTACAAAACATGATATACTTCTCTTTATAGAACAATACGGGCTGGCAATTATTAAGCCTATATTTATCTAACACAATTACTAAAATTAATTTTTATCGGACGTACAGCTGATGGATTTGAAGAAGACAGTATCTGATAAACCTATAATTTTATCTGATTTGAAAGAAAAAAATAGAAATAGAACTATAGTAGCAAAAAATTGTAATATATTTGGGTTCGGTGTATATGAGATCTAGATTGTTTAGTTCAGGTCTTTTTATAAGACAGTCTCAAAACGTTATTTTACTCTTGTTCAAAATTTGGGTTTAAATAAATAATAATCAAACGAGTTGTATACAAATTAAAATTTTATTATATTTGGATATAAATAACAATAATCAATATGTATTCTAACTCGGCTTGGACATCCGATAAATAAGAGTAATTTCAGAGTATATCAATCAAAACTGAATTTAGTATAAAATCCTAATTAGGATATCACATATTTACTACTTTTACAATCATAGATCACATAAGTTAGACGTATCTTGCTCCATGTATGATTGGATTGGTAGGTATTATTGTGTGCGACCGTAAGAGTCACCAACCCCTTAATCTCTCGCACATGCTTACTCACACCTTCTCGTCATCTATTGGTAGGTCTACCTTTACATTTACAAACCACTCTCTATATATTCTTCATACTTGATAACAACACTTCCTATATTCTGAACTCTTGCTATAAATTCACATTTAATATTTGATTTTATATATAACAGCAAACAAAATATGGGTGTCGAGAATGAGACCGTGTGTGTAACCGGAGCCTCGGGTTTTATTGGATCATGGCTCATCATGAGATTGCTCGAACGTGGCTATACTGTCCGTGGAACCGTTCGAGACCCTGGTTAGTTCTTCACATTGTACAATGAAACCCGTGTTTGAAATCGAACCACACCAAACTTAGGTTGATCTTTTTTATGCAGGAAACGAAAAGAAAGTGAAGCATTTACAAGACTTGCCTAAGGCAAAAACTCACCTGACTCTGTGGAAAGCTGATTTATCCGATGAAGGAAGCTTCGACGAAGCTATACAGGGTTGTACCGGGGTCTTCCATGTCGCAACGCCGATGGACTTTGAATCTGAGGACCCTGAGGTACTTAATTCTTTGTTTACTTGCCAAACAAGTCACTATTGACCAGTATATATATAATGATATGATCAACTAAGCCATTTTGTCGTGGTACGATGATTACAGATTTCGATATTAAATAACGGATTGTGAACCACAATGATCGTTGAAATATATATAGAATTTAATAAAATATTGCTGTAATGAAACTAGGGTGACAAACTTTTGTCCTACTCAACCTGCTACTTTGTTTTATCTATAAGATAAAGGTAGATACTACTATAGAGTTGATGTATGAAATGATCAATAATAATACAGCTAAACAATGATCAAGTTAGTCGTATTGATATATTCAAACCATATATGTCCAAAATCTAATTCCAAATCAAATTCATGTCAGTGAAAGAGTCCTAGTCCTAGTCCATTTTTAATTTTTGGTTTGGTGTGAGTAAATTGGCTTAACCGCGATTTGTAATAATACAACTCTTGTTTACTTAAATTTTGTCGACTCGCAGAATGAAGTAATAAAACCAACAATAAATGGAGTGTTGAGCATCATGAAAGCATGCGCCAGAGCTAAAGTTAGGAGACTGGTTTTCACTTCGTCCGCTGGAACACTTGACGTCGAGCAGAACCAGAAGCCTATTTATGACGAGACTTGTTGGAGCGACCTGGAATTTGTCCTCTCCGTTAAAATGACTGGATGGGTTAGTCACTAGTCTAACCTTTAAATAATTATGTAGTTTTTAACTAAGTTGATTTGCCAGAAAAATACATATTTACTTACAAAAATAATTACAATATTTTGTAGATGTACTTTGCGTCGAAAACACTAGCAGAGCAAGCAGCATGGAAATATGCAGAAGAGAATGGGATTGATCTAGTAAGCATCATACCTCCACTTGTTGTTGGCCCTTTCTTAATGTCTTTGATGCCGCCAAGTCTCATAACAGCTCTCTCACCAATTACGCGTAAGTTCGCCTTTTTCTTCATCTAACTAATCCAGGTTCGAATCAGATATAAAAACACTGGCATATCTTCGTAATTGTTCTATGCTCGAATGCAGGAAATGATTCGCACTATCATATTATAAAAAATGGACAATTTATCCACCTTGACGACCTTTGCAATGCCCATATATATCTTTTCGAGCATCCTCAAGCCAAGGGACGCTACATTTGCTGTTCGGATGCAGCTACTATTTTCCAGATTGGTAACCTGCTTCGACAGAAATATCCAGAATACAATGTCCCAACAACGTAAACAATTAACTTGAGTATTTTTTTCTCTCTCATTATTTTCTAACTACTTTGGAATGACAAAGATAGTCTTTGTTTTGTTTTGGGTGGTGATCAGGTTCAAGGGTGTTGAAGAGAATCTGAAGAGTGTAGTGTTCTCCTCTAAGAAGCTAACCGACTTGGGGTTTGAGTTCAAGCACAGCTTAGAGGATATGTTCACAGGAGCTGTTGAAACCTGCAGGACCAAAGGATTGCTTCCTCTTTCTTTCGAGAAAGAAACAAATGGCATTAACAGTGGAGCGGAAAAAATTCCGCTTTCTCTCGAGAAAGAAACAAATAGCATTAACAGCGGGGCGGAAAAAACTCCTCTTTCTTTCAAGAAAGAAACAAATGGCATTAACAGCGGACCGGAAAAAACTCCTCTTTCCTTCGAGAAAGAAACAAATGGCATTAACAGCGGACCGGAAAAAACCCCTATTTCCTTCGAGAAGAAATTGATGGTGTAGCCGAGAATATCGCAACTTAAAATATGTCATTGCGTTTTTCTATATTACTGTTGAAATAAGGAGTGTGTTTATGACCTGAACTGGTACTCCAGTAGATGATCAAATTTTCTGTAATGGTTCAGTTTCTTGGGTTATAATTAGATAAGTTCTTTGTTTTCATGGTACTACTAAAGAGGTTAAGTTAATCCGAGCCATATAATCTCTAGCCTACCTGAGTCTAGATAAAAAAAAAGTGATATAATGACAATCCAAGTTAGTGTCAAGGTTTTAGATAAAACGGCTATATGTATGCATGATAATTTATCTAGCTGCAGAACCCAATATCACCCTAACAAGTGATGATACCAGTACAAAAAACCTTGTTCATCTCTGTTATATCAATTAATTACTGAAATAAATGGGTTTGAAAATTGGAGAGACAAGCTGCAAGATGGTTTACTCATTTATATAGTTTAATTTGGATTCGGATACAATCGTATAAATTTCGAGCACATAAAAATTTCAGAAGCAGCTAGAATTCTGAAATTACATAGCTTGAAAAATCCTATTTCCTTCCTCCTAGAGTATAACTTAGCGCTAAGGCTATATTATACCTTGCGGTTCACTGCTATTAGCGTTCGTCGGCACTGAATTTGTTCCATGCGTCCTGGAGATAGATAAACCGTAATCAGAATGGGCTAGGGCTACAGAGCTGGACTTTAGTGGATACTTTAAATAAAATGAGCTATGCAATTCAATCCATCTTTTAACATTAAAAACTGGGGTTCTAGCCAAAAAGGAATTTCATTTCGATACAAGTTTGACTTAAACATCATGTTTGGTGATTATGTTAATTTGTAAATATCGATTGGTTAATGTTTTGGTCTATCAAATAGTTTAGCTCAAATTTATAAGTTAAACTAATAACTAAAGCTAAGTTTATAGGACATGGTATGAACCAGCTAAATTATATTTGACACAGATATTGTACAATTTTTGTGCAAAAGTCAAGACATTTGAGCCAAGCAGGCAAATAGTAGATATAGTAACCATATGCTGCATACATCAAATGAACAAGAGAAAGTAAACTGGTATGAATTAGATATTTTAAAACTTGTATAGCTATTGAGAAGGAACAAACCTTTAGAAGGTCAAAAACCTTCTCGCATGTGTACTTCTGTTGTGTGCTCGCACCTCGTTGCTGCAGCTTGTCGGGATGCACACAAAGAGTCGCCTTCCGGTAAGCTTTCTTTACAGCAGTAGCAGTAATAAGATCCGTTAAAGAGACCGCCTGCCAACCACTCTCAGGTTCAAGAATCTGCCAACCAAAGATAATTTAATTGAAACATTAGCTTCCGGATTTTCAATACAGTTAATATAACGAGTGTATGAAAGGAGCTACTGTACACCATCATCAGTCCAGAGGACCCAAGCAAGACCATTTGTAGGAAAAATATAGTATCAAGTTGGTGGCAACTGGAAAATTTCATCCAACCTAAAAGACAAATACAAGTCCAGGCCAACTTTGATCCATACAATTAAATATCACATGAAAGTAATCTAACCTGCTACTATTAATCTGTGTGTTGCCTAAAGATAATATAGTGCAGACATGAAGGAGAAACAACATACAAATTGTAATGTCGACAGCAATGCACGCAAGTTAGTCTCCTTTCCATTTGACCACCGTTTAACTTGAGCATCTAGAGTTTCTGCCAATCGCTGCAATCATATGTGATTCACATTAGTGTAAGAGCATAATCAAAGTTTCGTGAGTAGCTGAAGAATCTATAAATTAGTTACTGATTTGAACAGAATGTTACATTTCTTTCTGCTTGTTCTTTCTGAGCAAGATAATCACGCATATTCTTCTCTGCAAGAATTTTTGCCTGAAAGACACCATAAGAAAGAAAACTTATCAAAAAAATTGTTCCAAGGCAAAAATTTACTTCGATATCTGAATAATAAATAAGAAGGAAACGTACGGCACGCTCAGTTGTTTGTTGATGTCTCTCCAGCTTAGCTTTGAACCTGTGAGCTGACTCGGTATTAGCTCCATCAAATATCTCACTCGAGGAGGGAACTTCTGGAAGGAAAAGACAGAAGATTCAGAACTTATGCACATGAGTATCGTAATATCGTTTAATTCTTTATAAAATCGTAACCGTGATCTCTTGTAGGAGAACTTAATAAAGGGTTTGAAAAGCTAGGATTGTAGGTCAAGAAATATCTATTCTTGTGTTGTAACCATGATCTCTTGTAGGAACACTTAGTAAAGGGCTTAAAAAGCTAGGATTGTAGGTAAAGATATATTTATTCTTGTGGAGTAAGACAGATGAAGCTCAAACAACCAAACATGATAAAAAGAGTCAGGATCAATTGTGTTTGTTAATGTAATATATTGTCTATTCTCGTTGAACAACCATGAGTATAAAACATAAGTTAAAGGATACATAGTCATTCATTTTAATAGATTTACCTTTTTTATTTGAAGAACTTGAATGCTTGGAACTTTTTGAGTGACCTGAGCCTTCAAAATGTGAATCCTGCAAGAAATTTGTGTTGGACATTCAATCCCACGTGTTACCATCAACAAGACGACAATACGAATCTTAAATACCAACATAGAGTAACAAAAGGGTCAGAAAACTCACAGAAAAGGCTGGTTTCGAGTACTTGTCAGCCTGTCTTCTTGCCTGAAAGGAAGCCTTCTCAGACAGTGACTTTTCTAGGGCTCGATCTCTTGCCTCTGCGGTTGCTCGCTCTACAGCAGCCCGTTGAGCTCTAAGTTTGGATTCCATGGAAGCCTTCTCAGCTGATGACTTGTCATTGACTTCTGCAGAGATCTTCTCTGATTTTCCCCGTGCTTCCGCTTTCTCTCTTCGACGAGCTTCAGTATTTGCTTTCTCTAACGCAGCCCTTCCTCGTGCTTCAACAAAAGCTCTTTCACGAGCTTCACGGATTGCTCTTTCGACCACTCTTCTCTCTTCCCTTTTCTTCTTTCTTTCTTCATCTATCTTGTTCCGATGCAGCTTATCTTCTGTCTCCACTTCTTTCTGCAGAGCTATTATGGCTTCCTTTTCTTCCTCCGTCAAGGATCTATGTCGATTTTCCTCATCGTTTTGGATGCTGCAGGTTGTTTTAAATGTTCTTTCATCTCCTTCAGATGTAATAGATGGCTGGGATCCTTCCCTCTCTTTTCCGGAGTCAACTAAAACTTCCTCTAAAGAAGACCTGAAACAATTTTCATCACCTTCCTGCTTGTCTTCATTATTCTCAGTGCTTTGGCTTGTTCTGCTTTTCTGGGCAACTTCCTCAATTTCGCTATCTCCTGCAACAGTACATGGTGATCCAACTGCTTCATTAAGCTTCGAGCTAGCAATCCACCTTTCGACAGAAGAAGACTCAAAATTATTCTCATCGTCATCAATGTCTTCAGTGCTTTCACTTGCTTCCCCCACTTCCCAATCTCCTTCAAAGAAATTTGGAGGATTGGCTGCTTCCATAGTAGTCCTGTTACTACCCCACATTTCTTCGGGACAAAACCCAGAACCATTTACGTATTCTTCCTGTTTGAAATCCGTCTCATCAACACTCGAACTATTTTCTTCTGATTTGCAGGATAACTCTTCAACATTCCTTGAGTTGGAGACTGAGCTGGATTTTTCTAAATGGTGATCATATGGCATTTGCTCACAACTTACTTCAGAACTACTTGACTTAATCTCATTGTCATTAGAAACCATGGCCGTATCTACATCTTGCCCTGGCAATTTAACTTCATTAAGTTCTTTTTCCTCTACATCATGAGCCATTTCAACAGCTACCGTTTTTTCTTGGACCAGTTCACATATAAAAGAGGCTTCAGAGCAATCCATCGCCACTTCGTCATCCTGATAGACATATACCTCGGAAAATTTTCTTGTTACTTCAACTTCTTCATCCTGCTTAGAAAACTTTGCAGTCGGTTCAGTAATTTCAGTTTCCATATCAATCCAATGGAAAGTTTCTTCCTTTCTTTTCTCACTTCCTAGGTCCTGATTGGGTTCACTCATTAAATTTGCAGTTTCTTCCTTTTCTTCACTAAGAGAAAACTTATTAAGTCTCACCAGAATTGCTTCTAAATCATGACCTTCAGATTGTTTTACACTCGATATATCTTTTCGTTCATCATGGTTTTCCTCTGTTCTACTGCCTTCACCATTTCCTCCCTCAAAATCTTCTATCTTGCAGGCATTTCCTTGGTTCGTTTCACACTCAGTGCTCTCATTGGTATGTTCAGTTTCTGATTTGGCACCATTTCCTTTCTGTTGAGGACACTCTGCTTCTGTCTCCTCCTTTTCTCTTAACTCCTGAATGTCTTCTACAATACTGTGGTGGGTTTCTGTTTGTACATCAATTTCTGCTGGTCTTTGAATCTCCTCCTCTTCTCTTAACTCTTGAATGCCTTCTACAATACCGTGGTGGGTTTCTGTTTGTACATCTATTTCTGCTAGTCTTTCAATCTCTTCCAACTTTCTTTCACATCTTTCCACCTCAGAGGCCTGACTTAACTTTTCATTGGTTGTCTCTTCCAGTGGTTGAGCAGCTCTTATTTTATTTTCATCTCCTTTCTGTTTGTTAACCTTATCAGCAATCACGAACATGTCCGAGTAAATTTCTTCGCTACAATCCCCTTGGATCAGAAGGTTTCCCTCATCAGCCTCCTTTTCTGCAGCTATTTCAACGTTTTCTTTTATCTTGGTACATGCTTCCAGAGTGTTAACAGATTCATTCGCAAGTTTAGTCGCGATTTTCTTTGGCATGTCTAGCTCTTGTGCTGTTTCAGGTTCTTCTTCATCCTGCATATGGTACATACCGAGTCTATTGGGTTTTAACAATTTTGTCTCTTCAACTCCACAAGAAAACTGTCCTGAAGAATCCCCTTTGTCACATATATCCAGAGTCTCCGTCTCTTGAACTTTGCTTGCCTTGACCATAGTTTTTCCCTTTCGTCTTCCCTCAATTTTCTGCCCGGCGTCAAAGCTCGGTTTCATGCGTTTATGGAAGCCTTCTTTTTTTCTTTCCATCAATTCTTTTGCAAATGTTATCCTTTCTTGAGCCTCTTCTATCGCCTTCTTCACTGCAGCTGCAGAGGCAGCCGCAACTGAATTTACATCCACTTCGACGTCAAAGTATGGAGGTGAACCGGTATCAGCAGCATCTTCGTAATAATTACTCTTAGAAACCCCAAAATCTGTAGCAACTAATCGCTCGGAATTATTACTATTATTGATGCAAACACGAGGTAAGCTCGAAGGCGGTGGCTTTTCAAAATTAAACATACTAAGGCCAATATCACTTGTGTCAAATGACAAACTACACCCCTCTTGATCGGATTTTTTTCGAGAATCGAAACTATTTCCAGAAGTCTGTGGCTGCGTAGTAGCATCAACATACGGAAACTCAGTTCCAGTTTGCTTATGATCCTTCTCTTCCATCAACCCCGTATAGTTTTTGACTGAGGAACCTGCGGCTTTAGTCCCTTCAGTCTTCATTGGAGATAGATTATTATTTACATGGGTACAATAACTAGGGACCGAATGTAGTTGAGCAGTGTGCGTTGTCTCGCTTTTCCTGGTTTCACTCTCTACATTAGTCTTGTTAAATTTGACATGCTCCACAGTGTCAGCAGATCGTTGCGAAGATTGCGAAGATTCTCGGGATGAAACTTTATTCTCATGTTGGTGTTTCAATGGAGAAATTTCTGGCTGAACTCCTGGTTTAGTCCGTCCCCTAGATATCGCGAAATGAGTGCCAAAAGGTCTACTGATTAGTTCATATTGTACAGCAAGAATTCTTTGAAATCTCAAGTAAAAAAATAGAGGATTGTTTCCAGCTACTGAAACTGGAACCTTTAGAAAAGGGCTACATTGGTTAGTCTTATACTCTATCCATTAGCTTAAAGCTTAAACTAACCGATTTGAAAACCTAATCTACACCAATCAAGCTTTGTACTAGGCCACATTTTCCAGATACTAGCTTTAAACTTTAAAAGTTACTCTCATGTTCATTTCTATTATATTTCACAGAAAAAATAAATTTTAAATTTCAACCGACATATTTACCTCCCTTCTTCAAAAGAAAGACCACTTCTCTTCTTCGATTTAGTGATCAATTGTTCATGAGATACACCGAAATCATCGAAACCACCAAACACCAGAGAGTAATCGAGCTTCGAGCTCCGTACCTCAACCGAGACTTTTCTCTCGTTCAGCTCAGGAACCTCTAGAATCGGAATCGAAGAACCACCGGAGCCAGAGAAGATATCACCGTAATCTGTCACCGGAGACGCTCTTTTCTTCGTCAGGCCGGAGAACACGCCGTCGTATATGCTTTTTCCACTGAAACTACGGTTATGGCCGTTAGAGAGCTTTCTAGATACAGCCTTCTTCTGGTACTCCATTTTTAGTTCTATCTCCTCCTCTCTCTCTCTCTCTCTCTCTCTCTCTGGTGGTTTGAAACAAAAAAAAGAAAAAAAAAACCTGCAAGTGTCTTACCAACAGAAGGAAAAGACGAAGAAGAGAGAAACACGAGAAATTATTTTGTTTGTCTGACGATAAAATGACGGGAACCGCGTGGTATAACTGTCAATGACCACGAGAGATTATTAAATCGGCGATATTTACCATAATTTAACTTAAAAAATTAACGTTTTTAATTTTATTTTATAGCAGTAGAGAGAAAGTAACCGGGAATAGCCGGTGAGGGAGAAAAGAGACCGGCCATCGCTTGGTTCGATAAGTAAGTCGTTTTTTTTGTTGTCGTTTACTTTTGAATGCTTTTGAATATCCAAGCTGTCACCACCAATCCTTCGTAAACACCAATAACTAGAGGTGTCTAATGGTTCAGGAACCATGGTTTAAAGCTGACAACCTGCTTAAGAACTGGCGGTCTACCTGCGAAACTGGCCCATTAGGACTGCAACCCGCCGAGACCGCAACCCGCCGAGACCGCAACCCGCCGAGACCGCAACCCGCCGAGACCGCATAAGGAGCAACCCGCCGAGACCGCAACCCGCCGAGACCGCAACCCGCCGAGACTGCGAAACCACGGTTTATTTGTAAAAAACCGGTGGTTTATTGGTAAATATTATGCTGATTTTATTTATTTTATATCCAAAATGTTATATTTAAAAAATATTGAGATTGAATATTATTATAGAATTATTATTACATTTTTGTTAATATTAATTTGTTTTGGTTATTAATATTTTAAGTGTTATAATTATTATATAGTCTAAAATTTTAAATATTACTTATGTTATTATCATATTTTGAATATTATTATTATTATGTTTTTATATCTAATACAAAGCAAAACTATATCTTATCATGTTAAAATATTACAAATTCTACGGTTATAATTTTAATATTACATTTTGATTACTATTGTGATTTGGTTTTAAATTTTACAAGTGTTTGATATTATTTTTTAAACCAAAATTAGATCTTATGAAGTTATAAGTATTTCATAATACATTTGTTGTTGTTATAATAAAAGGTAAAGTCATTTTTGGATAATTTAGCCGTTCACAGTTTATACTCGTGCGGGCCAGGAGTTGTACAAATGTTTTCAAATTACAATACAAAATAGTAAAAAACTATTACAAACATCATTCATCTTCAGCTTCGTCTTCTTCGTAAGTAAAATCTTCGCCGTCAGCTTCGTTTTCTTCCGCAATTTCTTGTTCAAGTATATCTTCGTAATCATCCGGATAATCTTCGAAGATGTCGTCTACGTTCACTTCGTCTCTGAACTCTATGTCTTGCATCCTTTTATCCGCCGCTGTCCAATCCTTAACTGCCACAAGCACTCCAAGTGCTTTGCCCGTCAATCTTGTTCTCTTAGTCGTGTATTGCAACCTCGCTTGGCTGAAAGCACACTCACTTGCAACTGTAGACATAGGTATAGCATAAATCTCTTTAACAATCCTGCAAAGAATAGGAAACTCTTCAGTTTTGGTACCCCACCATCGTATGATATCTTCAATACCTTGGTCTTGATAATTCGTAAAGTCAAACCTAGTGGTCCAATATCTATACAACTCATTATCAGATTGAGGGGTTTCTGTAACATTGTTGTTTCGTAACATTGCCAATCGAATATAGTTAGTATTTCTCCCTCTACCCCTATTGTTACTACTGCTTACATTTGTAGATGTATTTGATCTATATCTTGCAGCATACTTATCATAGATATTATACAAACTATCATATATACCGCTAATATATCCTTTAGGGTCAATTGGTTCGGTCGGTGGTATATCTGTAGGAAACCGTACAGATTTATAAAAGCAATCAACTAGCAATTCAAATTTTTCTTTTCGTGAAAAAGGATCTAAAAGGCAAGCAAATGAATAACTATCAGGGATTGGATGAAAATACTTTGTGAACTTATATTCCATTCCAGGCACCATGTCTACGCATGCATAATGTGATCTAAATTCATCCATATGCATGGCAAGATTAGCAATCGTGAAAAGGGCCAAATGAGCATTAGGTTGATTTTGTGAAGAAAAGGTTAGGGTGTTTTCTTTAAAAAGTCTTAAAAATCTTAACATGTGTGCACAAAATTTCCAATGATCTGGTTCAATTGGTGTTTCACGATATGTATTATAAAGCGTCGATATCTCTTCTTTAAAAACATGCGCACGTGCAAGCATTGTGTAAGTAGAATTCCATCTAGTTTCGACATCTAATAAAAGTTTCTTATATTTTTTCCCATTTGAAAGAACAAGTGTTTTAAAAGCTCTTTTTTTAGCAGCGGATGTCGAGCAAAATAGGATCCCATTTTTTATAGGGGTAATATAATCACCCTGAACCTTACGTATTCCTTCTTTCGCAATTAATTGAAGTACGTGGCATAAACATTTGGTGTGAAACAATTTTGGAAAAGGAGGATTGCAATCTGCTATAAGATATGATATAGCACTAATATTAGAAGATGCATTATCCAACGAAATAGACATAATCTTGTTTTTAATGCCATAAACATTCATGCATTCAGTCATACTCTCCCTAATTATTTGTGCGGTATGCTTCCCAATTGATTCAAACCATATAATTCTCCTTTGGAGGACCCATTGGGCGTCCATCCAATGGAGGGTAACACATATCATATCTAAATCAGTAAAAGTAGCTATGTCACTAGTAATCGAAACATTCCATGGCAAAGTCTGCATAGTTTGAATAATCTCTTTTTTTCTTTGTAAATAATATTTAAAGGCTAGCGATCGCAAAGAGGTACGTGGAATGCGTGTTGCCTGTGGGTTTACCCCAACTTGCATCCAATTTTCGTATCTCCAAGAATCCCCAAAACTAAATGGTTGTAAACTACCGACTGCATAAATCATTGTTGCTTCCCTATACGTATCGTGGTTAAACTCAAAAGGAAGACCTGTTTGAGGGTTCGTGCAAACATTAGTTGGGTTAGGTTTTGTAGGATCATATATTTCATGTTTCGATAAATGTTTTACCATAGTGCTAGTGCCCATATTTCTAGATCCACTTACGTGAAGATAACGTTTATTGCACTCTTTACAAATACAATACAAACCATCTTCTGATAGAGTATAGTGTTTCCAAATCCAAGATGTTTTCTTACGAGATCCCCCCCCCACTAGTACTTCCACCACCACTTTCGCGGGAGGAGAGTGTGTCAACGTGAGGGAATTCTGTAGAAAAATCATCCATGGTATTGAGATCCACATTAGATGGTGCGTTTATCCCAGTATTTCTACGTTTTGAATTCATTTTAAAACTAATAACAGTTTTTTTTTTCAAATATGCAATAAAATACTAATAATAAAATCACAATTTAGACTAATAACAAGATATAACAACTAAATTTAGACTAATAACAAGATAGAACAACTAAATTTAGACTAATAACAACTAAGAAACAATTTGCGGAAAAACAAAAATCAAACAATTTCGAAAGTAGGAGTAGAATAAGTAAAATAACTAATTGTAGTTTTCTAGAACTTATCGAACAAATAGATAGATTTAGAGAGAAGTAGAGAGTTGTTTGAGAGGTGTGAGTATTGGTGTTGGGGTCTCCTCTACTTATAGGGGAGACCCAAAAAAAAAAAAACCGAAAAAACAAAAAAAAAAAAATCGCCCGGACCATCCGGATGGGCGTCCGGATGGTCCGGACACATGATCCGGGGCATCCGGACAGTTTCGCCCGGACGCCCGGACAGACAATTCGGACCATCCGGACGCCCATCCGGATGGTCCGATTGGAACCGGGGCATCCGGACGATCGTCCGGATGCCCCGGTTCAACCAACGGCTAGTTCAAACCAACTAGCCGTTGGCAACGGCCAAAAGCGGACCATCCGCACGCGTGGCCGGATGGTCCGCTTGATGACGTCATGCTGACGTCATCAAACGGCTAGTAGAAAAAAAAAAAAAAAAACACAAAATTACCCTATAAATACACCCTACATCCTCCTATATTTTTCACTACAAATCTCTCCCTCTCCACTACAAATCTATCCCCTCTCTCTACTACACTTCTCTAAATTTTTTTTATATTTTTCAAACTCTATTTAAATTTCAGGTTTCGCAAATGTCTTCGAAAACAAAAAAGAACGCTCGTAAAGGTGGATGTAGTGAACCAACCACTTCCGAATTGAGAGAGGTGGAAGAAATGTTGTTGCATACCATGGAGCAGGAGGCAACGGAGAGCGAGACTATCGAACATCGCCCCGAGGGGGAGATTCGCATCCGTAGTAATCAGCAAGGAGGTCGAGGTGTAACAAAAATTTGGTCTGGTATGTTTCTGAACTACGAGGAACTGATCCAAATAGAGGGTATGCAAAATTTTTTCAAACTTATTGAGCCTACTAATGGCCAAGGTTGGATGAATCTAGCTAGATTCAAATGTGATTGGTATATAGAACTAGTGCGAAAGTTTTATTCCACGGCTAGATTAATCGAAAATGATCCAAGAGGTTTAGGAATGAATAGTTTGATTGATGGTAAAGACATTAGTTTTTTTGAAACTGATTTCTACGATCTTTTTTCCGTTCCAACCCATGATATCTATACCGGTAATAAATTACCTCCCATTAGTTATCGCCCTACGATATGGAGTGCTGATTGGCCTTTGTCTTACGAAGAAGCGGTAGAGATTCTTACTTGTCCTGGTGCGGAAGCTCCGGAAATTAGCGGTAAATTTCGAGCCATGCGGGGTAATTTGGATGGTATTGGGAAATTAGCTTTGAAATTGGTAAATAGTATATTTCTTCCACCTAGTAACAATGATTCGCAGCTTTCATATATTCAAACATTTGTTACTGCTTTTATGATTCGAAATCAGGGAATAATTAATTTACCCAGCTTGATGATTCGAAATATGGCTGCGAGGTGTGGTACGGATAAACTACCTTATGGGATGATATTGAGTAAATTGCTTGTTTCGAAAGGAGCTGATGTGAGTATGTACACTCCGGTGAAGGTGAGGCCGACTAGTGCTATAGGTAGAAACTCTTTGCGTTTGCAGGAAATATACTCTTGGGATGGAGAGTTGATTTCGAAATTAGAGGCATGGAACCACCATAGAGAAGACTTGAATCAGATATATATTGCGAACGGTCTTACAAAACCGCCAAATCCACCTACTCAGTATCGAGTTGAGGCTGAAGTGTCTTTCGATCCAAATGCTAGTGGTTCTTCGCGAGTACCGCCACAACAAAGACGAACCGATCGCGAATTTGCTGAGTTTGCGCATACTCAACAAATGGTTTGGCATGATGATTTTACAAAATGGCAAGGTGAATTTCAAAATTGGCAGGGGGGGGTAAATGACCAGCTTAGCCAGATACAGCAGTGGCAAGTAGGGGTGAATGATCAACTTGGTCACCTCGAGCAGTGGCATGGTCAATACGAGCAGTGGCATGGTCAATACGAGCAGTGGCATCATGGACAAGATCAATGGAATGAGCGATTTGCAAACTCTCAAGCCCAACAGTCGGAGTATATGCGACAGATGATGGAGAACATGCATTTGCAAGGTCAACCACCTAACAACAACAACGATGAAGCTCCTTAGTTTTTCGCAATTGATTTTCATTATCGTTGTAATGTTTATCTTTTTTATTTGATTGAACAACTATGTTACTTGTTTGGTTTTTATTTTTAATGAATTGTTTGTTTTGCTTCTATTTTTTATTAAATGTTATTTAAATCACTTACCTAGCTTTCAATTTTTATTTTGTTCTTTACAACTTACAAGTAATTTATGTTTATGCATATAAACTTCTAATATTGAATAGTTCGAAAATACAATAAACTATATAATTCATCTAACCATAAACACTTCAAGCTTGAAAGAATCTAAAGAATCACCTAATAATTTAAAATTTTAATACAATTATATGTCTAATAGGTATATATTATTTAATAGTAATATATTATTCAAACGTATCAAAATCAAATTACAATTATTTTTTTAAAATATAATTGATGATTATAAAATTTTGATTAAAATGATAACATATTTAAATTAAAATACATGAAATAGAATAATTAACTCAATTATTGAAATTAGATTCAATTAACACTTACAAATTAATTTTAAATGACATTATAATATATTCTGATAAACGGTTCTTAAATGGTTAAATGGTTTGGCTGATGGTTTGAACTGGTAAACGGCTCTTAAATGGTTCGTCTGGTGGTTTGAACTGGCGGTTTAACTGTGAAACTGGCCCATTACGACTGCAACCCGTCGAGACCGCAACCCGCCGAGACCGCATAAGGAGCAACCCGCCGAGACCGCAACCCGCCGAGACCGCAACCCGCCGAGACCGCAACCCGCCGAGACCGCAACCCGCCGAAACCGCAACCCGCCGAGACCGCAACCCGCCGAGACCGCAACCCGTGGTTCAGACTTAAACGGTGCGGGTTGGTGCTGGTTCAAACCGTTTGACACCTCTACCAATAACGAGCGAGGGAAGGCTAGTTTGGGAAGTTTAATTTTGTACGTGTAAAAAGGTTTCAAAACCACAACTGAGTCCTTATATTTTAACATTATTCTCTTTCAATTCTTTTAAGATTGCAATTGTGAAATCTCATCATTTTAGTTTTATTCAAGGGTATAAATTAAATTATAGAAAATTAAGAATTGTTAGTTTGGCATTATGTACTTTCGATGTCTTTTAGAATTCTATTTTATATATGTATGTATTAAGTTATCCATTCCAAAAATTATAAGTTGTTTAACGTTCAAATCAGATTATGTCCATGACATATCTTTTAATATGAATAGAGTTTTAGAAGAGTGAGCTCTTAAAAGAAAATCGTATTTTATTTTTAATATTTATATTTGTTTATAGAAGATTCTACAAAATTTTAAAGATTTTAAGTTTAGTTTACAATTTGATTTGAGTTTGATGATTTCCATGTTCATGACTTAGAAAATTGTAGTTTTAAAAGTATCCCCAACATACGCTGTGTTTTATAAATTTTATTTTAGTATCTTTATTTACCTATATATGTATACATTTTATAGATTCTCATTGTTTTTCTCTTCTATTTAAAAAATAAATAATAAACTTAATTATAAATATTTTAGTGAATTATCTAGTAATCTAAAAAAAAATGTCTATATTTTATCTATATTTATCTAAATTATATATTAACTATTGGAGATGCTTTTATGTTTTCGGTTTTAAGATTTTCTAGTTTTTAAGGTTTTTGGTTGGGTCAATGAAAAGTTGTAGTTTTTATGGTACATGATTTCATATATTTTTGTCTTATCCAGCGATTATGTTTTACATTTTTCCAAGAGTTCGTGATTCTCTAAGTTTCGTTATATGTGTTCTCATATATTTTGAATCTTATTTGCGGTTTGCACGCCAAAATTTATCAGAGTCTTGTTATACCTAATTTTTATTTAGACACATCAAAAAAATTAAAATTATAATTATATATTTTTAAAAACTTTAAAAGCAAAAATAGCTCTTTACCATTCTCGTTTAGCTTATGACCTATTCTAACCTAAATATTTCACATTCTTCAAAAACCCTCGATTCTGTTTTAATTTACATTATGGTTTTTACCTTCATATCCGTCGAACAGATTTGGATCTATATTATTTTTATTCGGATTTCTATTTTATTTATCTTCGTCAAACAACTATTTTGTTTCAAATTCTTCCCCAAAAAATTGAATCGTAAATAGCTTTTGTTTGCCTTTTTCTTTAATAAACTCCATAAAAATTAATATGTTTTGCTTACCTTTAATTTAATTTGTATGATTATTTAGTTCATGGGTTTGGTTTAGCTTTATAAGGTGTGTATAAATAAACTATTTTATAGTCATGTATCCCTAATTATAGGTATGTGTTTATGGTATGATTTAACAATATTGATATGTTATTATGATGT
Source organism: Limnanthes douglasii subsp. nivea (assembly GCA_036936605.1). Lineage (NCBI taxonomy): Eukaryota > Viridiplantae > Streptophyta > Magnoliopsida > Brassicales > Limnanthaceae > Limnanthes > Limnanthes douglasii. Next base: position 123,753,262 of record JAUPFV010000004.1, read on the forward strand.
GTTGTCACTGATTATGTTTTGTTTAAGAAGGTCGATTCATGGTTATTGTATGTATTTATAGTTTTAGTTTTTAATTCTGGAGTTTGTTATGTATTTTATATTTATGTTACGTGTTCATGGTTTAATTTAACAGTATTAATATGTTGTTATCTAGAGATATATTTGACTTAGGGTTGATAACTTGTTCTTTTTTTTTCTTTTTACAATTGATTTGGTTTTTTAGGTGTTTACCTGTAAGCACCATTAACATATTCACCAAATCGATATATGTTATATTTACCATGTTAGTTGTTTTTTTTGGATTTTTTTGTAGTTTGTTGGCTAATTTTATGGGGAAAACTAACAAACTAGAGGTATCGAGTCAAAATTGAGGATATGTGCTAACATGATTAACTATATTTTTATTATACTAAAAATAATCTGGCCTTATTCTATGACTATGTAATCAATGAAATGTTCTTTTAATTTTGGAAAATTCTTACGGGAATAAGAAATTTAGTTGTGAGCGACTTAAATTTTAGTATTTTTTGTACGATTTTGGAGGAAAAATTGTAGTGAATCAATGATCATAGATCTATTACAGAAATATAACTGATTAAAAACATTATATATATATATATATATATAAACTTCAAGCTATTTAAGCTATTACAATAATATGATGTCAAAAGGAATATCAATCTGTTATTTTAGAGTTTGTTTGGCTATATTCTTGGTTGTTGTCAGTTTTAGCTTACTATAGCACAAGCCAATGATCATATTTTAGGAAACTTTGTGAGAAACTGAACGCTTGGGCCTTGGAGAAATGGGACAATGCTTGCCACAACTGCTTCATATTGGGAAACTTTGTGAGGTCTCATCTGTGGAACAACATAAGGAGAAGAGATCTCACATGGGAAGAGCTGACCACCCCTTCTCCTGCAGATGCCATCCTGAAGAGGACAAAGGCTAAAGATGTTAAAGATTACCTGCTTTTCAGGGCCAAAACCCCTAGCCAATTGAACAAAATGAAAACAAGAGAAAGAAGAAAACCACAACATACCCACTTCAAACAACAACTGAAGGGACCGGTTCGGAGAACCAATGAGTCATTAATGTTGCTTTACTGGAAGAAATAGAAGTTACTGTGAAGGAGGTTGGTGGGTTAGACAACCCACCAATTTTTTTTAAGAATGACAGGAAACGTAAAGCCAGCAGTGGTGGAAACAAATGTTAAAAGAAGAAAGTTCTCTGGGATCAGAGATAATTCTTCGTCCTTTTGAAATCCCTCATCCAGCTCCTGCCGATCCTCCCTTACAAGAGGAAATTCCACCTAATCTTTATTCTGAACAAGCTACCGCTGATGGTAACGAAGAGGTAAATTTGACCCTTTTAAAAACATCCATATATATTTTAATGATTTGGAAAAAGATGATTTCGCGGGGCCTCACCGTCCTCTCAACTCTTTGAACGTTGTGACCCACAATGGCGAGACTTACGCGATATCTAGTGAGCAAGATACATTGAGTCATGCCCTTTTGGGTTATATTCGTCCAGTGCTTAATCTGGAGAGACAAGTGAGGGATCAAACTGCTACCATCAACTCCCTGACTACAGAAAATCAAAACTTGACAAACAATCTTCTCAGCGCTCAGCAAAGCATAGAGTTATTGAGGGAGGAAAAAAGGATTTAGCTGCCAAACTGCTTGAGTCAGAAAAGGCCAGCAAAGACCTCTAAACCAAGTACTCTGATCTGGAGACCTCTTCCTCAAAAGATATCGCATCTTTGAAGAAGTAACTACAAACTAAGGACAATATTATCCAAACTTTATCCGATGACAAAGTTAAATTGGAGAATACTGTCCAAGAGAAGACCGAAGAGAAACCTGTATTAAAACACCAACAAGATCAAGTAATAGCAAGAGGGATAGAGAAGTATGCTAGTGGAATAGTGGATTTTCCATAGACCAAACAAAAAGGAGATTCCTGTGTAGCAGCTCGAGGTGTAGTTCGGTAAGCCCACAATACTTCTTGTAAATAATTTAGCCACTTTCATGCAGCTCCTTCTAGGTTTCTCTTTAATCTGGACAAGATTGTCCTATTGGAGACTTCAACCTGCCCATTTGCTTGAGGGTCAAAAGGAGAAGAAAAACAATGTTGGATTCCACTGGAGTCGTATAATGCTTTCATGTCTTTATCATCAAACTGTGGCCCATTATCAGTAGTAATATTTTAGGGGACCCCAAATTTGCAACATATGTTAGATAAAATAAAGTTAATAACTTCCTTTGAAGGGGTTTCAGCCAAATGAGTTGCCTCTATCCGCTTAGAAAAATAGTCAATAGCGACTGTGATTGTTTTACATCCACCGGATGCCACGGGGAGAGGCCCAACTAGATCCATACCCCATCTGGCAAAGGGTATTGGTTCAGATATGGATCATAGGAACTGTTGGCACATGAATTTCATTTCTATACTTTTGACAAGGATCACACATTTTCACCATCTCTTTAACATATGCCATTATGGTTGGCCAATAGTATCCTGCTAATAGAACTCTTATGGTTAGGGCCCTATAGCCACAATGTGCAGAACATTCTCCATCATGTAGTTCAGATAACACAACTTGGAATTCTTCAAATCTTAAGCAACGTATGAGAGGTCTGCTGAAAGATTTCTTGTAAAGAATATCAAGAAACCACGAACCTTGCACTTGATTTTCGTAGCCATAGTTTTATCCACAGGCAATATCCAATCGGAGATAAATTGAAGAAGATCATATCTCTAATCTTTATGTTGAATAACATGTATACTCATACTTTCTTTAATTTCTTTTTTTTGACCTGTCTGTACAGAAGGATATTCCTGCACAAAGAATCCATGTGTAACATTCAGAATAATCTATAGTTGCCAAAGAGTCTGCCATAGTATTTTCTGATCTAGAAATATGTCCATGGTAGAACTTTTAAAGTTTGCGGCAACTTCTTTCAATATAATCAAGTATTTAATCGACTGTTCTTTCTTTGGTTCAGATTATCCTTGAACATGGTGAATCAACAATTATGAATCACTTATTAACCGAACTCTTTTTGCCCCACATATGAGAGCTAGCTTAAGACAAACTATGGTTGCTTCATATTCAGATTCATTGTTGGAAGCTCTGAAGCCAAAACATATGGCCTAGTACATATTGTTACCATAGGGAGAGTTTAAACATATTCTAGCCCACAACTCATAGTATTTGATCCACCATCAATTCGAACTACCCATTTTTTTTTTATACAAAAGGTTTTTTTATTCATGTCTGAAAGATCTATCAGCATGAAATTTTACCAGGAAGAGAGCCACTGATTGGGCTTTAAATGTTGTTCGGGGTGCAAAATCAATATCATAATCACCTAGCTCTAATGACCACTTGGTCATTCTACTTGACACATCAGCTTTCTGAAGAACACCTTTCAAGGGGAAAGATGTTCGAACAACAATAGAATGGGCTTGGAAGTATGGTCTCAACTTACTTGTTGCAATTACTAGGGCCAATGACAATTTTTCCAACTTCAAATATCTTCTCTCAGCATCCAGCAGACTCTTACTGATGTAATACACCGGACGAGGGTAATTTTCCACCTCTCTAACTAGCACAACACTTATTGCGTATTCTGATACAGGCAGATATACATAGAGCTTTTCCCCCCGAACAGGTTTGAAAAGAGTTTTAGGTGAAAATGCTTTTTGATTTCAATAAAATCATGGTCACTCTGTGGAGACCAATTAAAGTCTTTAGCATTACTCAACACTTGAAAGAATGAAGCACACTTTCCGATGATCTTGAAATAAACCTATTCAGCGCAGCCAATCGTCCTGTCAATCTTTGAACTTCTTTAATATTTCTAGAAGGGTCCATAGCTAGCAAGGCATTAAGTTGATCAGGATCAGGCTGAATTCCCTTCTCACTTATTATGTATCCCAGGAAGTTTCCAGATCGGACCCCAAATACATACTTTTTAGGGTTCAATGTTAAATTTACAGCCTCTAAATTAAAGAATATTTCTTGAAGGTCAGATATATGTGAATCTTCCTCCAAGCTTTTAACCATTATATCATCTATGTGAACCTCCATATTTATGCCAATCTGATTAGCAAAAGCGTTATCCATTAACCTCTCATAAGTGGCTCCAACATTTTTCGATCCGAACGACATCACCTTATAACAATGAAGACCTCAGTGTCTGTGATGAAAGTAGTGTGATCTTGATCCTTCAGATCTACTTTTATTTGGTTGTACACTTAAAAATCATTCATGAAAGGCAACAGTTTGTTTCCAGAGGTAGAATTCATTAACTGATTTATCTAAGAAACATGATAGAGATCCTTAGGGCATGCCTTATTAAGGTCAGTGAAATCAATGCACATGCGCCACTCGCCATTCTTTTTCTTAACCAGAACAGGGTTGCCAGTCCACAAAGAGTATTGAGATTCTTTAATGCGACCCATCTTGGTTAAACGGCCACCCTCTTGAACAATCACATCTGATTTTTCCTTAAAAAAAAGACCTCCTCTTTTGTACACTTGGCGCATTATCACTCCGGATTGACAACTTATGGGAAATAATATCAGCTGGCACTCCAGTGACATCATTATTGCACCATGCGAAAACATATTAATTATTCATCAAAAAGGATAATAATCGGTGTTTCAAATCTGGTGCCAGCTTGGAACCGATTTTAACACTCTTGCCCTCTGTGATGGAGTGAGTTTCAACCTTCTCAATAGGTATTATAACACTGGGAGCCTCCCTGGGATCATCAATTTCATTTTCCTCAGTAGAAAGCTCCAATAGCTCATAATCTTTGTTAACTCTGACTGCCCCTAAAGTCTTAGGGGCAAGGGTTGTTGCATATCATTCCTTGGTTATGTTCTCGCTACTCCGGACAACACCTACTTGTCCCTGGACATCATACTTCAAACGTTAGTGGACCGTAGAGGCCACAATATGCATTCTGGAGAGCCAAGACCTCTCAAATATTGCATTGTAAGATGTTGAGCAATCCACCACAACAAAAAGTACTCTTACCATTTTTTGAAGGGTCCTTTGTCTAACAACACTTATTTTTTGAACTCCCCAATCACATCTGCAATACTTCTTGTGAAGCCTACAATGGTTATGTTCAAACGTTGTATAACCGAAGGGTTTCTTATTTGTTTGTAGGAGTTTAAAATAGGTTGTTTGCCAAACTGCATGTATCAATCAGAATGCGGCGTATATCGTTTCCCCTATCGATGCCCCTATTACTATCGTATCTTCATGAGGCCCTACAATGTCTCTCAAGTCATCCTCATCAAAAACTATAAAAAGAGATGGAGACTGATACTGGTGTGTGGATATCCCACCATCCAACTGGGTGGCCAAATTGTGTACATGCTTATTCCTTGATGAAGTAGAAAGCGCAGTCACAGTATCCCTTCCAAAAATAGTTAGGGACTCAAAAAACGTTAACCAGATCGGAAATCGTTTTGGACTTGTTTATTATCACCCCAACCTGATTTCAAATCGGATCTGGATCAAGATACTCAGAGTCTACATCAAACCTTTCAACAATTACCATTGCACCCTCTTGTGTGGATATTCCAGGATTGTTCGAAGGACCAATCCGAGGAGCATTGGTTTTCGTATTATCCAGTATGCTTCCCCCTCACTTTTTGACGTAGCCCTCCAACTTGCCTCTTTCAATGAGGTTCTGGACCTCCTGCTTCAAGGCTATACATTCACGAGTATCATGGTCAATGTCATTGTGGTATAGGCAGAAACGGGTGCTCCGGTTTTCTCTAGGGGACTGCAATGTTGATGGCTTTCTAAAATACACCTTGGTGAGGATAATAACCGCCTGAGGGTAGGCTAGTAATTTCAAGTGGAGTTTTAAGGTGGTGTATGGATGTTTAACGGTGGTGTGTGGGTGTTTAACGGTTAGAGTAGAGAGTAGAGAGATGATTAAGCAGCTTGGTAGCAGTTAATTCTCATTACCCATAGTTAATGCGGGTGGTTGGGTATTTATAGTATAATGTTTGGGCCCTTATGGGCTTTCGGGTCATGTTTAATGGACCCGGGTCATGTTCAAAGACCCATGAGCTCTAAGTAGGAGAGCAAGTAGCTTAGTCAAGAAGTGTTTAGGTTTTTTAGTACTTTTGTCTTAGTTCGAACAGCCTTAAGTTCACAGTGTTCACAGAATTCTGTCCGGTCCAAATAGCCTGTTCGATCCGTGTCTATGCAACCTGTCCGGTATCCGGAGAGACTATACCGATTTGCCCTTGTTCGGGGAGGATCCTGAATTCGGACTCATCACACCTCATTGTTAGTCTTGTCATAGATTGTAGCTACACTCTCCCCCCATCTAGAAAACCACTCAGGCTGAACCCAGGGCCCCATCTTATTTCTGACCTGTTGGCTCTGAGTTTGGTTAGATTGATTCTGTCTTGACCGGTTGGACCCCTCTCTAGTCTATTTTGCCCTGTAACCGGACTGATTAGTAGTTGGAGGAGTTGTTGTTGTAGTAGTAGTAGACCTCACATGGCGGTGTACTCTGGATTTCTTAGTCTCTTCAACGTTGGTTTGTTTACCCACTTGATTCAACAAAACACCCCAGGTCATAGCCCTTTTCTGAATCGTCGAATCGGCTAGATTACATGGATTTAAACCTTGTCTAAGGGAAGCAATTGCAACTTGTTCAAAGCAATCTGCTAGCCCATTATTTGTGTTCACAAAACGATTGATGTACTCTTTTAGGGACTCATTCAACTCCTGAGCACAATGGATAATGGTATCCCCATTACCTTTGAGTTCCTTACTTCCAACAAATTGCCTCTAGAAGGCAACCTAGAAATTATCAAAATTTATTATACACCTCTGAGGGAGAGTGTTATACCATTTGAGGGCACTTCCTGTAAAAGTTTGGGAGAAGTCCCTACACAATAGCTTGTCATTATCATCAAAATTCATCATGAAGTTCTTGAACTACTCCAAATGGTTGTCTGGATCTCGACTCCCATCATATTTCTCCATCTTGGAGCTATCAAACCTCTTAGGAAGGTGTCCGGAGAGTATTTTTGCAGACAAAGGTGATTGTCGCCAATTTTTGTTACGGCTAAAAACAGTGTCTTCATTAGGGGTTGCAAAAATACCTGGTTCGGACTTAAAAGTGAAAGGATCAATCAGCATCTGGTCAATATGATGGTTGGCTGATCTCTTACCCTTTCCATGGTGCCTTTTAAGCCTGTCATGCATGATGAGTTCAGATATTATAGTCACAGCCTACCAATTAATCCGGACAGGGGTAATTCAGACCATATCACACCACTATAAATTTGAACAGGACAAATGTGAACACCTTTTAACTAAGTTATTTTCTAATCTACTTAAAAACTAATGGGTCTTTGAACTCGACCCGCTTTCACAACTTGACCCGGTAAACCCATGGGTCATTAATTAAAAGTATAAATACCCCCAACCACTCTCATTAATGAGGGTGATCAACATTTAATACAATAAGGTTGCTTAATTATCTTACTATCCCTCACACTTAACATAAAACACCCCAAACTTACTAAAACACTTTACAAAACTACCCCCAACCCAAAATAAACCAAACCAATGCATATCCCTTTTTCTTGAATATTTTTTAGTCAACCTCATTTTCTTTTTTGACCTTCCCTCATCACTACTTGAAGATAATGATTCTTCAAGCTCAGCCTCGTTTGAGGATCTGTTGGAGGACTCAGATGCAGAACTCTCAACAGGTTTAGATCGGCGTGTCTTCTTGGAACTGAGATGGATTTTCAAAGACTGCTAGTTTTCCCCGGATGTCAGTGTGGTGAAGTACTGACGCACCAGACTTTTCCTTAACTCATTGATCTGCTTGTTTTATTGCTCTCAGCGCCTCTATTTCAGCTATCAACTGGTTGCGCTCCTCGATAGTATACTCATTGTTTTACCTTGCAACTTCCACCTCAGGAGGTGGAACATTCTGCTCATTGGGATCCATCCGAACTACTTTTCTTACTGGTTTTGAATTGTGAAATTCAGGCACCATCGTGCTCCCACTGTGGTCGCCAATTTAGCGTGGTTTATTTCTCTCGGAGGGTAATTTTGTAAAGTGTTTTGGGTGTTTTGAGGAATTTAATATTTAGAGTAGAGAGTAGTGAGATAATTAATATGATAGCAGTAAATTCTAATTACCCTCATTAATGAAAGTGGTTTGGTATTTATACGTAATTATTGACCCATGGACCTATCAGATCAGATAGTGAAGTTGGGTCAAGTTCAAGGACCCATTAATAATTTGGTGTGAAGTGACCAACATCTAGCATAGTCACAATTTATTACGTTTGTCTTGCTCAGATTTTTATAATGGTGGTTATGGTTCGAACTTCCCGTCGGATTAAGCCAAAACTCACCAGCTAAAATATCTGATCTCATCAGAATATATTGTATATATATATATATATATGAACTTCAAGTTATTTAAGATATTAAAATAATATAATATTAAAAGGAATATCAATCTTTTATTTTAAAGTCTGTTTGGCTATATTCTTGAATTTTGGTTGTTGCCAATTTTAGCTGAATATAACACAAGCCAGTGATCATATTTTTTTGTAGGAAACATTTTATAGTTTTGGTTTTATTTAGTCTAGGTTTTGGTCATATTTTTTGGTTTTTGTTCTTATTCTTTGTAGAAATAACATTATTACCGTATAAAAGATAAACAAAGAATGGCGATTATGGTTTTATTATTAATTCGAAAGATAAGTACAATAAAGAGAGACGTCTCTATATATAGATAGAGACATCAATCATAAATAAGAGAATAACGATATGGGATAAATACATAAAATAATAAAAACTAAGTGCTAACATCCCCTCCCAAACTCATGATGGCTTAGTGAATAACACTAGAGCACTCTTCTGTTGATGAGTATAGATTTTACATTCTTCATATCTTCTTTATAAAACTTCTTCAGGTACTCTTCTTCAGGCATCTTTTTAACCAAATATTCAATATCAAACCTCCAACCTTAGATCTTAAATCATTATCTCTTAAACTCATAATGCAACAGCTATAAATATTGAGAGTTTGTCATAAGAAAATCTCAAATCATCAAACTCCAAATGTCAAACGAAACTCAAATAGCAAACAAAATCTAAACAAATCCAAACGAATCAAATGACAAAAATGTTAGACATAATTCAAACGTCAAACAAAATCTAACCACCAAACGAATCCAAATAAAATCTAGACCAAATCTGAATCCAAACAAAATCTATACAAAATCTAAATCCAATACTAAATCCAACTACTAAATCCAAAATATATATATATACCAAATCCAAATCTAAACCTAAATCCAATACTAAATTCAAATACCAAATCCAAACAAAATATATACCAAATCCAAGCAAAATATATACCAAATCCAAATTCAAATGTAAGTTCCAAATATTACAAAGTAAAAAATATTTAACAGTGTCCTATTAGGAGTTAGACACCAATCTACTTTCAAAACCAGATCCGTGTGTTATAAGAGATATAAGTTTAAAAACTACAAACAAAACTGAAATACTAGTAACAAACAAGAATAATTGCAAACACAATTAGATATTATAACAATTATAGCTGATTGAGACCATAAACCGGTGAGAAGATTTGAAAACGTTAAAATGTTGATTGGTTGAAGATTTTAAAAGGCAGTAGAAGACCAATCGGTAGGAAAATTGGGAACTGTGAAAATATTTAATAAATCTTCATGATTTTGGTTCAACTAAAATTAAAAGTTTTTAATTCTAGAGTTCATTTGAATGTTAAAACAAAGATATTAAACGTTAAATTTGAAAATAAATTTTATTTTATAATTATCAAAATTATATAAATTCTTAAACTATCTTAAATATCAAAACATTTTGATATATTTTATATAAAAAATATTGATAATAAAATCGGTTTGAATTCATTCAAATAAAAAAATTACAACTAAAATTCTAAATAAATCAAGCTTGCGAATGGATTTGAAAACAAATCGTAAATAAGTCAAACATACAAAATATATATATTAACGAATCGACATACCCCGGTTATTTAGTAAATAAACATGGTAAATCGTTATAAAGCTTTTACGATAAGCAATGTCATCCAAACATAATACATTTAGGTGGATGCAGATTCATCGCTAAAAAATTATAAAAAATTCAATTTAAAACTATATTAAGATGAAGATTCATCACTAAAAAATTATAAAAAAATCAATTTAAAACTATATTAAGATGTGTTGATAAATGTTTTAAAAAGGTTGGTATAAAATATCGTTAAATATTTATTATCGAATTTAGGTATGAAAAAAATGTTGATAAATGTTTATATTTAAATAGTATAAAATATTCAATATTATATTTAAGTATGAATAAATAGCTGACGTTTTATTTTGTATCATTTTTATTCAAAAACACATTTTATTAAAACTTTTGATTGAGTTAGAGCATGTTTAGATTTGACCAAAGTTTTACACCAAGGTTCAAAAATATATAAAAGATCTCCTGAATTCTCAAAGAATCAAAATGAATTAGAGGCGCAAGTGAATTAAATTTTGGTTCCATTTCAGAGTCAGAAGGTTCTGGAGTTGAGGATATGTGTAGCTTAGTGTGAACTACTTTCTTCATCTATGAAAGCATTTATGTCTCTTCAATCTGGTAATTTGTCATCTTGTTATATATCCTCTGAAGTCCGAAAGGATTTTTCTGATAAACTAATCGATATTTTTCCTTATTTATATAAAAATCAAAAGTGGGATGGAACAAGTAGAATAAAGAAGATTTGTTCTGATCATCATGTTTGTGTTCATATAGTTCTTCATTTTCAGGTACCCATCTTAATTTTAGCTTGATTCTTCTCTTTATGATTTAATTTGTTTAAACCTGCAAATAGAATCATGTTATGCTTTTTGAAAGTTAGGAATACCTGCTTAAGCATTGTTGTAATAATATGATTTCATCCAATCAGATTAGTTAAGGTAGAGATGATAATTTCACAATAAACCTTTTGATTTAACATGACTTACTGAGAAAATAGTTGGGATTGAAGTCTTAAGACTCAGTCTTTTGTTCTTAAGTAGCTCACACCAATAACCCCCCCAGCATAATCCACTCATTTAAGTTATCAACTAAATTTCTAAGATTGTTTCATATATCTATTCTTTGGTTCCTAACACACTTAGCATAAACAATGGTGACAACAAACTGATTTTTCATAGGACTAGGTCCTACTTTAACATGAAAGAATTGATCTTGGTTTATAATAAATTCAATACTAAATTCATCTTTCCAAAATAACCAGATTTTATTATTGATGTTAGTAGTATTATTCTTAAAACCAAGAATTTTAGTAATCACACTTATCATTGGTTCTTGAATAACTACAAATAAAATATTTTCAATTCTTATTAGATATATGAGCCTTATAGTGGATGCTTTGTTTTCAATATCTCTAATATTCCAATTGAGAATGTTTATACTCATTTTAAATTTCCAGTAAAGGACCTTGCATGTCCCTTTAAAGTGTAAACCTTTTATGGAAACAACACTTTTGACAAATCTATGTTTTGATTTTTGAACTTTTTTACATAACAATTTTTTTAATTCTTTTCGAACTTCCAAGCTCAAAACGATTGGGGAAGAAGTTAGAATACTAATTAATTTTGGGTTTGGAGAATTTTGTTCCAAGTCTAAATTTTATATTCATTTGTAGCTGAAAAAATATTACCTGACTCAATAGAGTTGAGAGCTTCAATAATCTGAGATTCTTTAATTTATGCATTGATGATATCACCATTATCCTTGTTATTATAAGGTTTTTGTTTGTAAAGTAATGATGGTAGATTAGTTTACAACCATCGTTGTACTTTTTTTTCTTGCTCATGGTGTTCCTCCATCTTGCTGAAACGAGCATTTTATCCATGGTACGTGATTGTTGATCCAAGCCTTTTTATTTGAGTATGATTGATTAACCTTTTGGTATTCATGTTCCAACTTGATTTGTAGATTTTCTTAAGTCATTGGCATGAATTTGATTACTCTTTTTATGTTAGGTTTTTTTTGTAATAGTAATATCTTGAATTCGGGTCTGCTATATCCTAAGTGAGAACATTCTAGACAGTATTTTGGGAAGACGCCGTAAAAAATTTCAATCAAATATTCATCATTTTCTCTAAAGCCTATGCAAGCTTTGTGAAGGAGGTTTTTTATACATCGAGCTCAATCTGAGCTTTACAACAATTATGTATTGCTATGTTTTCCTCAGGTATCCAAACTTTGTAAATGAGGTTCTTATGATTTTTTCATTAAACATAAATTCAGAGATATTTTAAAATGTTATCAAACTTGGGTAACTGGAGATTCGAGCTTGGGATTGAAATATGAACACCGTTTGAGTAATCCCATTGAGTGTTCATCCACTGTCCATTAATTTCTTCTCTAAAGTGTGCATAAATCTTCTTTCAGGTTGAATTATAATAAGACATATATTGCATCCCACGAAGATACATTTACCTCACCTCAAAACTTGAATATGTCTAAAAAATTATAGATATTTGATAGTCGAGGTTTAACTTTGGATAATTTATCTACCATAGTATATTTTGAGGAAACAAGTAAGGTCCTTTTGTCTTGAGAAGAAAACTATAAGGATAAATTATCTCTTTTAATTTGAATTACAGATTATCCATGATATCTTTCTTAATGGTAGTTTTAGTAACCTCTGCATATGACTTGTACTCAACATTATCTTGTTGAATATGTTGTTGAATACTGATTTCGTTGTTTTCTGCAGGTGTAGTTCGACTATATATCAGATTTTTTCGAATACCTGGATAATGGTTGATGATATTTTGTTGATTTCTTTTATTTTCTTGCTTATGATTTGTCTTTTGTTTTAGTAGAGGAAAATCTTCTTTTATATTTTATATGACTTTATAAATCATTCAAAGATTTTTACATGTTTTTTTGTTTGTTGGCTTGGATGAAGATTGATGTTTTACTTAAATTGAAGAAGATGGAGACTGAGATGCTACAAAGGTTGAAGCTTTGATTGAGCCTTCTTTTTCTTCATGATAAACATCATTATTCGAGTAAAAATACTGATGGTTAGACTGTGATATCATTGTGAATGTTTTCTTGGAGAAAATGAAACCATTTTTTCGAGAGAAATTATCATCTTCACATTTTAGTTACTTTCATTTGGTAACAAACTAGCTGCTTATTGCTTATTATTTTGTATCATGTATATTTAATGTTAAATTATATATTATTACATTATTTTAATATTTTAAAAAAGTTCACATTATTTTTCTAGTGTATTATTATTTTCCGTTTATATATTATATATCAAACTTTAATTGATTCCTTTCAATTATAGAGATTCAAATTAAGTTTAATATATATATATATATATATATATATATATTAACATTTTTAATATAAATATATAGTTTAATGTTTCGATTATAGTATTTTATAGTTTTAATTGTTTTTTGTTTGATATGTAAGTCAATCTATATAAATCGAATCGATTCGCGATAAAAATATGTTTTTTTTATAGTTTTGATTTATTTCTACATTTATGGTAAATTTTTAGAAAGAAAATTACATGTCATTCAACTTTATTTTTTTTGTTACGTAAAAAAAAAGTATTGTGTTTATGTATTGCAATCACTTGCGGAAATACAACAAACATAAATATATGTATTTCGTTTACGGACAAACATTTACTTGTAAAACAATTCGTGAGAAGATAAACTGTGAGCCATTTGCAGAAATACATTTACTTGTGGAAAAAATACTTTGCTCACAAGTTCAAAACAAATTGTGGTTCACTTGTAGGAATATTTTTAGTTGTGAAAAAAATAATTGTGAAAAAACAAGTTGTGAATCAATTTCCAAAATGTATTTTACTTGTAAAAAAAAATAAAAAAAAAATTGTAAAAAAATAAAAGTTGTGAACCACTTATAAAAATTTGTGTATTTCACTTACATAAACACATTTACTTGTGGAAAAAATATATACTCACAAGTAAAAAACAAGATGTTGTCTATTGCCGATAATATGCGTACAATGCACTTACGAAAATATATTTACATGTGGAAAAAAATAAATATTATCACTTATAAAAGAACAATTTCTGAATCATTTGCAAAAATATGCATATTTCACTTGTGAAAGTATATTTATTTATGAAAAAACAAGTTGTGAAACTTGTTTGGAAATACATGTATTTCACTTATAAAAATGTATTTACTTGTGAAAAAAATAAATTGTGAACCACTTATGGATATACCTATATTTCACCTGCATAAATACATTTACTTGTAAAAAAAAAATTCACAAGTGAAAAATAATATTTTCATCAGGTTTATGAGTGCAACATTATGGGTAAACCTTGTACTATTTCCATTGCGCTTCTTACGATTGCATAAGTTTTGATGATGTCGAATTATGAGGTGTGAATATGCCTCATAAAAACGTATTAATCATCACCATATATATAAAAAAAAGTCAAAGTCCCCAAATTTTGACCAATATATAAAGTTTAATTAACATGTTCTTTAATTTTAGTTATGACAAGATGATAAATGTATGCATCTAGGATAATTTAAGCATACTTTAACATTTTTCAGTAGAGAATATACTCTAGTATTGGGATATTTAAAGTCGAATTTACTTTAGGTAAAAAAGTTTAAAATAAAATATCGTGTCATGTGTTCATGGTAGTAGATGTAATATCCTCTTATAATAATATATTATGGGATATCATGGGTAAAATATAGGTTTTTGTCTTTTTCATCCACCGATGTGTTTGCTATATGTTTTACAAGATGATGAGTATCATAACCATACACATGTCAATTAGTGATATCGTTTTCATGTATGTTTATTTCTTTTATTTATTCAGTTTATTGACTATAATTTTTGGGAAGAAATAAAATTGATTTATGATTTGTTTATAAGTAAAAACTTGACATTGGAATTGTACGATTAAGAATTTGATTGTTAGATATAGAAACACATGATTTACGTTTTAATTTCGAGTTTTACTGTATGTCTATATTGTATAATGATGCATGATTATATAATTTTATACTATAATTATTTTTTTGGATTTGTAAAAAACCTTAATTCAGTACAGAAATAAGGTTTTTTATTCTAAAAAATAATAGATTGGTCCAGGAAAAGGTTTAGTATCGCAAAAATATTATTGTAGCCGCATCTACATGATGCAACATCGTTGTGCGCATGTGTGTGGCAGCGATGTAGTTACAACATCGTTGTTGCAACCAACATGTTGTAGCGGTATGTTGCATCGCTGCAACATTGGCCCATATATTATAGCATACTATTCGGTTGGTTTTCAGTCTTCAATGTATACGTGCTTGTTGTTATGAACCTTTTTAGACCTGCAACAAACTTTTAAACTTTCAAATATATTATATTTGATATATATATATATATATATATATTTGTGTTTTATGTATGATTAAGTGCATATTGTGTTAAATGTTTAGGTGATGTACTGTTATATTACCTCATTATGTGTGCGTTAAGTAATCATGTAGTATCACAAATGTATGCCCTTAAATATAAGAATTTATTATCCATTACCTCATTATGTGTGCGTTAAGTAATCATGTAGTATCACAAATGTATGCCTTTAAAGATAAGAAATTATTATCCATTAACTTTGAGCACATATACTTTAGATGAATGCGTTGATGTTATGCATACCTAAATATTGTTCCTTTTCATTTTCAGGTTTGGAGTTTGAACGAAATTCATTCCATTAAGGTATTTTGATACTTGCATGGATATTTTATATCTTATAAATTATTTTGGATGTTCATGGTACAATAAAATACAATATTATGGTCTTTTAGATATAAAGGCTATTGTCTGACATGATTTGGACATGAACACTTCATATACTCTTACTCGGAAACTGTAAGGCATCTGAATGGAATTTTTTGTACGACCCTGCAAGAGAAGGGTTTTAGGTGGTTATGGCTAATGGAGATTAATTGTGTGTATGTGTTAGCCCATAATAATACTATGCATAAATTTATATGAGGGGTGAGTAATTTCTTGATATCGTTGTTATGTTTACACGATGCATACTCATACACAACTGATATAATTGTGTGTATGTGTTAGTGTCTAACATCTCCGCTAAGGATTATGACGATGTAGTTCAAATAAATGTTTATTAAAAACTAAAACTTGATAAAATACAATATATACAATATATATATATATATCAATGTGTGTTTGGTTTAGTTAATTTTTTTTTATTAATACAATGTTTTTGTTTCTCTAATTCTTCAGTTGATGTCACTTAACTAATAAACACCGTTTATGTTCCTTTTATATCGTAGGGAAATTTGAAAGAATACAAGCATAAAATCATGCTCATTTTAGAATTAAATGAATTTGATTATTTGATTACGGGGGATAGACCTCGCATTTTTACAAACCAAAACATTTCTGACGAGATGATGATCTTTTAGGATGTGGAAATGTTATATTTTATTTAAGTCATTATGTCCTACAGAAAAGATTCTAACAAGTATTTTAGAATTATCAGTCCACTGATATGGATTATGAGAAGGACATGCTTGCCTATTTAGAGAATATATTTGTGAAGTCTCCCAATAACAAAATAAAAATAAGGAAACTTTCAACAATGAAATACAAAGGGCATGACAAAGTAATGAATCATATCATGGAAATGAACAATATTCATATAAAGTTAAAGAAACTCAATGTAGATCTCCTAGAGGAAGTTGCAGTGCATTGCATATTCATGTAGCTTCCCTAGCGCGTTAGTATCCTTGAGAAAACTTATAAATTCCAAGATGTAAAATGAAACATTAATACTATGATAAAAAATATTATACACGAGGAATACAAATATGATCACGACAGCAGAGAGGCCAATATGGTTAGTATCGGTAAAGATGATGCTAAGAACAAGAACAACATTGATTTAGTTACAGCTAAATAACCTATAAGTTATATTTTGTATCATAAGGCACTGGCCATAAGAAGGCAAAATAAAAAGGGAAGGTTAGGGCTTGTTTCCATTACAAATGTTCTTACCATATGAAGAATGACTAGAAGGTCTATAAAGCATGTAAATCTAAGAAATAGTACACTCTGAAGAAGAAGTCTCAATGATGGGAGATTTCAATTTATATCGTTGAGGAGTTTGTATGCCTTGTAAAATAAATTTTTAGTTTTAAATTGGTTTTACCTAGTTGACACACTTATATTTTTAGAGGATATATTGTTTGTACCTTATTTTATAAGGAATTTAATTTAAGTTTATTTACTTGAAAAAATTGGTTATATTTAGTAATTTGGAAATGAATAGTATATATTATCCTATGGAAATCTATACAACGGTACATGTGAACATCATCATGGATATTTTACTTTAAACCTAGAGAGATGTCAAATTGTTCTTCAATACACCATGTTGGGGCCGCCTTCTATGAATGATGTGTCTGAGTAAAAAGAACTACACATTATAAAAAATGGTTAGGAGCATGATCGCCCATACTTAACTACTTACTTCAATCTATAGATAATCAATTAGATGTGCATCATATATTATTGATATATTTCATATTAATACAACATCTAAATCATCATTTGAGCTTTTCAATGGACGAAGGCCTAAAACATTTACATGTATGGGGATGTCTAACTAAAATAAAACCTTACATGCCCAGCAAATAATAGATTTAGTCTAAAATATTAAACTATTGTTTTATAGGTTATTCATACCACTTACGAGGGTTTAACTTTTATTCTCCAACACACATTCAATTTTTTAGATAAGAACTTCTCAATTTATTTACTAAAGAAACATAGTTTGGAGGGGAGGATTTAGATAATAATATTATTTTCAAGGAAAATTGTAATCAATTCATTTAACCTCTCATATATATTCTAGGTTATATTTAATTTACCGGTCATCCACATTATGCAAGGATTATGGCGACTCGTACAGATTGTACACTTTTTCCTGAAGAGGAAAGTGTTGATGTTGTTCTTGGTGATCAAACTCACTAACCTCTAGAATTTGAGAAGCTTAATGAGCATTCATTGTGTAAATCCAATAGATAAAAATAAGTACCTTATTTTCATATTATGTGGTATATTTAAATAAACAAAAAAAAATTCTAAGATTGTGGAATGTTTTCCAATCATATTTCGAATGCTACAAGGAATTCAAACTCTAAATGTTGAATTGAAGATTTGAACAAAAAGTATAAGTCAATGCAAGACAGTTCAGTATAGAATCTTAACATATTACTTGAAAGAAAGAGATAATTGGTTGCGAGTGAATATTTAAAATCAAGCATGATGTTTCATATACAACACTTGTTATAGCAGAATGTTAAACTCAAAGTGAAGATATTGATTACTATGAAACATTTCCTCCAATGTTCACAAAGGAATCATTTAATACATGCTCGCTTTGCATTTGAACTTCACCAGAGGGATGTTAAGTTGGTGTTTCTCAATTAAGATATTGAGAAAGAATATAAATGAAACAAACATGAACATTTATTTTAAGATCTTAAAGTCAATGGTATGAAAACAAAAAAAATAATCATTTGTGTGCTAAAGCAAATGTCTCATCAATGGTACAATAAATTCATAATGACCGTCATCTCATTTGGTTTTGAGATAAACTATGTGAAAGATTGTGTATATTAATAATTCAACGGGAGTAAAGTAAATTATCTGGTGTTGTATGCTGATGACATACTAATCCTCACTAACGACTTAGAGTTATTAATTATGCTAAGGTTTTTCTCTCGTAGAATTTTGACATAAAAGATATTGGTGAAACGTCTTATATGTTAGGGACCGAAATAATAAAGAATCATCGTAGATGAGTCTTGGGTTTGTTACAAAATAAGTATATTAAGGGCATAATATAAAGTTATCATATGAAGAATAACAAACCTATTGAAACCCTTACACCTAAGGTAAAAATTTCTCACTCTATCAGTGTCCCAATATATATTTGGACATTCAAACCCTAGAGACATATCCATACTCTTCAGTTGTTGGAAGTCTCATGTATACTCAGGTGTGTGCAATACCAAATATATCATTTGCGGTATGAATATTGGCAAGGTATGTGAGCAATCCAAAGTTGACTATTGTACATGATTCAAGATGGTCCTTTGGTATTTGAAGAGCACCAAACACTACAAACTAAAGAAAATTAGATAATTTATGCATATCCCATGTAGATTTTACCAATTGTATGGATTTAAGATGATTAATATCTAATTACGTATACATTCTGGTTGGAACCTCCATCTCATGAAAGAGTGCAAAACAAACTATTGTTATAACCTTCATTATAGAAACTGAGACGTAGAATAAAATTTCAAACTTAAAACCACGTACTATAGCTTAAAATTTTTATCACATGGTATTGTGTAAACTAAAATGAATTGAAATACCACTTTTACCTTAATGTGACAATATATCATATATCTTATTTATAAACAACAATAGTAACACAAGCAAGTCCAAACACATAAAAAACATTTATGTGCATTAAAATAGAGAATTTATAATGATCAAACTAGGGTTGAGCACATTGACACACATTCTATGATTACATATCATTTCATTAAAGCATTACCATATTTAGTCTTTCACGAACACAAAGTTCATATAAGTGTCATTAGTTTAAAGGGTATTTAGTTTCAGTGAGGTTATTTTCTAATATAAGCTTCATATTATATAATTAATTCAAATTTTTAAATATATTTTTAGTTACTTAATACAATAATACATCAAGAAAATATAAAATCTATATTTCACGAATGCTTGACAAAATTTGATATTGTTGCGATCAATATGTGTTCTTGCATTGTCTTGCTAAATATCACTTTGGACGAGTTATAACGACAAAAAATGATTTCCAATGTTTTGTTTTGTTTTTTTAAGTACGAATCAAATCTTCTTCATTTAGCAACAATTTTCCAGTTTTGTTGTCAAGTAAAGTCATTTTTAATCGATATGAACATTGGTGTACATATTTACAAAAAATGGACCATGTGGTATATCATTGCTATCAAACATTGATATACAAGCATCAATATATACAAACTGTAAACGAGAGATCTTGTTTTCTTCTTTAAAATATATTTTATAACATTTGATTTTCTTTTTAGATATCATGGTTTTAAACGTCTTTACAACCTCGATTTGTTAATATTAAAAACATTAACTAAAAGCTAAAGAGTCGCCATTCGAGATAAAAAAAAATCTCAAATACGATCAAAATAAATTTAAACAATTTTGTGATTATTTTTTCAATTTAATAGATTACTAAAATTATTTGTAGATTAAACAGTGACTAATAAAATAAAAAGTATAATCATGGACAAAAGAAAAATAATAGTACTATATAATCCAAAATCTAGTATATACACATCAACTCATGTGATGATCCAAATGATGGATTGTAAGGATATTCTAAATTAGAATGTTTCATCTATTAGAGATTTAGAGTATCCAATTGTTGTACATATAAGGTTTATTAATTAAATGTAATCAAATATAATTATATTAGACCGATGGATAATTAATAGATATTTATGAAACATATGGTGTATATATTAGTTTCATTAATGTATGATATCCATGAATGGCTCATAAATTTGATACTATAGATATTAAGCCTTATGAATCAAACATTGTTATGATCTCAAACTGATATGAGATACATGATTAAATCGATATTAGGCTTTATACGTTGAAGCAAGTATTATAAAGAGAATAAAAAGAATACTTGGATTATCCATGAATATTCACATAACAATGGACTTTAAATAAAGATAATAAAGAATATAACTCTTTACATTATTGCGTTTACCTTTTATAATGTCTATTTCCCCCCTAAAAGTCCTGAAGAGCTTAGATCGCCGCTTTCATATATTGCTATCATATTATTTTCTTCAAGAATTAAATTAATAGTTGGTCATAATTGGAAGAAATATCTGCAAATGTCGTCCTAGGGGCATCATGGGTCTATCACAAGAAATGTATATTAAGAAAATGATATAACACCATCTTATAGTGCATAACAAATTTATGGATACCCTCATATTTAAAGGTGAAAATTTCTCACTCAATCAGTGTCCCAAGACATATTCAAATATATAGGCCATTATATTTATACACTTTAGTTGTTGGAAATTTCATGTATGTTCAAATGTGTACTAAACCATATACATAATTTTCAGTAAGAATGCTGATAAAGTACGTGAGCACTCCAAAAATTTACCATTGTACATGAGGTAAGAGAACCAAACACCACGCTCTAACATATATCAAATAAGATAGCTTGAAGATTTTAGGGTACTCCTCCAGTTGTGTAGACACAAGACAAACAATATATGGCCATGTATACATTATGGTTGGAGCTGGCATCTCGTGAAAGAGTACGAAACATACTTTTGTCACAATCTCACCATGAAATTTGATTATGTAGCATGTTTTAAAAATTATAGACCATGCACTATAGCTCAAAAATTTTGTTATCGGATTGCATACAATATAAATAATTAAAATATCACTCTTACTTTATTGTGATAGTAGATAAGTTGTCTTGTTCTCAAACAATATTAGCACAAACAAGCCTAAACACGTAGACATCAAGTTTATGTGCGTTAAAGAGTGATTACATAATGCTCAAATGAGGATTGATTATATCGACAAACACTTCCAAATATTTTCACTAAATAATTACTACCCTCTATCTTTTAAGAGCACAAATTTTTTTGTGGGTGTCTCCTTAGCTTGGAGGCTATTTAGTTTTAGCAGGATATGTTTGTTGGTTACCGTTTATTTTTTTCAGAAGAAGTTCCATAATGTATTATTATTTCAGACTTGTATGCATGCTTTTGGTTAATTACTTCAATAATTCGCTATACTCATACTCTTAAATTTAAACATTAATTTAACGATTTCAATTTCAGTACAAAAGGACAAGTTTAAAAGTGACACGTAATGATTGCAAGCTTGTATGATTTTCATACTCTACTCTATCTTAAGTTGAATTTTCTTTTGGTGATAGTTGACATTCTAATTAATAAGAAAATTGTTGCACACATATAAATCGTAATAATGCCTTATTGGTTTATTATTGATAGGGATGACAATGTGCCGAGTTTGAACCGGGTTCAGGTCGACCCATCTGGGCCCACTGTTTTTTTACCCGAACTCGAACTCGGTCCAGCTCACATCGATTCAATATTTCCGAACCCGAACCCGATCTGTTCATGTCCGTGGGTCAGCCCGACCCGCCCCGTAAACATTATATTTGGGACCGTCTGAACCATTCTGACCCGGTGAGACCCAACCCGCACTCGGCCCAAATTTGATTTTATTTTAGAAGTTAAACAAAACTTTAAGATATAATATTTTTTAAACCAAATAAAATATAACTAAGTAAATAATTTAAAAAAATTAGAATAAACAAACATAAATCAATAACAAAACAAGCAATATAAAAAAGGCATTCAATAATAAATAAAACATCAAAAGAAACAAAAAAAACAATATTGAATTTTTTATAGGTTATAATAATATCATCAATCATTAAAAATTACTAAATATCATCCATAGTAGTATCCAAATATCAATTACTAAAATAATAAAATAATTATGTAGTTCTAATTAAATTTATTAAAATAATAAAAAATATATATATATATAGTCTAAAGATTATAGGTAGCAAACCAACGTAGTACACGAAATACATTTGAAGAAGAGAAAAAAAGTCCAAGGAACTTGAAAAATTAAAAATTAGGATCGAAAGTATAGACAAAAATAATTTTTTTTGATATTCAAATATTATGAAATTAGATTTTATGGGAAAAAATATAATTGATAAATATAATACTAACTCTAATAGTTTAATTATCAATTAATCAAAGACGGTGGCCGACCGTATATTATTAAAAGCCATATAAATGTTAATCTTTTTAGTAATTTGTAAATATATTTTTTATTTATATATTACAAAATTACAATTATATTTTTAAATTTTAAATTTTCTATATATTTTATATTCGGACGGGGTTGGATGAATTAAAAAGCCATACCTGATCCGATCCGTATACGAGTTATAATTCGTATATCCTTACCCGGTCTGTTATATGTTCGGATCGAACAAAGTCCGATCGGATCAGACCTGATCGGGTCAGTTTGGACCAACACTGTCATCCTTAATTATTGATAATCATCTGAAATGATAAGGCTTGGTTAACTATGAAACAACAATATTATATAGTGCACAATTGAATGGATATATTTGAGTCAGTGTCATGATCCAAATGAAAGATTTTGAAGATATGCTAAATTTGAATGTCTTATCCATCGTATAAAGTATCTAATTTTTGCATATACAAGTACGTTGGATAACTAGAAATTAATGAAGATTCATAGAACATATAATGCAAATACTAGTTGAATTGATATATAATTTTGGAGCAAGAATCATCAATTGGACATTATATACATTGGATTTTACAAATCCAATATAGTCATGGTTCACAATTTACACGAAATACAATATTAAGACGGTAGTGAATTTTACGAGTTAAAATAAATTTTTAAAAAATAACATAAAAACAAAATACGTGTGTCAAATCCACCTATTAAACCAAATATGAATAATAAAAAATAAATTTCATTATACTTTTTATATATAGAATTATTATTTTCCCTACAATTTTGAGAAAGTTTAGGGGGACATTCAAATCTTTTACTACTAGGATTCAAAGAATCCTACCAAAAAAGGTTATTTTGCTTTGGTTAAATTTTGAGATATGTTTTCATTTCTAAATACAAGTGAAAGAATGTATAAAATCATGTCGTTGAGATTGTCCTCATAATTTTTATTGTTTGTGATTGCCCAATAATTTGTCTCCTAACTTTTATAGTAGTATAAAACGAACCAATCATTTGAAACAACGAGCAATAAATAGTGTTATTATTAACTAAAAATAATACTACCAGTCTACCACTAGTTGTAATAATTTAACGAATAATTAGTCACGAGATTACTCGACACAAATTACTTTTTAAACAAATATTTTGATATATAATAATTGTATAAATATAAATATAATATATTATAAATATAAATATAAATGGATATAATATTTCATATATAAAAATATATAAATAATTAGGTATCAATAAAATATATAAGGTGGTAAATGAAGCAGCACACTTATTCAAATAGATGCACCATATTCTGATAATGTTTCAAGGTTCCTAAAACTGAGATTCTAGTATTGAGACAATAATTTTCTATGCATCCATAAAAGTAATAGCACAAAAAATGAACTAGTTGATTCACATGGGAGAGACTGACCGTGACGAAGATAGCTGACGTGGTAGGTGGTACTCATGGGACCCACCTAGTTATGATCAAACCTACTGTAGTAACCTTCATTCAAATTTGAAATGAACTCACGTCACTTTTTAACGTAAAGGGATGCTATGAAAACTGGTTAATTTTTTTTATTTAATCTTTTTTTATTTTCTAGAAATAAATAACTAGATTTGATTATTTAATTATAAAAAAATTAAAAAATTAAATAGATGATTAACTAGTGTCTATTTAGCAAAACGTAAATTAATTGTACTAAACCGCCTAGCAGAGACTACAACCAAGGATATTGTGGAGTTGTTTTCCGACAGTACCATCGTTTAAAGTACTGGATCCTTTGCAGAGTACACAGTTCGCGATCTGACACTTCATTGATGGATGAAACAATTGTGAATGCGGCTGAAGATGTCTAGCTGTCTCAGTTACTCACTAATCAATTTGTCATAGACGAGTCCTATTTTTCTCCTACGTTTCGATCGTTATTTTATGTTATTTCGTATTGTATCGCAAAAGACTCATTTTAGTCGATTGTAGATATATTTCGAGGGGATGCCCCAGATCCTTGTATGAACCTTATTTCAATTATTTAATGGTTTTAAGCACAAATAAAGTTAATTGTACTAGGAGAGAGACATGTATAAAGCATATATTTACGAACTATAGTATTCACTCGAATAATTGTAGTATTCGTTTGTTCCAAATATATTTTCTAATCGTAAAATTTAATATTATTGATTGATTTTTTAATAATCTTTTACTTTTTTTTATAAATATGTGTGTAATCTCAAAACAATATGGATGATGAGATAAAAAAAAATCAGGATAATTTTATTTTCGATTCTTTCGAAGATAATATCGATTTTCTTTCCATATAACACTACTATTTAGTAATATTATTTTGTTTGGTCGGAGAATTTTAAAATATTATTTTTATTTTACGCTTTTCAAATTATCAAAAAAAATAATAAAAAAATTAATATAATGTATATATTTCACGTACAAATAAAAAATCTAATTTTTTTAAATTATAATATTAAAATTATATATAAATCAAATTTACAAACATTTTAGTTCTAAATCTAACCTACAATTTTACAATATTTTTTTAAAATTGTATTTTATAATATAATTTTATAAAAATTATAATATAAAATCCAATACTTTTATAAATTTGGTTTTAGTTCTCCAGTCTCAATTTTATGTGTTCGTTTATAAAATTTTAAATTTTAAAATTTAATCTATAACATCTAAAAAATACTATGTAACGAAATTTTAGTTTTTAATTATATATAGGTATAATTTTGAAAATTATATTTTAGTCTTTAAGATTTTAGAAGTTATATTTAAATACTTACAATTTTACAAATTTTAAGACTTTTAAAAATTATATTTTACTCTGTAAAATTTTATAATATTCATAAAAATATGTAAATTTCGAAAATAACAATCTAAACATTGAACTTTAGTCCAATAGTATAAAATTTCATGACCATGTTGAACTTTTAAGATAATATTTTAGTCTTTAATTTTTTTTAAAAGAAGATCTTCATAGTTCTTGAAATTGATTGTTAGTTTTTATAATTGTGAAAATTATATTTTTATCCTTATTTTTTTAGATTTACATTTTAATTTTTAAATTTTTTTAAAATTGCAATTGTATCCGATTTTTAACTTTATTTGGGATGAAGATGACTTTCTTTTCAAGAAATACTTTTTATGCATGTAATCTATTTATTTGAGCCTTAAGCCTTAATTGTAATTCGTGATTGGTCTTTCCCGTCTACATCAAGATTATAGGAGAATATTCATTGCAAAAGCCTCATCTACATTCTCTAATGTCGCAGAGTTCAATCAAGCATAATTCTTCTAAATCTTTATATTCTCACTATTCACTATGTTGGTGGTATCAGAGACCATAATCAAAAGATGTCCTTGCAACATTCTAAACAAGATGAGAAAGATCTAGAATTTCCACTATTGCCTTCTAGTGGATACAAAACTCAAGATACTGGAAGTTTCTCTATCAAATCTAACCAATCCATAAGAAATAACCCGATCTTCGAAGAAAATCCCTCACAACAACCTAACCCTCTGCCAAACCTTAACTTGTAGTAATTACAAAACTTAATATTAATTACCAAATCTTATACAGAAGTGACAAGTCAATATCTATTAGATATTCCATCCATTTTTTGGAACAATACAAAGCCAATCTGTTATCACACTTTAAGCATACGTTAAAAAGGAAAGTTTTCAAATGGAAGACCACAAACATATTATCCATAAGTTCTTTGGTACTTTCAACTTCTTTGCAAGGTTAATATAGCATTATGGGATCCACGACATCTAATGATTGCGATAAACCTTATTGATGATATCAAAAAATTATGGAGAATGAATCTGTGGACCTTTGGTACACAAACAATAAGAATACTAAAGTGAGATTCATTCTTTCATCCAAAAATTGAATCACCAGTAACCCAGGTTTAGATCTCATTCCCAAATACCCCTGAGTATATATACAATATAAACACAATCAAAGTCTTAGCTAAATTTATAAGTAATCTCTTAGTTACACGGGTTTCTGTTAAAAACAGAGTAATGTACACTTGGATAAAATTATGTTAATCGAAGTAATTACTATATAAAGTATGGATTAGTTTCAAAGACTTATAAGGATTTTGGCAAGAAATTAAATATGATGATATTTCATATTACTGTAGAACTTGCTCTCATTTGGGTCATAAATAAACTATCTGTAGAAAAATCATACCAAAAGAAAACCATGATAAACACAAAGACCCAAATAAATTATCATCTATTGATAAACC
Source organism: Limnanthes douglasii subsp. nivea (assembly GCA_036936605.1). Taxonomy (NCBI): domain Eukaryota; kingdom Viridiplantae; phylum Streptophyta; class Magnoliopsida; order Brassicales; family Limnanthaceae; genus Limnanthes; species Limnanthes douglasii. The sequence continues at coordinate 123,780,600 of JAUPFV010000004.1, forward strand.
ATCAAATCTATCTAATCTAACAAAGCAATGGATACCAAAGGTGAAATCTATAATTGTAAAAAAGATAAATAAAAAAGATGAAAAAAATCAACAAGATTATACATCATAATGGCATGACAAAGTCTATTATGAATAAACTACTAGTAACCAAAACTTACATGAGAAAATTAATACAAAGGAGTTCTCAAAGCAGAATTCAAGTATGCAACACTCGCACGAGTATCAAACTATTATACTAACAATAGATTATTATTCTAAGTGATTGTAAGTTGTTCCTCTCTCTGGAACTACCTCTAAAGTAGTGATCAGGTTTACCTTCTCCAATATATGTTGTAGATTTGGGATCACTAGAAGCATTACGATAAATAATGGCTCCCAGTTTGAAAATAAAGACATGAAAATTGTATGCACTTCTATAGAAAATTAACATTGTTTTTCTTCACCTTTTCACCTTCAAGCCAATGAGAAAACATAGCTTGTTAACAGAACTATCTTGATGGGCTTAACAACTAATTTAGAGGGAGCGTCAGGCAAATGGACAAATTACTTACAAGAAGTATTGTGGGCTTACCGAACTACTCCCCGAACTGCTACTCAAAAATCTCTGTTTGCTTTAGTTTATTAGGTGGATTCAGTAATACCAATTGAATTTACCCTCCCATATTTCCGAGTTCAAAACTACTTTGAAGAAGATAATGATACATCTATAAGAGCCCAGATAAATTTGGTTGAAGAAAAAAGAATCAAAGCTCACTTAAGAACTATACATTATCAAGGTTTAAACAGATGCAAATATATATCTAAAATTCGAAGAAGATAGTTCAAAGTGGGGGATAAAGTTTTGAGGGAAGTATTTTTATATACCAAATACAAAAATCTTGGAAAACTGGAACCTAATTGGGAAAATCCATATACTGTAATTGAAAGGGTCAAACCGGGAACGTATCGACTGATTGATGAAGAATACATCTCTCTAAGGCACCAATGGGATGTTAAAAATTTAAGGCTTTGTCTTTTATAGTTTTATAATATGTTTATTTTGTTTATGTTGGTTTTATATGCATATAAATATTAGAGGGAGATACTATTTGCTACCCTGGTGGCTTAGTGAGGTTTTAATGAGGTGTTGGAATCATTTTCAATCTATCACATTTGCCTTAAATGATTCTTATGATTTTTGTGTACTTAGATTGATTTATGTGACTTCGAATGGATTACTTTCAAATAGTCACAATGTTTGTTTTATATGCCTTCGAATGGATTACCTTCGAATGGTCAAAATGTTTGTTTTATATGCCTTTGAATAGATTACCTTCGAATGGTCAAAGTGTGTGTTTTATATATGTCTTTCAATAAATTACCTTCTAATGAAAATAATTTGCATTTTATAGCTCCGAATGGTTGAAATGAGTGGAAAAGAAAGAAAATCAAAAGTAATTTTCATGAAACCGACGGGGGTACAAAATGCATTAAGATGTGTGAAAGGCTTATAAAAACGTCAGAATAAACATTACAAAATATATTGAACAAATCAAGGGCTTGGTGGAATCCAAGCGAAATAAGAAAAATGTCTTACATGAGCTAATGACGCTAACATAAAGTTCATTGGCCTCCAGGCTCATCCCCATCGACATCTTCTTCTTCTGAACTCCCATTTTCAGAGTCTCCTGCATTATTTTCTTCAAACTGATCAGTTGTGGGCATATCATTGAACCATAATATTTCTTGAATCTTCTCCCACAAAGACCCAAGGACAAACGTAGGAAATGTCTTGTAAAACTCGAAAAACATATCAGATTTAATTGAGGCGTCCTGGTTGTCTAAGGATTTTAAGATCCTATTGCCTTATTCATCCAATGAATTTTTTGTGGCGTGAGCCTTGAAAGAATTTAACTCATCCTTGTATTTCTTTATGAGGGTCTCTCGATCATTTTCTCATTTGATAGGCATGTCATGGTAACTTTATCAAAGGCTTATTGGTATTCTAAGGATGTGATATCTCCAAAGCTGGATGATTCTAGCCATTCGTAAGTAGCCTTTATCTATGTAAGCTCATTATCGATCAATTTAACTTCATCTAACAGACCATCATCACATGCCTTTTCTTCATTAAGGGACACTTTCAAATTTTTATTTTCTTCGCGAAGAGAAGCGATGGTCTTTCAGTGGGCCTTTACCTCCCTTTTCATATCAACAACAAGTCTTACAATCTTTAACACCGAATGCCCTAATATATCATTTTATTTTTACATTTTGAAGGGCACACCATCATAAACCACATCGTGGCATTGTCTGAAAATTTAGGAAAATCTTTTTCAAAAGCACCAAAGTTGATCCCACCTATAGGCCTTATCAAATTGTATTCTCCATATGTTTTCCCCTAAAGTGTTTGAAATAATGGAGAAGAAAGGTTAGATACTTGAAATGTTGGATGATAAATGGATGAGATTGTATGAGGTATGATATCCAGACAAAGGATGATATCCAAACATGTAATTTTTCATTTCCTCTTGTTTTCTCTCTTGTCAGTTCCATGTTTGTTTCTCTTGTGTGTATTTTTCCTCTTTGACACATGAAACTCTGCAGGTACGCCACCCTCTTCAATATTAGTAGTAGTTGTAGGTATCAAGGTTTCTTCAATTGCGGCTGATAAAGACTCGTCAGATTAAATCTTCCTTATTTTTGATTGTACCTTTTGTTTAACCTTGCTTATATTTGTTATATTTCTTGTTTCGATGGCTGGGGGTTCTTGTCTTGGTAGGGTAAAATACCTAACCATCTGTAGCTTCGACTCTTATCAAAATAGTTGATGCTTGAGAAAAAATAGTCAATTGCTCACAAGTTAAATCTTATTCGGAGTTAGTAGTCTAAAGATGACTCTGAAGCAGTTTGTTAGGGGTAAAAAACTGTTATAAGCCATTGGACCACTTTTTTTGGCCCATTGATTCATTTTTTTGAAAGTGACCTTCGCATTTTCCAGATGATACGGATAAGGTTTTGATATAGCTGTAAAGAAAAAAAAGGTTAGAGATTACTGCTGAGGAAAAATATATATGAGAAACGATACAAATTCGAAGGGCTACATGTGTTCTTCCAAAACTTGGTAAACCGAATTGGATTACTTTGAGATGTAATTGTATTCCAATTCTTCCACCAACCGTTGACAAAGATAAATTGCATCTTCCACAGCTTATCGGCTTCCAAAAGATCATCTACAACTTTATACTTGTTCCTCATGTTGTAAAAGTAAAATGAGATATGAGAATTTCAAGATAACCCCATAATAGCAGCTAATTGCTCCACCAGTATCCGAATTTTTGATAACATATATGCCATGATACATGACATCAAGGTAAACTAAGCGTTTAGACTAGCATGCAATGGGTACAATCTCATTAAACTAAAATAATTCACAATGTGTGGGTCCAAAGGAAATCGAATGCCCTAGTTTAACACATCCGATTAGAAAACAAGCTCCCTTATACCACAGTTTATTGGGGTATCTTCTGGTGTTGGTAATCAAACCTTTAATTTTTTGGGAATCATCATTTCTCACGAGTAACCTCTAACTTACTCTCTTGAAATTAAATATAAGAAATTTGATCAAGAGCGATGTCAAGATATTTGGTGTTTACCTTTAGGAAATTTGGCCATACACGTCCGACCAATGATGAAATGAGCGTTTCGATTTCTATTTTAGTGGCATTGCCTTTGCCTTTGACACCTTTACTACATTTACCCTTCAAAGTTCTCTTCCTAGCTAACTTCTAACTCTCCATATTCTCCCCAGTTCAACCAGATATCTCTTAGGAAGATTCCTCACTAATGTCATAAATATTATCCTACATATCCTTCATACTAGATCCATAAAGTTCAACATGTTAAGAACTGGTGTTCCCCTCCTTGTTCAGTTATTAGAAGAGAGCCTGATCGGATTCAGAAGGCTCCGCCTGTTAGGGTATAGTATTTATTTGATTACTCTGATATAATAATGAATGATCATTAGAATGATGGTTCCATTGAACTGCTCCTAGGTCCCCAGAAGGCTTCGTACGACCTTTAAATTTCTTGACTAAGCTAGAAGGTTATGAAGGTGAAAAGACTTCTACGACTAGTAACTCCTTGAGACTGGGATGGCCTTGGTGAACGACTATTTGATGTAATTGATCGAGCAGTTGAAGAAGGCTCTGATGGAATGTTGCGTCTGTTGTATGGGAAAACTCCTCCATAATCGATTGACTAAGGGATAATGAATGTGCCTTCGGAGGCTGGTAATCCAACATAATCTATATCTCTATTTTTCCTTCGTCTAGCTTAGATAAATTCATCCAACCATTTTTGTTAAAGCATTTTTAGCAATGAACATACAAATACCAAAAGGTCACCGATGATGGAATTTGCAGTGGGAAAATAGGTGGATGAAAGAAATATATAACCGATGATTAACTTGATAATAATAGTAAGGCACAACTTCTCTCTCTAGAAAGTGAATTTTTTATCTCTAAAAGTTACTGAACTAATAAAATGAAAGAATAACTTATATAAAGGACTATAAAAGACCATTAAGTTTCCTACTAGAGAAATGGAAATGTTACTAACTACTATAATTCATAAACGAATTGAAGCATTTTCGATTGTTGGTCTGCGTCACCTATGGCATAGTAAGATCGTGGGTCTAATCAAGCAATGAAACGTGTCACATATGCATTCGATAAACAACCATGAAATTATCCAATATGTGTTTCTGAACGATGCCATCAGATAAAATTGGTATATTTATCTAGAACAAGTTTGAGCAAAACATCAAAGATATGTGTCTAGAGAGATAGGAAACCCGTGTTCGAATAACTTATTAGTTACCCCTCCTAAATATATTCGAGAGAACTAAGGGGGCTATCTGATGAGGACAAAAATATTCGACGGGTAAAAACATACTTATGCAAATATTTATTTATTTTAAATACTTCTATTTTTTATCTTTATATTATTATTATTATGTTATTAGTCCTAATTAGTATTGACTTATGAGCTTGACCTATAAAATATGTATCCAGCCCATTAGGCCCAATAGGCTAAAGTTTAGTCTATAAATAGCTTTTTAGAAAACATGAATGAAGGAGGTTCATTTAATATAAAATCAAACTTTATCTCTCTAAATATTAATTGAAGCAGCTCAATTATCTTTATACTATTTACCTTAAATCAATTGGTTATTCTTACCTTACTAAAGAACCCTTCATATAACATCCATCTACGCCATAACTGGCAAAATAGAAGTTGGTAAATCATTCAAGAAGATACCAAGTAAAAAGATTAACAATGCAAAGTCAAAACACCTAAAAGCTCAACCAACCACCAAAGCAGTTCAATACAAAGGGCCTGCCAGACCTAATATTGGTTATTCAAAATAACTATTTTTATTTTAAGCTAGAATGTTTGTGGGATTAGCATCAGATGAACAATTAGAAAGATTAAATCTATTATAAGATCTAACAATATTGAATTTCTGACTATATAAGAGCCAACGATTGTTGTGGATAAACTAGATAAAATCAATAAACTACTTGGTTTTAAATAAGGTATTGCTAATATTTTTAATAAGATATGGGTGTTTAATGAAGATGAGTTTATAATTATAATTATTATAGATCAAGAGAAACTAATTCATTTCAAGTTAGGCATATATCTCTAGACAGGGGCTTCATTGTCATTGTGATTTATGTAAAGTGTATTGGGGAACAAAGGTTAAGCGTTTGGGATAGTCTCCGTTAATTGGCTGACTATAACTTGCAGTAGTTATTATTGATATGGAAATGGGTTTTTAAGAATTAATTTGTAAATAATTTAAATTCAGGGACTTAATTGTAATTAGTGTAAGTTTTGTCTTTAATTTGTAAATGATGTAAGTTTTAGGAAGCTATTGTGACTTTGCATAATTTGTAAGGACTAAATAGCAATTAGTTCATTTTTGTAATAGATTCAGTTTGAGACTAAGTCTTGGCTCCTCTATATAAAGAACCAGATTGTTCTAATAAAGGGGTTGAACACTTTTACTTTAAACTCATTTTTACTTGTGTTTTCTCTCTCTAAAAACTCTTAAGCATTTTCTTTCTCTATAAATTATCTCTAGCAATTTACTTCAGCAAATCAAAACCTTATCAAATTGGCGACTTCACTGGGGACTGAATAAGAAAAATCAGTAGCTTATTCTGTTCGAAAGTGGTACTATTCAGTGTTATTCTTTGATTAAAATTCGTAAGATGAATCTTGAAAATAATAATCCTACGCTTCAATCAACGATAGAAACTGTAAGAGATGATTTGCAAAAGAACGGGACTGATGGATCGTCTCTGGTCCAAGTTCGGTCTGATGTTGAAACAATAATAAATCAACTTCTTGATAAAATTAATACTTTGAATGAAAAATATGAACGAAGGGAGCAAAAAATACTTTCTGCTAGAATCAGATCTGAGGTCAGGCAAGAATTGGAAAAAACCAATGTGGAAGGTCAGTCAGATCGATCTCTCGATGACAGACATGCTAATTCCAAACAAAAAAAGCACGCTTTGTGTCTCCTAAAGAGAGATATTCGTCTCGGAAGGATAAGAAAGATAAGCAAAAATTGATAACCTCTAGTGATGAGGAAGTAGAAAGCTCAGCTTCAGGATTTAAAAGGAATAGAGGTTCTTCGAAGGGAGAATCATAAAGAAATTATTTGAGGAGGTATAAAAATGAAAGCAAGTCTAAGAATGCTCCTCGATCAACTCGGCATGAAGGAAATCCTTCGAATCAATATGCTGAAACCGACAAGAATTTGTATGTTACAATGGGGACCGATGATCAATTTATTCAATGATTTGATTGGAGGAACTCTCCATTAACATATGAAATTAGCTCTTTGACACTTTCGAAGCATTTTGATATTTTGAAGGTTGAAAAGTTTGATGGGATGCAAGATCCCGATGATCACATCGAACAGTTCAACAATTATATTATGAATTTCGAGGATGACGACCGGCTTGTTGTCGTGTTTTTTCTCAAAATTTTAAAGGAACAGCTCTCAAGTGGTACAACAGGATTCCGAGGGGGCCCATTTCAAATTTCAGAGATTTTTATACTGCTTTCTGAAGGCAGTTTGTTGGAAGCAAGAAGATGAGAGCTAATGGTGATACAGTTATCTAGTGCAAGCAGGCGCCATAAGAGAAATTGAAAGATTATACTAAGATATTTGTATTAACCAAAGCAAGTTTGGATAACTGTGAAGAAAATATGGCGATGGCCGCTTTTCGCTAGGGTTTGTTGCCAGGAAATCTGGCTAATGAGATGACAAAAAGAAGGGCTTTAACTTTTAGAGCGTTGATGGCTCAAGCCGAAGATCAAATTAAGGTTGAAGAGTTTAATAGAGTCCGAGGTGCACCCGTTAATACTTCGAAGAATTCAGGACAGGCAGCCAATAATCAAGGGTAGCCCTCGAATAGAAATAATAATGCTAATGGGAATAATCAGCAATCGAGGCAGGAGAACAACAATTTGCCTCCTCAGAGTGGTGGATATTCAAACCACACTTCATCCAACAATTACAATAGGCCTAGGCCGAATACATGGGTTGGCCAGAGTACTATGCTGACTTGACAAAGAGTGTTTCTGTTATTTGGGATAAAACTAAGAATTCTGTGAACTTTAGGAAACCAGCTCCTATCAACAAACCGATGGAAGAAATGAATAATAAATTTTGTAGGTATCATGATGATATTGGGCATGATACAAATGATTGTATTGCTTTGAAAAAAAAATCCAATATTTTATTGAGAATGGGAAGCTCTTGACTTATGTGAAGTCACATGGAAGTGCATCGAAGAATAATGGTGCATCAACTTTGAAGGCTGCGCAGCCAGCTGAGAATTTGATGATTATGGATTCACAGGTTGAGTAATTCAATTCTTCTAATGAATATGTTGAAAAGGATCCAAACATGTTGCTTCTAATGGCAGTTGATGAGCCTGTTGAGGTTGTTATATAGAAAAGGGACATGTTCGGGAACTGTGCAAGAATTTTGAATCGTTAGAATTTTTTGGGGGCGATTCAATGACTGGAAATTCAGACAGTTCAAGGAAAATGCATGTTGTCAAGTTGACAACTCAAATTTAAGGGAGGACGTCAACACATTTATATGGAAATAAATACATTCCCTTCGTTTTGTTTGACGAAGATGATTTGAGAGGAACTGCATGACCACACGATGATGTTGTGGTAATTGGAGTTGAGGTTGCTGGCGTCGAAATTCGACGTGTGTTGATTGACACTGGCAGCTCTGCCAATGTTCTTTTTAAGTCTACCTATGATAGGATGACAAACCCTCCTCGAATTAATCAATCAGATCGCACAATTATTGGATTTACGGGTGTCACAACTCGTGTTGTTGGCGAATTGGAGAGAGAAGTTAGTTTGGGGAAAGGGTCATTCAAGAAGAAAGTTCAAGTACTTTTTGTGGTGGTGGACTGTCCCACAAGTTATAATGCTATTTTGGAAGATCTTGGCTTTCAAGAATGTATGGGGTGGTCTCAACAGTCCATCAATGTTTTAAATACGTGGTTGGAGACAGAGTTGGAGTAGTTCAGGGCGATCAAAAAGTTGCCAGAGAATGCTATGATACTGCGCTTCGGGTCCGGGGATCCAGCAGTGGAGATTTGATGCGGGAATAGCAGTTAGAAGAGGTTCCCTCGGAGTTGGAAGAAAAGGTTGACGATCCGAGGGAAACTCTGGGGTCTTTAACGGTGAGTGAAGAAATAGAGGAGTTCAATTTTTCAGAAGGAAAAGTGCTTCGAATTGGAACTTTATTGACCCCTAATTTACGTCAACAACTGCTTAATTTTTTGTCTCAGAATTTGGATGTTTTCGCTTGGAAGACAGAGGATGTAACAGGAGTACCTATCGAAGTAATCCGGCATAACTTGGCCATAGATCTGAAGGTCAAACCAGTGATTCAAAAAAGAAGAGCATTTTCATCGGAAAAAGCAGAAGCAATTGTTGCAGAAGTGGATCGGCTGTCTAAGGTCGGACACATAAGGGAATCTCAATATCATTTGTGGATTGCGAATCCAGTACTGGTTAAAAATAAGAATGGAAAATGGAGGATGTGTGTGGATTTTACAGATTTAAATAGATCTTTCCCCAAAGATCCATTTCTTATTCCTCGACTTGACTAGTTGATTGATTCCACTTCGGGCAATAAGATTTTGAATTTTATGGATGCTTTCGCATGGTATAATAAGATCCAGATGGATCCGAAGGATCAAGAGTGCACGAATTTTATAACTGATAGAGGCCTCCATTGTTATATGGTGATGCCCTTTGGATTGAAGAATGTTGGGGCCACTTATCAGAGATTAATGAACAAAGCTTTTGCCTACACAAATCGTAAGAAATATTGAGGTATATATAGACGATATGGTAGTGAAAAGTTCAAGGTACGAAGTGCATTTTGATGATCTAGAAGAAGTTTTTTTGAATCTAAGAGCAATCAGGTTGAAGTTAAATCCGAAAAAATATACCTACCGAGTTCGATCGGGGAAGTTCTTGGGTTTTATTATTAGCAAAAATGGAATAGAAGCCGACCCATAATAATTAAAGGCTTTGATAACAATGAATTCACCTTGATCAGTTGAAGAAGTGCAAATATTGACACGAAGGTTAGCAACACTTAATAGATTTATTTCACGATTTTCTGACAAATGCTTTCCTTTCTTTCAAGTGTTACGAACAGGTTCGAATGGACGTCGGAATGCGAAGCAGAGTTCACAAATATTAAAAATTTGTTGTCATCACCAGAAATATTAACAAAGACTTGAAATGGGGAGAAATTATTCTTGTACATCGCTGTATCAGATTTTGCACTCAGCGCAGTGTTAATTAGTGAAGATTCAGATATTTTCTGAAACCGGTATATAATGTCAGTAAAAGTCTGGTGGCAGTAGAAAAAAGGTATATGAAGTTGGAGAAACTGGCTTTAGCATTGATGATTGCTGCTAGGAAGATGCGTCCATATTTTCAAGCTCATACTATAGAAGTCTGAACTTCATTCCCTTTAAAAAATGTATTGCAACAACCTAATATTTTGGGAAGGATGAACAAATGGTCAATGGAGTTGAGAGACTATGATATTTTATTTACACCTCGAACAGCAATCAAGGCACATGCATTGGCTGACTTTTTTGTTGAGTTCCACTCAAGTAGATCATATGAAGAAGAAAGTACAAAATCTTTGCCTATAGATTCGAGGTGGATTGTTTGAACAGATGGAGGGTCCAGTATTTTAGGGTGTAGTGTAGTAGTTCATGATAGCTCCGACGGGGGAAACAATGGTCCAATCAATTAAATTCGGTTTTCATGCTTCAAACAATGAAGCTGAGTACGAAGCTGCTTTTGCAGGTTTGAGATTGGCAAAAATTTGTGGGGCGACTTTAGTACGTTTAGAAATAGATTCTCACTTATTGGCGAATCAAGTATATGGGTTTTCTGAAGCAAGGAAGGATCGTTTGATTTTATATCTTCGGGAGCTTCGAAATTTAATGCTTATGTTTGACAATGTGGTTATGGAATATATCGGGCGAGGAAGTAACATGGTGGCTGATTCTTTAGCAAATGTTGCTTACAAGGAAAAATATCTTTGGATTTTGCTACAAGAAAATCCTTCAATTTTTGCTCAACCTGGCCAATGTGAAATTATTGAAGATTCTTTTACTACTGATGAAAGCCGACGCGATTGGCGATCAGATATTCTTAATTTGTTTACCCAAGGATTACTGCCAGATGATTCTCAATTGGCTAAAAAGTTAAGGGGTAAAGCCTTTGGATATATAGTTCTGGATGGAATTTTATATAAAAAGGCATTAAGCAGACCATTGCTACGATGTTTAGGCAAGCAAGAATCATAAGAAGTATTATCAGAGTTGCATGATGGAGAAGGGTCAGCTCATTGTGGGTTTAAAGCTTTATCTCGTAGAGTTTTACTTGCAGGGTTTTACTGGCCTACAATCATGAACGATGCTAAAAATTTAGTTCGAGGTTGTGATACTTGTCAAAGATTTGCTAATGTTATTTACAGACCAGCAGTGTCGCTTATGTCTATATTTGAGGCGATACCATTTGATAGATGGGGAATCGATCTGGTGGGACCTTTGCTGATGTCCTTTAGGGGAAGGCAAATGATAATTGTGGCGGTGGATTATTTTACGAAGTGGGCAGAAGCAGAACCGCTATCTGGCATAAAAGTAAATGATGTAATCAAATTCATTGTGAATAATATATGTTGTCGTTTTGGGGTTCCTCAGAGAATTACAACAGATAATGGCCCTCAATTTAACAATAGGGAAATGGTTGCATTCTGTACTTCTAAAGGGATTCAACAATGTTTTTCAACGCCCTTTCATCCTCAAGCTAATGGACAAGTGGAAGTGACAGATAGAACAATCTTAGATAGCTTGAAGAAGAATCTATCGGGGCAGCAGGAAAATGGCCAAATTATCTGCAAGAGGTGTTTTGGGCTTATCGAACAACTCCAAGAGAGGCTACAAAAGAGACTCATTTTGCCTTGGCATATGGTATGGATGCGGTTAGCCCTATTGAATCTACGATGTTATCCTTTAGAATATCACAATATTCTGAAAGATTTAATGATGAAATTCGAAGAGCAAATGTGGATCTGATTGAGGAAAAAAGGGTTCGAGCTTATTTGAATAATATACATTATCAAACTATCATGAGAAGTAGAGATGATTCGAAGCTAAAAAGAAGAGAATTTAAAGAAGACGATAAAGTGTTGCGAAAAGTTTTTCTACACATAAAAGACAAGAGCTTCGACAAAATGGCTCCAAACTGGGAAGGGCCTTATACAATTGTTGAAAGAGTTAAGCCAGGGTCTTACCGTCTTTGTGATTTCGAGGGGAGGACGTAACAACATCAATATAATATTCAACATTTGAAGCTTTATTAGGAGTAGACATGTTGACATGTGTTTATACTTTGGAAATTTTGTTTTTAATGGCGCACTATTTCATACCCTGTTGGCCCATGATGGTTTTAATGAGGCGTCATGTACTTGTACATATTCAACTTTATCAATAAAGGTCGTTTTTTTGCCATAATATTTTACGTTTATTTGGATAATATCTTAACAAATCATCAAAGATTGATCACATTTGAGATTAGTTAAGGGAAGTATAGTCTGAAGTGTTTATAACACTTTTCGAAGAAATAACCATGTTTTACAAAAAATTTACATTTGGAATTTCAAAGTGAATGTTTTAAAACTCACTGAGAATTTTGATGAGCTAATCAAGTTTAACAATACATTCATATCGTTTCAAAGAAGACAATACTTGTTATTTTTTAAGATTTTGCATTTATTTGGTATTTAGCATCGAATAGTATTAGAAAACAACGACATAAAAAGGAAGAACACTTTGTCATTCAGATCAAGTTGTTACAATACAAAAATTGATATTCGGATTAGACAAGGATAAAAAAAACTAAACTAAAAAAGTAGCTAGTTAGAAGATTCTTCTTGTTCGAACGATTCGTCCTCTGAAGATGATGAACTGGGAACATGTTCGAATGCCTCACTTGGATCTTTTTCTTCGGGAATGTCGTTCCAAAAATTTGTGAGATTGATTTTTGGATAGGCAGCATGGAGTTCTCGAAGGAGATGGATAGTTGCATCTTTTTTTCCGACCTGAATAGCTGTTTGCATATTTTTTGAAAGTTCAGCTTCATCAGTGGTTACAGCAGCAACTTTTTCTGCTTCGAAATTCTTCTTCAATTTCTCTATCTCATCGGACAACTCTTTATTTTTTGCTTCACAAAGAGTTAGAGAATTTTAAAGTGTGGTAGAGTTGGACCTTTCAATGTTCAATTCAACGACGTGCTAGGTTTTGAGTTTCTTTACTTTGTCTTCATGAGACTTTTTCAGCAGTTCTGTGTCGACTATATGCTTGATTCGAAGATGATCCTTTATACAAAGAGTGTCTTTTATCAGCTCGGATATAGCTATCTCATAGGCATAAAACTACTCGGATACTTTGTTGTGCAAGGTCTCTCTGAATTTCTTTTCAGACTCATAAGCTTCCTTATAGTAAACCATATCCTTGGCCAGCTGTTTGAGATGGTCTTGAGAGGCTTCAATTTGAGAGGCAATAGTTTTTATAGCAGCATCAAGACCGGAAAAATGGTTGAAGAGCGATAGCAATTGCAAGATTCGGAGGAGGGCTGTGATATTTTGAGGTACTAGGTTTTTCAATCCTATCCAGAGATATAACAGATTCGAAGGAATGAGTCGATTTTGGAATATCTTTCTCTGGAGTAGGCCTCGCAAAATCAAGCATGTGATTCTGAATGACTTGAAGGGTAAGATCCTCTTCACTAGCAAGTGCCTCTATGTTTTCAAAATTGATGAATATATTCGGGTCGAAACTTGTGTGACGATGATAAATGGTAGGAGAAAAGTCATCGATGATAATCACAGGATTGTCTTGCGTGGAATGATCTTCGGTTGGAGTATTTGGGGGTGTTGTTGTTGTTGTTGTTGGTTTTCAGCAGTATCGTCTTCATGCTCATCAATCAATTTGTACGAAGTGTTTTTTCTTTGTTTTTCTTCTTATTTTCGAAGGAATCAAAAGATTTTTTTCTTCTTTTTTGATGAGTTTTCTTGATTTTCTCTCTATTCGATGGGTGAAAGAGGCTGTTCAGCAACTTTGCGTTTTCGACGCTTAGGTTTTGAGGGTGTGGAAGGGTTAGCACCAGATGTGTAAACTGCCTTTTTTCCTTTCTTCTCTTTTGTGATTTTTTATTTTTTATTTTTAGGCAGATGGCTATCTGATATGTTCCGAATTGGGAGGAAGACTTTACAATTGGCTTGTGGAATTCGTTGGCATACAAGCTTCAGATCTGGGTCAGAAGACAAATCTTTGGAAGGTAGCCCACCTTCTGTGATCGGAAACATGTGGCATTGGAGGAAGTTAATGGGTTGGAAGGCGTTATTCCATTCTTTTTCAGCCTAGGCAGCCAATTTTTGGAATATCACCTTAGCAGCTTCTCGACGAGTGGAGTAGCGCTTTGAAAATTCTGGTATAAATAAAAAAAAAAATATTAAGTAAAAAATAAAATATGTATTTAAAAAAGGGGGTAGAAAGGAAATTTTTAGAGAACTTACGATTGCTTCTCCAGACCATAGTTAACTTCGAAGGGTTGTCTTCGGAAATCGACTTACCCATTCTCCCAAGCTCCAGAGATGAAAACAAATCTTTGTTTCCAGAACTTATCAGCCTCCAAAAGATCGTCGATGATTTTAAGATCATCCATCAATGTAAGGTAATAGAATGGAAGCTTCAGACCTTTTGAAAGCTGAGTTAGTGAAATGAAGTCCTTGAGTTTGATCGGTATTTTGGATAGGCGAGATGCCATGATCACTGACATTAGGGCGAACCACTGGTTTGGAGTTACTTGGGTAGGGCACAAGCTGAGAACTTTGAAGTACTCTACGATCATCAAATCTAGTGGAAATCGAAGGCCCTAGTTGATGATTTCTGGGTAAACCACTAAGTCGTCGTCCTTGCAGTCAAGGGGAGTTTCTCCTTCCTTTTGTAGTCGAATGGTGATGTTTTCTCTCATTCTCCATTGCTTTTTGAGGAAAGAGGCTTGGCTTTCTTTGTAATATATATATATATATATATATATATATATATATATATATATATATATATCGAACCTTTCTTAATGCGATAATATATTTGCTTTCGAGGTTTCTCAAATTCCTTCCAATCTTTGCTCTTTCCTCATCGGAAATGGAACAAGCATCAGTTTCAGCTTGAGAATCAGCTTCAGTATCAGATTTTTTACTCTTCGAGTCAGCTTCGCTGGTTTTGGAAGTACCTTCTCGAGGATCTTGAGAAATGAGAATGTTTGCTTCTGAGATAGGGATAGCAGTTCGAACTGCCTCTTATGTCATTTCTCTCAGAGCAGGATCATTAGTAGTAGTGTTCGAAGGAGATGGAGTTCGAACGATTATTGATTCATCTCCCATTGCGATGAAGGTCTTTTTAGGTTTGGTTGAAGAAGATTTCTCGGATGAAAGGTTATTCGTTTTCAGTTTCAGAGGATAAACTTTGCTTTGAGTTAATGAAGTTCGAGGGGTTCTAGGGCCAGAGATTCTAGATGACATTTGATCTTCGATATTGGGAGTAGGAGAAAGCTTTGGAACTTTGGTAGGATCGAAATTACCGTAGTAAAATGTTTCAGTTGTAGTTCCAATTGGGCCACCGTAAATTAACTCTGCTCTTCGATACTCTTCGGCTCTTTGTGTGATGCAAAAATAATCGTAAGAACCGAACACCAGGTTGTTATCAATATCAGAAGATTCTGGTGTTTTGGGTAAAATGGCTTTCGACTTTTTGGTTACCGGTTTCTTTCTCATAAACCAGGAATGGGTTGATCGGAGAGGATGAAGATTAATCCGGAGATTTGAGTTTAGTAGTAAGAATCCTGGGAATAAGAGAGGAGCAGTTGAGGGTAGCCAAAAAAGCTCTGACTTCTCTCTAGAATGGTTGTGTGTAAAGAGAGTTGAAATGAGAAATGAATGGTATTTATACTAAAAAGGGTGAAGACGTGTGAAGATGGACAGACTCATTTGGTGATAGGTTGGAATACGAATCGCTGGGTGGATTGGATGTTCGAAACTTGTCAGGTCTACATCACAGATGAATATAACAGTTATATTCGAGGAATGAATACTTACATAATATGTTAAGGGAAATTTTTATTCGAAAAATTATTCGAAGTGATAACATCGACTTCTTTGGTTTTTATTCAAAGGTTATTTGTTCATGGCTTCGAATATGTTAGTAAGATCAGTTCGAAAATGGATTTAAGAGTTTATAATTTTGATATCATATATATGCTTCGAATAATAGTTTGAGCCAACAACTTCGAATAGTTATTTTTATGATGACAGATTGGTTATTCAAAGATATTGGCTTCCAATATATTGTTTTATTTGATTTATGACAGGTTGATGATTCGAGGATAAACGTTTTTGAATACTTTTTAGTTCTCGTTCATTTACTGACATGAGAACTAGGGGGCTTCTGATATGGAAATGAGTTTTTAAGAATTAATTTGTAAATAATGTAAATTTAGGGACTTAATTGTAATTAGTGTACGTTTTTTGTCTTTAATTTGTAAATGATGTAAGTTTTAGGAAGCTATTGTGACTTTGCATAATTTGTAAGGACTAAATAGCAATTAGTCCATTTTTGTAACAGATTCAGTTTGAGACTAAGTCTTGGCTCCTCTATATAAAGGACCAGACTGTTCTAATAAATGGGTTGAACACTTTTACTTTAAACTCATTTGTACTTGCGTTTTCTCTCTCTAAAAACTCTTAAGCACTTTCTCTCTCTAGAAATTATCTATAGCAATTTACTTCAGCAAATCAAAACCTTGTCAATTATGAGTGATTTCAACGCTATAACCAATCCTAATGAGAAATTATCATGCTACACTTAATGTTCAAGAAGGATTGAAGACTTTAATAATGCAATCATTGATTGTCATCTTGAGGATTGCAAACTACAATGGCCCAAAATATACCAATAATAATAATAATAAAAATTGGAAGCGATTTGACATATTTTTATATAATACTTCTTAGTCAAACTACTTTGAATACACAAGAGCAAAACACATAGCTAGAATAGGATCAGAGGATACCCCATTGTGCATATTTATCCAAAATAACCTAAGAAGAATTAAAGCCTCTTTTTTAGATTTCAAAAAAATGTGGCTTTTACATCCACAATCCTTAGATTTGGTTGCTCAAAGCTTGAATGAAGATCTAGTTGGTTTATCTTTACATTTTTTAGCAAAATTTGAAGGATGAAGACTAGTCTAAAGACTTGGAATAAAGATTTCTTTTGAAATATTTTTGACTCTATTGCCTAATAAGATGAAGATGTAAAATTTATAGAAAAATTCCTTGAAGAAACAAAAAGTGTTGAGGCAAACATAAAGTTATCAAAAGCTCAAGCCATTCATATCTAATTATTGGCTAGAGAAGAAGTATATTGAGAGAAATAATCTAATACTAATTAAATAAGTAATGAAGACAAGAATACAACAACTTTCTATAACTATATAAAGAAGAAAAAGAAAAAGAGTAAAATTCACAGATTTTTTAATGGTGATGAATGGATTAAAGATCAGCAAGCTTTGGGAAACTCTGTTGAGGATCATTTTTAAGTCTTTATTACCCAAACCTCCTAATCCTAAGGAGCTAGAAGACATTCAATTTTTTCTGTAAGATCATTTCATTTTCTGATAACCAATAAGATTATGGTCTTACCAACTGATGCAGAGATACTATCTTTTGTTAATTCTATGAGCTCCCCTCGTGTAGCTGTTGTGGATGGTTTCAACTCTAGTTTTTTTTCAAAATTATTGGACTATAATCGATAAGGATTTTTGTGCTGAAACTACATCCTCTTTAGTGATCATTGGGTTCCACATAGTATCATGTTTTTTTTATTTTGTTACGTGTGGCGTGAGGTTGTTTGGCAAAATTGACGTCAACATTTACTTGTCGATAAGCGCTTAACAGTCCATATTGCTATACATGCAAAATTGACGTCAACATCTACTTGTCGATAAGCGCTTAACAGTCCATATTGCTATACATGGGAGTTCGGTTATAACTAAGTATGGTTATTACATTACACGCTTTGAATGGTACGTGATCACTATACATGCTCCTTCAAATGACGATAAAGTTGTTGAGGTTGTTCGTACTATAAACACCATCCGGAAGAGAGATGACTTTGATGGTTTAAGGTTCTTAAAAAACAAGTGCTGCACTCACTTCTCCTTGGCTCATTGCTCTTGTTATAGGAGTTATTTTGGTTTTGCTTGCGTGATGTTTTTGTGCTTATCCAATACTATGTATTTTATTTAGCATTTATGTTGGTTATGATTTTTGGTTATGTTTTGAATTGAACCACATATGGATGACATGGTTATGTATTTGCGGATTATGTTATGTTATTTAACATTTTTACATTGGTCATTCATTTTGCTTATGTTTGCTCGAAGGATGATGCTTATTCGAATAATCATTACGTAACATTAAAAACGAATCAAACACTAAAACAATTAATGACATAATTTATCAACTCACGATGCATTAAATCGCTATAATAATATTTAGGTGTTGACATTTCTTAATAGTTGTGCATAACCACAAAACAATATATATATAATGTACCTACTTAAAATAGCTTTGATTTCGAGATATTTTGAAGTAATATCAATATTTCTATCAATATAATACCATTACTTTATAATATTGTTTTGGCTCGTTATAAAATTTAAAAATATTATTTTTATTTTATGCTTTTCAAATGATCAAAATTAAAAAAAAAAGAAAAAAATCTAATATAATATATACATGCCACATAGGTACGAATAGAATATCTAACATAAAATTTTATAACTTTTTTATTATTTATAATGTATACAATATAAAGTCATATACTTTTATAAATTTGGTTTTAGTTTCCTAACCTCCTAAGTTTCGTATTTTTGTTTTTAAAATTTAAAATTTTGTATTTTAATTTATAAACGTCTAAAATAGTTAGTACGAGGATAAAATTTCTCAGATAAAATTTTAGTTTATAACTTTTTCTTAAAAAAACACTATAATTCTTTTATAGTTTAGAAACTTAAATTTTAGTAATTGAACATGCAATTTTTTACTTTGATCCTTGTAATTTGGAAGTTATATTTTAGTGTTTAATTTTTTTATTTTTTTATTTTAATACTTACAATTTTACAAATTTCAATAGTTTTAAATTTTAAAAATTAAATTTTAATCCAGAAAATTCTACAAAATTCATAAAAATAAATAGTTTCAAAAATCACAACCTTAAACTTCTGTGTTAGTCCATGAAAATAAAATCTATAGACGATGTATTAAACGTTGAAAATAGAATTTTAGTCTCTAAAATTTTGAAAATAACATTTCGAACTTTACAGATTTTGAAATTGTATTTTACTTTTGAAAATTATAGTTTCATTCCCAAATTTTTTAAAATTACAATTTAGTTTTTAAATTTTTTAAAATTATAATTTAGTTTTTAAATTTTTTAAAATTACAATTTAGTTTTTAAACTTCTTAAAATGACAATCTTATATATTTTTTATAGTAATTTAGTTTTTAACATTTTGAAAATAACATTTTAGTATCTTAAATTTCTAAATTATGTTTTGTCTTTAAAGTTTTAAAAATTACATAATAATCTTTAAAGTATGAAAAATGTATTTTATCCTTAAAATTTCTAAATGTTTTTAGTTTTTCATTTTCCTGAAAATTACATCTTAGTGAAATTTCTAAATTTACATTTTTTCTCTAAAATTGAAAAAATTATATTTTGGTTTTTAAATTTTATGGATTGTATTTCAATCCCTAAGTTATTTTATAATTATATATTAGTACCTAAACTCTTGAAATTTTAATTTTAATCTTTAAATGTTTGAATATTGCATTTTAATTGTTTACTTTTTTAAACTAATATTTTTATTCTTAAAATTTTAAAATTAACATTTTAGTCCTTAAACATTAAAAATTTATATTGTAATCTCAATATTTTTCTAAGTTGTTATTTATTTATTTATATATTTTATTTCATATATTTATGTATATGTTATAAAGTTATATTAAAAATAATTTATTTATCACATAATATATACAAGTTGATTTTTAATTATCATAAATATACATTTTTAATTTTTATAAACATTTAAAATATTTTATCCACATATTATTCAATTTATTAAGATAATATTATTTTAATTATTATAAATGATATTTATATCTTGGAATCAATTTTTTTTTTACAATATTCATTAAAATACGTAAAAGTTTTAAAAATTACAGACTCAAAATTTTTGAAAATTAAATTTTAGTGTATAAATTGTTGAGTTTTTGAAATAATATTTTAATTTTTAAAATTTTGAAAATATCATTTTTGTCCTTTTATTTTTGGTTTTTGAATTGGATTTTAGTCTTTGGGCAAGTTATTTTCATATCTAATCCCACTTAATTTTAAGTTCACCCAAAAATGATGTAATTACGTTTTTTTTACAAAAATATATTTTTGAGAGTATATAAAGTGTTCCCCCAAAGAAACATTCACCCACCAATTCAAAAACATTCTCTCTCCCTTTCTCTCCCTACAAAATCTGGTCAAGTAGCTCCTCCAAAGATGACCCTCCGATGACGTTTTCCTCATCTGACTTCTCTTCCTCGACGGCGAAGAAATTCGATCATCCTCATCCTTCACCAAAGTGAGTTTTTTATTATCCAATCTGAATGATGAGCACGATGGAAGGATATATGCTACAGTTCAGATAGATTATGTTATGTTATCTTAAGGTTTTTATATCAATCATTCATTTTGCTTATGTTTACTCGAATGATCATTACGTAACATTAAAAATGAGTCAGACATAAAAAAATAAACGATATAAATATATTGTATTAACTCACATTACATTAAATTGTTATAAAATTCATGGTTTTGATTTTATGCACTAAAAACCAACAAATTGTTTATAAGAAAATTAATTTTAATATTTTTTTAAAATTTACCAAATGATGCATAAGGTATGCATCATCGACACGACGTACCATCGGTGACTCTCATTGCATTAATAATATGCAATACATTGCACTGATGATGCAGTGTCGCACTATCAATGCAACTTGTTTGTACCAATAGTCCAATGCACTAATGGTGCGCTGAATATACACCATCGGTGCAACGCATGATGCACGATCCTTGCATGGGTATTGCACCGATGGTGCGGTCTAATGTATACCATAGGTGCACTAGTAGTTGCACATATGGTGCTTTTTTTTGGACGACACTAAATTTAATCTGCCAAGAAAAGGCCCAGCTTAATGTACCTGTCAAAAAAAATCTTGCTCATCTATAACTCGTTGATCAAAGATCCGGCATAAATTTAATCGCTAAATTTATTACTTATTTATTTATATAAAGGTTCCGAATAATATAACTCTGAATACACAACTTCAATTATCTACCTTGGAAACTTTGTTCGATATGGAATGAAGTCAACTTGAAGACTCTTATCTACTCAAAGTCGTCAAACTTGTGAAGTTAAAGAGGTCCGATGATACCGAAAAGTTATTCTGCGAAGTCTTATGTATAATGTATTACATGTACGTGCTTAGAGGAGGAAAACCAATACCGTCCTCACACAGTCGTGAAGAAGTATCTACAAAATACAGTTATATTATACGCAAACCAATGTATCGTGAGTTAGGCCACCTATTAGCAATTATGTATGTAACGTCTAACTTATTCGAATTGTCCAACTCGTTCGATTTTGTAATCACGCTGCATCTCAATCATAGCGTGATCGAATTCAATTTTTGATAATGAGTACATTATCTTTTCCACACAAATAAAAAACAAAGCATTATATATGTAATTATTAAATTAATTTTTTGTATTCTCATAAATGTGGTTAATGTGCCATCAACATAATACATATGTTGTTTTGGGGAACAAATGTTCTATAACATTATTTAACGGCAAGTCTTTATCCGTTAAAACCACAGACGGTTCTTCAATGTTATGAGATATAATAAAAAAATTCAAACAATCTAATACCCACTTGAATTATTTACTTTCTCCCAAACATAAGCGTAAAAATAACTAAGTAAGTCAACCACTAGATGTTACACCGACGATCTCAAATAACGACACCCCACATTGTATTGTAAGTGATATCCATTATTAATCTATTGGAAATGTTCGCAACAAATCCACACTAACTGGATGCGCAAATAAAATATCAGTAATAATACAACCTTCATATTTGCTAGATTTATACCATTCAAAATAATTATATCTTTTGAGCTTCCATAACAAGTATTGCAACTGTGGCCGTCAATTTCTCTAACATCCAGTTTTTCTGTCGAGCATTGTATATAGTATGCATATACGATATATTATCTTTGTTCAACTTTTTTACTCCGTCAAAATTTCTCTAGGGAAAATCCCCATAAATGTTGAACGTTCTACATATTCCAACTTTTCTTTATTCAAACGTCATGCGTATGAATTATCGTTTAAATGTTTAGAATTTGGATGGTTGTGAATGCCGATATAACTTCAAACGACCATTGATCTAAAGTTAACATGGTACATTTAAGCTCGAAACGACAATCATCGTGATCTCTCGCATTCAAGAATATTCGAGGATTGTTTCTACTATTTATCTTATCACAACGTTTTATGTTGATAACCAAACTGTTCTGTGTCCCGGTCTTCTTAACCAACTCAACCAATCCATCTTGTGTATAATATATGGTTGTGAAAAAACATGAGTGTAATGTATTGTAATCCACCATGAATCCATATGTAGCATCCTCTCTCTGCAATTACAAATTTATATAAAAAAAATCAAACTAATTGCAATTACAAAAACGGATTGCATTCTAATTTGACACTATGGGTTCCAACTAGTGGTTACACCGGTTAGGAAGTGTGGTGCTGAGGTCTTGCATCATAGGTTCAGGGAGGTGAACTGATGGTTCCACCGGTTATAACATGTGGTGTTAGGGCCCTGCACCGATGGTGTTAGGGCCCTGCACCGATGGTGTTAGGGCCCTGCACCGATGGTGCAGGTGGGTCAAGCCGAACTTGATGCACCTATGCACCACCGGTTCAACCCCACTGAACCGATGCTGCGTAGGTGAACCAAGTTTGAAAAACACATTAAAAACAATTATGTATGTTTACCTTCTCTGGTGAGTGTAACTCCTCATTCGACGAGTATAACTCATTCATAGAAATTCCATCGTCTTGTTTATTCATATATTTGGTTGTTTTTTTCTTTGAAAGTTTGTTAAAATATAGTGAGTTTTAGTGAGTTATGTTTTCAAGAACAAATCTAATGTTGAAGAACAAGTTGCAGCAGATGTTGAATTTTTTCTTGGAGTTAGATATTCAGATAGTGTTTGATAATGGGTGGAGTTTTGATATCATTAGTATTTTTTCCATTAATGACAGTTTCGTAAATAAATCCAATTTAATGATAAATTTGGTAAAAACAAGTTAATAGTCAAGGTAGAGTTTTAAATGAAGTTGATGATACTTGGGTGAATTTAACTTAACCGTCTAGTCTTCGTTGTTTTGAAAATCACATTTATATTTCTAAATTATTATATGGTACATTTTAGTTTTTAAATTTTTTAAAAATTGTAATTGTATTCATTTTACTTTTTAAAATCTTGAAAATACTAATAGTATTTAGAATTTTCTAAAATTGTACTGTCTTTAGAATTTTGAAAATTATAATTTAGTTCTTAAGGTTATTAAAATTATATTTTAGTCCCTAAAATTTCAAAGATATATTTTAATCCTTCAATTTTTTAAATATAATCATTATTGTATATTTAGTTCCTAATTTTTATAAATTAAATTTTAATTTCTGAAATTTCTAAATTTATATTTTATCTTTATACTTGTAATAATTATATTTTAATTTCTAAAGAGAAATTTCATTTTAGACCTTAATCTTTTTATAATTATATTTTAGCACCATTTTCAAAAAATCATTTTAATTACTAAATATTTGAATATATTTCATTTTAGTTTAACTTTTTATCCTTAAATTTTTGAAATTAACACGAGAAAAAGAAGGCATCATTAGACACACATTTTTAAGTCGATACAATCTATGGAAGTATTTAACTGCCCATTATTTTTTATAACAAATATGAGGTTGGCCACCTAAGTTGGATATATGGCTTCATAAATATGGCAAAGTCTTAGTAGCTTCTCTACCTTTTTAACGATGGCCACATATTTCTCAAAAGAAAACGTTCTTTGTTTTTTTACGAGTCGGTCTCAACCTCTTATCAATCGATAGAATTGAGAAATTGAAAAAGAGCAGTGTCTTTTGACTATCAAAACAAATCTTATCTCAATTTACAAAATCACTATTTTCTTTCTCTAACTCTATAAAAAAAAACCCTAACTTAATTCACAAAATTCAGATACAATACCCCAAGATAATAAAAACAATAAATTGGAACAAAAATAAGTATACAAATCGGTGAAAAACAAAACAAAAATGAAAAATTAAGATTTGTAAATAAAATAATATAACGTATGGATAATTACAATGGCACATTGATGAGTCTAGTGGATTTTCTTACTGTGTATTTCTTTATACAAATAGTAATTTACTTTTATTTTATTAGCAATCCTAATCAAGATATGAAGAGTGAGTTTCACATTGATTCATCAAAATATCGTTAAATTTTGGATTGTAAGAAATAACAATTATCTTAGAAATAAATATAATATTTATTACTATAGTAATGGTAGATATTATAACATTTAAACAAAGATTTAACTGTCTTGAAAGTATTTAAAAAAATTCTAAATTAAAATTCTAAAGTTTCGGTAAAAAGTCTAACCAAACAATTAATATGGATAACGTTTTCATAGAAAATAATAATTAAAAACCAATAAAAACAGCTTAAAATCTAACACTTCCCAAAAATATAAGATGAGATATACATATATTTTATCCTTATTACTATATATATTAACTAAAATTAGAGTTATCTTCAAAACTAAGATATTATATTCTAAAGGAATTAAAAAAATTATAATATTAAAAAACAATTGATTTCATGAAAGTATGATAGTTCAATTTTTTTTTAAAAATTAAATAAATAATATACTATCGCTAGATGCACTACAAACTCATACTCAAACTGAAGTTTGTTCTTGTATGTTTCGAATGGTCATTGTTATTATTAGATTTAAGAGTTTTATTCTCTCACACAATGAGCATATTATTTTAAAAGTACACAAAGTTAAAAACTAGATAATAGAAAACAAGTAAAGATATATGTAACCATGATTTAATCTTCTGTAAATTTTAATAATTATTAATTATCCACTAATTACTTGTTTTTTATATTTTTGAAAATTATAATTTTATATTTTAGTTTCTAAATATTTGAATACATTTCATTTTAGTTTAACTTCTTTTATCCTTATATTTTTGAAATTAACATTTTATATTTCATTGTCTGGTAGAAAATCTAACTAAACAATTTATATGGATAACATTTTCATAAAAATAAATAAATTAAAAACCAGTAAAAACAGTTTAAAATCTAACACTTCCTAAAAACATAAGATGAGAGATACCTATATCTTATCGTTATTACTATATATATTAACTAAAATCAGAGTTGTCTTCAAAACTAAAATCTAATATTTTTAAAGAATTAAAAGAATTATTAAATTAAAAATAAAAATTGATTTCATAAAATCAGAACAATCTTCGACATGAACGTGTGATAGTTGGAAAGAAAAAAAATAAAAAATAAAGAATATATTATCGCCAGATGCACTCAAACTTATACGGAAACTGAAGCTTGTCCTTGTATGTTTCGGATGATCATTGTTATTATTAGAGTTTTATTCAATCACACAATGACCGCCTTAAGAGCATATTATTTTAAAAATACACAAAGTTACAAACTAAATAATAGAAAATAAGTAAAAATATATGTAACCATAATTTAATCTTTTGTAAATTTTAATAATTTAATGTTCTTAATTATCCACTTATTATTTGTTTTTTTTATGTTTTTTATATTCTTTAGTTTATAAATATTTAAATACATTTTTTAGTTTAACTATTTTATCTTTAAACTTTTGAAATCAATAGTGTATTTCATTGTCTAATAGAAAAGCTAACCAAACAATTTATATGGATAACCTTTTCATAAAAATAAATAAATTAAAAACAAATAAAAACTGCGTAAATCAGACACTTCCCAAAAATATAAGATAAGATATACCTATATCTTATCCTTATTTCTATATATATTAACTAAAATCCGAGTTATCTTCAAAACTAAGATTTGATATTTTAAAAGAATTAAAAAAATCATAAAATTAAGAAGAAAACTGATATCATGAAATCAGAACAATCTTGGATATGAATGTATAATTCGAGAGAAAAAAAAATTATAACATAAATAAAGAACATACCATCGCGAATGCACTACAAACTCATACTCAAACCAAAACTTGTCCTTATATGTTTCGGATGGTCATTGTTATTATTAGACTTAGAGTTTTATTCTCTCACACAATGACCACCTTAAGAGCATATTATTTTAAAAGTGCACAAAGTTACAAACTAAGTAATAGAAAATAAGTAAAAATATATGTAACCATAATTTAATCTTTTGTAAATTTTAATAATTTACGGTTCTTAATTATCCATTAATTATTTGTTTTTATATTTTTTAAATTATAATTTTTCATTTTAGTTTCTAGATATTTATATACATTTCATTTTAGTTTAATTTGTTTATCCTTAGACTTTTGAAATTAACATTTTATATTTCATTGTCTATTAGAAAATCTAGCCAAACAATTTATATGGATAACCTTTTCATAAAAATAAATAAATTAAAAACCAATAAAAACAACTTAAAATCTAACGCTTTCCAAAAATATAAGATGAGATATATCAATATCTTATCCTTACTACTATATATATTAACTAAAATCATAGTTTATCTTCAAACCTAAGATATGATATTTTAAAAGAATTAAAAAGTTCCATAAAATTAAAAGGAAAAATTAATTTCATAAAATTAGAGCCATCTTCAATATTAACGTATGATAGTTCGAAAGAAAAAAAGTTTACAAAATAAATAAAGAACACCATCACCAATTGCAATACAGATTTATACTCAATTTGAAGCTTGTCTTTGTCGGTCTTGGATGGTCATTGTTATTATTAGACTGGAATTTTATTCTCTCATAATGACCGTTTTAAAAACATATTAATTTTAAAAATATACAAAATTACAAACTAAACAATAAAAAACAAATAAAAATACATGTAATTATAATTTATTTTTTTAATATTTTACCACCGACATATAACATATTAATTTTTGTATTTTACTGTTCTTCTTAATCATTAATTAATTATTTGTTTTCTATTTTTAAATGTATACTACATAACACTAAACCACATAGGAAAATTATTTTATAACATAAATACAAATAGCACATAAAATAAAACCAACATATCAAATTATTTGCTTGGCTGACTTAAAATGCATCTTTTCATCAAACTATTAATCCAAACAAAATCAAAAGAAAGAAACTATTGATCCAAATAAATAAGTAGCTCTTTGATTTTTTTTTCTTAGGATTTGTTTTAAGACACTTTTTAATTAAGCCTCGTAATCCAACTATATTGCACTATAATTATAGCGAGTAAATTTATTTTCAAACAATAATAATTCGGCGAAAGGTATCAGAACTAAGCAATCCCAATTACTAAAACATATTAAGGTCCCACTAAATTATGGACCGTCTTTTAGACCCAGCAGCTTTCAATATGGCATCATATAATAATAATTCTACGTTCTTTTTTGCCTTTTAAGTTTTAAAAGGAAAGAAAGCATTTTGATCACCGAATCTATTAATTTTATAGGAAAGAAATTGAGATCCAAAGCAGAAAGCGAAAAAAATAGTATCAAGTATAGATCTGCTTTTTGTGATTATAATCTCAAAGAAGCATATTCTAAGATGGATCACAACTAAGTCTGAAATCAACCAATATATCAAATTTCAGTATATAAGTCTAAAATGGGTTACACGATAAACATAAAATCAAGCAAACTCTAATGAAATGTTATATTGTTCGAATTTATTTAATATATACATCAAATCTTAATAGTTTATACCGGGGAATGGTGAAAGTATATTGCAATGACGACAGATTTTTAGCCATTTATCTAAAAAAAATTGATATTTAAGTTTCTAGTTGGGAGCTAAATATTTATTAATGATACAAAGATACGAGCGTTACTAAATTATTAATAAAAATACAGAAACTAAATAACTCTATTCTCCTTTTATTTTAATTTTTTTTTCTAATTATTGAAATCTTCAAAAAAATTGAATCGCAGATTTTTTTTAACAAATTTTAATTAATTTTTAAATTGGTGTGTTCCTAATTGTATATCGGAGTTCTGTTCGTGTTTGCTTTTGACGATTTGTATATATTTGTACAAAAAATATAATTATTAGCCTAAGAACTACTTGTGTAAAATTTATGGATGATTTTTTTTCACAACTGAGTTATACGTATTTACGCAACCAAAGTGACAGTTGGTTTTAACAATGATCTACACAGTGGCGAAATTAGAAAACAAAACAAACGAGGCTCAAAGTTTGGAGTCTC
The DNA here is from genome assembly GCA_036936605.1 of Limnanthes douglasii subsp. nivea. Taxonomy (NCBI): domain Eukaryota; kingdom Viridiplantae; phylum Streptophyta; class Magnoliopsida; order Brassicales; family Limnanthaceae; genus Limnanthes; species Limnanthes douglasii. Next base: position 123,808,977 of record JAUPFV010000004.1, read on the forward strand.
AACTCCATGTTCAAGTTCATTTTTTCACTCGTTCACCAAAAAGAGTTCTGAAATGATGCAATTTTTAAAAGAAGAGTAATGGAAAGTTGGAGTTACAAAAAATTTACAAAAACTCATAGCTAGAATGAAGAAAAAAGAAAAAAAAATATATTAAAAACTTCGAAACTAAAATCTTCCATGAAATAGCTAAAGAATAAACTAAACGATGTTTATCATCACAATTTGAAATAAAGAATAAAAAATGTGCCAAAAAACAGAACAGTCAAGCTTTCTTTAAGCGTTGGTCTTTAGGGAGACCCGATCTAAACTCAAAACTCCCATCTATTTATAATTCTCTCATATAATTTTTAACCTTTAATTTATAATTTCTACGATCTTTAATATAAACAATTCAATTTCAATAATTCTATTGTATTTTTACTATCACACTCACTATATATCATTTTCTTACTTTTTCAACGTTCACGATATTATATTATAATTCAATCTTTATTAACTCTATTATAAAAATTAATATCTACGTATTTATGTTTGACCAATCTAATAACTATAAATTTTTATTTTATTTAATGTAACTTGTGTTTTTCAATTTTAATGGATTCATTTTTTAATTGTTTTGTTTTCATTTTGGATAAATTTCCACGAAACTTATATTTCTAACTTACAACATTTTAATAAATATATAATTACCCAAAATCTAATACTAACTTGGATAACTTTAAATTGATGCTTGGCTACCCTCGAATGGCTTGGTGCGCGCTTGCCAGCTTCTCACCCCTATTAGTTAGTAAAGCTTGGATGCCGATCAGTGGCCTATTTACCGGATCTTATCATTTTAATTTAATAGATACAATTAACTTAACATTTAGCAACTCTAGTAATAGTAAGTTTTGTTTAAGTTATCGAGAAATTTTGGTAATTTTTAATTTAATATTACTAATTTTAATTTAATTGTTTATATTATATTATTATTATTTTAAATTTCTTATTCTTTATCTTTGTATAGTGAGTTTTCTCTCTTTTCCATTGCCATGTCTCCCTGTTCCTTCTATATATTTTTATTTTTAATTTCACTAACAGATTAATTAATTTTTCAAATACAAGGCTAAAAACTTTAACTGGTCATCAGTGTTTGACATCTGTGTCAAACCTGCCACTAAGGTTTGTTCGTGTCCAAAACTAATCATTTATGTTTAAAAACATTGCGTATATAGTCATTGACGCGTACTAATTAAGCAGGTGTCTTATATAGTCACTGACGCGTACTGATTAAGCAGGCGATGACACGTGATACCCAAAGATATAATTTTCTGTTACAAATACGGTCATTCCATATTTCACACCCAAAATTTTCTGTTACAAATACGGTCATTCCATATTTCACACCCAAAATGTCCTTTCATTTTATTTTTTTTTATTTTTTCCTTTACCTAACTCTTTTTACCCTCTAACTTTAATACTTACAATTTATTTTTTATTTACTTACATTTACCATCTATTTTTACTACAATTTATATTAACTAAGAAAGATAAATAAATTTGAATCTCACCGCAATACTCTATCTATTTCCCTCTTATCGATCTCTCTAATGACGTAGAGAACCATATATTACAATAAACCATAGTATATGAAATTTACACGTATTTTTACACTTAATTAATATTTATTTTTTCAAAATAAGTTTGAATTTTACTCTTTTTTTCACAAAGTAACACTTATTTAACAGCTAAAATCTTAGTTCCACAACTATTTTCTTCGTATTTTCGTAACATATTTTCCCGTCTTTTTGACAACTCCAACTTCAACAAAATAAGTTTTCACCATAATATATATTCATAACTTCAAACAAAAGCATTTGTTTTACATCCAAATTACACGTATTTTCGCATTCAATTAAAACTTATTTTCACAAAACAAGTTTGTATTTTGTTTTTTCATATAATCATACTTATTTAGCAACCAAATTCATATTTCCAGAACTACTTTATTCGTATTTTCGTAATGATTACCACCAACTGATCGATAAAATGACAATGCCTTGTTTTTGCTTTCAACCAAGAGGTCTTAGAAGCTAAATGGACGATACCAGGTAGCCGCAAAGCTTAGATTAGAATCAATCGGCTATGCGAGCGGGCATAGACCTCAATAACCAGTGAAAGTGACAATTTCAGAATGAAGAGCTCCAAATCCATAATGTTTCACGACATGTAGATTTCATAAAGCTTGGAGAAATTCTAAAACTAGCTGCTAATCTTTGATTCAACGAGACTAGATATTTTCTAGCTATCTTCAGTCTGAAACCAGCGAAGTCTTTCATCCCCGTATACAATCCTGTAACTTGTAATAAGGAAATTAGGGAAGTGATTGTCAAGTTAAGCTTTTACTACTTCGAGTTAGATAATTCAGAATAGAAAGAAGAATTAGAATATCAAGGGGAAGATTATCTAATAAGAAATTACATGGAGATTGGATTCAGACAACTCAAGAATATTTTTTAAGAAACAAGAAAGTAAATTCAAAACGCTAGCGACTAGACCATAAGAAATAATGTATGATTTTTACTTAAATCAAAAGAAGGAATTACTAAATATAGAGCAGTAATATGATAATCGTGAGGTTTAGAAGCTATATAGGAAATATAGAGACAAATCGATGTTAAATAAAATCGATATTATTACAAATTTAACTGAAACCTAGGCTTTCCAGAGAGTGATAACACTCAAATGAGGAGGAGCCTGAAATTTATTAAATTTCTTTTTCATTTTAAATTTCAGGGTCCATTTCGCAAGCCAACCGGTTGCTTTATTTTGGTCTCTGAAAATGTGAGAAATTACCATTATGGATGGGATAAGGTTTCTACAACAATTTAAAATAGCTTTGATAGGCCAATTATATTTTTCAATGATTTAAAAGGTTTACCAAAATTTGAGAGTTTGTTTCCAAATCAACATTAGACCAAACTTTCCTTTTGCAGGTGAGAACGCCATCTAGAAGAGCTTTTGATTCAGTCATAACATGAGTTAAATTTCCATAGAGTTTGCTAGAGCCCAATAATATGTCACATGCATTGTCTCCGATGAGGATACCACCACTCGAGTCACCATTATGTAGGCAAGACACATCAGTGTTGAGCTTAAGTCTACCTGAAGCTGAAGGATTCCATTTTAAGTATAAAGGCTTACTCTTGGAGGTAATATAATTTAAACAACCTATTTTATTTAGTGCATAAGCACACTTACTCCAATGCTTAGCCCTGAGAATGTTAGAGTTATCCAGGCTAAAAATTATATATTTAATATAATTGATAGAATGATTTGTGTTATACACTTTGCCTTTGAACTTAGAATTTTTTCTGGCCTACCAGATGAACCAAAAAATTATGGGAGGAATGATAGTTCTAGCATGAACCTCCTTACAAGTATACCAAAACCAAATCCTAGTTATTTGTGCTATGGTCATGAATTCAACAAAATAACTCCATACTGACCATGCAAAGCTACAAGATATGAACAAGTGGTTAAGAGATTTATTGGATTCACATAATTTACACTTAGAGACAATTACTAAGTGTATTTTATGCATGATAGAATCTTTAATAATATAATTAAGAATGATTTTCCATAATAAGAATGAAAATTTTCTCGGATTAATGAAATTCCAGATTTTGCTAAAAATATTATACTTATTATGTTGATATCTTATCTGATTCCATGTTTCTTTAGTGTTGAACTTTAAGTCTTTTGATAGCTTCCAGATTATAGAGTCTTCAGTGTTAGGATTTATTGTAGTGGATTGAATAAGGTATATACTAGTTTGATACATGAAACTTTTTAACCTGTTGTTGTTCCATGAGTTATCAATCCAGAAAACATTCATTTTTCATGTCCGAACCAAATGTTGTCCATGCTTTCATCCAACTTGATAAGAGGGGAATGGTTGTACCAATTATCTAGCCAGAAGTCAACATCTCCCTTACCCAGATTCCACCTAATGTTAGACTCATGAAATGTATTAATTTTGGTAAGTCTTTTCCAAGTGTGGGAGCCAACCTTAAAGTAGAAAACCTGCAACATATGCAAATTCTTGCAATATATATTATGCATTAGGTTAGCCCTAAACTCTTGTTACTTCTGAAATTGTATAATATTTTTCAAGATTTAGTTCCATAAATATCAGATAACTTTATGATATTGGCCCTCCTTCATAAAAGGCTTACATATAGAATGCTAAGCAGACCCGTGGATTCTCTTGTCTTTAGATGTTGAACCCCTTAGAAATTTATTGAATGTTCTTTCCAGCCTAGTAATGATACAGTTATGCAAGGAACAACTTTGAATCCAATATGTAGGAATAACCATTAATACCGAGTTAATAAGGATAAGTCTGCCACCGTAGGATAAGTTCTTATTTTTTCATTATGTTAGCTTGTTATTAATCTTGTTTAGAAGAGTCTTGTAATTGTTGGCCTTATTATTGGTATTAAGAGTAATCTCAAGGTAATAAGTAGTCAGATAGGTTGAGCTAAAAACTATTTGATTAACTAAAGAGGTAACTTTAGTGCTACTTAACCTTGAAGGCATGATGATCTTGGTCTTGTCATTGTTTATGACTTGACTTGAAACCTCTTGGTAAATTTGAAGAAACTTACCAAGCTTATCAATGGTATTCTCATTGTTGTTAGTGAAAATAAGTATATCATCTGCAAACACCAAAACAAGAATCAAAATATTACTTTTATATAAAATTGCATCGAGTTATTACAAATACCTTATACATGCCTCTTATAAGAACTTTCTCATCCATAATAAAGACTTAAGGAGAGATGATCATCTTGTCTCAGACCTCTTTTGGTATTAAAGTAATCAACAACATCTCTATTCATGATAATAGATACAAATATAGGACTAATACGACTGCTAATAAGACTAACAAATTCAGGAGAAAACCAAATGAAAGAATGAGTTTAAATATGAATCTAGGGGACAATCTATCGAAACCTTTAGACATATCTACTTAAATAATTATATTTCCAGCTTTCTTCTTTCTATATATGTCATACATAATCTTTTTATCTATTAAAGTGTTATCATAAATTGATTTATTTAGGCACATATGCACCTTGAGCAATAAAAATGATTTTGGGTAACAAAATGATTAGTCTATTGTTAATAACTTTGGATATGATTCAGTTTAATTAACTACAAAGACTAATTGGCTTAAAATCCTTCCAATTTGTAGGATTGGTAAATTTTGGGATGATACACAGACCTGTGGCCATTCTACCTTGAGCTATTTTTTGGCCAAGCATGAAAAAAAACATTGCACGACCTATGTCATTCTTGATGATATTCCAGCATGTCCTGAAGAAGCAGATGATAAATTCATTCATGCATGCATCACTTGAGGGATTAATGTTAGTAATAATATCATGAAATTCTTTTCCAATTGGGGTGACCATAAGAAATTCATCGTCATCCTTAGTAATCAAGTTATGAATGTTATCAAATATTTTATTATGCATATAAAATATCTTCTTCTTCTTTGCTAGAGTAAGGCTGGTTAGTTGGAATTTCTTTGAAGTAAGAGGTAGCTGATTGACTAATTAGATTCTTGTCTAGAAACCAATCATCACCACTTTAATGCTAGAGGTGTTGTTATTTCTTCTCCTCTTGTTAACATAACTGTGGAAAATTTTGGTATTTCTATCCCTATCTTTAACAAATTTGTATAATACTTTTAATACCAAAATGATTCCCTCATATTTAATGCTTGAAGGAGGGTAACATTGGCTTTAGATACATCAATTTTAGACTCTAAGTTTTTAGACTCTAGGTTCTTGATTTCCAGCCTTTTAACATTATTCTTAGAATCCTGCACTTTATCAAATATGTTACCAAAGTGAGTTTTATTTCATTCTTTAATAGCTTGCTTAAGTCTACTTAGCTTCTGCAGAAAATAAAGAGAGGAAAGCCATTCAAATTTTGGTTCCAATTATTTTTCATAAAATATAGAAAATCATTGTTCATAGTCCACATGTTAAGGAATTTATAACTTTTTTTATCACTTAATATATCTTTATTTATAGAAATTCTTAAAGAAGTATGGTCAGAACAAGTTCTGTCCATATGAATGACTTTAGTTTCATTAAAAGAGTTAAACCAAACAGAGTTGAATAACATTTTGTCTAGTCAATTCCACTTCGAATTATTTGACCAAGTAAACTTAGATCCAGCATCTTCCAGGCTGAAATCCCTAATAACACCGTTAAAGTATTCAGTGATATTTAAGCAATAGGTATAGCATCCAAATTGTTCATCAAGAGATGTAGCCACATCAAAATTCTCCAGGATTAGCCACTTCTTGGAGGTAACTTAGATGTTTTTGTGGGTGTCCCAAAGCTTATTCATGTAATACCTTTGGCACTTAGCATAAATAATAGTTAGTAATAAAATTCTATTTAGGTTAACAAGTGATTTCATTATGAAGGCATTGAGGATGATCAAGTAAAATTTTAAAAGTAAAATACTTGTTCCACCATAACTAGATTTTGTTAGTACAGTTAGCATTAAAGTATTTCAAACCAATTTTAGAAGTAATGGTAGCCAAGTTATCCATATTGATAAAAGGCTCTTGAATACTCGCCATTTTAATTTGATCCTTGGAAATGATAAACTTGAGTCTTCTCAAAGAAGACTTATTACAAATGCCTCGAATGTTTCAATTCAGAAGCTTGATCATCTTGATTTGGAATAAGGGGTCTGATAGTCCCTGAAAACTTCAAGGATTTAATAGTCAAACTGTTAAATTTCTTATTTCCTTTCGTCTCTTGAAGTTTGTTGTTTATAACTTCTTGAAATTTAGTGTCCACCTCTCTTTTATTTTGTATAAGAGTAGTAGTCATACTTCATATATTGTCTTGATTAGGAGAAGCATTTCCAGAGATAATATTATCATAATCTAATGAGGATAATAGATTGTAGCCTGATTCAAGAGACTTAATAGCTTATATTATGTCCTCTACTTCATGGGTCTTGATGTCTTGTTTGTTATTATTTTGTATATTTCTTTTACAGCTTTCATACCTAGTACGTTGCTCTTTATTATGATGTTTTAAACTTGGAAATGTGCTTGATTCTATCTCTTTCGATTCTGCCATTGTCCTTCATGAGAGGTTCAACGTTTTCTGGAAGAGTGTTGGATACATCATTGACCTGTGTTTTTAGAGCTTTCTTGCCATTATTTTGGTTATGACCCAATTGATAATAGTTATTGCAATAGCTAAAAATATCCTTGTATCTTATTCTCAACCAACAACCTTGGTTTTCTTTAAAGCCTACCTACAGTGGTGTTGCAACTTTTTAGTTAGATCAATTTTTACCCATGCCAAGCAAGCATTGTAATATGCTCAGTTTTTTTTCTGGAATCTTGATCTTGAGAGAATATCCTATAGTTTATGCTAACGTATGTATTATGTTTTCATTGAAGAGAAATTCTGGCACATTTTCAAATCTAATCCAGACTGGTGTTGAAGGATTTTCATATTTATGTTGGAATATATTTATTTAATATATTTATAGACTAACAATAATTTGGACCGATATGCTAAATAAACATATTCGATTATTGTCTTAAGGAAGTCCAAATTAAAAGTAGTCGAGTTAATTATTTAATTAACTAAATTGGACTTATGGGTAAAAAGGCGTTATGGGCTCAAGTGTGGTAACCGGGTTGAATTTGGGCACTGTGATGAAGAGGGCCCAAATCTCAACACTTAAGCCTGAATTAATAAATCAGGGATATAAATTGAATTATCAATTTATTGGGTTATGGTCCCGGACACAAGGAAGTAACATAGGATGGGCTTTACAATGTTGGGCTTCACATTGTAAAATCTATAAATAAGGGGCTAGGTTTAGGTATTTCATCACTCTAAACCCTAATCAGAAATACGGCCGCTTCCTTAGTGTCTGGAAACCTTTTCCTTCTTCTCTAATCTGATTCTGCAGGTCTCTTAGTTTCATAAACGGAATCGCCGGAGAACGTGGAATCGCTAAAGAACGCAAAAGAACGCTAGAGAATACTAGATGGATAGCAGCAGGCAAACCCGTAAGTATTCTTGACTTTCTGTTTCTTCTATAGATGAATCTAACAAAGGGTTTAACTTTTTCCGCGATTTGTTATATATTATTTGATGCGATTTCGGATAATATATAACAATTGGTATCAGAGCCAGGTTAAACCCTTTTTAGATTCAGTAGAATAATCAAATTGAGTATTGATAGATAAAAAAACGCATGCTTTTCTTCATTGTAAAGAATCCATGTCCTTGGGATTATATGTGAATTGAATTGGTGGGGCATGGATTTAGGGATTGTATGAAAAGCATGTTATGTGATTTATGGTATTGAAACACATGTTTTATTATCAGTAAATTGCAATTTTTATAGTTTGGGAATTTTTTTGTTTTTCGGGTAAAATTAGGGTTTATTGATGTCTGAAATTTTTTCTCCCAAAATTAGCATCAAATCAACCCTAAAATAACGAATAAAATCAAAATTATTGGGACAGTGGCTCATCGACAGCTTAACCCCTGATGTTAACGCTGATCGAAGACTGTCCACTAATTATCACGGTAACCTGCGGAAAAAAAAAAAAGAGAATTTTTTTTTGAAAGTACATATTTTGTTCGGATATATATATATATATATTGTATGTAAATTATTTCACAAGTATGTTGTGTTTGGCATGCATTTTTTTTGTATGTTTATTTGTGAATTAAATTGTGTGTGTGTGAATGATTAAATGACGATGCATGATTAAGGTTTCGTAGACCGGTAGGTGAAACTAAGAAATTAATTTAATCGGCCCTCCGGAAGGTTAAAATTAATTTTCTTAAGGATCCTAGGCTTCGAAAAGTTCGGGGATTAATTTAAATTTAAATATTATCGGCCCTCCGGAAGGTTCACGTTTGGGTTTAAATTAATCATGAACGGGAGAAAATTATTGAAAATGGTCTTGGTGCTGATTTTAATTTTAATTAGATGAAATCGGCCCTCCGGAAGGTTTCATCGGTAGTTATGATAAATTAAATTCAGCCTTACAATTTTTTGATTTTAAGTAGGTGAAATCGGCCCTCCGGAAGGTTTCACCGGTACTTAAGAAAATCAAATTATGGTTATTTTAATATATGTAAATGACATCGGCCCTCCGGAAGGTCTCATTGGCAATTAGAAAATTAAAATAATGATCATAGTATTTTTCTCAAACTCATAAAATTTCATGTTAATTTGATTTGCCCTCCGGTATCTATTATCAATGAATTTTATGTTTTACATGTATTTGTCATGTTTATGCACATGTTTTCAGTTATATGTCAAAATGCTATATGTGCTTTGTGTTGTTTGTTCCTATTATAGTATCCATGGGTTACAATTTTTTGGGGAATCGTCCACCAACGATGGATTGTTCGGACTTCCAATTGTGGAAGGAAGAAATGTTGCTGTTTTTATCTGTACATGATTACGACTATGCATTGTTAACTCCCAAACCATCTCCCCTTAGTCCGGAAAGTACACCGGATGAAACTAAGGCTGATGAAAAGTGGGAAAGGTCAAATAAGTTATGCATGGCGCTCTTGTTACAGGGAATAGCAGTAGCATTGCGTGGGGTTATCCCTAAAGGTGTTACCACTGCCTCGGTCTTTCTCACGGAGATTGAGAAAGCCTTTGCCAAAAATGAAAAGGTAGAGATGCAGCGTTTGCTCATCGAGCTAGCTACCAAAAAGTATAATGGCAAAGGTAAAATCCGGGAGCACATTCTGGGAATGTTGATGATTGGCCAAAAGTTAAAAGGCAATCGGTTTAGACTTACCTGAGGAATGCATAGTGGGATTCATATTTCATTCGCTGCCAGACCGGTTTAAGTATTTCCAATCCACCTATAACTGCATGCGAGAAAAGTGGAATATCAATGAGTTGATTTCCCACGCTGCACAGGAGGAGGAAAGACTTAAAGGCACAACGCTTGAGGCTAATGTGATTACATCACCAAATAAGGCAGGACCTAAGCGGAAGGCATATGGCAAAGGACCGGGTCAAGGTTTGGTCAACAAGAAAGGTATAAGGCCCTGGATAAGTTCATAACAATTAAGACCGAGGTTGAGAAACAACTTGGTAAAAGCATTAAGACCGTTAGATCTGACCGTGGTGGTGAATACTATGGTAGATATGACGGATCGGGTGAACAACGTCCAGGTTCCTTTGCACAGTACCTAGAGAAGTGTGGAATAGTCCCTCAATACACTATGCCTGGTTCACCTCGCATGAACGGTGTATCTGAGAGACGGAACCGAGCACTAAAAGATATGGTTAGAAGCATGATAAGTCACTCATCTCTACCATTATCTCTCTGGGGGGAAGCCATCAAATGTGCCGCTTATATACTCAATCGAGTACCCACAAAGGCTACTGTTAGGACTCCATATGAGCTTTGGAACGGGCGTAAACCTAATTTAAAGCATCTGCATGTGTGGGGTTGTCCAGCTGAGGTGAGGCCTTACAAACCTCAAGAAAAGAAACTGGACCCAAAAACAGTTAGTTGTTTCTTCATAGGTTATTCCGAACATTCTAGAGGGTTTAAGTTTTATGATTCTCTCACTAGTACAATATTTGAGACAGGAACGGCCAAGTTTCTAGAGGATGTTGAGTTTGGGGGGAAGAATAAGGGAACATATGTTGATTTTGAGGAATAATCCATAAAGATTCATGAAGGTTTTAATAGGGATACTAAGATATCTGAAGATTGAGCGGTAATGCCAATCATTTCGATCCCATTAGAACAAGGTAATCCTCAGATTAACACTAATGCTCCACTTGAGGGTTCTAACCAGGATATAAAGATTCAGGTAGAACAAGAGGAACCTCAAGATAATCTTCCACAAGGGAATCAAAATGACATCGTTCATAATGATCAAACTCTACCTCCTCAAGAAGTGCAACAAGAGGAAATAGTGCCATTAAGAAGGTCCACTAGAGAAAGGAAGAGTACTATAGGTCCAGAATTTATAGTATATCTTCAGGAGTATGATGAGTTATGTGCTGGAACTGTAGATGATCCCTCATCCTACAAACAGGCCATGGCAAGCTCTGAATCTCAAAAGTGGATTGACGCTATGAAAGAAGAGTATAAATCAATGCAGGATAATGCGGTATGGGATCTTGTCCCATTACCTGAAGGGAAAAAGGCAATTGGTTGTAAATGGGTTTACAAAACCAAACGCGATTCCCTGGGTAATGTGGAAAGACATAAAGCACGTCTTGTAGCGAAAGGTTATACTCAGCGTGAAGGGATTGATTTTAAAGAAACTTTCGCTCCAGTATCGACGAAGGATTCCTTTAGAACAATCATGGCATTAGTTGCACATTTTGACCTTGAGCTTCATCAGATGGATGTTAAGACCGCTTTTCTCAATGGTAATATTGAGGAAACGATCTACATGATGCAACCAGAACACTTTGTAGAAAGTAACTCAAAAGATCTGGTTTGCAGACTTAAGAAATCCATTTATGGGCTTAAACAAGCTTCTCGTCAATGGTATCACAAATTCCTTGAGGTGATAGTCGGTTATGACTTTGAGATCAACTCGGTTGAGGATTGTGTTTATCACAATTTCAGTGGGAGTAATTTCATATTTCTTATATTATATGTGGATGACATATTGCTTGCCTCGAACAATAAGGAATTGTTACACACTACAAAAAGATTTCTATCAGACAAGTTTGATATGAAGGATCTTGGTGATGCCAGTTTTGTGTTAGGAATCCAGATACATCGATATCGTTCTCGTGGTATTCTTGGATTATCACAAAAAGCATACATTAAAAGTGTGTTACAACGTTACGGATTGGCAGGTTGCAAACCCCTAAGTACCCCTATAGCAAAGGGTGACAGACTTAGTCTGAGTCAATGTCCTAAGACAAAACTTGAGATTGAGGAAATGAAAACGGTCCCTTATGCTTCTGCAGTTGGGAGTTTAATGTATGCTCAAGTTTGTACTAGGCCGGACATTGCCTTTGCTGTAAACATGTTGGGGAGATATGTTAGTAACCCAGGAATGGATCACTGGAAAGCAGTTAAAAGAGTACTCTGATATCTGCAAGGAACAAAGGGGCACATGTTGACATATAGGAAGTCGGATAAACTGGAGATCATCGGGTATTCCGACTCGGATTTTGGTGGATGCGCAGACACATTAAAAAGCACGTCAGGAAACATATTCTTGTTGGCTGGAGGTGCAATATCCTGGAAAAGTGTAAAGCAAACACTTATTGCATCGTCCACCATGGCAGCAGAATTTGTTGCATGCTTTGAGGCATCAAACCAGGCAATATGGCTGCGGAATTTTGTTACTGGATTACGCATTGTACAAGGGATAGAAATCCCTATGAGGTTATATTGCGATAACAATTCCGCAGTGCAGTACTCTAACAGCAACAGGAGCGCGTCTAAATCCAAACACATAGATATAAAGTTTCTGTCTGTTAAAGAAAGAGTACATATGGGTCAGATAAGTATAGAGCACATCGGTACAAACTCCATGATAACAGATCCCCTAACAAAGGCGGTTTTGCCTAAGGTTTTCCAGGGACACACCATCAATATGGGTGTAGTTGATTTAGAGGATTGTTAGTTTCAGTGGGAGAGTTTGTAATAGGATCTGATGTTATATATTGCAGTATTGTGCACATTAAAGTTTATTGCAATATATATATGCTTGGAAATATTTATTGATATTTGTACTGTATTGGATCTCCAAAAGTAGGAACCATTTAAGAGTAGATATGTACGATTACAAGCCATATTACTCTTATGCCACGCTCCATAATTGGCCCAAGTAATTGATTGATAATGGTAATGTGATTACTGTTGCATCCTATTGTTCACATTACGAGAAAGAGGTCTTTAGTCCTTTATTGTTATCAGTCATGTACGGGGTTGTACCGTTTGTCCATTGACAATGAATATAGGGATCCCATTAAAGTTGAATATGTATTCTTGAGTAGCATATGACGGTCCAAGTGGGAGATTGTTGGAATATATTTATTTAATATATTTATAGACTAACAATAATTTGGACCGATATGCTAAATAAACATATTCGATTATTGTCTTAAGGAAGTCCAAATTAAAAGTAGTCGAGTTAATTATTTAATTAACTAAATTGGACTTATGGGTAAAAAGGCGTTATGGGCTCAAGTGTGGTAACCGGGTTGAATTTGGGCACTGTGATGAAGAGGGCCCAAATCTCAACACTTAAGCCTGAATTAATAAATCAGGGATATAAATTGAATTATCAATTTATTGGGTTATGGTCCCGGACACAAGGAAGTAACATAGGATGGGCTTTACAATGTTGGGCTTCACATTGTAAAATCTATAAATAAGGGGCTAGGTTTAGGTATTTCATCACTCTAAACCCTAATCAGAAATACGGCCGCTTCCTTAGTGTCTGGAAACCTTTTCCTTCTTCTCTAATCTGATTCTGCAGGTCTCTTAGTTTCATAAACGAAATCGCCGGAGAACGTGGAATCGCTAAAGAACGCAAAAGAACGCTAGAGAATACTAGATGGATAGCAGCAGGCAAACCCGTAAGTATTCTTGACTTTCTGTTTCTTCTATAGATGAATCTAGCAAAGGGTTTAACTTTTTCCGCGATTTGTTATATATTATTTGATGCGATTTCGGATAATATATAACAATTTAGGGTTAAAGTCTGGGCTCCATTTTACAAGCCTCATATCAGAGTCACCAATATACCATATAGTCCTTGCCCATATCTTGCATAGATAAATTTTCTCGCGAACAAGATGTATCTAGAATACCATACTACGACATTTTATTCTCTTTCAAATTTAAAAGACTACAAGAATTGGTTGAGCTTGTTTTGGAATACCTTAATTGAATTTTCCAATTAGCGTGTGTTTGGTGTTGACCATCAACGTATCTTTAACATTTTGAGAAAATTGAGTGGAGATATGATCATTTTTCTGCTCCACGTTGATAGGCTTGAATTCAGAGTTTTAATTTTGATTTCACATGTTATGAGCATATGACTTGTTCATTTGATTGTTTGTACTCACGTGAGTTTTGTTAGTTTGTTTCAGGGATTTTGTAGTTGTTTGAAGATCGGGAAAATCTTATGACTGATAAACATTGATGTTTTTGCTTTTGGTCATCACATCAATGAAGATAAAGCATAAAGAGCAACATGGAAGAGAACCAAGGAAGAAAAATCAAATTTGGACAAAAACCTTTCTTGGAGAGCAAGAAATCATTTCTTAAAGAAAACAATTCTACTTGTTTTTACTCAATTTCTTCAGGATGATTATCAATACCATATAATCGTACATAAAATATAGTAAATTGATAATTAAAAAAATAACATTGATTTTAAATATATATTAAGTGTTTAACCTTTCAATGTATAACTGTTATTTATATATATATATATATATAAAAGTTTAATTTGTAAATAGCTACTAAATATCAGTTTTTTTAAATTAATATGTATTACTGTTTTCACTATCATGTTTATTATCATGACTAGTGAACCTTTACTAGACTACCATCAAAACATCATTCTAGTACATCTAAATCAACATCAAAATACACCACCAACGGAACACCACTATTACTATCAGATCATCATCACCGTCGAACTTTCATTGGACCATCATCAATATGCAATCTACAATCTTATACCACTGAAATTCGTCGAACTACCCAAATAACCATCGACTTTCATGAAGTCCACTATCTAGTATTGCTATTCTATTTTTAAAGTATTATTATTCCATGAAAAATTCAAAAAATATATAGTTTAAATACTTTTAATTGTTAATAATATCAGAAAATAACAGTTGTATTACTATTATTCGTTAACAATTCGAACGTATAATTTAATACTATTATTTAATTCCTTCTTAAGGAATATACATAGATCAACAAGAAACATAAGGCCTCCATGAACCATTATCCTTTCATTTACAACTCGAAGAGTTATATAACTCTCACGTGATATAATTAACTAATACTTATTGGCTAATCAAGCGTATGCGGCCTAGACCCCTCGACTTTGAGATTGGGAGTTCAACGGATGAATAACTCCATATGAGTATTTGATAGTCATGATTGGATCCTGAAATGTTTTAAATATTTTTGCACATACCGAGACAACATATCACATAAGAAAGGTTGTCATGCTAGACGCTGATGCAATATCTCATTTTCAAGTAAAATTTATTTTATTGATCTTAGTTGGGACTCAAGATCGCGTGACATACAAAAGGTGTTAAGGTCAATTTCTAGGTTATCGACTACCCATCCAAACCATTAGTTAATCCGCATATGAATCTAGTTCACGAGATAGAAGTCGAGCAACGTTAGACCCATATTCATGAGGTATTTCTACACCAACCTTCTCAATTTTTACAACAACGATATTGGATCCATCCACCTCTGTAGTTTAATCTATAACATGGCACAAATTTTGGGTTCAACTCATTTCAAATGAACCCTTACCAACAGAACTCAAAGATATATCAAGGTTACAACCGGTACCCTTTTTTGGTGTTAACCCGTCAAAATTTTATTATGTATCCAAAAGTATCAGAAGGATGGATAATTATGATGAAAATAAAGACCTAAAGCACCACATCAAACAATTTACAAATGAGATATTAAACTTTACAAGTGACGATATACTCATTTGCAGAGAATGTTTTAATAAATTATAAGAAAAATTCACTAACATGGTTCAGCCAGCTTCCTTTGTGGTAGATTAAAAATACTGTAGATTTTGTTTAAGAATAAGATAATTGAGAGTAAACTGATTAGGTGTGACATAATTTTACATCAAATAAGAGCTAAACGAGAGTTTGAGAGATAACGCTCGAGATTTTGTGTAGAGAAAGAATAATTTAAAATACTAATACAAGACAGTTGCGCATACATCATAGACTTAAAGAATCCTACATAGCCTTTTGGCGGAGAGTATAATGAAAAGGGAGAATTTGAATTTTGATGCTAATCTTTTGGCTCAAGTCAAGTCTGAAATTAACATGGACAAAACTATTCACCTAAAAATTATGCCAACCCTTAACATTATTTTTATCATGTTCCGTTATCAAGATTCTCACATAAGACAACATGAAATCAAACCGAAACAATCATACTAAGTTTATGAAATTGATAAACTGATCCCTCAACAAGTAAACAAAACCACTTAGCCAGAATAAGAGTGTTATTTTAAGAATGGTGATAATTATCGAATAAGCAACATAGCCCGAAATGGAAACAAGAATAACTAGTATTTTAAAGAAAATAGTTTTACAGAGCTAACCAAAAGTGTGGATTTTTATTTTATGAAAATGCATGATAAGACCAACAGATCAAAAAATTCCAAACAAGTATTGTAAGTACCATAATGACATGAGTCATTATACTAGAGATTGCATGCATTTTAAAGAAGATATCCAAGATGGTAAGCTAATACAAGTTTTCAAAAATCGGGTTGAAGTTTGTTAGAAATGAGAAAAGTAAAAAACCAAAGCCTGGTGATCGAATACCCAAAAATCTAATAATATAGGTCCTAGAGACCGCGCCAAAGCAAAAAGAGCTTTGTTAGGTTATTAGTTATGGATGGTCCTAATAACTTCATTTATTTATACTTCTTTACACCTAATCATTATATTATTGGAACCATTATTATATGTGTCTCATTTTTTGGGATCACAAATCATGTGTTAAATATTTATTTTAGTACGAGGGTCAAATTTTTGTCAATCTTTACCAAATCTTCCATAATAGTTTTTTATGAAGATAACCTTCAAAGAATGACTGCATCCCATAAGGATGATAAGATAATAATTGATGGCATCATTGGTAGTTATAATAAGATGGAAAATTCTCTAATATAAAAGAAAATTCATTGGTTTTACATGTGTATACATTATATTGTGTCGCGAGTTGTTTTCTGGGATGGTCACAGAAAAATATGAATACATGAAATTGATACAAAATATAGATCAACCTATCAAAACTTTCAAGAATTAAATTACTTTTAATTTAAAATTAAATTCATAAAAATACATATTCAAGGTCCAATATGGGAAGTTCCTTGGTAATTTGGTGAGCAAAAAATAGATATGAACAACCCACACAGTTAGAAGCTCTCCCATCCATTCTCCCACCAAATCAATAATAGGTTTAAGTGTTAGAACATGTTCATCTCCCAATCTATTGATAATACTTTTATATCTTCTAGGTTCTATATATGCAAGTCGACTCAACTTGGTAGAAGACTGAGAGTATATCTTTAATAAGATAAAAAATCATTTATCCTTCGTAACTAATATATAATCTTGTAATGAGATAGAACCTTTATCTTTATCTCGATGTGTCTGACTAGGACACACATGTTGTTCTTTTGAGATAATAAAATAGGAATATAAAACTCATTTATTATGTAAGAAATAATTTACTTGAAGTCGAAATCATATATCTTTAATTTGAAAAGTTAGATTTTGACTTGATTATGACGGCTATAAAAATGAGAATTATTTATATGGTCTTTTTTTATATTGTCTAAGTATTGTCTAGTTTTGAAATATTCTATGGAAATATAGCATAGGTGTTTGGCCCATCTATTAGTAAAGTTAAGGTACTTCAATATAAAATTCAATCCGAGAACAATAATTAAGGCTAAAATCCTTGCAAATTTCTTAACCGAGTTGCGTATGAGGAAATTATTTGAGAGAAAACTGAAGATTCAACAAGTTTGGTATAAGGTTGTCGCGAAGATTTAAGTTGAGCGAACGAATCCTTATATGGGTAGGTTATTTTCTCGATCGTAGGGCCTCAACGATTCTGTTAACCTCACTAATAGTTATTGTGTATGGTTTGGTCACCTTTTTTTCATTCAAACACGTTTGATATGCGTTGTCATCCATAAAATCGAGTCAATTTCATTATCCGACCCCATCATAATTATATTTTAATACTCTTAATAATTTATAAAAAAAAATCCATTACCTATTTATCATATATAAAATTAATAACGTTATCTCAAATCTGAGACGGAGATTAATTCTATGTCGGGTGGTCGACCATGTGAGGAAGAGTAGCTGGAACATAAACTAAGTGTATCAGACTACTCGGCATGGTCGGTAATATATAACTGATAACTCACACTCGTCGGGCTAATAAAGAACAAGTCTTGACAAATTTATAAGTAAAATTTGGCAGACACGATAAGGGAATTCAGAGAGGTTAACAAAAGTTAGAGTACTTAATCTCTATGTAAAGGTTTAAAAGGTTAAAATATAGTAATAATCTCTTTTAATATTTATAAGTAGATAGTTGTACTTTGTTTTTTTTTACTTCATAAAGTATTGGTATAAATGACATAACTCGGAGGGCCACAATCCAAAGAACTATAAATGCTTGAATACATTTTTTTGGTACATACAACTAATAGTGACATTTGAATAATAAAAAAGTTGAGTTACCCGTGATTGGATAAATATGTCCTAAGTACGCATGCAATTTTCATCGAATAAGACAAATAAGTTGTTACCTCTCTAAATGAGGCGACATTAAGAATTACACAATCCAACTTCTTCACATGTCTAAGATGATAAAGTGCGGGTAGTTAAAATTTATAATGTAAGAATGTAAATTGTGGCTAGCCAAATCTCCAACAAGGTGGATGATAATTAATTGAACGCATTGTACCGAAAAAATACAACCAAGCTCTTGAACTTAACCAAACATAACGACGTTCAACCTCTAAGGCTTTAGCATCGCCTGTCATTCAAACTATGAGTCAAGCATTATATATGATCATAAAAATTGATACTACCAAAAGTAATTCAGCTTCAGATTTTGGAGTTGGAGACCGACACGATTAATAGTACTTCACTATAACGATGCTACACCAACTATCTGAATCTTGGGTGTCGTGTCCATAATTTCAACCACTCTAAAGATTGACAACTATTTGAATTTATATCAGGTCAGAATTCTATTTATTTATTTATTTTGATAATAACCTCTTTTTCTTCGAGTATGGGTATGACCAGCGAAAGTTTTATTAAAGCATATTTGGGACAATATTCTCATACAAGGCTAATATCCACAATAAATTAGTGTTATAATCCTCCAACGTGACACTTAAATGGACTAAGATGATTATTGATAATGAGATTATTATTTGGGCAGTATTTCATGTTCATATTAAGGATATATTTTGTACAATTGGTAGTTAGGCTAGGTCCATTGAAAACTTAATATTTATGTACACATTTATATGTCTCGTGTATGGTTAGGTTCATACTAATTACTACAAGTATATCAATCATTCATCGTTTAAAATGAATTGTTTTTTTAAACGTACATATTTTTTTAAATATTAATTTATCTCATATTTGATCAATATTTAAAAAAAAATCAACTAGTATATTTATTTATATCACTAAAAGTATGTACCTCATCAAATATTTGTGCTCTAAATTTATTCATATATGAAGAGTCTCAACTCTATTAAGTATTATTTTAATTGTTTTGAGAATAAAATATAAATACTACACTATATATATATATATATATGAATACATTTTTCATTGAACTAAATAAATATTTTATAAAACGTGAAGAGTAATTGAATAAATAATATTTAATTTATTGATTAACTAATTTGTATTTATTTATATAAATTGTAATATATATATATAACATAGATTAATAGTAAAAAAATATCTACATCATCATCGATGTATTCCTCTAAATACAAAAGTACCAAAATACATAATTTATAAAGTATATCATTGTTGAATGAGCACAAAAATGAACATCAATAAGCGTACAAAAAAATATAATATAAGAAGAGTAGTTGAACAACTAGTTCCAATGATCGCGGAGAGATAAAACATGAGTAAAAACCATCAAAAGTACAAGTCAGAATTGTAAAAAACAAAACAAAAACAAAACATGCTTGTAGTGTTTCACTCGGTCTAAGGATCTTTGAGTCTTGAAATCTATAACGGAGGTTCGAGAGAATGCGTTTGAAATTTTTGAAAGCAATCAAGTTGTAATTTATGAAATCCTATTATTTCTCTCGTGGAAAGTATGATAGACTAGCGCACAGAAAGAAGAGCGCCAAAGATGACCAAGAAAGGAAGATGATAGGGTCTATGAGCTGGAAGTGTGTAACCAGAAAGCTCAATTAATATTGGAGAATGGAACCATATTTTCCTAGATAAAGCCTCCCAAATTAGTCAAAAAAATGAGCATTCAATCAAGATGTGATTGGTAGTCTCGGGAAAACAATTGCACAAAACACGGTATGAGACTGTGATATAATCCCATGATAGAAACTTATCTATAGTGGAGATTTTTCCTTGGATGGAAAGCCGAACAATATATATATATATATACATTCAAATTTATAACTTATTCTAAACAAGATTGGCCCAAAAGAATATGGGTAGAAAGACGAATGTGATGATAAATACTACTAATTGTAAAAATCTTACTAGTCTATTCGTTGACCCATATTTTAAAATCCTCCCTGTTTGAAGATGCAATTATTAAACTAATCGAATTACTAAATTTTTTTGAAGGTGGGCTTGATGAGACCTTTGCCATATCGGAGCTGAGAGGGCTAGATCCAAAAGCCATTGACGATGATATCTGCAACTTTACTATTAATACACATTCTAGCATAATGTATTGATCTCATCACTGGTGATAAAATGAATCGTGTGAGTTTTATCAGAAACACTTAATTTGGTGATGATAAAATTTTAACATGATTGAAACTGCGTAACTGGGGGAGTGTTTTTTTACACCGATGAGACCACTGAAGTTATTGATGAAAATGTCAGGAACTTCTTTAAATAAGGTACAAATATTCCCAAAAGGATCATCTTTGTTTCGATAAATACGCGCTTTAATATTATTACAAAAGAATTTTGTGTTATGTTTCCCAACTTAAACCAGGTTCCATGAGAGTTTTGTTTGAATAAAGACTATTATGTGCGGTTAGATAAAGTCTTTTTAGGCATTAATTTTGGCCTCAATAAACACATGATAAAGTGGGTTAATTTTGAGGTTGTTCTTGGACTGAGTGAGTATATCTCAAGTACGAGATATTAATTGAATCCATGCTAATGAGCCTTTGTTTGATTTGTATGAAATTTTCCAAGTAAATTCGACTTGTTATTTGAAGGGATAAACCTCTCATATTGGAATTCTATTAATGAAAGTCTTGATTACTATTCTCAACTCGTACTAGATGTCTTAGCCTCTAACTCTACTGAACATTTGATGAGTCTGATAGATGCATCATGCATTTGTATAACATTTATTAATAAGAAACGACGTATTGATGATGATTGTGTGAGTGTGAACGTATTACCTTATCTTTCTTGCTGTTATCACAAATGTAAGAGCAACCTTTTCAAGTTGCAGGTACATGTTTTCAACACTTATAAAGATTTACTTACATAGTATATGGGTTTGGACTATGTCCACTATTTGTTTACTAAAATAGCTCTTACAACATTATCAAAGACTACAAGGTGTGGAAACATGAATTCTTTTGGCTTCGTATTTGTTAATAATTCTGGAGATGCGAAACATTTCTTATTATTAAGTTCTTCTTCACATACCGGAGTCCAAATAAATATTCATATACCTCGTAATAATTAAAAGAAAGGCTGGCACTTTTCTGAGGATTTGGAAATGAATATGTTGAGAGTTGACAATCTAGATGTTAGTATTTTTATTTTTTTGTATTTCTCATAGGATCCATTGCGTCAAAATTTAAAAGTTAATTTGGATTTGATTTGATTTTTTTACTACCATATAGTCTAAGAATTTTCTAGATCTTACACCAAAAGTATATTTCTCTGAATTTAACTTCAAATTAACCTTTCTCAAGTTGGAGAAGGTCCCGGCTAAGCTAACTACGTGATATTCATCTTGATTTATTGTGACTAACATGTCATCTATGTATTCTTGATTATTTTGGCCGATTTGATTTACGAAGATACTTGTAAACAAATCGTTGGTATGTAGATCCTATATTTTTTAAGTTACAAGACATTAATTTGTAAGATTGAGGACTCTGTGTTAGAATCATGATCATTCTCGTGCATTTGAATTTTATTATATCTATAAGAGGTGGTGAGGTTTATTTTAAACCGAGGGTAATTTTGTTAAGTGTTTTGGAAAGTTTATAGAGTATTAAATATTTAGGTGTTTAGTAGTGAGAGATTTGAGCTGCTTGGTTGTATTAAATGTTCATTACCCTCATTAATGAAAGTAGTTGGGGTATTTATACCCTTAATTATGGATCCATAGGCTTTCGGGTCAAATTATAGAACCGGGTCAAGTTTAAGGACCCATTTACTTAATAAGCTGATTAGCACATAGCTTAGTCAAAAGGTGTTTAGTTATTTTATACTTTTGTCATGTCCGGATAGTTCAGTGGGCAGTTTATGTCCGAATTTCCCTTGTCCGGAAATCTCAGTAGACAGTGGTGGATTTATCCGTACTCATCAGTAGGTATCCATAAAAGATAGCATCTTATTCAATGAAGTAACATTCACACATTGATTTATTCTTGATAATAATAAATGATCATTTGGATATACCTTGTTAAGATATGTGAAATCTACGCATATTCTCCAATTTACATTCTTATTTTTTACCAACACTGAGTTCGTTGCCACACTGGAGATTTGATTTCTGAATATTCCCTACGACTGTCAACTTGCTTACTTCTTCAATAATTTTTTTTCCCTGTTGAATACGATTTTTTTGTTCTTCTTTATTGGTAAAAAATGATTGGTGATTGATAGTATATAGTATATGAGTTAGGCTAGAACTCATATAATATCATGTGTATTATGGTCAAACAAATCAAGATTTTTTTTTGTAAAAAGTCAAATAATTTATACCTAATTTCGTGAGGATATCTTTGTCGAGCCATAATACACTTTCCACTTCTCATCCATGTTATATTAGATGATGGGCTTCTCTGGGATCATTCATGTTGTCCAAGAGGAGCGAGTCCCTTTTGGTTACTAACGGGCTTGTTTGCAAGTCAATAAAGTTGCATAACAAACCATGAACGTCATTAAGTTTCCTTTGGATTAATCTTATTTTTTCATTTACAATGTACTTGGGGTATTGATGAACTGTAGATACTATAATTAGTCTTAACCATCTAACGATTACTGTGTAAGAAGAAAAAGCATATACGATCATAAATAGGCAACAAACCTTTTTTCAAAATTCATGCATGTCGAGGACTACATCCTTGTTAAGTTCTCCCCAACAATTATGACATCTCTCATTTTCTCATAGGTGCTTATGATAATATGTTAGTTAAGCTCTATGTATCCATCCTTATTTTTTAACTTTTACTCCAATTAGTCCGACATTAATCAATACAACATCATTGTGAGGTGATACCGCTTCTTTGAGTTTGTCATCATAAAATAAAAATACTTGATACGAATTCCAATATAAGTGTGACGATGTTTGGCCATGTTGTTAGAAATATAGATCATTAATATATTATTTCTTTAAACAAATTACGATTATTAAAATTAGACATTCTCTATCAATGACACACACATAGTCTATTTATTCGACTCATAATTCAAATATTGCTCTTAGTCTTTAATAAAAATTATATTATTTTCCAGATTCTCAACTCTTTCATTTTTCTTGTTTTGACCTTTCGTTCCTCGATGATCGACGTCGGTCAATGTATGCGCTTTTTGGTTCATCTTCACTCTTCATTTTTATTAAGTCTACAAATTTTTCATCGTCAATCATATTTTAGACTTGATCCTGCATGACCCAAAAAACCCTAGTCTAATGCTCAATGTCACCATAAAACTTGAAATATTTTTTATATCTATTTTGTACCAAGATCCTTATAAGTTGTAATGTTATTGATATTTGAGCGTATCTTTTATTTTTTTCTAGATAAATCCTAAGTTTTATGTCAAGTTGGTTTACAATCCTCTAGTTGGGTAATCTAGTCTTCGACTATTATTGTTATTATAATTGCTCATATACTTCCCCTGAAGCCTTGATCATGTTTTGACCGAGAAGATCCTTCACCGTTATTATTTTTGGAGGTCTTGTTGTGTAACATACAATTAGTTTGCATAATTTTTTTCTGATTCATTATTGTGTGCTAGTCATTGGGTATGCAGATGGATTGGTAGTGTTAACAAATCTTCAAAAGTGACAACCTTATTTTTTGATAACGTTAGCTAGGGGTTCTCGCAATATTCATTGCCTATATGTAACAACAACTACCAAGTCATGGTAACAATGTAATTCACTATTTATTTTTACAAATCTCTGAGTTATTATTTCAAACTCTCATTTGGTATTTTCTTACAATTGATGGTAATAATAACATATTCTTTCATTAATTTCGATGTTATAAATTGATTCTTAAATTTTGTCCACAACATCTTAAAGCTTGCAATACATCATGCTAGAAGGTTGTTGAACCATGTCAGACAATTTCTTCCTTATGTAAGGAAAAATAGTATGCACTTCATTATATTTTCCACTTATAGATGCCTTAACATATTACTTTTAAATTTTTCTACGCGATAATTCGAATCTCCCGTTAAACTTATCCATCTTGTGATAGTTGAATTTTATCGGTGAGTTTACATACAAAATGTTTGATGCAAATGAATATTTATCCTGTAAATCATCGTTGTTAATTTCAAGAAAAATAGTTTTGTATTTCATGCTTATATGGCCCATGAAGAGACATCCCCGCCATTGTTCGGGCGACAGACTAACGTTGTTCTTATATTAGAATCTGGTGGAAATTCGTCATAGTAGCATCGTCGGTCTATTCGTAGCGATATAAGAATTCAACTGAGGATGGTGTGAATCCAAAAGGCTTTATTGACCTGTGAATTCCGAATGTGGTATTATACTGGTTATTCTTCATTTATGACGAAGCCTGTGCAAATCCATTAGGTACATCTGGGTGAAGTAGTGGTACACTTGTATGATTATGTTGAAACAGTTGTTATAAAAGGGATGAATGGTACTATTGCCTATTTGTATAGATCTATGACTAAGTCATAAAAAATGGAATTTTGGTTGAATCCCTTATTCGGCCATTGGGGCATGTGTATGATTCGACTGAGCTCTATGTTGAGCTATATGGACTATGATTCCGACTTATACCAAACTGTGGTGGAGATGCCCATTGACCTTTCGACCAATTAATGTATCGATTGTCAAGAACATTATTCTTAATTTACGTTATGTCCCTTGATTTCAGGTACCTACTTCTCATTTTCTAATTATGGCGGCGAAACTTTTGTTTCTCATTATTGTTGGAGGATACTTGATTGGAGTGATTAATAATCATTTTTATTTTTCACCTGAAAGAGATATTATATCAATTAGAGATATTCATGAGACGATCTCTTATCATAGAACTGGTTTTATGTTTTCATTCTCCATCTTCTTCTTCAATGATCTTCAAAATGTTGGATCTTATATTTTATCTTCGGCTGATGAGTGACATAAATCATCTCTTACATCATCCTGATTATCTCTTCATAGAGTACTATTGCTAACTGATGGAAATTTGTAAGTTAGATAATTGTGGTGGTTGTAATCTTGTTCGTTAACTGGCGTCGTTCATGTTAACATACAAAATATTATTTTGCTCCAAATATGCCATGAAATATATCTTGCTTTATTTTTTTCTTTTTTTGATAAATACCTTACGAGGTACTAGTCGGTTCCTGCAGACAACACAATTTGTATAGTTAGGTTTATGTAGATCTAGATGGGTATCCGAAATCTAATATGAGTTACAAAACATAACACCATCCGAGATGTGGATATTCATTTCAATATAATTTATATTTATAAATTAATTGAGAACCCTTTAAGTTTTAAAGTGCTCATATATTTTTATGCTTTTAGTTAAGAACTTGAGTTCTCAAGTGTAATATAAATAACCAGTTCTTTGTCTATTTTGTAACAAAAAAAAATTCAGAAATATATTTGTCGAGCAAAATTCTTACTCTAAAATTAGTATACTAAGCAATTTAGGGAAGAACTTTTCAAGTTTTGAATTTATCTTCATATTTTTAATTGAGAATTTAAATATACAATTAGAAAAATAAATAATAAACGCACCATTTGAGAACTTCAAAGTTCTCAAAATAAAAATTAGGATACTTAGCAAATTATGGGAAAACTTTTCAAATTATCGATAAAAAAAATACTAAAACAAATGTTCAATTATCATTATATGATTAGTTGAATATTTGAATATTTGAATTCTCACGTGGTATAAAGTTCTTAACTTGTATGAATGTATCAACTCAATTGTTCCAAAGTTCTTAACCCATTTTCATACTAAATTTTTGTTGAGATCTTCAAAAGTTGAAAAACAAATACCCAAACAAAGGTTCAATTATCATTATATGATTAGTTGAAAATTTGAATTCTTATATGGTATAAAGTTCTTAACTTGTATGAATGTATCAATTCAATTGTTATAAAGTTCTTAACCCGTTTTGTACTAAATTTTTGTTGAGATCTTCAAAAGTTCTCAATGAAGATCAACTGAAATCCAAAATTCTCAAATGAATCTTGCTGATTCATGCATTTGAGAAAATTAAATGTATACAATATTTATGTGAGAACTTGAAAGTGTTCATTATTTAGACGCCAAATATAATATTTAATAATTTTTTAAAATAAATAAATTAAATTTTGCTAACAATAATTGAATGACCAAAAACTATTCGAACAATAGGAAACTTCACATACAGAATACTTAAATGGACACCAGATTTCCACCCCAAGAAGGAGTCTCCGTTGACTCCTTTTTGGATTTCCCTGCCTAAAGTACCTGAAATTTTGTATAACCTAGATTCAATAACTTATATTGCTAAGGCAATTGGATTTCCCTTAGCAATATGGGTCTCTAAAAACAACATTGCAAGTTACAACAAGTGTAAGGCATGAATTTTAGCTGATATTTCTAACCCTCTTCCCCAAAGAATTTGGATATGTTTTGGAGAAAAAGATGGTTACTAGCAAGATGTTTCATACTTAAACAAACCTTTTTACTATAAAAATGTATACACATATGACACCAGGAAAAACAATGCAAAAATAAAGAATTGGAGTAAACAATGAATAAAAACGAAAACAACAAAGATAATACTAAAACCCAATCCATACTTCATCCAAACGAAGTTTGGATTCAAAAAACAAACCCTGAAATTAACAAGGAATTGCAAACTGAAAAATCACATGCACTGGTAATTCAAAATGAAAAGAATAAAGATTTAGAAACAATAAAAAATGAAAACTTTCTAGTCTCTAATCAATTTAATGAACCACCTGAAGTTACTGAAAAAGACTTAACTGATGACATAGAAACTGTTAACTTAAGTAACTCACTTCTGCAAACAAAAAAATCACCTGCACTGGTAATTGAAAATGAAATGAAATAAATATGTAGAAGCATTAACAAATACTGAAGAACAAATGGAAAATATTCTAGACTTTAATCAATTTAATGAACCACCTGAAGTTACTAAAATGACATAACTGATGCCATACAAACTATTTCCTTAAGTAACTTATTTAATATACTTAATAAAGGAGAATTAGAAGAATTATTTGAATCAGAACATGACTTTCCACTAACTAGAACAAATCTTAGTTTCCATCAATCACTTGAACTTAAACAACCTAAAAAAGACTCAATTAAGACTCCTATAAGAAGATCTTCAAGAGGTAAAATATTAATATATAATAAAATCTAAAAGATCATTAAGATCCTCGAAACAATCTTTAAAATGACCATAGCTATACAAAACTGGAATGCTAGAGGAATAAGGAATCAAAGAACATTAAGAAGAATAAAAAACATTGTCAGAAAATTTTCAACTGATATCATAGCTCTACAGGAACCTATGATATTAACTGATAACTTATAATCAACAGGTAAAAATTTGGTTTTAAATCATATTTTGCAAACCTTAATAATAAAATTTGGATTTTCTAGGGAAATGGTTTTAATATCAATATACTAGATAACTCTGAACAACTTACTAACACTATGGTAAGTCATACTTCTACTTACAAAGTAGTTATGTTTACCATAGTTTACGCAAAATGTACCAGATCCCATACAATGCCTTTATGGGATCAATTAAGAGCAATTTCTGACACAGACCTACCTTGGCTTGTTATTGGAGATTTTAATACAATCTCCAACACAAGTGAACAACCATCTTGTTTCATACTTTGCACTAAAATTAAGGATTATTAATAACATGATTTTAGAGTGTAAACTAGAAGAACTAGGCTAACATGCTCAAACTTCACATGGACAAACAAACATAAATGGAAAAGATTAGATATGACCTTACACAATGATAAATAAAAAGAAACCTTTCATATTACAAGTGTGAAGCATCTGACCAGAACTTGTTCTGACCATTCATCCTTGATAATATCAGTTACATTAAATTCAACACATAAAAAACCATCATTTAGATTCCAAAATATGTGGCTGAAACATGAAGATTTCTTCAAACTGTAGAAAACAACTGGTCTAAACATCTTACTGATTCCTCTCACATATACACATTTTAGTCCAAATTAAAAAGACTTAAAAACATCTAAAAAGTTGGAATAAAAATGTCTATGGTAATATTTTTTACTATCGAAACAAAATTGAAGAAAATATTAAAATAACTGAAACAAAGTTAGAAGAAACTAAGAGCCCAAAGAATCAAACTAATTTGTCCAACCTTAATGCTACACATATAACATTACTTGAAAAAGAAGAAATATATTGGCAAAAAAAGAGCTATGTAAAGTGGTTAAAAGATTGTGATAGCAACTCTACAACCTTCCACAATTATGTTAAAAAAATAAGATCTAGAAACAAAATTAATGGTATTCAAACTAATGATAAATGGATTAAAGATGATGATATAATTGGCTTATCTGCTGTAGAATACTTCTCTACTCTATTAAACAAACCTACTCCACAAAGTAGCCTATCAATAATAAATAATATCATTCTTAAAATTATATATGATTAAAACAATGAAAACATCTTGAAAATACTATCAATGGAAGAGTTACATAATGTTATAAAAAGCATAAATTTTAACAGTGCTTCTGGAGTTAATGGATTCAACTCTAGATTCTACTTATCATGTTGGTTTATAATAAAAGATGATCTACTTAAAGCCATCACAAACCACTTTACAAACTCAGATAACCCTAAATGCCTTTTTGCAATCCTTATATGTTTAATAGCTAAGGTTAAATCACCTAAAATCTGGCTGCAATTTAGACCTATAAGTTTATGCTCAGTTCTCAATATAATCATTTCTGAAATACTGAATAACAAATTAGCTAAATTACTTCCTTTAATCATTTCAAAAGTGGTGTGGATTATTTCTATCTGAGGGTAATTTGGACAGATGTTTTGTGGTGTTTCAAAGGTATTTAATATTTAAGTGGTTTGTAGTGGGGAATTTGAGCTGCCTGGGTGTATTAAATGTTCATTACCCTCATTAATGAAAGTGGTTGGGTATTTATACCCTTAATTATGGGCCACATGGGCTTTTGGGTCATACTTATGGAATTGGGTCGAGTTCAAAAACCCATTAGTTTATTAAGCAGATTAGCAATTAGCTTAGTCATAATGTGATTAACTTTTAATACTTTAGTCCTGTTCGGATGGTTCAATGGGTGGTTTTTATCCGAATTGCCATTATCCGGTTTCTACAGTGAGTGGTGAGAAAATCCGGACTCATCAGTAGCCCTTTTTTTAGGTTATGTTCGAAGTCCTTTGGCAAGACCTAAAAAATTGCTCTTGAGCACCTGTGATAATATCCGGACCGATTTTAATTTGTGTAAATATTTTATCCGGACTGACAAAACTCTCAAAAACTCAAAGGTTTTACCATGAATCGTGGGACATGTGTCCCTCTCTGATTTGCCTCACCGGTCGTTTTCTCCTAGAACGACGCTCCCACTCATTTCAAAAAGTAACCTCTTTAATTAATGCTTGTGACGTCAGCACCATCTTTAATCATTACTTCCATGTTTTCGTATTCTCCTAGGTTTCAGGGTATCTTTTGTTTCTTTAGTATAAATCAACTCAGTTTTCACTGTTTTACTATCTTCATCATCTTTTCACTCCTATTCTCCAAATATTTTATCTCTTTTTTTAAAAAACCCTTCTTGGTGTAAGTTTATGTTTACAACAAGAAACGCACTTGTGAAAGGTGGGTGGCTTAATCTTTTGGAGTTAGAGAAAGTACAAAGAGTCGAACGAGAAAGGCGTATTGCTGCAGGCCTCCCAGTTTCTCCTATTGACAAATATGAAACTCCATGCTCAGAGCCTGATCAAGGTTCGTCTTCTGCCAGAAGCTCTAAACCTAGAAGGTTATTTCAACCTAGTCTTTCACCGATCATCTCAGGCTCATCAGTCCAGGAGTCAAAGCCTATTATCGAACGAGAATAAGTAGTTATAAGTACCAAGAGACCGTCCCCGTTCATAGCCATGGGATCGGATGCTGACATCTCCCTAGAAAATCTAACGCTTCGACGAAGTGGCTGCTTAGTAAAAGGCCAGGTTGTTGCTCCACAGTCTAGATCTCCAAAATCAGTGCCTTTCAAAGTCTGGGGCCAAAGACAAAATTACAGAGTCAGAAGCACCCATCAAGGTTCCCAAGGACAAATTATCTGGTCCGGAGGCTACTAGTTCAAGCCTTCGAAATGAGCCCTCCGGATTTGAGCCCCAACCGGACTCCAGACCACAAAAGTAAAATGAAGCTCAGCCATCCGGACAGATTACTGAGCCAACCACCAGCACTTCTCTCCCAAAAACAACCGACAACCCTTCCATGGTAATGGAAGACGTAATGGAGGACAGCGTTGAAGAAGCTCCTTTTGAGACTCATGTCTCCGGGCATAGTGAAGCCGCCATTGTCAAGAAAAGCAAGGGCAAAGATAAGTTATGTTTAAAACACCCGAACCTGTCGGAGTTCCTTGAAGGAAGAGTGGGACCTTGCTTCCACAAAGTTAGTGTAAAGTATCTGCTAGCCATACAGAACATCAATTATCCTTTCATTCACACAGCTGAACTAGGCCGGATCCGGACGAAGTGGGGGATCCCAGAATCTGTTAAAGTGAGGATACCAGTCGATCCAGAGACGCCAATGGATTGAAAATCCAGTGAGATAGTTTTCTAAACAGAGTTATTCAAGTGGGGGCTTAGACTTCCCTTGGACCCAGAGATCGTCAGATATTTCAATCTGATAAAGCTCTGTCCAAGTCAACTGAGCCCCAATGCTTGGTTCACCCTCATGTCCTGTATCATGGCTTCCAGGCTCTCCGGAATCCCGCTTCTGATGAAGCAATATGTTGTTGTTGCCAGCCTTTGCAGAAATCATGTTATCCCCTTCTACCATTACAATATGGGTGACAACTTTAAAGTGGTAGATGACTTGCTTAAACCAGAGAGAAACTGGAAGACTCAATTTTTGTTTATCAGTGGTGCTTGGGAACACGGGAGGAAGATTAAAACTGATGTCAACCCAAGCATGCTTACCAGTAGATGGAAAAGCACAGGTAAACACTTCATCACGTCTATCTACCTTTTTTTTATAACAAGTTTGTTTGTTTAATTTCTCTTCTTCTTTCTTGGGTAGTGCTGCCGAAGGAGTTTAGTGACTACTTGAAGGAAGGGCAGACTACTTGTGCCAAGCTGAATGCTTGGGCTACTGAAAAATGGGGAAATCGCTTCCACAATTGTTATACCGGGGGCAACTTGGTGAGATCGTATCTCTGGAACAAAACCGGCCGGAGAGACTTGTCTTGGGAGGAATTAACCACTCCGCCCCCTCTAGAGGTCATTCTTCAGAAGACAGATGCAAATGATGAAAAACTAGCCTTGCCGGGCAGAGCTAAAGCCCCAAGAAAAATGAAAGGCAAGAAAGGCAAGGCTAAGTCAGACGTAGCTGAGGTCAACCCATGTGGTGTTGAGGAGACTGTCCCAACAAACCAAGAGAGGCATGACAAAGGAAGGATTGATGCTGCTTTGCTTCAAGTGGTAGAAAACGAGAGTACCAAAGAGGCAGTTGGATCTCCAAAGCCCCCAAAAGCTCCCAGGAAAGATCGAAAACGGGGAGTAGAAGGTGGAGATAGGGAGGCTAAGAAGAAGAAAATCTCCAGGGGAGATGAATTTGCTCTCCGACCTCCGGAGTCTCTTCCTCCGGTCGACCCAACAGACCCAACTCAAGCAGAGGAAATCCCAAGTGACTTTCACACTGGAGAGGGCGCCGTAGGGGACATCAACATTGATGGAGTAGACATTAGTGGGCTTCGAGGGATTGATCTTTACTTTGAAGACCTTGAGAAGGACGAGTTCGCTGGCCCTTACCTCCCCCCAAGTTCTTCGAACATAGTCACTTTCAACGGTAAATCTTTTTCTGTTCCAGGAGAGAATGACGTGGTGACCCATTCCTTGTTGAGCAATATTCAGCCGGTGCTCAACTTGGAGAAGCAGGTGCGGAATCAATCAGCCATCATCAACACACTCACCTCTGATAAAGAGAGTTTGTCTAGCAACCTCCTTACTGCCAACCAGAACGTTGAGGCATTAAAGAGAGAGAACGAGGAGTTGAAAAGGGGGAAAGAAGATTTGGCCACCAAGCTGGCCATTTCGGAGGGAGTTATCAAAGACCTTCAATCCAAGTATTCTGACTTGGATAAGAATCTTTCCACTTAAAAAGAGGAGGTGAAGGCCAAAGATAACGTCATTCAGACCCTGACTAGTTATAAGACTTCACTCGAGGATGGTGTGTCTAAGGCTAAACAAGAAAAAGATGACTTGCTAGACCATCCAAGCCAAGATTGACGCATACACCAACAAGGTGATAGACTCCCAAAAGGAAAGGTATGTTGAAGTCAAATCAGACATGGTCTTGCTCTTCCATCAGAAATTTCCGAAGAGGACACTAGGAGATCTATGGCGATTTGTGGAGTATGATGACATCCCATTTCACACGATTGTGGATGGTAATAAGAAAAACTATTCCAGTGGTTGGGATGACACACCTGATGAAGATGTATCAAGTGGTTGAGAGTCCAGATGAGAAAACCAATGATCGTAAG
This sequence comes from Limnanthes douglasii subsp. nivea, assembly GCA_036936605.1. Lineage (NCBI taxonomy): Eukaryota > Viridiplantae > Streptophyta > Magnoliopsida > Brassicales > Limnanthaceae > Limnanthes > Limnanthes douglasii. The sequence continues at coordinate 123,842,272 of JAUPFV010000004.1, forward strand.
AAGAAGTCAAGTGAGGCTGGGCCCTCTAAGAAAGCTCAGCCTTAAAGTATCAACTATCTTTCAATTTTTGTGTTTGAACTAAAGTCCTTGGATGGCCAAGGCATTTTTGTAATCGTGTCCGGCCCTTGTCCGGACAAACTTGCTCTTTTAAAACTTCAAAGTCCTTGGATGGCCAAGGCATTTTACATATTTAATATCATTCTCCGGTATCTGCCGGACAATTTTATCTCACACAACTCTTACATTGTTTTGTAGTTTCCCAATTTTGATGGCTTGTATTTAAATGGCCTTTGTTTATTTTAAAAGTATTTTAAAGTGGGAGTGTTTAAATTCTCCAATGACAAATGTTTAAATGGTCATCACTCCACCGAATCAATCCGATCTGTCATTCAAACCACTTTGTATTTTTCAAGAAGGCATCTATTAAAAAACCCAGACACCTTATTAAAATCTCCCCACGCCACCAGGGTAGGAAAGAGTATGCCCCATAATATTTACATGGACTTTAAACAAGTAAATATTTACATAGTTTTTATTCTAGATACAAGCGGAGGTGTTCAATGTTCCAGGGGTGATTCAAATTCCTTCTATCTTTATCTTCGAGCCTGTATGTCCCAGGCTTAAGCTTTTTACTGACCACATAGGGTCCTTCCCAAGATGGAGCTAGCTTGTCGAACTGCTTCTCCTTGGTATACAGGAAGACGTTTCTCAGCACCTTATCACCTGGTTGAAAATCCCTTCTTTTGATTCTGGAAGCAAATCTGCTTCTCATCAAACCCTGATAGTGTGTGGCTCTGAGGTGAGCCTTAACTCTTCTTTCTTCCATCAAGTCAAGTTGGTTTATGATTGCCACTTCGTTAGCTTGTTCGGAAAAATTGTGGACTCGGAATGAAGGGAGAGTGGCCTCTATGGGAGCTATTGTATCCATACCATATACTAAGGCAAATGGGGACCCTTGTGTTGCAGCCCCGGGAGTAGTCCGGTAAGCCCATAGTACTTCTTGTAGATAACTTGGCCACTTTCCAGCAGCCCCTTCTAGATTCTTTTTAAGACCGGACAGGATGGTTCTGTTAGCTACTTCAACTTGACCATTTTCCTGTGGGTGGAAAGGAGAAGAGAAACAGTCTTGAATCCCTCTAGAGGCACAAAAACTCTCCACATCCTTGTTATTGAACTGTGGTCCATTGTCTGTGGTTATCTTTTGTTGAACTCCAAATCTGCAGCAAATATTAAACACGATGAATTTTATAACAACTTTTGAAGTAGTTCCTGCCAATAGGGCTGCTTCGATCCATTTTGAGAAGTAATCAATAGCAACTATTATATTTCTGCACCTTCCAGATGCCATGGGTAGAGGTCTCACCAAATCCAGCCCGCCACGAGCAAAAGGTATTGGCTCAGAAATCGACTCTAAAGGGACAGCTGTGATATGAACTTCATTACCGTATCTTTGGCATGGATCACACTTCTTCACCAATTCCTTGGCATTCTGCATTATGGAGGGCCAATAGTACCCAGCTAACAAGACTCTTCTCGTTAGAGCCCTGAATCCACAGTGTGCTGATCCCTCGCCATCGTGCAATTTGGAGAGCACTATTTGGGACTCTTCGACCCCCAAACATCGTAAGAGAGGTCTACTAAAGGATTTTTTTATAAACAATTTCTCTTAAGATGACAAAACCACAAGCCTTATACTTCACTTTCCTTGCCACTGCTTTTTCCGGAGGCAAGATGCCATATGAGAGGTATTGAAAAAGAGGAAATCTCCAATCTTGAGGTTGATTTACTTGTATATTTAAACTTTCTTCTTCCTTGTTCTGACTGAGTTGAATGGATGGGCACTCTTGCACATGAATCCATGGGTAGGACTCAGAATAGGCTATGGTTGCCAAGGAGTCTACCAGCGTATTTTCTGTTCGGGGTATGTGCTCATAGGTGATGTTTTTGAAATTAAGAGCCATTTCTTTAAGAACAAATAAATATTTAACCAATTGCTCCTTTTTTGCCTCAGATTGACCTTGTGCATGATGGATTAGAAGTTGGGAATCGCTCATTAACCTGACCCTTTTGACTCCACAAATTAAAGTTAATTTCAAGCCAGCTATATCGGCTTCATATTCAGACTCATTATTGGAAGCCCTGAAAGCAAAACATATAGCATGGTACATTTTGTCACCGTACAGAGAGGTTAAACATATTCCAGCACCACAACCCATGGTACTCGATCCTCCATCAGTTCGGACAACCTATACTTTCTTAGCATTTTCAATTGTTGCTTGTTTAGTGTCTATGTCCGAGTGAAATTCAACTAGGAAATCAACAACAGTCTGAGCCTTGACTGTTGTACGAGGGGAAAAATCAATATCATAGTCTCCCAGCTCCACTGACCACTTGGTCATTATGCTTGAAATGTCTGCCTTTTGAAGAACGTTTCTCAAGGGAAAAGACGTCCAGACAATGATAGAGTGAGACTGAAAGTAGGGCCTCATTTTCTTAGCAGCAATTACTAAGGTCAGTGCTAGTTTTTCAAGTTTTAAATATCTTTTTTTCTGCATCAATCAAGCTTTTGCTGATATAGTACACCAGACGAAGATAATTATCCACCTCCCTTACTAGCACCGCACTTAGGGCACAGAAACCGCCAAGTATATGTAGAGTGTCTCTCCATCAACAGGTTTAAACAAAGTTTTTGGGAAGGATAAGTGCTTCTTAATTTCATCGAAATCCTGGTCACACTGTGGAGACCAATTAAACTCTTTTGCACCTTTCAAAGTTTGAAAAAACGGGGCACACCTATCCGAAGACCTTGAAATAAAACGGTTTAGAGCAGCTAACCTCCCTGTCAATCTTCGTACTTTTTTAATATTCCGAGGAGGCTCCATTTGCAATAAAGCACTAAGCTGGTCTGGATCAGGCTGTATCCCTTTCTCACTTATCACATACCCTAAGAATTTTCCGGACTGCACTCCGAAAACACACTTCTCTGGATTCAACTTTAAATTTACCTTTATCAAATTGGCAAAGGTTTCTTCGAGATCTGCTAAGTGTAGCTCTTCGTCCATACTCTTCACCATCATGTCATCGATATAGACTTCCATATTTCTTCTAATCTGGTTAGCAAAATCCTTGTCTACTAATCTCTGATAAGTAGCCCCAACATTCTTTAGTCCAAATGGCATCACCTTGTAACATTGGAGGCCCCTATCAGTAACAAATGTAGTATGTTCTTGATCCTTTGGATCTACTTGAATCTGATTATACCCGGAGAATGCATCCATAAAGGTCAATAACTTGTTCCCAGATGTAGAGTCCACCAACTGATCAATTCGAGGGACCGGATATAGGTCTTTTGGGCAAGCTCTATTGAGATCTGTGAAGTCGATGCACATACTCCACTTTTCATTATTCTTCTTTACTAACACCAGATTGGCTGTCCATAAAGGGTACTGAGATTCCTTTATGTGCCCCATCTTAGTAAGTCGGTCAACCTCTTGAATGATAACATCAACTTTATCTTTAGAAAAAGCTCTTTTTTGTATAACAGGTGATATATCCCTCCGGATGGATAGTTGGTGTGATATAATATCTGTTGGTACTCTGGTTACATCAGCATTGCACCAAGCAAAAAAATGCTGATGGTCTTTCAAAAAGCTAACACGTTAGTCTTTAATTCTGATGTCATCTTGGATCCGGTCTTGACACTTCTTCCTTCAGCTAGAGAGTGAGTTTCAACTTGTTCAATTGGTATTAAAACGCCAGGGTTCTCTCTAGGGTCATCAATTTCACCCTCTCCCCCAGAGGGACCCTCAAATTGATAATTTTCACTGATCCGGACTGCCCCCAGAGTTCGAGGGGCCACTGACGTTGCATCACACTCTCTTGCTACCTTCTGACTGCTTCAGAAAACTCCCACTTGTCCTTGCACAACATATTTTAAACATTGGTGAACTGTTGAAGCCACAATATGCATCCTAGAGAGCCAAGATCTCCTCAAAATGGCATTATAACACGTAGGACAATCCACCATAATAAAAAGTATTCTGACCATCTTCTTAAAAGGGCCCTTGCCCAGCAAAACCTCTTCTTCAAATTCCCCGATTACGTAAGCTGAGCTTCCAGTGAAACCCACTATTGACCTGTTCGAACGCTGAATCACTGCTGGATTCTTCATCTGTTTATAAGAAGTTAAAAAGAGGATATTGGCTGAACTACCGGTGTCCACCAAAATTTGCCTTATGTCATTGCCCCCAATGGATGCTTCTATCACACCAGCATCTTCATGGGGACCAGCTATGTCCCTCAAGTCATCTTCATCAAAAACAATGAAGCGGAAAAGAATTTGTGATTGATAGGAAGTCATGCCTCATTCCAGTTGGGTAGCTAAAGTATGAACATGCCTCTTTCTCGAAGAAGCCGTTGGTGCAGTCATAGTGTCTCCCCCAAATATTGTAAATGACACAAAAAAGCTGATGAGTCCGGATACCGTCTTGCAGTGTCTAGTGATAACACCCACCTTATTTCGTGTTGGATCAGGGTCCAAATATTCTGACTCTACATCAAACCTTTCAATTATCACCATAGCCCCATCCAGAGCCGATGTCCTTGCATTGTTTGGGCCAGTCCGATGAGCATTATCTGGCCTATTTCCATTTCTTATTTTAACATAAGCCCCCAACTTCCCTCTCTCAATCAAATTCTGAACTTCTTGTTTCAGTGCGATGCAATCTTCAGTGTTATGGCCAGTATCATGATGATACTGAAAGAAACAATTATTACGACTTTCCCTAGGAGATTGTAATGCAGCCGGTTTTCTGAAATGTACTTCGTCTTTTGTTTTGTCATAAATGGTGGCCATATTTTCTTTCAACTCAGCAAACCACTCTGGTTGAACCCAAGGTCCTCGCTTATTTCTAGATTGTTGGTTCTGAGCTGGTGCAGCTGGGTGGGATTGAGCCTTGGCCCTATTATGACCCTGTCCGGCTTCCTTGGCCGTGTACCCGGACTGATAATAGTTTTAATTTGGTGCAGCTGGGGCAGATCTCACTTGCCGGTACACCCTAGTTTTCTTTGTTTCATCTACATTAATCTGTTTGCCGACCTAATTCACCAAACCTCCCCACTTCATGGCCTTTTTCCTGGTTACTGAATCAGCCAAATTGCCAGGGTTCCCTGCTTCAGCGAAGCTATTGCTACTTGTTCAAAGTAATCAGCTAATCCATTTTTGGTGTTCAAAAAGCGACTTATGTATTCCTTTAAAGACTCATTTGGTTCTTGGGCACAATGGATGATAGTATCTTCATTGCCCTTCACTTCTTTACTTCCAACGAACTGCCTCCGAAAAGCCACCCAAAAAGTATCAAAAATTCTGATGCAGCCTTGTGGCAGACTACTGTACCACTTCAGAGCACTCCCCGTAAAAGACTGGGAGAACGCTCGACAAAGTAACTTATCATCATCATCAAAATTCATCATATTTTTTTTGAATTGCTCCAGATGATTATCTGGATCTTTACTGCCATCATAATTCTCCATCTTTGTGTTGTCAAACCTCTTCGGAAGGTTTCCGGACAGTATCTTGGAGGATAAAGGAGGTTATCTCCAATTCCGGCCACGACTAAATACAGTATCTTCGTTGGGAGTTGCAAAGATCCCTGGTTCATCATGAAAGGCAAAAGGATCCACTAATAAGCGGTATACATGTCTCCGGCCATGGCTGTGGCTATGAGACGACCCTTTACCCAGATGCCTCTTCAACCTTCCATGCCTGTCCATTTTTCTTGAATATTTTTTGACCAACTTCTGTTTCTTCTTAGAACGGCCCTCATCGTTGCTGGACGATAGGGATCATTCAACTCCATATTCGTTCGAGGAGCTACTAAAAGACTTTGAGTCTGAATCTGAGCTCTCCACCGGTTTAGACCGGTGAGACTTCTTTGAGCTAACATGAGTCTTTTTAGTACTCACATGGGTTTTTGATGGCTCATGCTCTCTTGGATTGTCAGTATGGTGAACTGATACTTTTGACTTTTCTTTTAAACCCATTTCCGCCCTTTTAGCAGCCCTCAAGGCTTTTATCTCAACTTTTTGTCGGTCTCGCTCCTCGATCATATATTCATCGTTTTCTCCCACCACTTCTGCCAAAGATGGTGGCAGTTCATGCTCGTCCGGATTCATCCGAACTGGTTTTTCTTGATGGTTTCGAATACTAGATTCAGGCACCTTCTTCTCCCACCGTGGTCGCCAATTTGGTTTGGATTATTTCTGTCTGAGGGTAATTTAGTTAGGTGTTTTGAGGTGTTTCAAAGGTATTTAATGTTTAAGTAGTTTGTAGTGAGAGATTTGAGCTGTCTGGTTGTATTAAATGTTCATTACTCTCATTAATGAAAGTGGTTGGGTATTTATACCCTTAATTATGGGCCACATGGGATTTCGGGTCATACTTATGGAATTGGGTCGAGTTCAAAAACCCATTAGTTTATTAAGCAGATTAGCAATCAGCTTAGTCATAATGTGATTAGATTTTAACACTTTAGTCCTGTTCGGATGGTTCAGTGGATGGTTTTTGTCCGAATTGCCCCTGTCCGGTTTCCACAGTGAGTGGTGAGAAAATCTGGACTCATAAAAAAGAATAAGGTGCTTATATTGAAAATAAAGAACCATACAAGAAAACATCTTAATAACTCAAAATATGGTTAAAGATCTTAATAGGAAAACTAGAGGTGACAACTTAATAATTAGCCTAGATATGTCAAAAGCATTTGACAAGTTAGAATTCAGATTCATATATGAAGTAATGTCATCATTTGGTTTTAATCATCAAGTAATTAAGCTAATTAAGAAAAGTATTGAAAACATCTCATATTCAGTAATAATTAATGGAAAAACCAATGGTTTATTTAACTATGGTAATGGATTAAGGCAGAGGGACCCTTTGTCCCCAAGCCTTTTTATTATAGTTGAAGAATTTTTAATAAGAGGCATAAACAATCTAATTGGCCAACACAAATCAATGTCTTATAACATGAAAAATTCTTTAAATATTAACTGTTTAGCATATGTAAATGATATCATCCTATTCCTAAATGGTTCACTAATAAACATCATGAAACTTTCATATTTTTAGATATATAACAATTGCTCTCTAGCCAACAAATAAATATACAAAAAACAACATTTATAACTTCTACAAACATGAACATAACTAGGATTAATTCTCTGGAAAAACACTTAGGCTTCAACCAAGCTAGTTTACCTTTCAAATATTTAAGTATCCCAATACACACTAATAACTATTCTACTCACTTTGAGGACCTAATAGAAACAATAAAGAACAAAATTAATGAATGGAGCTCAAAAAACATTTCATTTGGAGGAAGAATAACATTAATCAAATTTGTTCTCTTATCTTACCCAACTTACTACTTACAATCCATTAAACTACATTTGAAAATAATATCATGAATTAGCAAACTTTTAAACAAATTCCTATGGGGTTACAATGAAAACAGTAAATCAATATTATGGTGTAACTGGAATAATATATGTAAACCACATAATAAAAATGTTCTTAATATTAGGAGTTTAAAAGATATTCAGAAATCCTATTCATTTAAACTATGGTTTACCTTTAGAGACAATAAAACCATGTGGTCTAAATTAATGCACTCTAAATATTACCAAAACATTCATCCATTACAATCTTCTTTAAGAACCATAAACTCTAAAACCTGGAAAAGAATGTTTGAGATTAAAGAAAAAGCTGAAAAACATATAATTTGGAAACTAGGCAAGGGAAACTTGGACTTTTGGTTAGATAGATGGCACCAATCTAAACCAGCAATCACGTTAACATTAGCTAATTCACCCCACTATAATCTAACACAAGTAATTGAATACTGGGATAATAATAATTGGGATTTACCTAAACTATGGTTTTATTTACCACCTGCAAACATAAATGGAATCATCAAAACACAGATCAACTTAAGTGTTGAAGACTCCATCATCTGGAAGCTTTCCACTAATTGAGTCTTTAATTTAAACCAGTTAATGCACTAAGATAGAAAGACAAAGTCTCGCTAATTAAAGGAAAAATTTAGAACAATATATCTTCAAAGAAGTGTTCCTTCACCATTTGGAGAGTATTAAATAACTTAATAAGTGTAGATACAATACTAAAAATAAAAGGATTTCAACTTACTTCCAAATGTCACAGATGTCAAAACATAGAATCCTTAAATCATGTCTTCATTTCTTGTGAATCTTCCTGGCATGTTTGGTCTTTATTTTCTGAAAAAATTAGCATTAGAATAGGCAGGCACATGACAATTAACCACATTGTTAACTTATGGCTACTATCAACACCTAAAACCATCCACATACGTACTATTTTACCTTCATTGATAATCTGGTCTATATGGAATGCGAGAAACAACTGTAAACACAAAGATATAGTTATCTCACATAAAAAGATAATCAATCATATATATATATATATATATATATATATATATATATATATATATATATTGCATGCTTATTTCTTTAGATTCTTCATCATCACTTACTCGAAAACAATGGATAGGTGACTCTCAGTTAGCTAAAGACTTAAGTTGCTTTAATCATATTAAACACTCCAAGCCTTTTATATATGTAAAATGGAATTTACCTTTACATAATCGTATTAAGCTGAATTATGATGGTTCAACTTTAATCAATGGTGAATCAAGTTATGGATTTATTCTAAGAGATGAACTAGGAAACTCAATTTTGGCTAAAGGAAGTGTAATAGGCAAATGTTCACCACTTACTGCTGAAATTTATGCATAATTAAATGGTTTGCTATGCTGTAAAGATAAAAACCTTAACATGATTGACATTGATATAGATTCTTTAGGATGTTTAACATGTTAGTTTCAGGAAAATATCCATTGCATTTAGAACAAATTATTCAATGCTGTAGAAATCTGATTAAGCCTCAAATGACCCTCAAACATATTTATAGAGAGCTGAATACTGTTGCAGACTGGTTAGCTAAGCTTCCACTAAAAGAACATTCAGACTTTATAATTAATGCTAACCATTCGTTTAATGTTCTATATACTATTATATTGCTAAACTCATTGAACTTATGTCACCTTAGGTTCTTTTGAGTTACACTAACAGCTTGGCAGGTTGAAAAACCTGACCACCAGCATCTCCACTTCTATACTTTTACAGGATACATGTACTTAAAGAGACATGAGGGAAACTGAAAAAAAGAAAGAAGACTTTAAGAAAGATGATGAAGATGCTGCTGATGTATTCAAGTTGTCGCAAACAAAAACATAAATATAGTAGTCTAAGGCAATTGGAACAACTAAGTAAACCAAATTGTAATGAGTAGAACAAATTGTAAATTTTCTTTCAACATCAATTAAACAAGAATTTTCTTGGGAAAAAAATAATAATTGAATGACCAATTGTTAGATTAGTTTAAGTTTTTTTACTACCACACTTTCAGATTGTTTATTATAATTATAAAACACATACATATAAAATACATAATGAAATGTTCGAAAAATTACCATAAGAGTATCTTCAAACTATTAAGATAAAAATAATTAGATTAAGTCTACTTAAATAAACTTAAATCTATTTAGTGACATCTGGTTTTGTTTATTCTGGGCTAGGGGTAATTTTGTAAAGTGTTTTGTGAAGTTTTGAGTATTAAGTGTTTGGTGTGTAAAGTAGTGAGATAATTGAGCAGCATGATTGTATTAAATGTTTATTACCCTCATTAATGAAAGTAGTTGGGGGAATTTATACTCTTAATTAAGGACCCATGGGCTTACGGGTCAAGTTATCAAACCGGGTCAAGTTTAAGGATCCATTAATCTTTTAAGTAGATTAGGAAATAGCTTAGTCAAAAGGAGTTTTAATTTTGTCATGTCCGGATTTTTTAGTGGCATGTCTTTGTTCGAATTACCCCTGTCCCGATTAAGCAGTGGGTTGTGTCTGAAGTATCTGTACTCATCAGTAGCCCCTTTTTTAGGCCTTGTAAAAAATATTTGGTAGGACTAAAAATTCACTACGTATTAGGAAGTTTATTTTCATCATTAACTCAGTTCGAAGTCTGTCCAAACTGATTTCTCTTTTCAGATTTCTAAGAGTTTTCTTCTTGGATTGTGGGACACATGTCAATATCTAGTTCGACCTACCAGTCGTTATTTCTCCTAGATCGGCGCACCCGCTAAGTCTAGAAAGTTACATAGACATTTAATCATTCACACGTTTGCAGTCTTTAATCATTGCCAAAACCTCTTTAACTTCTCCTAGGTAGTAGTTACTTTTTTACTATTATATAAATTCTCTTTCACTATTTCATTGTTTTCATCACTCAAAGATTTTCTAGAGAGATTTTCCTTCTTATCTTTAACTTTTTCTTGAGAAGTTTTATGTTCACAGCCAGAAACCCACTTGTTAAAGGTGGTTGGTTAAACTTATCAGAGTTAGAAAGGGCGAAAAAAGTTGAAAGAGAGAATCGCATTGCTGCTGGCCTCTCAGTTTCTCCAAGTGAGAAATCTAGTGAACCAACTTAAGAAGCTGATCAAGGATCATCCTCTTCCAAAAACCCCAGGCCTAGACAGTTATTCAAACCAAGCTTTTCACCCCTTCACTTAGGCTCTTCTGTTCAAGAGTCTCAACCTTCTGTTGTTAAAGAAAACGTTGTTTCGAGTATCAGAAAACCTTCCCCCTTCATAGCCATGAGTTCTCACGTTGAATAGTTTCCAGAGAAGACAACCCCTCACCGGACGACCCGTCTAACTAAAACTCAATCTATAGCTTCACTGCCAAAGCCCTCCGGATCAGAGGCATATAGAGAAAATTCAAGAGACAATCCCTCCAGATCGGAGGCATCTAAAGTAGTCCTAAGGCCAAGCCCTCCACATCCGAACCTCAACCGGACACCAGGCCTTTAGAGGCAACAGATGCTCAACCATCCAAACAGCTTCCGGTACCAGAATCTGACCCTCATTCATCCAAGACAGCCGATAAAACTTCCACAGTGATGGAAGATATAATGGAAGATAGTATCGAGGAAGATCCTTTTGAAACTGAGACATCAAACCACCCTCATCAATTCCCTCACCTCTGACAAAGAATCTCTATCAACCAGCCTTATCAATGCCAATCTAGATATACAAAAGAACTAAAGAACTAAAGAATGAGACAAAGACATTGAGGATGGACAAGGAAGATTCATCCACCAAATTGGCCACTTCGGAGACTTCCAGAACTAAGCTCCAAACTAAGTACTTCGGTTTGGAAAATGACCTCTCAACATTAAAGGAGGACCTGAAGACCAAATATGGTGTCATCCAAACCCTATCCGACGAGAATACTTTATTAGAAGGTACTGTGTTGAAGATGGCCAAGGAGAAATACGATTTGGTGAAGCAGCAGGAGCAAGTTATCCATGCAGGTATTGATAAATATACCAACGAAGTCATAGATTCGATAGAGAAAAGATATGATGAAGTCATGGCCAAGGAGAAATAGGATTTGGTGAAGCAGCAGGAGCAAGCTATCCATGCAGGTATTTATAAATATACCAACGAAATCATAGATTCGATAGAGAAAAGATATGATAAAGTCAGGTCTGACATGGTGCTGCTCTTTCATGAGAACTTTTTTCGAAGAGGACCCTTGGTCCCTTATGGAAATATGTGGAATACGACGATCTTCCAATTCACACCATGGTAGATGGCGACAATCACAACTACTCCAGTGGAATCGATTCCACTACTGACGATGAAGAGGGAACTGGTGAGAGTTCGAGTGCTGAACTCAGAAGTCCCAAGAAAGGTGGTGGTGGTGAAGGAACATCCAAAGAGAACAAGCCCTAAGGTTTAATCATATCTTTGTTTTCTTCTTTTATTTTTGTGAACAGTTAAAGTCCTTGGATGGCCAAGGCACATTTTGTAATACCATTCGGTTAGAGCCCGAATAAGTCTTTGAAATACTTAAAGTCCTTGGATAGCCAAGGCATATTTTGTTTTTCCTGTTCAGCTAAAGTCCGAATAGGTTTATTTATCAAATCTTCCTTTATTTAACACTTTCTTTCCTTTAAATTTTAATGGCTAATGTTTAAATAACACTTAGTATTTCAAAAACATTATAGTGAGAGTGTTTAATATATCTGATGACATGTATTTAATAGTCATCACACAACCAGGTTTATCCGATCTATTAAAGATCCAGTGATTTGTACTTGAATTGAGTTGTAGTAAAACCACACCGGATGTTTTAAGAAGGCATCACATTTTATTGAATGAAAAAATCGGACAACTCATTAAAACCTCCCCGCGCCACCAGGTAGGAAAGAATATGCCCTCAAAAGTTCAATATTCCATGGGTGCTTCAAAACCCTTCCTTCTTTGTCCTGAAGCCTATATATCTCAGGCTTAAGTTTTTCGGAGACCTCATAGGGGCCTTCCCAGTTTGGAGCAAGCTTACCGAACTGTTTCTCCTTGGTGTGTAAGAAAACTTTTCTCAACATTTTATCTCCCAGTTGAAAATCTCTTCTCTTGACCTTGGAAGGAAACCTGCTCATCATCAAGCCTTGGTAGTGGGTTGTTCTCATGTGAGCTTTAACCCTTCTTTCTTCAATAAAGTTCAACTGATTCCTAATTGCTAACTCATTAGCCTGTTCGGAATACTTATGGACCCTGTATGATAGTAAGGTAGCTTCTATGGGGGTTAATGGCATCCATCGCATACACCAAAGCAAAAGGACATTCTTGTATAGCAGCCCGATGAGTAGTTCGGTATGCCCACAACACTTGTTGCAGATAGCTTGGTCACTTACCTGCAACTCCTTCTAGATTCATTTTTAATCCGGACAAAACGGTCATGTTGGCAACTTCAACCTGGATGTTTGCTTGTGGATGGAAAGGAGAAGAAAAACAGTGTTGAATGACCATAGAAGCACAAAAATTCTCCATATCCTTGTTATCAAACTGTGGCCCATTGTCTGTGGTTATCTTTTGAGGAATCCCAAATCTGCAACATATATTGGATAGGATAAATTTAATGACAACCTTTGAAGTGGTTCCTGCCAAATGAGCTGCCTCTATCCATTTTGAGAAGTAATCAATAGCAACTATAATGGTTCTGCACCCTCCGAACGCCATTGGTAGATGCCCAACTAAATTCAATCCCCAACGAGAAAAAGGTATTGGCTCATAAATAGATTCCATTGGTACTGCAGGCACATGAAATTCATTGTCATACCTTTGACATAGATTACACTTCTTTACCATTTCTTTAACATCTGCCATTATGGATGACCAATAGTACCCAACCAACAATACCCTCTGGGTTAGTGCCATGTAGCCACAATGTGCTGATCCTTCTCCATCGTGCAGTTCGGATAAAACGAATTGAGATTCTTCAACCCCCAAACAACACAAGAGAGGTCTGCATTCTTCCTCTTATTTGTTCTGATTTTATTGTATGGATGGGCATTCTTGTATATGAATCCAAGGGTATGACTCAAAATATGCTATGGTTGCCAAGGAATCTGCCAGTGTATTCTCTGACCTAGGAATATGCTCATAACAAACATTTTTTAAGTTGGATGGCACCTATTTCAGGAGAAGTAAGTATTTGATCATATGTTACTTCTTGCCCTCAGACTGACCTTGAACATGATGGATGAGAAGATGGGAGTCACTCATCAACCTAACCCTTTTAGGCCCACATAGGAAAGCCAATTTAAGACCAGCTATAATCGTTTCATATTCAGACTCATTGTTAGAGGCCTTGAATCCAAAGCATATTGCCTGGTACATTTTATCACCATACGGAGAGGTTAGGCGAATTCTAGCTCCACAACCCAATGTACTTGATCCTACATCAGTTCGGACTACCCATTATTTCTTGGTTTTTTCTTCTGAAGTTTGTGTAGAGCTCCTATCCGAGTGGAACTCTACTAGGAAAATAGCAACAAATTGAGCTTTGATAGCAGTTTGTGGGGCAAAATCAATGTCATAATCATCCAACTCTACTGACCATTTGGTCATCTTGCTTGAAATGTTTGCCTTATGAAGAACATTATTCAATGGGAAAGATGTTCGGACAATGATGGAATGAGACTTAAAATATGGCCTCATTTTTCTTGCTGCAATTACTAAGGCTAGTGCCAACTTTTCAAGCTTCAAGTACCTCTTCTCAGCATCTATCAAACTTTTGCTGATGTAGTACACCAGACGAGGGTAGTTGTCCACTTCCCACACCAATACTGTGCTTATAGCACATTCTGACATAGCCAAGTATACATAGAGTGTTTCTCATTGAATGGTTTTAAAAAGAGTCTCCAGTGAGGATAAGTGTTTTTTTATTTCAACAAAAGCTTGGCTGCACCGTGGAGACCAATTAAAATCTTTAGCATTCTTCAAGGTTTGGAAAAATGGAGCACACTTGTCCGAGGACCTTGAAATGAAACGATTCAAGGCAGCCAACCATCCAGTGAGTCTCTGCACTTCTGCAATATTCCGAGGAGGATCCATTTCCAATAGAGTATTAAGCTGATCCGGATCGGGCTGTATCCCTTTCTCACTTATTACATACCCCAAAAAATTTCCGGATCGAACCCCAAAGACACATTTTTCTGGATTCAGTTTCAAATTCACAGTTGCCAAATTAGCAAATGTCTCTTGAATGTCAACTATGTGCAAATCCTCCTCCAATCTTTTAACCATCATATCATCTATGTATACCTCCATATTTCTGCCAATATGGCTAGCGAATGCTTTGTTCACCAACCTCTGATAAGTAGCCCCAACATTTTTCAATCCAAAAGGCATCACCTTGTAACAATGGAGACCTCTGTCTGTTATAAAGGTAGTATGATCTTGGTCCTTCAGATCCACCTGTATCTGGTTGTACCCAGAGAAGGCATCCATGAAAGACAACAATTTGTTTCCAAACGTTGAGTCTACCAACTGGTCTATCCGGGGGACTGGATAAGATCTTTTGGGAAAGCCCTATAGAGGTCAGTAAAATCAATACACATACACCATTTCCCATTCTTTTTCTTGACCAACACTAGATTGGCAGTCCATAAAGGATATTGGAATTCCTTTATGTGCCCCATCTTGGTAAGGCGATCAACTTCTTGAATTATTACATCAGCTTTCTCCTTAGAGAAAGATCTCCTTTTCTGCACAACAAGTACAACATCACTCTGGATGACAGCTTGTGTGAGATAAAGCTTGCAAGTACTCAAGTTACATCATCATTGCACCAAGCAAAGACATGCTGATTATTTGATAAAAAGGACAACAATTTCTTTTTCAACTCTGGCGCCATCTTGAAGCCAACCTTGATATTTGTACCCTCTGCCAAGAAGTAGGTTTCAATCTCTTCTACTGGTATTATAACACTAGGGGCCTCTCTGGGGTCATCAATCTCACCTTATCCCTCAGAAGGCCCCAGTAACTGCTAATCTTCATTTATCCGAACTGCTCCCAAAGTTTTAGGAGCAAGTACAGTTGCATAGCATTCCCTTGCTATCTTCTGACTACTTCGGACAACACCCACCTGCCCTTGAACTGCATACTTCAAACACTAGTGGACTGTTGAGGCCACAACATGCATTATAGAGAGCTAGGATCTTCCAAAGATTTCATTGTAGCATGTGGGGAAATCTACCACAACAAATAACACCCTGACCAGCTTTTTAAAAGGCCCCTTGCCCAACAACACCTCTTCCTCAAACTCCCCGATTACATCCGCAAAGCTCCATGTGAAGCCCACAATGGTTCTGTTTGACCGTTGAATAACAACCGGATTTTTCATCTGCTTGTAGGAGCTCAAGAAGAGGATGTTTGACGAACTGGCTGTATCTATCAGAATTCGTTGGATATCATTGCCCCCAATAGATGCTCCTATCACCACAGCATCCTCATCAGGCCCATCAATATTTATTAAATCATCCTCATCAAAAACTATAAATGGAAGAGGGGTTTGGAACTGATAAGAAGATATGCCCCCTTCCCACTGAGTAGCTAGACTATGAACATGCCTCTTTCTCGATGAAGAAGTATGTGCTGTCATGGTATCTCCTCCAAAGATGGTGAGTGACTCAAAGAAACTGATTAGTCCGGACATCGTTTTGGTCTGCTCTGTTACGACCCCCACCTTATTCTGAGTTGGATCGGGATTCAAATAATCAGAATCAACATCAAATCTTTCAAGGATCACCATTGCTTCTTCTTGGGCAGATGTTCCCACATTGTTTATAGGACCTGTCTAAGGAGCATTGTCAGGCCTGTTTCCACTTCTTCTTTTGAAATAAGCTCCCGGTTTGCCTCTTTCAATAAGATTCTGCACTTCTTGTTTCAAGGCTATGCAGTCTTAAGTATTGTGGCCTATATCATTGTGATATTGGCAAAAACAAGTATTTCGACTCTCTATAGGGGACTGCAGTGCTGTTGGTTTCCGGAAATGAACTTCTTCCTTAGTCTTGTTATATATTGTGGCTACATTCTCTTTCAATTATGCAAACCACTCTGGTTGAACCCAAGGACCTTTTTTACTCTTTGATTGCTGGCTTTGAGATTGATTCTGGTTGGACTGAGTTTGTTTAGCCCTGTTGGACCCTTGTCCGATCGCCTTAGCCTTATATCCGGACTGGTTTTGAGCTGTTGTGGTGCACCTCTGCACCCTATTTTCTTGGTTTCATCCATATTAATCTGATTTCCTACCTGATTTAACAAGCCACCCCAAGTCATGGGTTTCTTCCTGGTCACCGAATCGGCCAGATTCCCAGGGTTCAACCCTTGTCTCATGGAAGCAATTGCCACATGTTCGAAGCAATATGCTAACCCATTCTTGGTATTCACGAACCGACTTATGTAGTCCTTCAAAGACTCATTTGGCTCTTGGTAACAATAGATAATAGTATCCCCATTTCCCTTCACCTCCTTACTTCCCATAAACTACATTCGAAAAGCAACCAAGAATGTATCAAAGTTTCTGATACACCCATGGGGTAAGTTGTTGTACAACTTAAGAGCACTTCCCGTAAAATATTAGAAGAAGGCTCTAGACAGAAGTTTGTCATCATCATCGAAATTCATCATGAAGTTCTTGAACTGCCCCAAATGGTTGTCTGGATCATTACTTCCATCATACTTCTCTAATTTGGAGCTGTCAAACCTTTTGGGTAGGTTTCCGGACAGTATTTTGGCAGATAAAGATGACTGTCTCCAATTCCTATTAAAACTGAAGAATGTGTCTTCATTAGGCGTTGCAAAAATACCTGGTTCGGTCTGAAAAGTAAAAGGATCGGTCAGTAACTGATCAACATGCTTATGGCTATGGCTATGAGATGACCCTTTGCCCAGATGCCTTTTAAGCCTCCCATGCCTATATCTCTTTCTTGAATATTTTTTAGCTAGTTTTTGTTTCTTTCTAGACCTCCCTTCATCACTGCTTGATAACAAAGACTCCTTAAGCTTAGCCTCGTTCGAAGAGCTGTTGGAGGACTCAAATCTGAACTTTCAACTGACTTAGACCGGTGAGTCTTCTTAGAACTAACATGATGGGTCTTTTTTGAACTCAAATGAGTCTTTGCTGATGGATCATTCTCCCTAAGGTTGTCAGTATGATGAATAGCTGACACCCCTGACTTCTCTCTTATACCATTTTCTGCTTGTTTTATGGCCCTTAACGCCTCTATGTCTGCTCTTAACTTGTCTCGCTCTTCGATGGTGCATTCCTTGTTTTCCCCAACTACCTCCACCATAGGTGGTGGAGTTCCATGCTCATTCGGATTTATCTGAACTGGTCTTCTCTACTGGTTTTGAATGCAAGATTCAGGCACCCTCGCACTCCCACTGTGGTCGCAAATTTGGTTTGGTTTATTCTGGGATAGGGGTAATTTTGTAAAATGTTTTGTGAATTTTTTGAGTATTAAGTGTTTGGTGTGTAAAGTAGTGAGATAATTGAGCAGCCTGGTTGTATGAAATATTCATTACCCTCATCAATGAAAGTGGTTGGGGTATTTATACTCTTAATTAAGGACTCATGGGATTATGGGTCAAGTTATCAAATCGGGTCAAGTTTAAGGACCCATTAATCTTTTAAGCAGATTAACAAATAGTTTAGTCAAAAGGTGTTTTACTTTTGTCCTGTCCTGATTTTTTAGTGGCATGTCTTTCTCCGAATTACCCCTGTCTGGATTAAGCAGTGGGCTATGTCTGAAGTATCCGAACTCATCAACATCAACTTGAGAGTCTCAAACTCTCAAAATGACCTCTTCAAACTGCCTAAAACCTTCTTGCTCAAGACCCTTCTAATTCCTTCCTTATCATTAGAGAGATTGAGGTATCCTCGAACTATATATTCATAAATAAAGCGGAAGAATCCTTTCACAAACAGAAATCCAAAGAAAACTAATTCAAGTTTGGGAACATAAATACTAAATTCTTTCATAACAACGTAAACAACTGCATTCTCTACAACAAAAATCACCTCTATCAGGAACTTTAATTCTATTCAAGGAACCAGACACCCTTCAGAGTACCCTGGTCTTCCCAAGGTCTCCTCCCTTATTTCTTCTAAAGTTAGTCAATCAGCAAAGACCTTAATGACCCGTCCTATCACTTGCGAATAAATCGAAGATTCTCTCTTTTGCATTGATAGTAAGAAATCCCTTGGCCCCGATGGTTTTAACTCTAGTTTTTTCAGAAACTCATGAAACTTCGCGGTCAATGATATTTGTTGTGGGGGTCTAAGATTTCTTGAGATCTAGTAAAACAGATCGTTCATTAAATCATACTTCTATTTCTCTTATCCCTAAATCAAACTCCCCCTACTTATGCTTATGACTTCCGCCCCATTGCTTTATGTAATGTCGTCTATAAAATCATCTCTAAGATTTTAGCCAACATAATTAAAGACTCTCTCCCCTACCTGATTGATAATTCTCAATCAACCTTTGTGGCTGGTAGAAAAATCTTGGATAATATCATTTTATCCCAAAAATTACTAAAAGAATACCATATTAACTCCAAAGGTAATCGTGTTACCTTCAAAATTGATTTAATGAAAGCCTTTGACAATGTCAACTGACACCTCATCATTGACATTCTTGACGTCATGGAGTTTCCCGACCAAATGATACTTAGATTATACAATGTATTGCTACCCCCTCTTATATTATTAATGTCAATGGTGATACTTCAGAATTCTTTCAAGGTAGGAAAAGACTCCGGCGAGGAGACCTTTTTTCTGCCTACATGTTTGTCATGGTTTTGCAAGTCATTTACGATATTCTCAAAAAGAAAATCAAAGACCATGAATTTAATTTCCATTGGAAATATCATAAGATAATAATTGTTAATATTTTCTTTCCGACGATCTAATGATCTTCTGTCACGGTAATATCAAGTCTCCTATTCTTATCAAAGAGGGCCTTAATGACTTCTTTCTTCTTTTTGGGCTGCAAATAAGCCCAAATAAAAGCCAGATTTTCCTATTTGGTATCAAACCCACTCTCAAAACTAACCTTATTAATATATCTGGCTTCAATGAGGGCTCTCTTCGAGTGAAATACCTGAGTGTCCCCATGGTCACTAGCCGCCTTTCTCATGCTGACTGTCGTCCTCTCTTGCACAAAATCACGGCTCGCATTGGTTCATAGACTTCTAAGTATCTCTGTTATGTGGGTCATCTCAAGCTCATCAAATCTGTTCTTTTCGTTGGGCAAGTTTATTGGTCCTCCATATTTATCATTCCTTTCTAGAGTTCTTAAAGAACTCACCCAAATTCTACGTCACTACCTTTTGACCAGTCATGAGATGAAACTCTACAGTGCGAAGGTGACTTGGGATAATGTTATAGTGCCCTTGTTTGAGGGTCGTTTTGGGATCATTGACTTAAAAATCTGAAATCAGGCGGCCGTCTTTAAGCTCCTTTGGTCAATCATTAGCAACTCCTCTAAGTCTATTTGTAGTGATTGGACTAAAATTAAGAAAATTAAAAAAAATAATTTTTGGAATACCCTTCTAGGCTCCTGTCCATCATGGACTTTGAAGAAAACTTTATCTCTTAGGCCTATGACCAATAATATTTTCAGAGTGGCTATCAGTAATGGTAAGACTACATCTTTTTGGTTTGACCCATGACTTCTCTCTACCTCTCTAGCGTCCCATTACAGCATCTTCATCATCCGTAATTCAAGGTTAAACGATAACATCATTCTCTTTGACTTTATTTCCGAGGGGCGTTGGATTTGGCCTATCGACATGAGATCTGCCACTGCTGGATATATAAGAAATCTCATAAAAATCTGTAATACCATCCTCTCCTCCCCCTCGAAGTATCCTACTTGATGATATCCCCTTCTGGATGACTAACGACGGAATCCTATTCTTCATAATCAAAGACACTTACAACACCATTCGTACGCATATCCCCTATGTCGGATGGGCGGGGCTAGTTTGGTACAAATATAATATCCATCGCAACTCTTTCATTCTCTGGCTTGCCATCCAACACAAACTCACCACCCAAGACAAACTCTTATCTTGGGGGATTTGTACACCCCCAACTTGTGTCATTTGTAACTCCGTTGATGAAAATATTTAACGTATCCTCTATGATTGTAGTTTCATTTAGATCATTTGGGAACAAGCTCGCGATAAGCTTGGTATTCCCTTAAGTAATAGCTCAAATTGGAACTTTTGGCTCTTTAAAGCGTCCAATCTCCCCCTTCAAGTCTTCGTCATCTCTAGCGGGCTTGCTTTAGTGCCACTATTTACTATATTTGGGCGCGGGGGAACCAACATAATTTTTGGCTCCCCAAGCGAACCTTGCCTCTGCTATCTCGTTTCGTTCTTTCGCCAATCTCCGTTTCCGTTTTCAGAGAACTAAAATTGGTTGGATCCTTTATCCCTACATCCTCTAACTTCATTTTATTTTTCTTTTTCATGTTTCTTTCACAAATTGCTGATCCTTTTTGGTAGACTATGCACTTCTGAGTTTAAATCTAGTTGATTTGTCTTAGTGCTCTCGTTTGCTTTTTACGACCTTTATTTATTTTCTATTATCTATCTTTTCTCTTAAGCTCTAAAAACGTATTTCAAAATGTGGCCTAGATATTTGATCATTTATTTCTTTAACACATTTAATTTAACAAAAAAAACAAATAATTAAATTTTATCCAACTAATAAAAAATACATCATCTGGCTAGCTATTCATGCATTTTATTTTTTAATTATCAAATAACTTATTTTTTAATATATTTAATTTAATAAAAAAACAAATAATTAAATTTTATCCAAATGATAAAAAATACAGATGATGTATATAACATCATCTGGCTAGCTATCTATGCATTTTATTTTTTAATTATCAAATAACTTATTTTTTATTTAAATAAAGACCATAAATTTAATGGCCATGCACATTTTTTTTAATGGTCACGCACATTTGAGTATTCCCAATTAAAGTCCATAAAACTACCTATTAAACTGGTACAGAACAGTATTTAAATTTAAACAGTACCTACCAATATCATGTCACATAATTTTATATAAACCATGCAAAATAATTGTTTGGTTGTCCACTCTTTTAAAAAAGTTTAGCTCATTAATTTGAACACCATAATTATTTTTCTATCGCCTTTAATTATTTATAGTCCTGAAAACTTCAAACCAAAAGAGGCCCAAAAACTTGAAAAGGAATTCTAAAATAGCAGAAATTGGGCTTTAGGCCCACCATTTCTAACCCGACACATGACCTTACACATCGTCACTGAGAGTAAGGTATAGCTTGAACAAAAAGAAAACATTTCATTAAAATCCTCCAACTCTACTTCCCTCATTACAAAGAGAGAGAGAGAGACGAAGACGAGGAGGAACAAGAGGAACGAAGAATACCTGTAAAACGACGCCGTATCTACCACCAGAACGATGTTTCGAAACCAGTACGACACCGACGTTACTACATGGAGCCCCGTCGGGAGGCTACACCAGGTTGAGTACGCGATGGAGGCCGTTAAGCAAGGCTCCGCTGCGATCGGTCTCCGATCGAAGACTCACGTCGTCTTAGCCTCTGTCAACAAGGCCCAGTCGGAGCTCTCGTCTCACCAGAAGAAGATCTTTAAAGTCGACGACCACATCGGCGTTGCCATCGCCGGTCTAACGGCCGACGGACGTGTTCTAACGAAGTACATGAGATCGGAGTGTATTAACTACAATTACACCTTCGAATCCAATCTCCCTGTTGGCCGACTCGTCGTTCAATTAGCTGATAAGGCTCAGGTTTCGTCTACTACACCTCTCTCAAATTTTGTGTTTCTTCCGATCCTCCTTTAGTCCTAACCTTAATTTCTTAGTTTTATAGCATTGTGGATACTTGTTTCAATGAGATTGGGCGCATTTCAGGGATTAGGGTTTTTAGTGTTTGGTTAGCTAAATTGGCCTGCAGTGTGCAATTTAGATCTCGTTTTGGAAATAAGTGTCTTTGAAAGTAGTCAAGTATTTGGCTGCAGAATCTGCTTGTATAAGTCTTTCGTGCTAAATTGATGCCATTGTGTTGTATCCAAGAAAATTATGTTCCCTATTTAGGAAATTGTTGCTTACATTTAGCTCAACCCTGGCTCACTAGACTGGCATTTACAAGTACTAAGATGGGAGTTGCAGTGGTTTGAGCTCTGCTGGACTTTCTAACTTAGTAGCTTATTTTATAATGAATAAGGTTTGTCTGTTATGATTACAAAAACGGGGGGAGAATCTGCGTTGTTGATATTGTTTTGCCCTTCTGTTGTGTAAAGGGTCCGACTAGGAGTAGAGTTGGGAGTAAAAATAGTCTGTCTGTGTTAAAATGTTTGCCTGTTAGGATGTTGGGTACTATGGTTTAGGATTCTATATGTTTGCTCTTTTAAATACCATTGCTTCGATTTCAAAAACACTTGAGTTATATTTTTTAAATAAATGCGTAGTCTTATACTGTAAATAGCATATCGTTCCTCTCTGTACTTGGCATTTGCATCGGATCTTGTTATTTTCAGCTTTGTCAGAATTTTATCATGTAAATATTGTTAACATTGCCTATTTGAGTAGCTTATTTTGAAAGCAGCCAGCTGTTTACCAGTTATTTGTTTTATTTTTGTATTTTATAATCAGTTTTAATTTCTCAGTATTTAGTGTATCTTGGAGATGTGTTTGAGTTCCAGTTGAGATATTAAGAATGGTATTGAGATAATGCCTCAACATTCTTCCAGATTTGGATTTTCTTAAAATTCGGAGCAACATGCCAACTATGAGTATACTTGTCTAACTTCATAAGTAGAAATTTATATGGGGCTTGGCATATGTACTGCTTGATTAGTTTTGAATTTCAGGAGTGTAAACTTCTTTTTTTGTTATGGCAGATTATAATTTTGAACTATTAAATCGTTTGCATTTAGTTTCATCCGAGTATCAACATCACTAGAAAGGAAAAATTTAGAGTGTTGATTTGTGGTTTGAGGTGGCCTAAATGACATTCTGCTTCTAACTTGTGCTCTTCTGCACTGTTCATTTGGATGGTCTTCTGAATTTCAGAAATTCTATGTGCCATATGTTTTTGGTTTAAAGGTTGCTGCAGTGTGTGCTTTTTAGTTAAGAATTATAGTACCTTTTCGCCTATTTATCTTTGTATTCACTAGCTGATAATTTTTTAGTTTTCTTCCCTATTCTAAACAAGTTAATAATATATACATCCCTACGATATGTCCCTCCTCTTAGGTATATTATTTCCTTGTATTCAGTTACAATTAAAAAAAAATCCTGTAGGAGATGTTGAGAATGAATCGTTCTCCTATTACATAATTGGATTTCACTCTCAAGATTCTATCTTGCTAAGGCTAAAACGTGGTAAAATTTTATTTTGGGTTTTAGGTCTGTACCCAGCGATCATGGAAAAGGCCTTACGGTGTTGGTCTACTAGTAGGTGGTTTGGACCAATCTGGACCTCACCTCTATTACAACTGCCCAAGTGGAAACTACTTTGAATACCAAGCATTTGCAATTGGATCGCGCTCACAAGCTGCAAAAACATATTTGGAACGCAAGTTTGAAAACTTCATGGACTCATCACGAGATGATCTGATCAAGGACGCTATCTTGGCAATAAGAGAAACTCTACAAGGAGAAACCCTTAAGAGTTCGCTATGCACAATCGCTGTTTTGGGTGTCGGAGAATCATTCCATGTTCTAGATCAGGCCACAGTACAAGCCATAATCGATACTTTTGAGGTAGTACCAGAGGAAGAAGAAGAAGCAGCTCCTGCGGCTGATGAACCAGATGCCGCTGGCGGCCCTGCTGGCGCTGGCGCTGCTGGTGCTGCTGAAGGTGCAGCTCCGATGGAAACATAAGGATAGAAGAGTCAGTAAGCAATCATCACCTGTCTGTTTTGATGAAATTTTAGTGGCATGACTTGATAGAACCTCCTAGCGTTGAACTAAAATTTTCTCTTAATCACTTGTGCAATTTATACTTTCGTTGATAAAATTACTATGCTTCCGCTTCCAGCTTATTTGTTTATTTATGTTTAAACTTGAACTAGCTATTTCCTATATTTGTCTTTTATTTGCCGTATAAGGATTGTGCTTTTGTTAATTTATCTGGTAAGGTGCGAACGGTAGTCTGTATTTTTAATCGTAATTGGGTCTATTTCATATCTCTGTTTCCAGAAGTTTCTCTTATTTGGCATGTTAGATTTTGCCTCTTTCTTTTCATACAATATGGTATAATTTTGTTTGATTTTAATGCAAGTGTGATTATTTAAAGTATGAAGAAGTAAAAGGTTGCAAAAAAATCATCAGATTCTGGTATATATAAATATATACAGCAATAAAAAAAATACAATAAAAGCATTACTCACTTTATACATATATGAAACACAACATGGGGATTATATAATAGACCAGTTTTACATCAAAAGAAAAAGGAAAATATAGGAAGAAACTAAAGATAAAGATGGATGAAGTGGTATTATTTGTTGTTTTTATTTCCATCCTTTTTGGGGTGCAAATCGGAGTTCCGTTTCGCTGTGTAGAGCTGAGGAGTGTAACTGTTGGCTCTACTTTCTAAAACCGGTGGTTCATTCAGAAATGCCCAATTGCTCTTAGTCCACCTACAAATTTGTTTGTATATTCATAAACAATCCATTTTAAATATAAAAATAAAAATTATAAAAATAAAACTTACCATCCGGATTTACGTTTGATATTCTCCAAGCTTATTTTTTTCATATCAAGATCACCCTTCCTGTCAGGACTTGGATAAGTGCTTGATCTTGTAAATTTCGCCATAGCTGATGACTCCATCACCATATTATCCTGTTATGAAATTTTATTAACACTTTAATCAAATACACCAATCAAATAATAATGAATATTATTTATATGATGAGTCTGTTAAGAGACTACTAACCTGGGATTTTGGTGATAAATTAGAAGGAGATGGGATAGAGTCTTCGTCGGTGTTCTTCTTGGTTTTCCAGAAAGCATCGATCTCTTCTTTTGTAAGTGAGTTTCTGTGTCCACCTTTGTGTCCACCTGAAACCAAACACATATAAATTATAGAGCTATGTAGTAATTTGATAGTTTTCTGAAGAATAACATAAGATTTTGAATTTATATAGTTACCTGATTTTTTTTTATCCCATCCTGCCATTAAGGAACCCATTTTTAGTATATCTTGAATTGCTTTCCTTTGGATCTTTGTTGTTGTTTTTTTATACAAGATGAGCATGTTTTTATAGCCAAAATTTAACCTGGGTCGTGCTGACCTCATCAACTCTTATCTTATCTGGTATATATATTTACCAGATAAGATATACAGTATTTGTTTTTATTTGTTTATTGCATGTTGATCCAATTCTTGTTTTGCTGTGCTTATACATAGTCTTTCCAAGATTGTTTTGGTATATATATATATATATATATATATATATATATATATATATATATATATATATATATATATATATATATATATATATATATATATATATATTTGAGTTTACAATTAGAAACATTCCTCGATTTCGTTCGATTTAAATGGAAGAATAACATTTTAAGTTTTTTTAGGGCCGTATAGAGAGAAGATTAATTAAATATATCATTGAATAATGTTGGGGTGACAACCAAAATTCCACATTCCACATTTGAAAAATCAGTGGTATATAAGTATGAACATATCTCAACTAGTACGAGACCTTTTGGTAGTGGACCAAATGCAAAGTCGTGCGGTCCTCGGGCGCCAAAACTGAGATCATGTTGTTTTTACTTATATACACCCATATTCCCAACACATGGTATCAGAGTTCATGATGAACAGCCATGCCCTAGTCACCCATATTCCAAACACATGGTATCAGAGCACCAGGCCCAGATGGAACACGATGGTGGTAATATTCTCGGAGGTCAAACGTGATGAACCAGTAGCCATGCTCAAGGTGATCTGCTCTAGAGATCCTAGTTCGCAGTGCTTGTGGCTCATCAAGCAGTGTGGCTTGATTGGATGAAAGTCAATTGAGAGGAGGCTAAAGTGGTACTTTGATCGAGAGGAAGATTTGTTAGAGTGGCGACCAAAGTCCCACATCCCACATCGGTTAAACATGGTAATGATCAGTGCTATATAAGTAAGAACATATCTCAACTAGTATGAGGCTTTTTGGAAGTAGACAAAAAACAAAGCCATGAGAGCCTTCGGGGCCCAAAGCGGACAATATCATACTAGTATATGTTCATGTTTTACAACATTTAAATTGGACAAATATTATAATAGTATAAATAGAGACATTCATAATCTAAAACAACATTTAAATTGGACTTTTTTAACTACAATTATTGAGGAACAAATGGAGTAATATCTAATAATTGCAAACTGAAATATTCATAATAGTATAAATAGAGACATTCATAATCTAAAACAACATTTAAATTGGACTTTTTTAACTACAATTATTGAGGAACAAATGGAGTAATATTGATGCAGATAGTTTAGCGCTGGAATTTATGAAGACTGGCGATCACCCGAAGAATGCGGTGAATTGACAGTTGGGGAAGGATGATGTAGCGAAGATTGCGGATAAACTGGTTTCTTGGTCAGGTATCGGAATTAGGTGAAATAGGTACTCAAATCGAAGATTTCGACGAGACCGTAAGATTTCAAAACTGTGACTTGTCACAAAGTTTAATACCCAAATTCGACCTCTAAAGCCTTCGAAAATCAGTTTTCATATTTAGACGTTATTTTATTTATTTATTTTAGTTTCTAGACATTTATGTAATTTTATTTATTTGATATTAGGGTTTTGGATAGATGCTATATAAAGCATCCTATACCTTATTTTGTCGTCAGACTATTTTGATTAAATAAAAAACAAAATTAGGGTTTATCCCTCTTTTAAGCTTCTGCTACGTTTCACTCTATACCATAGTGGTATCAGACACAGGCAGTCCTGCGCGATGGTCCGAGCAAGAATCAGCGGTCGCGGTGGCCCTAGAGTGACTCGATATACTAGTGATGTAGATGATCGTGACGATGCTGACCTACGCCGTCAGGTAGCCGATCTGACCCGGCAGATGGCTGTTCTTACCGCCAAGCAACAAAGCACGGAGGTTGAAGGTATGGTTAACCCTTTTGGGGAGGGGAGCGACCAGACTACTTCTAACCCACGCCGCTGGGAGCTTGGGTTCAAGATAGACGTCCCGGATTTCGATGGCAGCCTTAAGGCGGAGGCACTTATCGACTGGCTATCACAGATTGAGGAAGTCCTGGACTTCAAGGAGGTCCCGGAGGAGAGAAGAGTTGCATTGGTCGCCATCCACCTACGCGGTAGGGCACAGACTTGGTGGCAGCAGGTGAAGCAGAACCGCGCGCGTGCAGGTAAGGATAAAGTCCAGAGTTGGGATAAATTCAAACGAAAAATCCGCAAGGCTTTCCTTCCCTACAACTTCGAGCGGGAACTCTACCAGCGACTGCAGAATCTTCGTCAGGGACCCAGATCTGTTGATGAATATACCGAAGAATTTTATCAGCTGCTGGCTCGCACAGATGTGACCGAGTCGCCGCACCAGCGGGTCTCCCGCTACATTGGCGGGCTACGCCTCCAACTTCAAGACACGCTGAATATGTTCGATCCAGCCTCTGTTTCCGAAGCCCATCGGCGTGCCCTCCAGGCAGAAAAACAGTCGGCTCGCCGACCCCAGACTGGCGTAAGGACCGGTGCTCTTTCAAGGATCCCTGTGTCCAAACCAGCTTTCCGCCCGACACCTGATCCGATCCCTCCTGGGCGTGGAGCACCAAGCCATTCTTCAAGCAATTTACACTGCTATGGCTGTGGCGAGTTAGGGCATCGTCAGGTCGAGTGTCCAAATGCTGCGGGTGCTAGGGGTCTTTTCTCTCAGGAAGCGTTTGAACCGAATCCCATTGTGCTTGATGGTCCTCCAAAGTTTGATACATATGATGATGATATGGCGGAGGTTACGGCGGAGGTTGTGACAGTTAATGTGTTTGCAGATGTGTTTCCTATTGCTAGCCCTATTGGGACTGATGTGTTTGCAGAAGTGTTTCCTATTGCTGGCCATGTTGGGACTGATGTGTTTGCAGATGTGTTTCCCGTTGCTAGCCCTGTTGGGACTGATGTGTTTGCCGATATGTTTCATGTTTCTGACCGTGACACCAGCCTGGTGGGAGATCGCCCGAAGGCATGGGATCAGCGCCTACCGCAGGCAGAGTTTGCCCACAATCATGCCCTTCACCGCTCGACGGGTCTTTGTCCTTTCCAGGTGATGTATGGTGTGGTGCCCCGGGGTCTTGTCGACTTACTCGTCCTGCCCAGTAAAATTCGTGTTCACACAACTGCTGAGGAGCTTGTATCGCAGATTCGCCAAAACCACCAGACGACTTACAATCCACTTGTTTTGAGCACCGTCAAGTATAAGTCTGAGGCGGATTCTTATCGTCGTCCTGTTCAGTTCGAAGTTGGTGATTATGTGTGGGCAGTTTTAACCAAAAATCGGTACCCTGCTAGTGAGTACAACAAACTGGCCGTCCGGAAGAGTGGCCCGGTGGAGATTGTGGAGCAGATCAACCCGAATGCTTATCGACTGCGTTTGCCTAGCCATCTTCGTACGTCTGATGTCTTTAATGTTAAGCATCTGATTCCTTATGCAGCTGACTCTTCTGACGAGGAGACTGGTTCTGATTCGAGGAGGAATCTTTTCGCCCCCGGCGGGAATGATGCAGATAGTTTAGCGCTGGAATTTATGAAGACTGGCGATCACCCGAAGAATGCGGTGAATTGACAGTTGGGGAAGGATGATGTAGCGAAGATTGCGGATAAACTGGTTTCTTGGTCAGGTATCGGAATTAGGTGAAATAGGTACTCAAATCGAAGATTTCGACGAGACCGTAAGATTTCAAAACTGTGACTTGTCACAAAGTTTAATACCCAAATTCGACCTCTAAAGCCTTCGAAAATCAGTTTTCATATTTAGACGTTATTTTATTTATTTATTTTAGTTTCTAGACATTTATGTAATTTTATTTATTTGATATTAGGGTTTTGGATAGATGCTATATAAAGCATCCTATACCTTATTTTGTCGTCCGACTATTTTGATTAAATAAAAAACAAAATTAGGGTTTATCCCTCTTTTAAGCTTCTGCTACGTTTCACTCTCTTTCAAATATCTAATAATTGCAAACTGGCAAGAAATATTTGGATAATAAAAATGAACAGAAATATTCATAATAGTATAAATAGAGTGCTTCAGGTTGAAGACTTTTTTTTGAACTAAAACCTTCAAGAAATCACTTCCGAAATCTCCGACGAACCATTAAAAACATGTGAGATGCTTCTTCATCATCTCAGATTAATGATTTTGAGCCTGATATCCTAAATGATAGGTATTCATCGTACCAATTATATATTTCATTGTATTTTGATTGTACTTGGCAACTAGGTTTTGTATTTCTAGCTATATTATGTATTTCGATGGTATTTAGGCAATATTTGACAACTAGGTTCTTAGTTAAACTCATATTGTTCTTAGGTGCTTTCTAGGATATCGTTGATCATTTTACTTTATGGTTGGTAGATATATGATTTCAGAGTACTTTTTAGGGTTCTCAGGTGCATATAATATGTTATATTTTATAATTAGGTTGTAATGTATTGTCTGGTATCCTAGTTTAATGTTTTCAGATTCTATTTTTGAATTTTTTTTTCCAATGTGCATGTAAGATAAGAACCTATAATCGTATCTTTTTTATTTAACATACACAGACTCACATTTTCTTTATCTACCATATACAAGAAGCGCATGTTGCATTTCTGGTTGTGTGTTACATGTTTAGTATACCCGGACCCGCATGGTTGGTAGCACTAAACTCTTTTTAGTTGGTAGTATTAGACTCGCATAATGTTAGTAGCACTGGATTCGCATGGTTAGTATACACACACACACTCACATATTTGGTAGCATTAGACTCATATAGTTGGTAGCGAACGCATGGTTGTAGCTTATTTAATCAATATCTCTGAAAGCTTGCTTCTATATAACTGGTTTGGTTAGCATTATGAATCTGATGAAAGAGAAATTAATATAATTATTACTAAACACATAAAAATTTCAAAGAAAACACCTTTATATAATCTTAAAGGCTTCTTATGAGCTTATTAATGAGAAGTTTTTTATAAAAAAAATATCAGCTTATAACAGAGATTATAAAGACATACTCGGTGGAAGATGAAGCTCTCAGAATAACTAGAATCGCATGTTATAACCGAGATTATAAAGACATACTTGGTTACAGTAGAAGCGCATGCTTAATATAACTAGAATCACATGTTTTTGTTTATAATAGAAACATATGGTTAATATAACTAGAAACACAAGTTCGGTAACACTAAACTCGCATATTTGTTTGAAGTAAGATCGCAAGTTCAGTAGCACTAGAAATACATGCTCAGTATCTCAAAACTCACATGGTGTATTGTGTTTGATACTCACATGTTTGTTAACAATAGAATCACAAGTTTAGTAACGCTATACTCGCACCGTTTGTTGTATTTTACACGAATCAATAGACAAAGCCATTAGGACAAGGGATGGATCATGTTGTTACTGATGTGGTTGTTTATTAATAATCTTTATGTGCTCTACCATGTTCTATTCAGTATCAGGAGATATACTTTATTGGACAATGGTCTATTATGTCAAAGATATTGAAAAATAAACAACTATGATTGGTCCAGAATAATAAATGAGAAGCTTCTTCAGTCAATTAAAACTTGTGTCATTGATAAACCACAGAGAGTTATCAGATGTGTTACACTTTTAATTGCGCAAGCATAATCGAGGCCCACTATGATCCCAAGATGCTACAAATGGTAGGGATTAGATTCCAAATCATTAACCATATATATGATTAAAAAGATAAACCAGCTCAAAGATGACAAGATATCACATATATCTGTCTCGAATGTTATTTTTTAATAGAATCGCATGGTCATAATCAATAGTATCACATGGTGTATATTACATTTGAATCGCAAGGTTTGTAACATAGAAATCACATGGTTGTAGTTAATAGCACTAGAAAATCATGCTTGTAGAAATCACATGATGAATATTAGTAGAAATTACATGGTCATCAACACTAGGAATCGCAAGGTCATTAAAAATCACATGCTTAGTTTGGTTAGTCCTCCATGTTGCCTTGAGTTACTGACGAATATTTTACTAATGTATTTATCATCGGATAGGTTTTGGAGGGCGATTTAACACTCACAGTGTATGGAAGAAGAGTATTTGGTGAGTGTAAAGCTAGTGGGAACCAATATCTTGTATCAGATGATATGGCTAGGAAGAGGACTAAATCTGTAGGAAAAAACCAAACAGAAGGTCATCACATCCTAGGCAACCACCAACCAAGAAATCGCATGTTTAATATACAATAAATTGCATGGTTTAATATACAAGACATGGCATGTTTAATATACTTACAATCACATGTGATCACATGTTTAGTATATAAGAAATCACATAGTCAACACTTGAGCCCCCCGGTCCAGCAACCAACTAAACCAACTAGACAATATTCATAAGTGTTATGTAAAAGCCTCGAATCGTTATTTTATAAATGGTCTATCCAAATATATTAACAAGTCTTGCATGATATTTATAGTTCGAGAATCAAATATTCATCATTTAAAGTTGCAGATGAATAACTCAATCACCCCGAACAAGAATAAGCAAAAATTTGTCAAATCGAACAACACGAAGCCCAACACCAACACCTTCAACCAAAACCAAGACAGACGACAACAACAACAACAAGAACCAGCCTACACAAAGTTAGAAGAATTAAAACTCACCCAAATGAAACTAGCACCAACCGGCCCACATCTAGCAGTAACCCAACACATACAAATAAAAGATGTTGATAATTATTTAACAGACCCCACACAGTCCTATTTTGATAAGGTTGATCAGTTTGAGGCTGATGCTATCATGGAACAAAGTTGGATGCTATCGCGTTGGAGATGCAAGCTCATATTTTAAGAGATGCTGCTACTTATAAAGTTGTAAAAAAGACAACATCATGGGTAGGCGTTCGTGAAGCTTTAAGTGGATCTTTAGTAGATTAAAATCAAAATTTGAATATATATTATCACATACTATACAAACTGCATGGTTTAATATAATTAGAATTACACGTTTATCATACTATGAGTCTCATGCTTCTTATACTCAGAATTACATCGTATTTGACACCCTGTTTTCCATCTTTCAGACCAGCAAAGAATCAGTACAATAAGATAATGAGTGGTATGATTGGGCATTCCAAAGTCAAGAGAAAAAGCGACTTTCCCTGATCGGGAAATGAATACAACAACAAAGCAGGTTATTGATATTTGTGAATACTACAAAGTATTTAAGATAAAAAGGTCATAAAAATAAAAAGATCCAGAAGTATAGTATTTACCATTATCACAGTTTTCCAATAGACTGAATATGAGTGTGAGTATTTCATTGTAACAGTGGAGTTTAAGGTAGAAACACATTTCAGTTAAACTAGAACCGCTTGGTTAATTATAGTAGAAACGCATGTTCAATAACACTATGATAACATGTTCAGTAGCACAATACTCACATGTTTGGTTACAATATAAATGCATGGAGTTTGTAGCACTAGACTCGCATGGTGTTTATTTCATAATAAAATTGCAAGCTCAGTTTTATTAATCATCCATGCTTGATTACATTCACGCCACTTGTCATTTGGTAGATTATCGACACTTAGATTTATAATACACTTAAAGAAGACAATTGGAATGCACCTTCTAAAGATTTCGAAGGTTCTTACGTTTGTAAATTCAACGTGTTACAACTTTTTTCTCATGAAACGGTAAGTATAACTAAAAGTAGGTATCAATTATTAGAAAAAAATTGTTTGTAATCTTTTGTCTTAATGCAGACAACACTGGTCATGAATGGAAATATCACAAAAATCGTTGACGAAGTATTCGAAACTGTGTCATACCACACGTATTATGAGTTCCTTTTGGTATGGCACAAAAAGTAAGATACAATGAACTACTGAACATTGATGATTATTGATATGGAAATTGGAACAAAAACAAACTATAACCCACTATTGCTTTACAATTAATACGTATTTGACTACACAAACGAGATAGTTGAGCCATTGGTAAGTATTTAAAGTCATGCATGCTTCTTATTTGTTACTGGTCTTGCATCTAACCTTTTAACAGGTCTCAAATCCTGTTAACAGTTGGCGTATTGGCATGAAAAAAAAAAGATTCATACCTATTCTAAAAAACCCAAATAAAGTCAAAAGAACAAGAGATATCCCACTACAAAAAGTAGGAAGCCTTGAGTGTGACGTTTTTGTTTTTTAATATGCTAAATAAGTTATCTAAAATTAATTTATTCCTACTAGATACAGTGAAGACATGTGTAAAAATGTGAAAGCTCAAATGTTGGATTATTTCCTAAATGATGTAACACAAACTTCTGATGTTACCTATTTTGTACATATTTTGTAAGTAATTTATTTTTTTAAGTAAAGAAAGAGAATAGCGAGTACCCTTAGAATCACATGTTTACTATCATTAGAGACGCATGGTGAGTAACCCAAGACTCGCATGATGCGCAACCTAAGACTCGAAATACTCCTCTAAATATTCTGGAGATGAGAAAATATTATCCTTTTTATTTAAATATTGTTTACCAAATTTATACTCTGGAGATGAGGAAGACTTTTATTATCTTCCAGCAAAAAAAGGACGAAAATCCAACTAAATGAGGAAGATGAAGAGACTGAGGAAGTGGAAGTGATTGAGAATGACGAAGATGAGAATGATGATGAGAAAGAGGATGAAGACGAATAAGATTATGATGATGAAGACGAATAATATTCTGATGAAGAAGACTCTGGTTCTGATGTTTGAATGTTTTTTTCTTCTGTTTTTGTTAAAATGTTCAACCCTAATATATTATTTTATATGTCCAATATGTCTGGTATAGTTTAGTTTAAGTTGAATAATGAGTAATTTACAACAGATACACATGTTTAGTTATATTAGACTCTCATACTTTTTTACAGTGTTCTCGCATGGTTAATTACAATAGAAGCGCATGTTTAATGATAATCAAAACACATGTTCAATTATATCAAAAATCGTATGTTTAGTTTAGGTAGAAACGCATGTTTGATTACATTAAACTCTCATACTATGTTACACTGGTCTTGTATAATTAATTACTGTAGATTTGTAAAGAGTATAATATATTGTTTGAGTTCAAGTAGAAACACATTTTTTTAAAGTAAAATCATATGTTTAATTCAAGTAAAATCATAGGTTTAGTTTAAGTATGAATGATTTGATGAGAGAGATTAAATCTTGCCTTGTAAAGGGTTGTGTAGTAGGTAGTGGTAATGAAGAGTGTTGGTGAGAGTGGAGGAGGTTCCTCTAGTAGACACCTCGACGTCGGTAATGTGGAAGTGGTGGTAAAACTCTAATATATAGGAGAAAACCTATTAGAATTTTTTTGGGAGGTTCAAAACATCCTCTTCCCATATAAATTTTTTAAACTCCAAAAAATTATATGTATTTATGATAATATATAAGTGGTTATTTAACACTAAGATATATAAAATATCATGCTTATTTTTACACTGGCCTCTGATTTTGAGGTTTTAAGATGATAAAACCAACATAGATTTTATGCATCATATATTCACAAGTTTTATAGTATTACACATATTTATTTCATTATTTGATCAAATTATTAGAATAAATTACGATACATAATTTAATTGTTTCTTATTTATCTACGTTTATTTAGAGGATTATGCTAATACGAGATTCCGTTTTGTTAGAATGAGATCCGGCTATAATAAGATCCAATTTTAATAAAACGAGACCTTTAATAATTATCAAAATACTCTAGCTCTCTCTCACTAGCAAAACTTTAGATTTTCCAAATCGGACTCTACCAATCTGTTAAGGTATGCATTCTTTACTTTTTATTTTATTTTTTTGTCGATTTATATATGTATTTTTAGTTATATTTAGAGTTTAATATTTTGTTAAAAAAACTAGAATTTATTTATATATATAGTTGTTATTTTGAATTCAAATTAGTTTTATAGGTTAGGTTAGGTTAGGCCTATATCTTCGATTATGTAGTTTATTTTTTTTATTTGAGGTAACATGCAGAGATTTAGAAGTTTGAAGGGTTGAAGGTTGTTTTTAGTGCGATGCATGCGTGATTCGCACATGAACTATAACAACAATATAGTAGAAGAAAACACAATAACGTACAATAGTTTGGTTCTTGAAAGATAAGAAGTGGAACCGAAGAATGTTAGAAAGTTGAAGACTGGTTGATGATGGCTAATTTTCTTTTAATTGGTTTCTCAAAACTGAATGATTATCATTTGTAAAGGAATATTATTCTTCAATAAACATATTGTTGATTGATATCATTTTTAGTTTAAATTATATTAGGAAACAAATATACAATCTTTTATAGATCCATTAGTATTTTACCTTTTGTGATGCCATGCAATTCTTTCTTAGTCTTGTAGATCAATTATTTATTTAATGAATATGAGTAAATAATTTATATTTCAAATGTTTTTAATATATATATATACATATAACTGACATTAATTCTTAGTATAGCGATATTGGTAGAGATAATATATGAGTTAAATTCTACATATTTAGGTTGAATTTAATGTTTATATGGTAGCGGTATTTTAATCATTTCATTTATTAAGAATTGTTTTTGAATTGAAGGTCTCATTATAGCATAACCCTTGTTTATAACTTTATATGACTCAAACTTGTATGCATTTTTAATAATATCTTTTAGTTTTTAAAAGAATAAGAATATAATACAATAAATGTAATAAATTTATTATTATTAATTATACGATTATATTATTTAATAAAACTATTATC
The DNA here is from genome assembly GCA_036936605.1 of Limnanthes douglasii subsp. nivea. Taxonomy (NCBI): domain Eukaryota; kingdom Viridiplantae; phylum Streptophyta; class Magnoliopsida; order Brassicales; family Limnanthaceae; genus Limnanthes; species Limnanthes douglasii. Next base: position 123,878,829 of record JAUPFV010000004.1, read on the forward strand.
CATTTACTTGTTTTATTTTTATTTATGTTTGTGAAAGATGCATTTTAGCTTTTCATATATATATATATACTATGCAATACTTATCTATTTTTTCATAATACTTTGGATAGCCTTACATATTATATAAGATTATTTTTTTAACTCTATTTCTTATTTTTCACTAAATATATCTCTAAGATTTTTGTTTACGATTTTTATTGAATATAAATCTATTTCTACTTCTTTTTTATTCTTTTTTTTTCACGATTTCATTTTTTTTCATGATTTCATTTTTATTAACATCTCAGACCAACAAGTTTATTTAATATAGGCATTCAAATTGGAATGTGTTTTTAGATTTAGGATTTAAGATTGTTTGGAGATAGAAAACGACTTTATGTTTTACAGCGTTTTATATTTTTGCATTTATTTTATAAGTTTGTCTCGCATTCCATATCTTGCATCTCACATCTAACATTTCTAGATGCGATACCAATCGTATTCAATGTCTCGTATCTATCGTCAATCTTTGCTAGATGCGAGACCAATGTAAAATAGTTTTTGAAATGATAGATGCAGGATTAGTAGTAGCTGCGACACTAGTATTTATTAGTTCAGATATCGCTGGAAGCATATCATAGTGATTTTGATATTATCCGAAGGGAATTTTGAACAGAATAAATAAAACTAAATGAATGAACAATAACTTGAGTTGAACAATGACTGAGCTATGCGCCTAGCATCTCAATTCTTGAGCTTGGGGGCTCGTATGATTGACCCGACTATAAAACCGACCCGCACGACCCATGTGTCAGAGAAAAATAGTATAAATACCTCATCCATATCATTAATAAGGGTTTAAATTTTCCAAATACATTAAATACAAACACACATTTAATTTCTCTCACGATATCTTACAAAAATAGTTAATATCAACCAACTAAATGTTTGTTTTCCGGTTTTACCCTTGAACCATGTTTTACCATCATTAGTAATAAATGTGAAATATTTTAAAATGCATTTTAGATAGATACAAGATGAGTGATATAGCAAAACATGAGACATTGTAAGATATATTTTTAGAAAGATGCAGGACCAATGATGGATGTGATACATTGTAAAATATTTTTTAGATAGATCCTAGACCAGTAACATATGCGAGACATTGCAAAATATTTTCCAGATAGATGCAAGATATTATAAAATATTTTTTAAATATGCAAAAATAGTTGTAAATAACTGTAAGGTATGAAGTTTGTCATTTTTTATGAAATCTATAACAAACTCTAACAAATTACTATGACAAATTTATGTTGTCTTGAATAAGATGAGTTGTATATAAAACACAAAAGTCTATTTTGTAAATATATACAGAGATCAAATGGGCATAAAATTTCAAGTTTCATACCTTTTTCATATATTGGCTATATATTGACTTTTCATTTTCTTTTCTTTGTATCTTTTGTTTCGTATTCTCTGTTTTTTTACTCATGATATTACATAGTATCATAGTAGGTTTCATTGTAAATTCATGATTTCTTCTCTAATTTCTTGGTTTACTTTCAAGTTTTCTAAAATGAGAGATTGAATGAGGTTGACTATAAAACCTTAAACTGCCATAATTACAGTCTAGTTAATCCAATTGGAGCAATGATTAATTACCATTATGATAATATTAGAATATCAGTCACTAGTATTAAATTGACATATGAGGATTAAATGATTTGGAGTAAATCTGTAAAAATATAATTACCTGCATAATAAAGGCTAAATTTCAAAGATGGAATATCTCATAAGTTTGTTATAACAAGTGTACAATATTATTCTTGGAACCAATTAAATAACATGATTTTTTGTATAATCAATTCAATTTCTGATGAATTAAATGATCAATTTATGTTCATAGAAAATTCTAAGACTTCGTGGGATAAACATGTACAAATTTATGGTCTTTTTAATGAACCTATGTTGTATAATTAAAAAAGAGAAACCAATATATTGAATGGGGAAAACTTGAGTGTTATTGCTTACTTTTCAAGAATGAAAATACTATGGAATAAATAAAATGCTATAAAGTCATTTCATGATTGTCAAATAAACTGTATTTGTGGACTGTACAATGTAATATGTGAGAGAAAAGAATAAAAAAACTTACTTCAGTTCTTGATTGGATTAAACAATAATTATAAAAACGTCAATGATCAAATATTGCTTATGGATCCTCTTTCAAATGTTAACAAGACTTATTCACTTGTTTTAACAATGTAAAAGAAACAAGATATGAACCTACAAAGTTTTGAGCATGGAAATAGTTTATCAGTAATGATAGTAAAGTCTGAGCAAAATGAAGGAAAAAATATCATTAACAAAAAAATCTGAAATATGTTGTCTAGATTACAACCAGAAAGGCCACTCCAAATAATTTTGTTTTAAACTTATTTGTTATCTTAAGTGGTATGATAAAAAAACTCAAAAGAAAAACAAACCTTGGCTAGAATTCAACCAGTTATGTTGCTTATACACCTTTTGAGACATAAGGTAAATAAGGTGGTGAATATCAAGAACTTGTGAATTCAATTAAAAAGACGCAATAAGATTTATAAAGAATGATTAGTTGTAAAATTCATGCTAAAGTTGAGAGAGCAAACCTGGTTCAGTTTAATAAATTCACCAATTTTGTAGGTATGACTCAATCTCAAGACTTTAGAACATATACACAAGTTCATAATTTCTAGGTTATTTATTCAGGGGCTTCAAGTCACATGTGTTGTAGTCAATATTTGTTTCACAATACATATCATATAACTAATGATCCACCCATATCCTTACTTAATGCCACATCAGGAATAGTCAAATTTAAAGGATGAGTCAAGATCCATAAAAAGTTGATTTTATATAATTGTCTATTTGTGCCATCTTTCAAATACAACCTCTTGTCCGTAAGAAATTGCAATATTTCTTCTTCAGTTAACTTTGAATTTTATGATAAGTATTGTTTCATTTAGGACCGACACTTTAATCAAGAAATTTGAGCTAAAAGACAATACAAAATATTCTACATGCTTTATGCTAATTTTTTATACATTAAGTTCATTGAGAAAACTTGTAAAACTGTTTATTTATCAATTTCAAATTATTTTCTTAAGTTGAATATGCGATTATGTTACTTCTGTGATTAATGCTGATCTATGGCATACTAGATTTGGACATTGTCCTATGACTGTACTAAAATATGTTGATAAAATAAAATTTTCATAATTTTTCGACTATTTATGATGTGTGTCCCTTAGCTAAGCAACAAATATACTATTTGCCTTCTAATATCGTAAAATCATTATATTGTTTTGAGCTTCTTCATATAGATATTTCAGCCCTTATTATACTCATACCTTAACTAGAAACAAGTACTTCCTCACCATGTTGATGATTATTCTAAAAGCACATTGATATTCATATTAAATGATAAGACACTAGTTTATCATACCTGAAGAAATTTCATTATTATGTCACAATTTTAATATAATGTTAAAGTTGAAATCAAAAGAACTGATAATGGCACAAAATTTGCAAATCATCAAACCAATGTATTTCTAAAGTCTTTTGGTATTATTCATCAAATGAAATATTTTTATACTCCCCCCAAAAAATGGAATTGTATAAATAAAACATAAATATTTACTTCATATTACAAGAGCTCTCATGTTGTAATCAAATATCCTAAAATGTTTTTGGAGAGATGCAATTCTTACTGCCACTTACCTCATTAAGAGGATTCTATCCATCATACTTAGCTCGAAAACTCCTAGTAACATTCTCTTAGGCAAAACTCATAATATTAATCATCTTAGAGATTTTGGTTGTTTATGTTTTGTAACTATTAATCCATTTTCCTTATATAGGTTTGCTTCTATAACTTTAAGAGTTGTATTCATAGGCTATTATACACTTTAAAAAGGATATGAAGTGTATAACATTGACCTACACAGGTTCATGGTAAGTAAGATATAAACTTTAATGAAAATACGTTCCCATACAAACACCATAAAAATCACACTGATGAATCACCTTCTACTCTGATTTTTCCTAGTGATGAATGTCCTTAAAACATTCTTTACACTTAGAATTATTTAAGTTTAGAAGGCTTAAGTAACCAACACACTAGTACTAATCATGATTTGAATTTTAGTTATGAGTTTACTACTACCTTGAATACTCATCAATCTGCTTCATTAAAGCCTAAATCTAAAGGTTTAGAGGAAACAAATTCACCTCTCTTATCTGATATTAGCACATATAAGAGACTCATTGGAAGACACGTATATCTCAGTTTAGTAGGTTTGATATTACTTTCTCAATTCAATAAATAAGTCAGTTTGTTCAGGACCCCACAGATTCCCAGTGTTCAGTTTGCTATATATCTTAAAATACTTAAAATGATCTCCTTAGAAGGGTTTTTTTATCCCCGCAACACTGGTCTCTAACGTATTTCCTACTCAAATGTCGATTGGGGAGCTTTTCTTAATATCAGAAAATATGTTACTAGTTACTGTGTGTTTTTGGGTGATTGCTTTTTGTCATAGAAGACCAAGAAACATACTACATTGAGCAAGATTAATGCAGATGTTGAATACATGGAAATGGTAGCCACTGCCTGTGAGATGCAATAGATTTCCTATTTATTAAATGATACTCATATAACTATTTATCTTCCTCTTCAACTCTACTATGACAACATGACTGCTTTGCATATAAGTTCCAATCCAGTAATTCATGAACGTATCAAACATCTAAATATATATATTGTCATGTGGTAATGAATCAATATGTGGTTGGTTTTATGCATACTCTTCATTTGTCTACCAAAGTTCAACTGACACACATGTTCACTAAAACCTCGACTTATCCACTCTTTCATAGTTTGTTTTCCAAGCTCAAACTGAATTTTTTTCCAATGTCAGCTTGAAGTTTGTCATGGTTTATGAAATCGGTAACGAATTCTAACGAGTTACTATAACAATTTTGTTATCTTCCAGAAGATGAGTTGTATATAAAAGACAAGAGTATTGTGTAATTGTATAAAAAATTAAGTAAATAAAATTGGGCAAGGCTAAATTGAGACCCCATTTGGCTATAATGAGACCACATTTGGCTATAATGAGACCCAAAAAAAGAGTTATTTACCCCTGATATAAAAGCTGTATTTTCAGCCCAAAAACCTCTTTTCTTTCTTCTTCTCTCTTCTCTCTAGCAAAAACTCTCAAAATCCTGAAAAAGCTAAGTATTTGTTCCTTCTTCTTTTTCTTACAGATTTAGAGTTCTCCTGTTCTTGATTCGTATTTCATATTTCGTTTTTTGTTTGATCTCTCGACTTCTTTCGATCTAGATCTAAGCTTTTGTTATTTCGATTTGGGGATTTTTAAGAATTAGGGTTCTTGAAATGATCTTATGAGCTGCATCTTCATGCGCCGTATTCGTATCTTGCATTCATTCTCCGTTGTATTCCTCTACTGGTTCTACGTTTTCTCATGAATTAATCATGTCCGAAATCTAATCTTAAACTTCATCTTTTACGTCCCAATACCAAAATCGTAGTTTTAACTAGTCATCACATACGTTGAATCATAGCATTTTGAGCAATTATAGAACAATTAGAACAACTCATGGCCTCTGCCAATCCTAAATCTGATACATGTCCGAAGAATTTACTGGCCAATGAAGAAAAGAAGAAGAAGAGAATGGAATCGAATAGGGTATCAGCCAAGCGTTCGCGAATGAGGAAGCAACAACAAATGGGCGATTTTATAAACGTAGCGAACTTTTTTAGCACATACGAATTTATATATATATATATATATATATATATATATATATATATATATATATATAATACGTATATATATATATATAATACGTATATCGCGTATGAAAATAACCTAATCGACCGGGTGTACATTTTGGGAAACAATACAAAACAACCTATATATACGCACTATGATTACGATATTATCTAGAACCATATTTTTATAATTATAAAATTATGGTTCTATATATCACCATGGGTCCGCTATCCAACAACTTTGGTTAATGGAAGACATTATCTATAAGTCGTATTTTTTTTTTCTTAAAGACTCTGTTAGTGTGTTACCAACCGCTGATACATTCCATTCCACTTGATTTTGTCTATATAAGCCCACAGGTTTCTTAAAACCGGTGCCCTAATGTTATATGCGACACGTGTTTGCCAGCTGTCGGCATCCGTCTGTTTTGTTCTACACATTTCTGCCACTGTCATGGTTTTCAATGAGTCCAAATTGTAAAATACTTCATGATTTCTTAATTTTGCAGCATATCCCCATCCTATTAAATTCAATATCGGATAGGATACCGTCTACACCTCAGCAGCTATGTAACGAATTTAAACGATATTTACTATTCCGTCCCAAAATATTTACCATTCTAGAAAATTGTTTTTATCCCAAAATATTTGTCGTTTTAAAATTCTAATACAAAATCGATTATTTTTATTGATTTACACTGGTCTAATGGTTTTTTTTTTTTACTTTTTATAAAAACGAGAAGTAATTATAACATTTTTTAATATCCGTGTATAACTTTAAAACGACAAATATAATGAGACGAAAAAAGTAGTACTTTCTGAGTTCCAAATTATTCATAAATTAAAGAAGATAATCATTATTTTTTGAGTAGGTAATTTTTTATTTTATTTTACATACATAATCTTTCTATTTAATACAGTATAGATGGTGAACAGACGCAGATGATAAAAATATAAACAAACCATTAATACCATCTTGGAATTTGAGAACGTCATTTAGTTTGGGACACCAAATTTTTCCTAACATGTCATTTATTTTGGAACGGAGGGAATATTTGTTTTATATAGTTTTTTTATTAAGCTTCACAAAATTAATTTATATACTAATATATACCTACAATTTTTATTATAATCTAATCATTTACTCATAAACTATTACCCATTCGTTTGTAGAGTTAGCATGATAATAACAACACAAAATATATATTTTAAATCTCATTGGACCTTTTATTAAACCTTAAACAAAGTACAACGGTCCTAATAACATTGATAGACTATCCTCGAAATAAAATCTCTAATCCAAAACCCTAGCCACTATTCTTCTCCCTTCTACTTCTCACACATTGCCATTCCCTGAAAAAAAACTTGTAGCCAACTATGGAGACGATCCAAATAGAGAAAATTCTCACAAAACCTTTCCCCCGATCCTTCCAGAATCAGAATCAAGGCCATTCGCTTCAGAAATTGATGTCTATTTTCCCTTTTCGAACATCTTGCCTTTCCATGTAAAACCCTGAATCAACCATGAAGACGACCCGAATAGAAATCCAAACTTCAAACCTTTCAAAAAAACCATACTCAAAGACCATCCAACACCGAAATTGACATCCATTGAAACCAAATACACCCCTTGCATGAATCGACCAATAGAGCTAGTTACGATGAAGTACGATCCAAACCAGAGAAGAAGAAAATTGGGTCCAGAAACCAGGTAAACCTTCATACTTAACTCTCTGCATTAGTTCTGATATAGCATAGTCCAAAAATCTCTAGGAAAGAAATCGCTCTCAATCTATTCGGAACTCTATTTCCTTCTATAAAAGAGTTCTTATTGGATTCAAGAGATAACTTCAATAAGAAAATCAGCAGCTATATTCTACTCTCTGAAGACGTGAATGACTTTCATGTTGGAGGAGATCACATTGTAGCAACAATTGAGTAGAGCTTTGAGATACCAAGGAGCTCTCCCCGATATCATCTTTTGAGCTAGAAAGCGACAGTCAGTTTCTATATCCAGAGAAGTGATACCCTTCTTAAAACACAACTGGAGACCATAAAACATGGCTCTAGCCTCAGCTATGATGGGGCTCCCCTTACCGTAGAATTTCCCGTAGGCAAAAATTATGGTACCAACATAATCCCTGACCAAGCCACCTCCATAGCACTCACCAGACTTAGTGCAAGCACCATCTGAATTTAACTTGTAGCGACCCAGTTTAGGGCTCTTCCAACTCAGGGCAATTGGGACATTAGGTTTAATTAAGTGGTTTACGCTACCAATAGAATTCATATCCATTCCATCCTTACCCCGATGCTTATTCTTTAGCAAACACGCATTGTGTAGGCTTGATAGGATGAACATGATACTGTTAATCATGTCCTCAGAGCTTATGTTCTTGCTTTCCATCTTCTTTTTGTTTCTGGCCTGTCATATCACCCAAACAATGATCAAAGGAAGGATCGTATGAATGTAAATCTCTTTGTTAGTGGACCAGTACCATGATCTTACCAAGTGAGGGATAGTCATGGTTTTAGTAATGTAGATTCTGAAATGAGTAGTAAAGAATATCCAGACCCTTCAAGCCTTTTGACAGTCTACGAACACATGATTTATACTTTCAAAACTATTGCAATTTTGGCACTTTGAAGCTAATAGTAATATTTTTCGTAGGACATTGTCAGCTGAAACCCAGCCTTTGAGAGTTCTCCAGAGCATGAAGGAATATTTGAGGGGAGTTACATTATTCCAAGTTTGAGCATACATGTTTAAAGAATGTTCTTTTTTCCTGAACTCGTTCCATGTAGCTTTAGTGTCAAAGTGCCCATCATCACTAAGAGTCCAACTGATAGAGTCTTTAGTTGTGTTATTCAGGCCAAACTTGAGAATGTTTTTGTTTTGGTTATGATTCACAATAGTCTCAAGTTTAGAAATATTACATATGTCTGCATCTCAATACTCATGAACCATAGAAGTAGCATATAAAGTTCCGTCTTCATTATTAGTGAAATTGGTGAAAACATTAGTTAGAACACCGTATGTCTAGGTTTATATCCACATTGCAATTGTTCACATGCCAGAAAATCAACTTCTCAGCCCTATCTCTCACCCTCTAGACCCTTTTCCAAATAAGAGAACGTTTAGGATGTAAAGGACCCACTAGGGGATGCTGGTTCTTGAAATATATAGATTTTGTAATAGTAGCCCAAATAGAATCTTGTTTCCTCAGATTAAACCAAAGCTTAGCAGAAAAAAACATCAACCATATTCTCCAATCTTCTTAGATTAAGTCCACCCTCATAATAGTTCTTTCAAAGATTTGACAATTTGCACCAGTGTGTAGAAGTTTTAGTAGAGTTAGTTCCCTAGATAAATCTGTTATAAAGAATTTCCAACCTTCTGATGATAGTTTTAGGAATTTCAGTATGTTGGCACATGAAAATGGGATAGGTAGAAATAACATTTTTATCTAGGACTCATCTGCCACCAGCATAAAGGATTTTATGGTCCCATTCAACTAATTTGTTTGTTGTTTTGGCAATAAGGCCTTCAAAATCACTAACCCTCTTGGCTGTGTTGATTACAACTCTCAAATATTTAAAAGGCAGATGACATTGCTTAAATCCCAGTAAACTCTACAATTTTTTAGCCTGGTGAGAAGAGAATTTCTTAGAGGTTATAATTCTAGAATTCCATTTTTCACCAAATGACCTGAAATTTCTTCATACTGACTAAAAACTTTCATAATCTTCTTGACAGATCCTAAGACCCATTGCAGAATACAAGGATATCATCAACAAAACAGAGACAAGATAAATTCATTTCCCCTCTACTTTTATAATTGATTGTAGCATCCATAGCAGTAAGTCTTTTAACGCCTCTAATGAGGTACTCATGGGACAGAATGAATAGACTGGGTGAAAGTGGGTCACCCTGTTTGAGGCCCTTATTAGATTTAAAGAAGCCATGAGAGACACCATTAACCAAAACAGAAAACTAAAAATTTGACACATTCTTCTCAATCAACCTTACAAAATCAGCCCTGAACCCATAAGCCATCAGCACACTGAGCAAGAATATGTGATCCAACCTATCGAAAGCCTTATCCATGTCCACTTTCAAAAGAATATTGCCTCCTCTAGTCTTGCTAGTTAGATCAAAGAAGAGATCCTAAGCAATCATGATGTTCTCATGAATGCTCATTCCTTTAGTAAAGCCCCCATGTTCAACAAATATTAAGTTAGGTAGAAGAGCAGAAAGTCTAGTATTGATTAGTTTAGAAACCTAATTAGGAAGGTGGTTAAGCTGATAGGCATGTAGTCCTTCCAACTCTTAGGAGCCTCCCTTTTAGGTATCAAACATAAAACAGTAGCATATAAGCCTATTGGAAAAAAACAATCCTTAAAGAAGTCCCTGATAGTAGCACAAAGATCCTCCCTGATAATAGCCCAGCAGTGTTTGAAAAATTTGCCATTCAACCCATCAGGCCCAACAGCAACATTAGGGTTTAGGTTCTTGATGATATCATATATTTGAGTGTTATCAGGCAGTCTCATTAGCATGTCATTATCATATTCAGAGACCAAATTAGGGATAAAATCCTCGAGTAGATTAGGATATCATGGATTAGGTAAATCAACAATAAGAGGTTTAAAATGGCTGACTACAGATTCCCCAATAACCTTCTCATCCTCCTCCCATTCATCTCCAGTCCATATTCGAGAGATCTTGGATCTTTTATACCTCCTCTTTCCATAGTTGTGAAAGAAGGCAGTGTTCCTCTCACCCTCTCTGCACCAATCAGTATGAGATTTTTGGATCCAGTAATCTTCTTCTCTAGCAAGTAGCAAAAGAAGATTGTCATTAACCTTCTTCAAATCATCCTTACCTTGAGTATCATTAGAGATAAGCACCCTGGACTCAAGAGTAATAATCTCCCCCTCAAATTGAGTGATAGAGTCAAATAGATTCCCAAAGACTGATTTATTCCACACTTTAAGTCTGGCCTTGAGATTCTTTAGCTTAGACCAGAATTTGTAGATAGGAGCCCTATTATATTCCATAGCCCAACAACTCTCCACAAAGATGTAGAACTCATCATGCATGCACCACATATTTAAAAACTTGAAAGTAGATAGTCTTTTGATTGAAGATGTAGAAATTTTAATAAGGAGAGGAGAATGATCAGAGCAGGATTTAGATAAATGAGAAACAGTGGTGTCATCAAAGTAGGAAAGCCATTTATTGTTGAGTAGGACCCTGTATAATCTCCTCCACTGCCTCCCATTAGAACATGTATATTTATTTCCAGAGAAGCCAGCGTTAATAAGATTGCAATCTAGTAGAAATGTATTGAAATCATCCATGCTAGCTGAGCAGTTAGTTGAACAATGCAGTTGTTCATCAGGATAGGGAATTGTATTGAAGTCCCCACACAGTATCCATTCTATATCCTCCTCCTCCACCTTTATTAGATTATCCCAAAGAATATTACGCAAACTTCTAGTGCATGCAAAAATTGATCGCCATTAATGCTAATGTCCACCTTAAAATCCCCAGTCCACATCACCCACAACTTGTTACTCGTTTTGCTTGTATAACCCTGAAAACCAAGCTTCTTGGAGACTGGTTCAATCTTAGAAACACTGACCATAGGTTTCTGAAGGGCAAGAAAATTTAGCTTTTTCAACCTCTTGATAGATTTAATTCTTTCTTGAGTAAGCTTGTTCCCAGTTCCTCGAACATTCCAATTTAGAATGTTAATAGTCATTTAGAATGTTTGTTGTTTTTTGCAGCAGCTTTGTGCTGCAGAAGCTTGGAAGATATTATCATCTTAGCATTTAGGGTTTTAACATTCTTGATCTTCTCAACGTCAGTCTTCCTTTGCTTGTAAACAGGTGATGGAGGAAGGCTTCCCGAGGTGTGCTTATATGGAGATGAATTAGGTAACAAAGGAAACAGTGTGAAACTCTTCCTTTTCAAACTAACTTCCATGTCCAGCATATGAAGCCCACCAATCAACTCATTACTGTTAACACCATTATGTGGGATTTCTAAACATTCATTATTCTTTTCAGATTTACCAGAATAATCATTTTTTCATTAACAATGATAGAATTAACTTTATGACTATCATTCTTTAGCTGAAATGCAGGTATTAAGGATTCACTTATCTGGATTGGGTTGGAGGAAGTAGCTAGATTAGCAGCCTTCCTTTGAGTAGATTTTTTGCAACTATTATCCGAGTGGCCCAAATGAGAACAGTCTTGACAATACTCCACGATTTTACTATAAACAAGATCTTGCCAAAAACTATAAGTCCCAAAACCAACTCTGATTCTTTTAGGCAGCTTTTTAGAGACATCTAAGACAATCCATATTATACAGTAATTTTGTTTGGCACTGTTTTTTTCTAGAACTCAAACACTTAGAGGAGTCCCAAAAGATTTAACAATATCTAATATAGTAGCTTCACAGTACATGAATTCCGGTAAATCTATATGAACATGAGTAGCAGGATTCTCCACCGTAGGGTTAAAATTAGGAGACCAATGAAGCAATCTTATAATTGTATCCCCAATTTTCCATACATTTCTTCTCTACAGAATATTTATATCATCCCACATTGTGAATTCTATGAAGATATGTCTGAAGTCATAACTTGAGATATTATATTCTCCTTTGAATCTAAAACTTTCCAAGAAAGCTTTAACTGCAGTATAACTAGGTTTCCCACTCGCAAACCTGCCCACCAAAGTAAATTTTGATTTTAGACGAAGAACAACCAAATCTTCTTCTTTGAATTGAATTTACACATGATCATTATCCCATGATCTATTTATGTCTTTATGAATTGAATAAGCCTAATTGTTTTTAAATAATTTAGCAAATGTTTTCTTTGAAACTGCATCTTTGTTGTTGCTTATTACAGGTTCATACACATGATTGTCTCTGATCTTTGAATGATCAGGGAGCTGGACCAACGATGGAAAGTGTTCATCAAGCTCAGCAGGCCGATGAAATGAGGTTGAACACTCACCTTCCTTCATGAATCAAAGGCTGATTCAACTAGAAGGAGAAAAAGTGGGAAAAATTAGGATATGATTCATTTCTTGGAGGAATCTTGAATTTGTAACTGAATTTGCACTATTTGGTAAGTTCAAGTTTGTGAGGTTTATTTTTGGTTGAGGGTAATTTTGTCCAGAATTTTATGGTGTTTCAAAAGTATTTAATGTTTGGATGGATTGTAGTGAGAGATTAGAGCTGCCTGGTTGTATTTAATTTTCATTACCCTCATTAAATGAAAGTGGTTGGGTATTTATACCCTTAATTGTGGGCCACATGGGCTTTTGGGTTGACTTATGGATTCGGGTCGAGTTCAAAGACCCATTGGTTTTAAGCAGGTAGGTAATTAGCTTAGTCATGAAGTGATTAAGTTTTTAGTACATTAGTTCAGTTCAGATGTTTCAGTGGGTGGATGTTGTCCAAATTTCCCCTGTCCTGTTCTCATAAAGAGTGGTAATAATATCCGGACTCATCAGTAGCCCTTTTTTAGGTTGTGTTTGAAGGCCTTTGGCAAGACCTAAAAAATATTTCAAGTGTAATCATAACTTCGCCCGGACGGTTTGAAAAGTGTAATGACTTTATCCGGACATGGTGAAACCCTTAGAAGCTGAGCAGTTTTGCCAGAGATAGTGGGACACGTGTCTTCCTCTGATTTGCCTCACCGACCGTTTTCCTCCTAGAAAAGCGCTTCCACTCGTTTCGAAAAGTAACCTTTTAATTAATGTTAGTGACATCAGTGCCGTCTTTAATCATTGTACCTATCTTTTCGTCTCCTCCTAGGTATCAAAGCATCGTTTATCTCATTAGTATAAATCAGTTCACTTTTCACTATTTTATCATCTTCATTATCTCTACTCTGTTAAACTCCAAAGCTTTCATCTCTCAAAAAACCTTTCTTTGGGTGTGAGTTTATTTTTACAGCAAGAAACGCTTTAGTAAAGGGTGGGTGGCTTAATTTGTCAGAGTTGGAAAAAGCTCAAAAGGTTGAACGAGAAAGGCACATCGCTGCAGGCCTTCCTGTTTCCCCTGTTAATAAACCGGCAACACCAAGCTCAGAGCCTGACCAGAGTTCTTCTTCGACTAAGAGTGCTAAACCTAGGAGGTTGTTCCAGTCCAACCTTTCACCAATCGCCTCGAGCTCATCAGTTCAAGAGTCAGAGCCTGTCGTTGAACTAGAATAGGTGGTTACAAGCCTTAGAAAACCTTCCCCATTTATCGCTATGGGATCAGACGCCGATATTTCCCCAGAGAAACTGGTAGATAAATGAAGGGGTCGTCTGGTAAAAGGGCAGGCCGCTGGCACACAGCCTAAACCATAATCCACGCCTTCAAAATCTAGGGCAAAAAGTAAAACCACAGGGTCAGAAGAGCCTATCAAAATTCCCAAGGACAAGTTGTCCGATCCAGGGGCTACTAGCTCAAGTCTTCGAAAGGAGACCTCCGGGTCCGAGCCCCAGCCGGACTCTAGACCACAAGAGGGAAATGATGCTCAACAATTCGGAGGACCTACTGAGCCAGCCACCAGCTCTTTTCCTCCTAAAATAACTGACAATCCCTCCATGGTAATGGAGGATGTAATGGAGGACAGCATCGAATAAACCCCTTTTGAGACTGATGTCTCCGGGCAAACAAGCGAGACTGCCCTTGCTAGGAAGAGCAAAGGCAAGGAAAAAGTGTATTTAAAGCACCCGGACCTGCCGGAGTGCCTTGTGGGAAAGGTGGGGCCTTGTTTCCATAAAGAAAATGTTAAATATCTGTTGGCCATGCAAGAAATATAATACAGAAGTGAGGAATTCCAGAGAATGTTAAAGTAAGGATTCCGATCAACCCGGAGACGCCTATGAACTGTAAGCTCAACGAGATTGTCTTCTATACTGAGTCATTTGAAATGGGGACTTAGCTTTCCCTTGGACCCATAAATAGTCAGATATTTCCATATGATAAAGCTTTGCCCTAGCCAGCTAAGCCCTAATGCATGATTCACCCTCATGGCATGTATTATGGCTTCAAGGCTCTCCGAAATTCCTCTTCCGATGGAGCAATTTGCTGATGTAGCAGGCCTCTGCAGAAATCATGTCATCCCCTTCTATCACTTCAACATGGGTGACAACTACAAGGTAATGAATGACTTACTCGAGTCAGATAAAGGTTGGAAGACTCAATTCCTGTTCGTCAGCGGTGCTTGGGAGAATGGGAAGAAAATCAAAGTCGGTGTCAACCCAAGCATGCTCACCAGCAGATGGCGAAGTGATGGTAACAATCTCACCAGATACTTATACTTTTACTTATAATTTTTTTTATCTAATTCTTTTTCTTTTACTCTTTGGTAGTGCTGCCCAAGGATTTTAGTGATTACTTAGAGGCTGGGCAGACCACCTGTGCCAAGCTGAATGCTTGGGTTGTTGAAAACTGGGGAAACCGCTTCCACAACTGCTTTACCGGAGGCAACCTAACCAGATCCTATCTTTGGAATACCACCGACCGGAGGGACCTGTCTTGGGAGGAATTAACTACTCCACCCTCTCCGAAAGTGATTCTCTGGAAGACATAGGGGAAAGATGGGAAATTGGCCTTTCCGGGCAGAGCTAAAGCTCCAAGCAAGATGAAAGGAAAAAAGGGTAAGGCCAAGCAAGGTGTGGTAGAGACCAACCCTACCGAGGTGGAGGAAGCTGCCCCAACAAACCCAGAGGGACAAGATCAAGGGCAGATTGATGATGCCTTGCTACAAGTGGTGGAGCACGAGAGCACCAAGGAAGTAGCTGGGTCACCAAAGTCTCAAAAGGTCCCCAAAAAGGTCAGATAAAGAGGAGTAGAAGGTGGATATCGGGACGCCAAGAAAAAGAAAATCTCCAAGGGAGATGAGGTTTCTCTCCGGGCTCTGGAGCCACTACCTCCTATTGACCCTACTGACCCCACTCAAGAAGAGGAGATCCCTGGTGATTTCCAAACCGGAGGGGGTGTAGGAGGGGATATCAGCATTGATGGTGTCGACATCAGCGGGCTTGAGGGGATTGGTCTTTACTTTGAAAACCTCCCCAAAGATAATTTTGCTGGGCCATACCACCCCCCAAGTTCTTCGAATCTTGTCACATTCAACGGTAGGTCTTTTTCTATCTCAAGTAAAAGAGATGTCATTGCTCACTCTTTATTGAGCAATGTCCAGCCAGTGCTTATCTTGGAGAAGCAAGTGCGCAATCAGACAACCATCATCAATACCCTTAATTCTGAAAAAGAGAAACTGCCTAGTGACCTTCTTGGCGCCAATCAAAACACTGAGGCATGG
Source organism: Limnanthes douglasii subsp. nivea (assembly GCA_036936605.1). Taxonomy (NCBI): domain Eukaryota; kingdom Viridiplantae; phylum Streptophyta; class Magnoliopsida; order Brassicales; family Limnanthaceae; genus Limnanthes; species Limnanthes douglasii. The sequence goes on from JAUPFV010000004.1 coordinate 123,894,990, forward strand.
AGGAAAGAGAATGAGGAATTGAAGAAATGTCAAGAGGACTTGGCCAACAGGTTAGCCACTTTGGAAAGAGTTGTCAAAGAACTCCAGTTAAAGCAATCCAGACTGGAAAGAGACCTACTTTCATCAAAAGATAAGGGAAGGCTAAAGATAGCACCATTCAGGCCTTAACTAATGACAAGATCTCTCTTGAGAATAGTGTGTCCAAGGCTGAGCAAGAAAAGGTTGACTTGTTAAGGGAGCATGAGAAAACAATCTAGGCTATGATGGATGCTCATACCAATGAGGTGATGGATTCTCAGGAGGCAAGGTATGCTGCGGTCGGGTCAGATATGGTTCTGTTTTTTCACGAAATTTTTCCAAAGAAGACCTTGTGAGATTTATGGCGATTCGTGGAGTACGAAGACATTCCTCATCATACCATGTCTGTTGGTGATAAGTACAACTACTCCAGTGAAGATACCTCTGATGAAGAAGAAGAGACCGGGGAGAGTCCGGATGATGACCCAAAGAAGAAAAAGCCAAGTGAGGCTGAACCATCATCAAAAGGTCAGTCTTAGAGTATCAATTATCTTTTTAACTTTCTCGTGATTGAACCAAAGTCCTTGGATGGCCAAGGAATTTTTGTAACCATGTCTGGTCCTTCTCCGTATAAACCTTTCTTATTTTGACAATTCAAAGTCCTTGGATGGCCAAGGCATTTCGTATGTTTTAATGGGTAATTTCATTTTGCACAACTCTTGTGTTCTTTCATAGTTTTTCAACTTTGGTGGCTAATGTTTAAACAATACTTAGTTATTTCACAAGTATTTTAAAGTGAGAGTGTTTAAATTCTCCGATGACAAATGTTTAAGTAGTCATCAATCCTCCAATTTAATCCGCTCTGTTTGTTTAATAAAAAATTTCAACGAAAACTACTAACTGAAAATACTCCCAATACTTTAAGAAGGCATCATATTTTTATAAAAAAGACTGGACACCTCATTAAAACCTCCCCGAGCCACCAGGGAGGAAACAATATGCCCCCAAATATTTACATGAATTTTCAAACAAGTAAATATTTACATAGTTTTTACTCCAATTACAAACGGAGGTGCTCGATGTTCCAGGGGTGGTTCAAAATCCTTCCATCTTTGTCTTGGAGTCGGTATGTCCCAGGCTTAAGCTTTTCAATGACCACATAGGGTCCTTCCCAAGTTGGAGCCAACTTACCGAACTGCTTCCCTTTAGTATGTAGGAAAACTTTTCTTAATACTTTATCTCCTGGTTGAAAATCCCTTCTCTTAACTTTAGAAGCAAACCTGCTTCTCATCAAACCTTGATAGTGTGTAGCCCTAAGGTGAGCCTTGACTCTTCTTTATTCTATCAAGTCAAGCTGGCCTCTGACTGCCACTTCGTTTGTGTGTTCGGAAAAATTATGAACTCGAAATAAAGGGAGAGTAGCTTCTATGGGAGCTATGGAATCCATCCCATATACCAAGGAAAATGGAGACTCTTGTGTTGCAGCCCCAGGAGTGGTCCGGTAAGCCCACAAAACTTCTTGCAAGTAACTTGGCCATTTCCAGTAGTCACTTCTAAATTCTTCTTTAGACCGGACAGTATTGTCATGTTGGCCACTTCGACCTGACCATTTGCTTGTGGGTGGAAAGGATAAGAAAAGCAATGTTGTATGCATCTAGAGGCACATAAATTATCCATTTCTTTGTTGTCAAACTGTGGCCCATTGTCTCTAGTTATTGTTTTGTGGAATTCCAAATCTGTAACAGATGTTGGATATGATGAATTTTATAACAGCTTTTGATGTTGTACCTGCCAATGGAGCTGCTTCTATCCACTTGGAGAAGTAATCAATAGCAACAATTATAGTTCTACACCCTCCGGATGCCATAGGTAGAGGCCCGACCAAATCCAACCCCCAACGAGCTAAATATATTGGCTCAGAAATTGACTCTAAAGGAATAGCTGGGATATGAATTTCATTGCTATATCTCTGGCATGGGTCACACTTTTTTACCAACTCCTTAGAATCTTGCATTATGGAGGGCCAGTAGTACCCATATAACAAAATTCTACTTGTTAGGGCTCTGAATCCACAGTGAGCTGATACCTCACCATCATGCAATTCGGAGAGCACTATTTGAGACTCATCGACCCCCAAACATCATAAGAGGGGTTTACTATAAGACTTCTTATAAAGAATATCTCTTAGGATGACAAAATCACGAGCCTTGTACTTAAATTTTCTTGCTATTGTTTTTTCCGGAGGCAATATGCCATCTGAGAGATATTGAAGGAAAGAAAATCTCCAATCTTGAGGCTGCTTTATCTGTATATTCAAACTTCCTTCTTCCTTATCCGGATTGATTTGAATTGATGGGCATTCTTGCACATGTATCTAGGGGTAAGACTCAGAGTAGGTTATGATTGCCAAGGAATCTTCCAGTGTATTTTCAGTTCGAGGTATATGCTCATAAGTGACGCTTTTGAAATTGAGTGCCACTTCTTTGAGGATGAATAAATATTTAATCAGCTGTTCTTTCTTAGCTTCGGACTGACCTTGTGCATGATGGATAAGAAGCTGGGAGTCGCTCATTAACCTGACTCTTTTGGCTCCACAAATGAGAGCCAACTTTAAACCAGCTGTAGCAGCCTCATATTCGGACTCATTATTGGAAGTCCTGAATGCAAAGCATATATCCTGATACATTTTGTCACCGTACGGAGAGGTTGAACATATCCCAGCACCACAACCCATAGTGCTTGATCCACCGTCAGTCCAGATAATCCATACTTTTTTATCTTTTACTTCGGTTGCTTGTTTAGTATCTCTATCTGAGTGAAATTCAACTAAGAAATCTGCCACCGACTGGGCTTTGACTGTTGTCCGAGGGGCAAAATCGATATCTTAGTCTCCCAATTCAACTGACCACTTGGTCATTCTACTTGAAATGTCGGCCTTTTGGAGAACGTTTTTCAAAGGTAAAAACGTCAGGACAATAATGGGATGAGCCTGAAAATAAGGCCTCATCTTTCTTACAGCAATCACCAGGGCTAGTGCTATTTTTTTAAGTTTCAAATAGCGTTTTTCAGCATCAATCAAACTCTTGCTGATTTAATACACCGGACGGGGATAATTATCTACCTCCCTTACCAATACTGCACTTATGGCACAATTGGAGACTGCCAAGTATACGAAAAGAGTCTCTCCATCAACGGGTTTAAATAAAGTCTTGGGGGATGACAAATGTTTCTTGATTTCATCAAAGGCCTCATCACACTGTGAGGACCAATCAAAGTCCTTTGCACCTTTTAAAGTCTGAAAAACGGGGCACACCTGTCCGAAGACCTTGAAATGAAATGGTTTAGTGCAGCCAGCCTCCCAGTCAATCGTTGTACTTCTTTAATATTCCGAGGAGGCTCCGTTTGTAGCAAAGCATTAAACTCGTCTGGATCAGGTTGTATCCCTTGCTCACTTACCACGTATCCCAAAAATTTCCTAGACTACACTCCAAAGACACACTTCTCTGGGTTTAATTTCAAATTTACTTTTACTAGGTTAGTAAAAGTTTCTTGGAGACCTGCCAAGTGTAATTCATCGTCCACATTTTTCACCATCATGTCGTCGATGTAAACCTTCATGTTTCTTCCAATTTGATCAGCAAAAGCCTTGTTTACCAACCTCTGATAAGTAGCCCCATCATTGTGTTAACCCAAATGGCATCACCTTGTAACAATGAAGGACCCTATCAGTAACAAATGTAGTATGTGTTTGATCCTTTGGATCCACTTGAATTTGATTATACCCGGAGAAGGCATCCATAGAGGATAGCAGCTTGTTTCCAGATGTGGAGTCCACCAACTGATCAATTCGAGGGACCGCGTATAAATCCTTTGGGCAAGCTCTGTTGAGATGTGTGAAATCGATGCACATACGCCATTTGCCATTTTTCTTTTTTACCAATACCGGGTTGGCCGTCCATAAATGGTATTGAGATTCGTTTATGTGCCCTATTTTAGTAAGCTGGTCGACCTCTTGAACTATGACATTAACATTTTCCTTAGAAAAGGCTCTTCTCTTCTGTATCACAGGTGGTATATCTCTTCGGATGGATAATTTGTGTGATATAATATCTGATGGTACTCCGGTAACATCAGCATTGCACCATGCAAAAACATGCTGATAGTCTTTCAAGAACTTTAACATTTTACCTTTTAAATTCGATGTTATCTTGGATCCTATCTTGACATTATTTCCTTCAGCCAGAGAGTGAGTTTCAACTTATTCAATTGGTATCAAAACACCAGGGGTCTCTCTGGGGTCATCTATTTCACCCTCCCCCCTCAGAAGGCCCCTCAAACTGCTATTCCTCATTGGTCTGAACTGCCCCCAACGTCGGAGGAGCCAGTGCAGTTGCATAACATTCTCTTGCTACCTTTTGGCTGCTCCTAACAACTCCCACTTGTCCTTGCACAACATACTTCAAGCATTGGTGGACTGTTGAGGCCAAAGCATGCATCCTAGAGAGCAAAGATCTCCCTAGAATATCATTATAATAAGTGGGACAATCCACCACAATGAATAGTATTATAACCATCTTTTTAAAAGGGCCTCTGCCCAATAACACCTCCTCCTCGAACTCCCCGATCACGTCTGCTGAGCTTCGAGTGAAACCCACAATTGATCTGTTCGAAAGCTGAATCACTGTTGGATTCTTCATTTTTTTGTAAGAAGTTAAAAAGAGAATATTGGGTGAACTTCCGGTATCCACCAAAATTCGCCTTATATCATTGCCTCTAATGGATGCTCCTATGACCACAACATCTTCATGTGGACCGGCAATATCCCTCAGATCATCCTCGTCAAAAACAATAAAAGGAAAAGAAATTTGCGATTGAAAGGAGGTCATGCCTCCTTCAAGTTAGGTAGCTAAAGTATAAACGTGCCTCTTTCTTGAAGAAGCAGTTGGTGCAGTCATGGTGTCCCCTCCGAATATTGTAAGTGATTCAAAAAAGTTTATAAGTCCGGACACCGTCTTACAATGTTCCTCGATAACACCCACTCTATTCTGGGTCGGATCATGGTCAAAATATTTTGACTCTACATCGAACCTCTCGATTATCACCATAGCCCCATCCAGAGCCGATGTACCTGCATTATCTGGACCAGACCGATGAGCACTATCAGGCCTATTTCCACCTCTTCTTTTAACATATACCCCCAACTTTCCTCTTTCAATCAAGTTCTGCACTTCTTGTTTCAACGCAATACAATCTTCAGTGGTATGACCAGTATCATGGTGATACTGGCAAAAACAATTATTACGGCTCTCCCTAGGAGACTGTAATGCAGCTGGCCTTCTGTAATGTACTTCGTCTTTTGTTTTTTCATAAATGGTGGCTACATTTTCTTTCAACTCAGCAAACCACTCCGGTTGAACCCAAGACCCTCGTTTATTTCTAGATTGTTGACTTTGGGCTGGCGCAGCTGGCTGAGACTGAGCTTTAGCTCTGTTATGACCCTGCCCGGCCTCCCTAGCCTTATTTCCAAACTAGTTTTGGTTTGGATTTGGTGCAGCCGGAGCAGACCTCACCTGCCTGTGCACCCTAGTTTTCTTTGTTTCATCCACATTAATCTACTTTCCGACCTGATTCAGCAGACCTCCCCATGTCATGGCCTTCTTCATGGTCACTGAATCAGCCAAGTTTCCGGGGTTCAAACCTTGTCTCAGAGAGGCTATTGCTACTTGTTCAAAGCAATCAGCCAATCCGTTTTTAGTATTTACAAAGCGACTTATGTATTGTTTTAAAGATTCGTTTGGCTCTTGGGCACAATGGATAATCGTGTCTCCATTGCCCTTCACTTCCTTACTTCCAACAAACTGCCTACGAAAGGCTACCCAAAAAGTGTCAAAATTCCTGATACAACCCTGTGGTAAGCTATTATACCATTTCAGAGCACTCCCCGTAAAAGATTGGGAGAATGCCCTACAAATTAATTTGTCTCCATCGTCAAAATTTATCATAAATTTTTTGAATTGTTCCAAATGGTTATTCGGGTCTTTGCTACCATCATATTTTTCCATTTTCGTACTGTTGAACCTCTTTGGAAGATTTCCGGATAGTATTTTGGAGGAAAATGGAGATTGTCTCCAATTTCGACCACGACTGAAAACCATATCTTCGTTAGGAGTTGCAAAGATACCTGGTTCATCATGGAAGGCAAAAAGATCCATCACCATCCGATCTACGTGTCTCCGGCTATAAGACGATCCTTTGTCTATATGCCTCTTTAACCTTCCATGCCTATCCCTTTTTCTTGAGTACTTTCTGACTAACTTTTGTTTCTTTTTAGAACGACCCTCATCACTGCTGGATGACAAGAACTCTTCAACTCCATCTTCACTTGAGGAGCTATTGGAGGATTCTGAGTCTGAATCAGAGCTCTCCACCGGTTTGGACCGGTGGGACTTTTTTGAGCTAGCATGAGTCTTTTTCACACTTACATGAGTTTTGAGGACTCATGCTCTCTTGGATTATCAGTATGATGAGCTACCGACGCCTTAGACTTCTCGTTTGTGCCCATCTCCGCCCTCTTGGCAGCCCTCAGAGCTTCTATTTCAACTTTTAACCTATCTCGCTCCTCAATAGTATATTCGTCATTTTCACCCACCACTTCTGCCAAAGCTGGCGGTATTTCCTGCTCGTCCGGATTCATCCAAACTGGTTTTCCCTGATGGTTTTGAATGCTAGATTCCGACACCTTCTTCTCCCACTATGGTCGCCAATTTGATGAGGTTTATTTTTGGTTGAGGGTAATTTTGTCCAGAGTTTTATGGTGTTTCAAAAGTTTTTAATGTTTGGATGGATTGTAGTGAGAGGTTAGAGCTACCCGGTTGTATTTAAATTTCATTACCCTCATTAAATGAAGTGGTTGGGTATTTATACCCTTAATTGTGGGCCACATAGGCTTTTGGGTTGACTTATGGATTCGGGTCGAGTTCAAAGACCCATTAGTTTTAAACAGGTAGGTAATTATCTTAGTCATGAAGTGATTAAGTTTTTAGTACATTAATTCAGTTCGGATGTTTCAGTGGGTGGATGTTGTCGGAATTGCCCCTGTCCGGTTCTCATAAAGAGTGGCAATAATATCCAAACTCATCACAAGTAAGTAAGTATTTTAAAAAAAATATTATCTAAAAAAATAACATTATAAAAGTTTTAGTGGATAATATATATGGGTTAATGGACTTATTATCTTTCACATCTTTTTTTCAAACTCACAACGCAACATTATTACGTAATTAAAAGAGCTTCATAAAAAAATGAAACCGTGATCTTGATTGAAATTTGGTGAAGATATGAATAACTTGCAAAACTAATGGAGCATATGAAAGAGAGATGATGCCGAGCTGAAGATGATGCCGAGCTAAAGATGATTACGAGTGAAGTGATAATTAATTTCAATGTGGTTTGTCCTTTCGTAAAAAACAAAATTATTTACAATATGTATGAAACTTTTATTATAACAATGTAAGAAGCACGGGCTTAGTAATGTTAACCCCCATATATGCAAGAAGTCATTGTAACTAAACACTCTAACATGTAATCAATACTATAGCATGTTACTCAGCCCCTGTAAATGATCTCGAGACAATATTTTGTACTTGCTTTTCCATGAGATTTATGAATCCCTAAGGAAGGCAAAGAAACTAATAATGGATTTACGGCCATGAAGATCATTATCTCAATCAACATCACTAATGCACGTAGTCAAGTGAAGACGTCAAATAAAACAAAATACTCTGGAACTGAGTGCTACAAAGATATCTCAATATTTGAAGAACAAATACCTAGTAGATAGAAACAAGATCAATAAAAAACTGACTAACCACATAAAATACATGATCTATATCTAACCGAGTAACTATAAGATAAACCAAGATCTTCCCAATAGTAATATACAGAGTCAGGTATGATAAAGAAACACCAGTAGTTGGACACTACCAAACATTGGTTTCAAGAGAATTCTATGTCGTCATGTTATCAGAAAGTCACGCTTGCTCAAATAAATGAGATATATATTTTGTCTGAAAATGATATAACATATCTCAGACTGAGCCACCTCAATATCGAAGAAATAACGTAACAATCCCAAGTTCTTCATCGCAAACCGATTAGCAAATTCACATTTTAGTGCCTTAATTCCATTAATATCATTACATATAATGATCATATCATTTTCATATAAGCATAACATAATTTTTCATGCACTTGTACATTTGATAACTAAGGTCGATCTATGGTTACCAGCATAAAAACCAAGTTAAGTAATAACTATATAGAATTTCTCAAACCAAACACAATGAGCTTGTTTGAGACCGTATAAAATTTTCAAAAGGCAAAAAACTTCACCTAGAGAAACACCCGAATGAGGAGTCACGTAAACCTCATTATGAAGATCACAAATTAAAAACGTTTTTTTAACATCCAGTTCAAAGATCTTTCATTGGCGAACGGATGCACCGCAATAAGAGTACAAACTATCGTTATTTCTGTAACCATAATATTTTGACAACATGGATAAAAAACAACTTCTTTAAACAACTGAGGTTCATATAAATCATTTATATTTGCTATAAAATAAGCAAACACAATTGAGTAAGAAGAATAAGCAAAATCTGGTAGTTTGGTAGATTTACCTGTACGATTAGATCTCATGGGAGGTGGAGAATATTTTGTTTCATTAGAAAAAAGAGACTCAGGAACTGTTTGAGCAAAAGTAATATCAACTATTATAGATGTCTCATGAACTAGTACATTAATGTCGATGAATGTACCGTTATTAGTTCTAAAATGACCAGTAACCTAAAATTACGCTTTCGTTACGTCATGTGATTTTACCGGAATCAAATAAAACAGGATATTCTTAAGAAATGTAACATGCCGAGATACTTATAGCTTCTGACTAGGGGGGGTCAAATCAATTATAACCTTCGCGTCTAACACCATAACCCAAAAAAATACATAGTTGTTTTATGACCCAATGTTTACGTTCAACATGATGACAAAAGACAGAACATGTATATCCAAACACTCGTAAAAAAATAATCTAAAGGTTATCCATATAAATTTTTGAAAAGGATACAACCTTGAATTATGTATAGTGGGAACTCAATTAATCACATGTACAGTAGTTAAAATTACTTCTCCTAGAAAACAGTAAGAACTTCAGTAGATAAAAGTAAATAACGAGCAGTCTTAATAAGGTGACGATGTTTATTTCTACAACACCATCACATGTAAGTAAATGAGTGAAATCATTGGAGGTATATTCATCTCGTAAATCACACCTAAAATGCTTAATTACAATACAATATTGAGTATTAACAAGTGATCTAAATTCTTTGTAAATGTGCTTCATTTTATAAGATAAATGCATATGTATCGAGTATAATCATTAATAAATAATACATAATAGGATGAGCCACCATTTATAGAGATATGAGATGGACCCCAAACATCAAAATGAATAATATCAAAAAGAGAAATAGAAGAAAAGACATTTTCATAAATGGTAAAAAAAAATGGCCAGTTTATAACCACTACAATCAGATATATTACAAGTGTTAAACTGATTTAAGACACATGTAGAGATATAAAACTTTAAACGTGACGCAAATACATGTCCCAAACGGTAAGGGCAAAGAAAAATTCAGACGACAAAAGACTCAAGCAAAAAGGAAGATTACTAAACACTAGAAGCAGTAGTATTAATGACTTTGAGTTGATCCAAAACATAGAGTTCTCCCAATCTATAATCTATCTCAATAATGTTTTATGTACGTTCATCATGTTTAACACAAACATAATCAGAAAAGAAGACTCAGAGACTAGATTTACACAATAAACTGACCAAAACAAGATTCAATCAGAGGTTTAGAACGTAGTAAACATCAATGAACGATATATATTGAATAATATTATTATTATTTTTAACAAGAATTAAAATTTTATTAATAGCAAAAATTTGTTACATCTATGTATCAATACAATAACAGTATATTATTTGTTATATTTTATCAATAATAATAGTCTTGAAAGATTGAAAAGTTTGTCTCCCACTTTGTTTTAGCTCAAATAAAAGCTTCAATGACTGAGAATCATGGGACACCTTCATCCATCATCTTCAGGTCCGGTTCATGTTTTGTTTGATCCTTACTTCCTTCATCATTGTATTGATATTTTATTTCTTTCTTCAGTTTATTGTTTTATACTTTTGTTAGTCAACCTGCAAAAATATGTAAAGATATTAATCAGGTAATACATGCCATATATATAGAATAGTAATAGAACCAACACCCTATACTGATATTGATGTAGCATTGATAGACAAAGCATACATGGGTAAAATAGGAGAAAAGAAACAATATATGACATATGAAGAGACATATTAGAATACAAAATCCACAAAGATGAACCTAAAGTAGAAGACAACAAGAAACATGTGTGAGACATTGACGTAGACATAACAATAGAAATAAAATTAAAAAACTGTCTAAATAATTCCATAATCTGAGGGTCTAATGGAGAGGGTGTCATGGTGATATCAATATCTCTTGATGAAAAAGCAACAATATTAAACCGTGGAGGACAAAATGGAGGGAAAAATTGCTAAGGAGGACGAAACGATTGTTGCTCAAGCGATTGTTGCTGAAAATGACGGTGCAGAGATAGTCGTTGTTGAATCAGTCATTGCTGAAAGGCTTGCTGTTGTTTTGGTTTTAGAAATTGATACTTAGACTTCCAATAATTTTTATGTTTACAAATAACACACCATCCAAAGCTAACTTTGCTCCCCTTGGTGTTTGTCTAGACTAATTTTGAGTATGGGGTAATTATAGGACAACAAAAATAGTAGGAACATTAGTCACTTTGGACCTATTGTCAACTTGAGATTTGATTTGAATCTCCTCTACAATAAGCTGTTGACCTACTAAATCAACACTGGAAAGAGCGGATCGATGGAGAATTGTTACACACAATACTTCAACCTCAAAATGTAAGGCCATACAAAATTTCAGCAATCTTTGGCATTCTCTTCTAGAAACATAAGGTTTGAACGCCTTCAATTCTGTAGATTTTGTAAGAGCTAATTAATCCAAAAAATCAGACATGACAACATAAAAATATGAAATACTCATATCATTTTGTTGTAAAACACAAATATCATACTCTAATTTATATTGCTTATCAAAGTAGGACTGAATAAACAATCTTTTCAAATGATCTCAAACCTCTTTTGTTGTTTCACACTTAGCCAATTGAGTACCACTTGACTGATTTACAATAACCTTAGCGTTATCGATTTTTACGCATAAAACAATATAGCATAATTTCCGACATTAGTTTTATCACTAGATGCAAGTTTTGTGCCTAAAACATAATCCCACATATGTTGGCCACAATGTTTTTCAAAGATTCACGAAATAGGAGAGAGCGCTTATCTAATTAAATCAATTCAACGATCGAACAACTCTTTGATACCATATAGAAATAAAAAAACAAAAATAATAATTATATTTTTATTATTTTAGAAAACAATTTACAGAAAAATTAATAAATGGAGTAATATTTTGAATATGTACGATACAACTATTATATACAGAAAAAAAATAGAAAAAATTAAATGAAAATATTGATTACTGAAAGAATTCTTCGTGTAACGCCTAATCTCGTTGGGCTATATTTTTTATTAATAAAAGTTTAACTGGTTTGTTCTAGTGGGTTCTTCCCCGTTAGGTGGTATTCCGTGTTTTGTTTGTTAGTAAATTATGATTTACAGATGGTAATTTTGCTTGCATTTTATTGTTGAATTACTATAAGCGCCTAAGCGGTGTTTAGATGGGTACGTAATTTGCTGAGTTGGTTCGATATTTAAATACTTAATTTGAATCGAATTAATGTGGTTATAAAAATAAAATTAATTTTGATAAAAGAATATTTGTTTTTTTATGGGTGTCTATAAAGTATATTTGGTTTTTTTATTAGTCACTTATATTGTTTTCGTCTGTGTATTATTAATATTTAATATCTTGTTTTTGTTTTTTTTTTAAATTTCATATATTTTATATTGTAGTTTGGAAAAAAATATCTGCAAGTATTATCAATCTTTTTTAAGACAAACAAAATTAGATCAATTAATAATTTATTATTATTATTATTTTTTAATATATTTTTTTTGTCAAAAACATGCGAGACCATGCATAACCAAACATGCGAGAGCATACATACACAATATATGAGATCATACATAAATAAATATGCGAGACATTTAGTGTGATAAAAAAGAGACCAGAGTTACTAGGTCTCACGAAAACAATTATGAAACAAATCATTAATAGTTCTAATTTTGTTTGTCTTCAATAAAAAAAATGTCTAGTATTGTATGATTTATCATGTCTCGTTTTATATGATTTATTATCTCTCGTTTCGCATGATTTTATAATGCTTGATCTCTCAATTTAATTATGCATGGTATCACATGATTTATTATGCATGATATCGTATTTTTTTATGTCTGGTCTCACATGATTTATTATGCATGATGTTGGATATTTTAGTGTAATTGGATTGACTAGTCGACTAATGTAGTCGTAATATATTATCGAACAAGTCGGAGAGTGTGGAGTACACGCTTGTTAGAATATATTATGATTAGTGGGTCCATTGGGCGGAGCCTGGCTGTAGTTAAATTTATTTGAATGATAAGACTATTGTGAAAATTCATAGGAATTTGAATTTGGAAAATGAATTTGAATTTGAATTTTTGGCCGGTTTTATCATTTGAAATTTTAACTCTTTTGGACATCAAACTGTTTTACAGTTGGAGTATTTTGGTTGAATAAATTAGTATGGTTCTGTGAAAAAAGATAATCACAATAAAAATATTCATTCTCTTTGTTCAAAAGAATACGCTCTGATTTTATCTGGTTGAAAATTTTGGAGAACCACCAAAATAATTTCAATCTAAAATTGTTAAAACAAGACTTCAGAGTTTATCTGGAAATCTCTAAACAATATTCCCAATAAAAGATTGAAATTATATATTCTTGTTTTGTGAAGAGATTTGTACGAAGATGTTATTGTTTTATGATTTGTATGAAGATTGAAATGAAGAAATTTGTTGCCATCTTTAAGAGAATCCATAATCAAGTATTAAAGCATCCGAACTATGGTATCATCGTCTGTAAGTTTTTCTCCCTTGACTTTTATTCATGGATGAAAATAGTGATAATCTCTGAATTGTTTTAAATTCTGTAAATGATACACACTTTGAATTAATTGCTGTATTGGTTGTTAGAAGTGTGTATCTAGAATTGTTTGAATTCAGTTGTTATGTGATGAAAGCCTGTTTTGGCTTTAGTTCCAGAAAAACAAATTATGATTTGGCGTAACATGACTTCTGGTTAACGTAAGTTTAATTTAGAAATCTGAAAAATTTCTAAGAAGTGGTATAAAAGCCAACCATGAAAAAACCTTTTAAATTTTCAGACTTTGAATTTATAAGCTGTGACTGAACAATGCTTGAATTGATTTGGTTAATGAAGAAAACATGGATTGAATTGTTAAATTCGCATTCAAATCTCAATATTAATATTATAGTATTTCCGTGTTTAAAGTGCATAAGGGTATAAATTTTAGAAATGGATATCGTTTGATAACACATGGTAATATGGGTTGGTTTCTGGGTATGGTAAGAAATTAAAAGTACACTTGACTTTAAAGGTGGTAATTATATACACTCGGGGAATTCGGTAATTGTACATTAAAGTGCAGTTTCTATTTTATCAAGTCTTTATATAATAAAGACTAAAAGAGTGTGGGCCAGAAAATTAATAAAATGAATGTTATTTCATAAGTGGAATGTAAAGAAAAGGATGAAACGAAAAAAATTGTTTTCAGAATGACGAAATGTGTTTTGGTATATGCAGTTTATTGGTCAAATAACTGCAATTACAGTTCCATGACAATGGTAGAAAAAGAAAATTGTATGTTATCTAAATAACAACGGCATTATTAATATAGTGAATTGATGCTTATAACAGATGTTAGTTAAATACCGGTTTAATAAGTGGCATGTTGACCATGGTTTTAATTATATTATTTAACTAAAAAATAGTTATGCATGCAGTTTAAAGGTTTTTCCCTATAAATGGTTTATTCTCGTTAAAGTTTGCACACATTTGGATGTATATCCATGCTAGGTGAATTTAGAGAGTTGGTTTTACTCATGTCACATTTATATTGTGATATTTTTGGCAGATTCCGCAAATGACTGCATCAAATAATCAGAAAGTGCCAATTTATACTTTTTATTATGAGAACAAATTGTTGTTCGGATAACGATCGCAAAGTTGTTTCGGGTACCCATGACTGTTGTGCAGTGTTAAGAAAGTAATTAAATATATCTTTATATGCTACTGGTTGGTATTGCTCTGGGTCAAATAAGTTGTAAGTGTGATAATTCAGTAAGAGCTTCCATAATCTTTTGATACTGAATAATTATTTTTGTTACTACAGTAAATATTATTTATTTTATTTTATGCATGATCTCGTAGAATAAAACTATGCTTATACAATTATACGATTAGACATTGTATATATGACTGAGTAACTATTTGGATGCGAGTTATATTTACAAAATGGAAGATCACTTTTGTACGAGTTGAGGGGTGTTCCTTCTTTCAGAAGGTGTTATATCATGAGCATCCAAGAAACAAAGTTGTATAACTGATTCAATAATAGAATCTGAATTTGTCGTATTAGCAAGGGGTAAGAAAACTGATTGACTGGGAAATCTGATATTTGGGATTCCATTGTAGCCCAAACTAATATTATCTATATCTATAGATGTGATGTGATAGTGGAGTTGCCTTGGCTTATGTCTATAGACAAGTTTACGAAGGTAGGTCTACACATTTAGGTGTTAGACAAGTATGATTCATAAACGCATCACGCATGATATTATTTCAGTAGGGTTTGATAGAACTCCATGTAATTTAGCCGATTATTTAACCAAAAGGTTGGGTAAAGATCTTGTGCACAATCGGTTATTAGGATGGGATTAAATTCCATTTAAAATCTCTCATGTTAAGATACCCAATTCCCATCTAATATGACATTAGGTGTTGAATTCAATGTGGAAAGCTTAACATCTAGAGATTGGAACACATTAATACTATTATCCCAAAGTATGTGTTCAGACATGCAAGTTGTGGAGGTTGAAGCTTATCTTCTTAATAGTTCTTTTGAAAAATTGCATATGCATGTGCAAGAGTAAAAGATCTACCTATTTAAGCATGAAGTTTAGGCGCTTCAAGAAGCTAGGATTTGGCTTTGATATGCTTAAGAAGGATAAGGACACAAGGCTAGTAAAAATAGTGTCAAGTGAGAACATTTGAGAATGTAAATTTATGTGTATATTATCTTCGAGTATTCATTATGGATAGTAAAGGTTCAATCCTTAGTGTTACATTGATATTCGAATATTTGAGATGTGTAATATACTAATATGAAATTCAATCGTCACAATATTTTATTTATGCATAAATTTGTTATTTGTTGTGATTTTATTTTAGTTAATCATGAATTACACTAAAATGGGGGGAGATTGTTGGATATTTTAGTGTAATTGGATTGACTAGTCGACCAATGTAGTCGTAATATATTATCGAACAAGTCGGAGAGTGTGAAGCACACGCTTGTAAAATATATTATGATTAGTGAGTCCATGGGGCGGAGCCTGTCTGTGGTTAAATTTATTTGAATGATAAGACTATTGTGAAAATTCAGAGAAATTTGAATTTGGAAAGTTAATTTGAATTTGAATTTTTGGTCGGTTTTATCATTTGAAATTTTAACTAGTTTTGGACATCAAACTATTTTACAGTTGGAGTATTTTGGTTGAATAAATTAGTATGGTTCTGTGAAAAAAGACAATCACAATAAAAATATTCATTCTCTTTGTTCAAAAGAATACGCTCTGATTTTATCTGGTTGAAAATTTTGGAGAACCCCCAAAATAATTTCAACCTGAAATTGTTAAAACAAGACTTCAGAGTTTATCCAGAAGTCTCTAAATAATGTTCCCAACAAAAGATTAAAATTATTTATTCTTGTTTTGTGAAGAGATTTTTACGAAGATGTTATTATTTTATGATTTGTATGAAGATTGAAATGAAGAGATTTGTTGTCATCTTTAAGATGATCCATAATCAAGTATTAAAGCATCATAACTATGGTATCATCGTCTGTAAGTTTTTCTCCCTTGACTTTTACTCATGGATGAATCTGAATATCCTTTAGGCTAAGAACGCCTACATGAATATTGTGTTCATAATCTGAGCGTTGACATTATAGTAAAGGTAGATAAAAAATATTTTTTTTACTTTATTGTAATCTCAATTGAATTAAAGGAGTTTGTTTTATTTGCTCTATTTTTCTTTGATTATAAAAAAATTGAATGCCTTTTTTTTATTGAATCTTATTAAGCGTGATATAAAATTATTCTCATAAAATATGAAGGTCTAAATCACAATGTACAATTTAATATTATTTAACCTATTAAGTGATGCACTTAAATGATCTCTTTAATTCGAGGACTTTCTGTATGTCATCATGCGATATTGAATACTTAGTATTGGATGACCTATATGACATGTACAACGGCCGATCCCTGAAACACTTAATTATTTACTTAAGATTTCTACAATAAATTTTATATCTTATTACAAATTAACCACATGCATATATCAAGAGGTTAATTTTCAAAACATATGAAATATTTTTTACCTTTAATTTGAAAATTAATCTTGGGATGTTAACTTAGAAAATTTATCTCAAATCAACTCAAGCAAATTAAAGGTTTTTATTTTCATATCATAACACTTAAGCATGCTATTAATGTATGTCTGTTATGATAAACTCACATAATTATCTAGAGTAATCTTGATTATTCTTGGTTCCTTAATATGTAAGGCATCCCCCCTAGAAATTTCACACTTAATATCAGTAATATAATGTTTTGATGGCATGCAATAGGTCACTGTAACTTATGGTAATTAATACGAAAAGTAAATCTAAGTCCGAAACCACTCATATTGTATTAATAAAAATAATAATACTCTACTAAGTTAATCTCAAAATGGGGTTTATACTTTAATAGGTTATGACGTAATTAGTAATAAACTTATACTGAATTATCATAAATAGATTTCTTATTGCTACAAATTACTACTGGATTTATTAGATCTTAATACGATTATTAAAATCTTGTTAATGTTTTTGCGGGCTTATTACATTTCGTAGCTTATTATTTTTAATTAATACATTTATTTAGTTGTAAGATATATATCAAATTATCTTAAATGTTACCAATTAAAAAGTCTTGATCTTAATATTGATTTAATGAAACTTAAATAATGAAGTGTGCAACATGTGAAATAATTATATTATGAGAGTCATATGAATGAAACCTATATGGTGTAAGACCTTTATGCTGAATTATCTCACATAATTTTTTTTTATTCTAGTAACAATAATATAAAGTTAAACATTTGAAAATTTAAATATTGTGCTTTGGAAGCTTAAACTGGATTCTCCATTTCATTACAATATTTTTCAATATTCATATGGACCTCTTTATAATGTTACCGAAGCTTAATCTGGATTATTTTGTTTCACTACGAAGGATCTTAATATTTTTATATAACTCATTATGATGTCATAAGAGCTGAAAATAGATTGATCTGCTGTATCATAAATAATATTAACATTTTTGTAGAAATCTTCATGACCTTACAAGATCTGAAGTTGAATTCTCTTGTTGCATCATATATTTTCTTAGTGTTCTTTTAAAACTCTTTGTGACATTACAAAAGTTGAAACTGAATTATTCTATAAGCTACTATAATAACTTAACTTTGCACAATTTCTTGAGGATGTTGAGTTTATCCATCATAAACAACTACAATTACTTAATCTTGAGTGGGAAGGTACTGTTGATTTCTAGAGGAAATAAGGAGATGATTGGTAGTAAATAATCAAATCCTCATCGTTTGAATCTAAACAAATCATTTCTGATTCACCCTCAAAATCAAGGTTATTCACGAAATATTTCCTCCCATCCAAAATATCATTATTGTATAAAATTAACGTATCATCTTAGAAATAAATTTGGATATCAAATATATGAAAAACTGTTATAAAATAAAATTTAATTCCAAATAAAGATAATTTTACTATATGAGACTATAACTCCCAAAGCTAGGCTTGTAAGAATTTCCTTATATTATACGTCTATATATGTACAAATAATATAAACAACACTTTTGTTATATTTAAGGTTTAATGTACTACTTTTAATACTTACCTCCATATAAATTTGGTTAATAAGGAACTATTTCACATTTTAACTATATAAACCATGCAAATTAAATCAAGACATTGTTCACTGAACCGCCACACTTGTATTTAGTGGAAACCACCAAAGATAGATACGAAAAACTATTTGAACTTATCAATGAACTCCAAATATATTTAAATATGTGCTTAGTATGATAGAAAAATGTATATAAACAAATGATATATGCATAACTATCTATGAATATAAATGTTTTCATGATAACTATTTAATTTTGCTTAAAGAGTTTCATTATTTTGTTTGCCTACTTTATTTTGATGGTTATGACATGAATGCTTTTGATAAACATGTGTTTATTGTCATAATATTTAGATTTATTTTGTTGTATGATAAATATATATGAACAAAACGTATTTTTTGGTACATTGAATACCCAAATGAGGAAATTAAGCAGATACCAGCCCCACATCCTATTTTACTAGATCCACCATCAGTGGAGACTACCCATTCCTTTTCAGGATTTTTGGTTTGAGCTTTCTCATAAGGCCTTTTGAAGTGAAATTCAACTAAAAAATCATCCATAACTTAAGCTTTGATTGCAGTCCGTGGCCCAAAATAAATATCATAATCTCCAAGCTCAACTGACTACTTGGTCATTCGTCCTGATATATTTTATTTTTGTAACACATACTTCAAGGGAAAAAAGGTTCAAATCATGATAAAACGTACTTAAAAATATGGTCTCATTTTTCTACCTGTTATGACCAATGCCAATATTAGTTTTTCCACATTTAAGTATATTTTCTCTGCTTCTAACAAGCTCTTACTTTTATAATAAACAGGGCGGGGATAATTATCAACTTTTCATACGAATACTACATTCACAACATAATCCGATACTACTAGGTACATGTAAAGCCTTTTTCCATCAACATGCTTGAATACAGTTTTTGGTGAAGATAGGTGTCGCTTAATTTCAAGGAATGCTTTGTCACAATTTGGGGACCAATTGAAGTCTTTTGCATTTCTTACAACTTGGAAAACCGGACACACTTATCCGATGATCTTGAAATGAATATGATTAATTCTACTAACCTTCCAGTCCGTATTTGAACTTCTGTAGTAGGTCGAGATGGATCCATGGCCAACAAGGAATTCAATTGATCAGGGTGAGTCTGGATCCCGATCGAACACCAAAAGTACACTTTTCAAGGTTTAATTTCATATTAATGACTTCCAGGTGAGAAAACGTTTCATGAAGGTCGGAAATATGGTCCTCCTCTTTGGGGCTCTTAACCATCATGTCATCAATATAAAATTCTACATTTTTTCCAATCTGGTTTGCAAATGCATTATTAACCAATCGTTGATAAGTAGCCCCAACATTTTCAACCAAAAAGATATTACTTTGTAGCAATGAAGCCCCCTATCAGTGATAAAAGTAGTATGATCTTGATCGTTCAGATCCATCTGTATCAGATTATACATGGAAGGAACTGATCTATCTGGGGCACTGAAAATGATCTATGGGACAAACTCTGTTGAGATCTGAAAAATCAATATACATATGTCATTTTCAATTTTTCTTCTTAAAAATGACCGGATCGGCAATCCAAAGAGAATATTGACACTATTTAATCAGCCCCATTTTGGTTAACCGATCCGCATCGGATTTGACAGATAGTTTGTGGCTGATAACACTTGTTGGTACTCCAATTACATCTTCATTGCACCAAGCAAACACATTTAATTCTTACATACAAAAATATAATAACTTTTCCTTTAAGGTTAATTTGGATCCAACCCTTATTTTTTGCCTTCTTCCATATGATGAATTTCAACCTCTTCAATTGAGATCACAACACTATGAGCCTCCCTTAGATCGTCTATCTCATTTGGTCCCGCAGAAAACTCTACTAATTGCTATTTTTCCAACTTTTGTTGCTTCCAACGATTTTAGATCGAGAGTAGTGACATAACATTCTCTTTCCATCTTTTGGATACTTTGGACGATGCCTAGTTGACCACCCATGGCATATTTCAAACATTGGTGAATCGTGGATGCTACTGCATGCATCCTAGATAGCCAAGACCTACCAAATATTGCATTGTAAGACGTCACACAATCGCCAACTACGAATAAAACCCTCACCATTTTCTTGAAAGGTCCTTTCCTAAAAAGGCCTCTCCTTTAAATTCCCCAATTACATCAGTTGAGTTACCGGTAAACCCACTATGGTTCTATTAGAATGCTGAATAACCGAATGATTTTTCATTTTTATATATGCGGATAAAATAAACTATTTCCTGAATTGCATGTGTCAACAAAAATCCTTCGTATTTCATTGCCCTCGATAGATGCTCCTATCATCACAACATTTTCATATGGGCCATATATTTCCCTTAGGTCATCCTCATAAAAAACAATGAAAGGGGCAACACTTCAATAGAAGTGTGTAGACATTTTCCCTTCTAAATGAGTTGTCAAACTATTCACATGTCTTTTCTTGGAACAGATTGATGGTGTCGTGACAATATCCTCCCCCAAAAATAGTTAAAGATTCGAAGTAACGACAATGATCAGATACTTTAATTGTTTTTTCTAATTATCAAACCCAGTTGATTCCGATCTGGATCGTAGTCTAAGTACTCTGAATCCACATTAAATCGTTCAACAATCACCATTTCACTTTATTGTTTAGATATTTACATACTGTTTCTTTGAACAAATGGGGACATAACTCGAGCTGTACTTGCACTAGGTTGAGCTTGCATGTTAATTTCATGTTACTTCATTGTTTTTAACAAAATTAGATAATATTCAACTTTCAATCAATATTTGCACCTCTTGCTTCAGGGAAATACAATATTGGGTATCATGGCCCACATCATTGTAGTACTACAAAAGCGTGTGTTTTGATTTTCTCTGAGAGATTGAATTGGTGATGACATTTAGAAATGTACAACATTCTTGGTTTTATCGTAAATGGTGGCTATATTTTCACCTAATTCCGCAAACTATTCAGGTTAAACCCACATACTTCTCCTTAATCTAGATTGTTGGTTCCAATTTGACTGACTCTGTATAGACCGATGTTAACCCTGCCCGGATTCCTTAGGATGATAATTGACTATGGCTTAGGATTGAGTAGTAGCTTGTGACATATAAATTGTGGGAGCAGATCTATTCTGACGTGGAACTCTAGACTTCTTGGCTTCTTCCACTGCGGTTTGTTTTCCAACCTGGTTCAATAATCCTCCCCAAGTCATTTTTTTTTCGAGTAACTAAATCAAGCAAATTTTCAGTATTAAGCCCTGCTTTACAGAAGCGATAACCACTTTCTCAAAACAGTCAACATATCTATTCTTTGTGTTCAAAAAATGGCTGATGTAATCTTTTAAAGACTCGTTAGGTTCTTGTGCGTAATGTATGATAGTGTCACCAGTTCCTTTAAGCTCTTTACTTCCCACAAACTGCCTTCAGAAGGCCATCCAAAATATATCAATTTTTTTTTATAGATTCTTGTTGTAATCTATTATACCATTTCAATGCACTTCCCTTGAAAGTCTATGAAAAATCCCGACACAGAAGGCTTATCATCGTCATTAAAATTGTTCATATTTTTTTAACTTGTTTGAGGTGATTGTCAGGATCTTGACTTCCGCCATATTTCTTCATTTTCGAGCTATCAAATCGCATCAGTAGATACCCATAAATAATTCTCGAAGACAAAAGGTGATTGGCTCCAATTATGACCTTGGCTTAACATATAATCCTCATCAGGAGTGGCAAAAATACATGGTTTGGACTGGATATCGAAGTGATTACTTAAAGAATGATCAATACTATAGTCTGCTGACCCATTCACTTTGTTTTGATATCTTTTATTTTCTATTTTCTCTTTTTATCTCTTTTCTTCCTATCCAAATCCCTTTTATTTGATTTTTTAAAAAGTGATTTTTAGTTAATATTTCTTTCTTCTTTTGACGACCATGATTACTACTTAATGAGAAAGAAAAAATGTCAAGATTTGATTATGTGGTTGAGTTTCCAACATAATCTGATGTGCTCAATAATTTCTTATCCCGGTACTCCTTTTTTGTTCCTTTATGAGCCTTTGGGGAATGATCACTTTCATCTTGTTTGCGGTTGTTATTGGGCTCATCATAACCAAGACGTTCTGCTGGTATCTTCCCCTTTAGCTCTTTTTCAACATACCTTTGGGCTTTTAAGTCTTCGATTTTTGCCCTCAACTGGTCACACTCTTCTTGCATTGTCTGTCTTTATTCTGTATTATGATTTATATGAGATGTGTTTGCATACTCATTATTACCTCTCATCCCTTTATTCTCAAGAGGGGAACTTCTTGCATCTCAAGATCCATGCCTCAAAGAAATCCGAGGCACGATTCACAAGTCATGTTTTAACTGACATTATTCAGACACATCATACTCCCACTGTGTTCGCCAATTTGGTGGTGGTAAAAACTGATCGGAGGGTAGTTTTGGAAGTTATCTAGGTTGTATAATATTAAATTATATGTACAAGCTGGATAGAGATAAAGATGCTTGTATTTAATATTAGAAAGAAAAAAAGTAAAACCGATTTAATGTTGTTTGTTGAACTATTTATAATCTTTTTGGATCCATAAACTATTCGGATCGAATCATTTAACCGGGCCATCCTTGTAAGCCCCCATACCTAACAGTAAGTGAACTAGGTACTTAGATGAGTCACTAGGCATATTGCTTACTAATCATGATTTAGTTTCTAGGTCTGAATTTCCCCTCTATGAAAACTCCGACCTTTTAACTGTTTTAGCCTCCAACAAAATCTGACCATATCAATTTTGACAAGTTGAGAGTTAGCATTCATATGAGCTATAAAAGGTATATTTCTGGAAACAATTAACTTGCTATGGAAGTTTCATGTAAACGAGAACATTATTGAGACAGTTAGAAAGTTGATGCCCGATGAGGGTTCAAAGATATATATAAAGTTTTATAAATTCATTATCCAAGAAAAAACATAGAAGCTTATGAAAAAATCTAGTATTATTGTGTTAATTGTTTGCTGGTTACCAAAAATGTATAGAATATGTTATGTTGGTATAAATAACAAAATACGACAACATATTTCTTATTTATCAGACCAACAAGATCAAACACTATAACAATAGAACAACAAATCGTTAAGCTCGTATTTTGCTATCAATGTTTCCTTTTTTAATCACAAAAAAATCAATATCATATTATTTTTTCTTTTGTAGGTGTGAGAGGGCTCACATGGCCCTTAAATATACCTTGGTATTAACCAATGTAATTTTGAATTTTTTTGGAGAAAATTTAATAAGATCTTAAAGAAGAGAGATTCTAGGATTCTCAAATATTTCGAGCTAAGTAGTTTCATACTTGTAATCGGATAAATAAAATCGATTGAACTCAAAACTAGTCGGTTACATATCCCATGCGGGTATACAAAAAGTATCCCATGTTTTGCACATGTGAAAACAAGTGGTGGATGCGTCCTTAAGAAAACACATAGGTACCTTGCGCATGTGAAATAGTTGCAATAGAAGAAGAAGGTAGATACATTCGTATGGAAGATTTATATATATATATATATATATATATATATATATATATATATATATATATATATATATATATATATATATGGAGAAAACTAGATGTTGTTCATAGAGATGTCACTATGCATGCAGATGCTCTATTAAAACAATTATCCATCATCGATAGTTCCATACGTAATTACGTTCATAAACATTGAGATTATATTTTCAATAGGGTTATGCAGCTCTTAAAGCCCGAAACTGCTTACACTAAAGAGCCTCAAGTACCGGTTAGAGCTAAAGGTAGACCAAAATTCGTTGTGGACCAATTAACTTAATAAAATCTTTGTTCGTGGGAATATGGAATTGAATAAATCATGAGTGCTAGCACACCCATGAACAAATTATGTAGCACGTATATGAACATGTTAGGAAGTAATACTGCCTCAAAATTTCCTTCATTTGTGGTACCTAAACCTCCAACCGCAAAAAAGAAAGTAGGTCAGCAAAAAAAAGTTAACAAAGTATCCGGAGTGCACCTCGAAAGTTTTACATCCTTATATTACTAGCTTGATAGAGGTTACTCTAGATGGAAAATACGGTTATCGGACCGTATCGATTGCGATATACGGTAATAAGGAAAATTATGAACTTTTAAGATGTAATTTGATGTCAAAATTAAAGGTCCATCATGCTTTATGGTTGGATGCTTATGGTTCGTCTTATGCTTAGGATGATATAGTACGAAGGTTTGATTGGTTCAAAAGTTATCCGATAAGTCGTTATTAGATGACATTTGTCGACATCAAACTAGTGCTGGCCACTTGATAGATTCTTTAACTTATGTACCAATATGTACGAGTCCACTTGTAAGTTCAAAAACTATTATAGAGATAAGAATATATTTCATACATGGTAACCACTTCGTAATGTAAGTATATCAATATGATTATATTATGATTTTTATCATTTTTGTAAGCTCTTATTCTATCTAATGAACATATTTAATTGCATAGATTACGAATCCTTCAGATGGACCATCGTCGCCATTATACTCTGCATGAAGTGTCCACGTCACCAACGAAGCGAGTCAACAAACACATTTGTACTATAGTTGATTCAACAAATATACCCAAATTATGATAGTCACGAGGGTGAAGCCTAAAGAAGAGCCAATGTTTCTCACCAATGATGACGTTTGATTATATTTTCAAACTTGTTTTGCAAGATTATATCATGTAATATTTGAATTTATTTTCGCTTTAACTTATTTTGTCTGTACTTAATTATGTAATTGAGTTCTCACACTATATTTAATACCGTTTTCAATTGATTTCTCGCATATTTAAATTTCCCGCCAACTTAAAAATTTCCCCCTAAGTTAAAATTCTCACCAACTAATGATTCCTACCCATTTTAGATTTTATTTATACAATATACTGAATCATGTCGTATTAATTCATCTATCAAATATTCTTAACTATAAAAAACTTAAATTATCTTAGGTATGGAATGTATCGTTGACGAAGACAACCACTTGCTTCAAGTTGTAATGTGTGTTCATAGAACAAGGTTGGATGAGATCGTTGATATTTTTTTGTGAACTATTATGTAGGATTTACTATAACTACGAACGTTTAAGAGCTCTATATCTACCTCTGCGCAACAGTGTAGAAGTCTATGCCATGTATAATCTTCTAACAGTCGAAAAAATGTTTCGAGTGTTCGAATTGTCCTACAAAGTAAGGCAAGAGGCCTTCTACGTGTTCTAGTTAAAAATTAATGAGTTGATTACAAAAGATATGATAGCTTATTTGACGGAGCATCTTGTTTATCAAGTAGATGCAATGGCTAATTGCTCATTTGTTGATTTTAACCTCGGATACGACTTCAACTAATAAGTTATATTATATTATGTATTTTTATTGTTAATTGTTATTATGTACGTTAATTTCATCCTGTTTTGAGATATTTTCTTATATTTTATTCGTATGTTTAATGTTATTTTTATTTATTATTAATGTATGGTTGCTTGAACTTGAAAAATATATAATACCACTATTCACACACACACACACCGCGCAAATAAGAAAGACATTTGTGCATTTTATGTGAATATAGGCACACATTTTGGCAATAAAAAACAAAAGAACCATGATTTTTTTACAAGATCTGCAACAAATGGTAACAATATCGCAAGTCTTGTTCTACCAAAAATGAAATTTTCGGCACTAAAAAATTAAAAAAACCATACGTTTTGCACAATATTTGCGACATAAAGGAATACTTTTGTGTTTTTTGTGCAAACCAAGGCAAAATGTTGGCACTAAATTTTCAAATGGATTGTGTGTTCGGGTTAAAGGTTTGTGTCGTTTTCCTCCTTACAATTTAATTTAAAATGCACATATTATATGTGAATTTTTTCAATCAGATACTAACATATATTACTTTCAGTCGTAAGAAAAAACAATATTTAATAAATAGTAGTAATAATAATCAAACATTATAGTACTCATAAACAAGCATCGTAAGACTAACAAAAAAATATCGCCAAGTCATAAACACAGAGCATATGATGATCATAAATAAAAGAGTCAATCACGTAATAAAAACGTGAACTAGGACCTAAGAAAGACCTCAATATCGCTCAGCGATACAGATACACTACTCTGACGCATCATACATCTCATCCACCATCACCGTATAAATACTTGGCCAAAACACGCATATTAGATCTAATGCCTCCTCCGCAATGTCGTGAGTGTCTACCGGAGGGTTCCCCCAACATATGTATCGACACCTACCAAGGTTGGAATGACCACAATATACTAAAGTTTACTCCTTAGCCAGAAAAAATATATCGGGTTCATACCATCCGACCCACCCTTGAATGGATCACCTAATATCGGGTTGGCCACAATATACTAAAGTTTTCTCGCTATGCTTTCTTGGTCAGGCTAGTACGTATCATACATAATATCATCTGAATGTGGCCCATTTGACGGGTCACACACTCAGGATAATATAACTCTACTATGTCGAATGAATTCAAAGTATGCTTGATCCAACTGGCTCGTTGAAACAGCTGCATACCTCATATAAATATGTATGGAAGAAATATGACATGAACGAGATTCAAAAGTTAGTATATATATAATAAATTTAGTATATATCAATGAAAGTTAGTATAAACTAATAGAACATAATAAAACGCACATCGAGTACACCAGGCATAACTAGAGTGTGTCTCATATCGGCATAAACACTCTAAGAGGCGTTGATTTTTTTTAGAGCATAACAATATATGTGCGGTGAATATATATATATATAAAAAGCATTATAAATGAAGCATTAAACGACCTAGAATGATAAAAAAATCAAGCCTCGACCAGTCTAGTAAAGCCGCATATACCACTAGTTCCGTGTATAGAACTATGGCCAAGAGCATGGGACAATTGTGCCAAAACCAACCAATCCTAGTTAAACCTATCCATCGTATGGTACTGATTGACGAACGGTAGCTAGTCAAACAAAATATTGTTGCCAATTTTTTGGCACATATAATAGCTCCTAACACGTACAATGTATAAGAACGAGTAGCATGATCATATAGCTGATCAGTGGCCCTACATGTCATCATACTGTCTACCATAAAAGGTGTTCCACAAGCACTACAAAGTAAGACTATTCCCACCTCTAATGTGGCTACCCAGTTTAGCAGGGTGTATACCAAGAATCCTACCATACACTCTTAACTTCTCCGTCTCATCAGCAAAAAATAAATAACCTTGAAAGAATTACCTACAACGGGAAAGTCAGTAATAACATGGACATTGTTGAACAAGAAATAGAAAGAAAATTTCTTCTCATACCAAGACTTGAAAAACACCTTGATCAGGTGGATGTTGGTATGCTAACAGGAGAGAGAATCGATAAACAGATCAATAATAGTATCCAACACCTTCTCGCGTACTCTAGTATGATTACGACTCAAGTCCTACTTTTAGAGACTATCGCACATAGAGTAGCATCGTAGGAAAACAAACTCTATTAAAATAAATTAAACAAAACACTATAGTTTCAATATTACATTTCCAAACAAACTTACATCATCATTAAACACGATACAAGCCTCGTGTCGGGCGTAATCAGGATATAATCCCACGACATAGGGATTGGCATGTTCGAGTGGATCCTCAGGCGCATGTTGTGACAACGACGTTGCAACACTACTCCTAACGGGAACCCACCCTGTATGATGGTCATTATCATCATTTGCTCCACAAAGAGTACATCGTCTTGTACGTGATCCCGAATCAGAAGGAAGAATATATCGTGCTTCTAGTGCTATAGGGGAAGAATCCCAACCTCGTTCCTTCCTCGTCATCGTTTTTGTCTTAACCATGTCTACCAATAAAATATAAACTCAGTTTAGGAATGAATAAAAGAGGTGAAGCATATATTTTCAAATTCGTACACAAATCATACACTTTAAAGTCTATATACATTGTATAACTGTCGCTAGCCGTATAAATTGAATCAACAATACATGTACAAAAGAAAACATAACACAACACGTAACTCGCGTAGAGTGATGAAGGTATAATCGTTTGGACTGTGTGTTTCTGGGTTCGTTTGTGGCACATATGTTTGCGACATAACATTGCCGTTATCGCATAACTCACGCGATAAACTGTATCGTGGTGATGTAAATCGTGCGACGAATAACCTAATCCGGAAACCTAACAAAAACAATCATAACTACCTAAATTCTAATCTATTTGAGACAAAAAAATACATGCTAAACATATATCTGTAACTCACAAACATAAACCAAGTAACAAATCACCGAAACAACAACTAAAATCTTAGGAAAAACTATTTTTTAAAAGTCAAAATTTAAAACCTAAATAACTACCAAATTGAAAAATGAAATTGAACAAAAACTATACAATTAAGCTTGTATGACATTCATTAACGTTAATGTGAAGTCCGATCGAAAAAAACAAATACTTTAAAAATTGGATTCATACAAAAAAAAAGTGAAAAATCTATACAAAACTATTTATAAAAGGTCCAGAAAAAAGGATAAAATTATCTGAAATTTGGTACGAGATCTAACAAATGGTACGAGATGATCTAACATAAATGAACTCCAATAATTTTTTTTTGGAGAAGTAGATAAAATTATTTTTGGTATAATCTCCTCTTTTGTTAATTTAGAAGGTATTGGTGGAATAAGACAGGCATCTAAAAAAAAATTATGAATTCCCTTTCACTTCTATTTGCAGGGATGTTTACAATTTTAATATCAAATTCAATTTATTTTTGAACCTGATTGAACTCAACTAAGCCACTTTACAGTATTTAACGAATCTACGTACATTGCTACGAATAATAACATATCAATGTCGGGATTGGCGACTTGGCGGGCAATCGATTATTGAGAAGAAGGAGAAGCATTTCTGATTCGTTAAAATTCATTTCGGGATTTATAGTGGACTGCTGTCATGGAGTTCGAGCTGAAGCTTATTTGAATGATTCGACCATCTTTTGAAGGTTTATCGCTCTCTAGAGTATTAGGGGAGAAGTATCTCTATTTTTATGCACCTGCTTGTGAATTAGTGTATACACTTTGAAACCAAGAAAAGAAAAACGCAGTATATCGGAAACCTTTTTTCATATCATAAAATTAAATCGCAGTATCCACACATCACACACTGTATCTACCCGGATTTCCGGTTTTTATTGTTATCAATTTGTTTCTTATATCATTTGGTTATGAATCTTCGAACTTCATTTGTATCGACAACCATGTCGCCTAGGCTTTTCAGGATTCTCAGTATCGGATTCGCTTGATTCCATTAGAAGCCCTCTTAGGCACCTTCTTTTGATTACAGGCTGATGTGTGTGCTTTTCAGCTTTGCTGAAGCTAGTTCTTGCATTATGTGTCTGAAGAGATTCGGGTTCTTTATCTATCTCGGTTGATGTCATTTTGTTATTATAAAAAACCAGATGGACACCTGGGTTTCTTTCGTTGATACTGCTTTCAAACATGATCGAGTTGTTTACGCTTTGTAGGTTACTGTTGACATAAGCCTTGGTTGGTTGATCATCATTTGTTGATGGACCTTGTAGGTTTTTACCTTTCGAGTTTTCTTCTTCTCCATCGGTGGTGGTGGCTTCTGGAGTTTCGTCTGGTTTGGTTTTATAACCCCTGTGAATGTGGACTAAACCACTCTTCTTTTTGGTTTCTGAGCCGATGTTCATGGTTGCTCCTCTGTTTTCACCTGCAAGAGTTAAAACACAGACTTCTTTTTCATTTGGATTTTTGTTTGATACTCCTGAAACCAGTTTCGAAACATCCTTCTTTATTTCTTTATGCGTCGGGTATTGGTCTCTGTTGGGTGTGACTGGATTTTTATGAGCATTGTTTGTTGTGTTCCTGTCTTTTGGATTCGTTATAGTCACAGTTTCGATATGCTTTTCACTGGAGTTTTCAGGTGTAAGTGTCTCTTTTACTTCTGTGTAGTACTGGTTTTTCTCGGAACTTTTGTTTGCTTGAAATATAGAGCTTGGTTCCTCTTCTGTGTCTGTTCCAGAACCAGTTGCTGCATCAAGAGGCGTGCTTGTTGCTTTATGTGCTGAGTTTTTGCTGACAACAGCCTTTGTTTTTTCATCACTTGAAGACACTTCTGCAATTTTCTTCCCTTCTTGTATTTCCTTTGGCTTCTTCGGTGAAACCACTGATTTTGGAGTTGCATGGAAAGTCTGGTCTTTTAAAACAGTTTCGGTATCTGGAGCTGTAGAAGAGGTCATTTCCACTGGCCTGTCTGCAGTACTGCTCATCTCCTTTGATTTGACAATGTCATCTGACTTGTTCTCGCTCTTCTTTTGAGGCTGATTCTGCTCTTTTGTGGTGGGCTGAGGCTTCTTTGACGGAGAGGAGCCTTCGGAATTTACTTTGATTGTTGACAAAACATCAGCGGTGTCTTTGTTTGGTCGTGTAGAGTTTTTAAAGGATGATGCGCCCGGAGACTGAGAGGCTGAAAGAGGTGCAGATTGCGGCTGAGAAGTCAATTGTTTCAATGGTGATCGAGACTGAGAAATTGCAATAGTCTCAGACTTTGCACGTGAAGATGTGGATGGCACAGATGGGGACCGCGATTTAATCATTGTATTTGTTGGTGATGGTGGAGCCTTTATCTGAACTGTGTGAGGTTGTGAAGTTGGTTCAGGCATTTCTCGGGATTCAGCAGCTGCTTGAAACGCTGATACTGCTGGCTTAGCCTTAGGTTTTGTGTTCGGTGGTGTTGAGTTAGGTAATGGTTTTGGTAGTGGTTCAGGATCTGTTCTTGACAATGGTGGCTGACGTTCTGTAACTGGCAATGATGGCAACAGCTTAGGTTTTGTTTCTGTAGGTGGTAGTGTTTTTGGTGGTGATGACTTTGCTTGTGTTCGTGGCAGCGGCTTAGGTTCTGCCCTTGGAGCTGGTGGCTGAGGTTGTGTTCTCGGGGGTAATGGTGGTGGTGGCTGAATTTGAGACGGTGGTAGTTTTGTGGGAGCTTCCACTGCCGATTTGGACGCTGGCTTCTGAGTAGCTGAATTTGTGGTTGCTTGAGATTGAGCTGTACGCCGAGGAGCTGGTGTAGGTTGCGGAGCAGCAATAGACGACCCCCATGGTAGACGAAAACGAAACGATGGCCTCCTTTCTGACATTAGCGATCAATATAAAGATACAACAACTATTACAATGTTTGATAATGTTTTATGGATGGAAGTGGATTGTACAGGTTTGATAACAAAGTATGTTTAGCATTTACATTTATATATCACTAGTAGATTATACCTTGGAAAGATTTCGAAACTTTTGTATAGTTTTCGATTTTGTAAATCCCTCAAAACTAAGAATCTTCGATAAAGACTTTCCTTTATTAGCAGGAAATGCATCCACATTATCAAATTCTAGGAATTAGAGACTTAATTCACATAACTTAACAAGCAAGAAAAGAATGTAATTAAGCAAGAGCCTTTCCTGTTTCCTTCGTTCTCCCGTGGGTTTATGTTCAAGAAAAGAATTACTTCACCATATGTTATAGTGCACTTTAGGTTACACAGAGATTCTTTCAGATTAATAATCATCTTGTAAACTTTTTCAGAAATACAATTGTGTGTCGAATCCTTTTCATTTTCCAGAAATTAATATGTTTAAACCAAGTTTCAGTTTTGCAAATGGAAAATGCATGTAGCTGTTCGAAGTTTAAGATTGTGCAAGGAGGATCTGCATCAGACTTTATTGCAAAAGATTCAAGACTCAGACAGATAGGCATAACGCGTTTTGGATGTGTTACGGCGAAAGAAACTGCCGGTGAAAGGGTTAGGGAATATGAAAATTCTAGGTGCTCTAATAACAAAGAAAGAAGGAATGGTCGGTCTTGGCTTTCATGTTGCATGAAAGATACGGGTCTTGGCCTCAGGGTTTTGCAAAGGTCATAAGCTAAAAAATAGAGAGAAAAAAAAATCATTGGCTGGTTTATGGGGCAAATAAAAAACACTATCTTCCAAGATTAAAAACAACGAATATAACGCAAGCCAGACAGAAAAAAAAAACTTAATAACATGTTTTTTACTACAAAAAACTTGTATAGAGAAAAAGACAGTGAAGAAACATCTATCAACAATGATAGCCATGGAATACGAAGGAGCTTTGCATTTCTCAACTAGTTCATCAAACTTATTCTTTCAGCAAAAGAACTCTATATAATCCCTCCACGCCCACCCCAACCTGCAAATCTTAATACAGTTATAACTTAACCATGATAATTATAACGCAAAAACTGCAGTTTTTTACATATGGAATGTTGTATAGATGTTTCACATGGTTCAACCACCAATACTTTATCTGATGGTCAATGAGCGCACCGAGAGATCAATTACGTGAATCACCCTATCGCGCCAGCCTTGAATTCTTGATATGCAGCTCTTTCGACTATTAAACTGGATGATATTAGCAAAGTGTACGAGACGACTTGGGCAAGAAGTAATTATATTATAAATAATATGTAGCTCTTTCGACTATTAAACTGGATGATATTAGCAAAGTGTACGAGACGACTTGGGGAAGAAGTTATTATATTATAGATAAAAGCATTCCTGAAGTACTAAGGTGGTGGCTCATACCTAATTGCTTTGTATGAATAACATTTGCAGGGCGCATCCGAGGCAACAAATATGAAATTTTTGACTCCTCTATCAAGAGTGCTGAGTTCAGTTATTATTAATTGCCTAAGTACAATACGTGCGTTTTAGTGAGAGAAATATTTTAGAGAGAGAAAGTGAGAATAGTTGGATAAAAGTGTTCAAACTCCTTTATTAGTTCAGCCATGTTCTTTATATAGAATCGTTACAACTGAGCTTAAAACTGAAAGCGGTTACATAAAGGGATAAATTACCCTTAGTCTTCAATAGAAATACATAATCAGAATTCTTCCATCAAACTTTTATTATTTACACTTTAGTCTCTGAACTCCTACTTCCTTATCAGTAGCTCTCTAGTTCTCATGTCTGGGAATTAATGAGAACTAACCGTCTTCGAATTCTGCCAGAAGCAATACCGGAAACTGATAGCTTAAAGTCAATAACATCTTTCTTTCTCCTCGAATATCATCAGACGCAAGCTTGATTATCTAAAATTTAACTAAATTTTCATCGAATATTACCCGACGTAGCTACACATCAGAATATACAAGAAAATAACCAATTCGCGAGGTTACTTCGAAATTGATCTATAAAATCTAACCATTTAGTTTCATTATGAATACCTAGCTATTAGGCTTACATCTAGTATGACAAATGTCGAACTCATGACACAATTACCGTTTCCTATTCGGTCCAATCATCACAAAGGCTTTTCCACTTCTACAGATTTATTCTTCCTCCTATAAATCCATTAGTAATTTTATTTTCTGTTTCACAACCCAAAATTCTTGAGAAAGAAAAAACAAACCCTTGGCTACCTTCAACGCTTGCCTCAAACTTCCCAGTTATCTTTGCCGGAAAACTCATACTTTCCGATCAACCTTCATCTTGTTTATGAGAAAAAATCCAAGATCCAGAAGATCTAAAGCTAGGATACCTAAGAAACCCAAATCTCTAAAACCTGACGATAACCTAGTCTTCGGAGCGTATGATTATCTCTGCATAGGTGAAAGAGCAGACGAGTAAAGAGCCGTTGGATTAATAAGCAACGCTCCCCTCGGAACATCAACCAAAACCACTTATTACGGTAACTTCGACCTATCTAAAGTTCATGCTTTCTCATCTTCTCTTGCTACTGAAGAGGGTTATTCCTCTAGAGTTCAAACACCCAGAACACTTCGAACTTCTTCTTCTCGTGTTAAAGCATCACCTTAGATTAGTGGGGAATCAAGCAAATCTCCTTCAAAACAAATCGAAGCAACTCTTTCTTCAACTTGTCCTCCATAAATTCGAAGAAGAAAAACTTTCATAGCCATCGGAGGTGATACCGATGCTACCCCAAATCCTTCCTCATTAGCTCCACCTACCAACTCTCCTCCTCGGAGGGAGATTGTTGAGGAAGCCTCATTACCTCGACAAAATCCATCAAATAAGCCTCTACAACTAAGAGAAGAGACATCAGAAGTGGAAGAAATTGACTCTGAAGCTACTCGGTTAGACAACGGGGCTGGGAATGCTACAGAAGTGGAGGAAGTTGATTCCGATGAAGAAGAATCAGAGAATGCTATAGAAAAGAAAATCCTTAAGCCGAGAAATAACAAAGCTTTGGCTACCATATCCGATGAAGAAAGAGAAAAAAATTGGCACCAATTTGAGATCTCTTGATGTTGATTATATTATTGAGCTGAAGAAAGTTCCATATATATAATATCAAGAAAATCAATCATTGGATCTGAAAAGACAACGGGGAATGGGAGACAACATCACCGTTCAAATACTTAAGAAGGGAGAAACACCTTTAGATTATAAAGATGAAGAGCTAGTAGTTTATCTCGAGATCATCAATTGGGGTCTTCGGATCCTTTGATAGTCGAGTACTTCGAACTTTAAATCTGTTCCCAACTCAAGTGAAACTGAATCTATGGTTCATTCTAATGTCTGTGATCATGGCCTCTCGCTTGTCCAATATTCCGATCAACATCAAAGATTTCATATCTTTGAGTAAACTATCCAAGGGACCAAAGGTGCCATTTTAGTATCTTACCTTAGATGATGATCTAAAAATCATCGACGAACTTCTAGAAGCAGACAAATTTTGGAAGCAAAAGTTTATCTTCATCACAGGAGCATGGAAAACGGTAAAGAGATATCTGATGCTAATCCATCAAAACTGAACCTCCTCTGGAGAAGCAACTGTGAGTGTTTCGAACATTATACTATTTTATGATAAAATAGTATTAACTGTTGTTTCCCTTATTTATTATTCATTTGTATGATTCTTTCAGAAATTCCAAGGCGCTATGCTATTCGCCAGACAAAAGCCAAAGACATATTCAAAAATCTTGCCGCTTGGGCCAAAGCAGAATGGAACAATGTTTTTCACACCGCCTTCCAACCGATCAATTTCTTCAATAGTCATCTCTTTCCCATCACATATGGAGCTTTTCCTACTCTAAATTTGATGGAACAACCCAATCCTCATCATGCTTGCAAAAGATTAGTTCAACCCTATTGTAAGGTATTCCTCCCCATCCGTAACAGGTCAGACACTCACTTGCCTCAAAAGAAAAAGGCACAAAATGAGAAAAATGAGAAAAAGGCAGCTAACACAATCGAAACCCAAACATCTGAAAAGAAAAGCAACAGAGAATACTCTTTCAACCATCGAAGAAGGGGAAGAAGAAGAACCTTCTTCAAAGAAAAAGAAAACTCCTACGCCTTCAAAAATCAAAAGTTTCAACAGTCCTCATAAGAAGAAAAATAAAACATCAAAGACCATCGAAGACACATTGTTCGATGACGACGAGGTCATAGCTGCTTAGAATCAACAAAGTCCTCATCACGAAAAGAAAGCAACCAATGATGATGCTACAATCATTATCGAGGACAATCCAGATGATGGAAATCAAGACGAAGACCACTTCGATCCCGAGAGTTTTATTAATTTCAACGAGTCACATGAGCTTACTGGAGAAAAAGATCATTTCATCCAAGATATTCAGACTCGTATACACAATTTTGGGAGAAGGCCTATTGTCGAAGTGTCTCTAGAAATTATTTGTCCTTCTGTTCCAACTACAATCTGGACCTTATTCCTCGTCCTAGCCCAACGGTTTTTCATCCTATTCCCCCTAACCCGTCTGTCCTTGCTGCACTCCCACCATTTTCCGATCTCGATGCTGCAGAAAATTCACTTTTTCAACGGGTCGAGGCTTCCCACAGTCACTTGAAACGATTGGCCAAGGATATGGTTCGTTATAAGGGAATTTTCGATACTGAGTAATAACTGAGGGAAAAATTTCAAAATCACGTAATCAATCAGTTCCACACCTTCGAAGTGGAAAGATTTGAGCTTATTCGAGGACTTCTTTTCATCAAAGGCCATTTACGAGAGCAACATCATGCTGATAAAGAAAAATTGACCGCTTCGCATTAATAGGAGATAAACAAGCTCAAAACTAAACATGTTAAGGACTTGGCTGCTGAAAAGGTTAAATTTGAGGGTCTCCAAAGATCTCTTACTACAAGCGAAGCAGAAAAGAAAAAAATTGAGTGATGAGATAGCCACAGTGAAGGCCAATTTTGAGAAGGAAAAACAGCTTGTTGTTACTGCCAGAGAAGCTGAATGTTCCAAGGACATGGTGGCAGCTATCAACAATGGTAAAGAATAGACAGCTATCACCCTTTTTCGAGAGATTCATGCAAATTATCCAAAAATAAACCTTTCTTGTTTTTGGAATGATATTCCTGTCGAACGACACCCTAGTGAAGCCTTTGATCCTATCCCAAGCTCATCATCAGAGAAGGAATAGTCATCCACAGAAGAGTCATCTGAATGATTTTTACTATCCTTTGATTTCATGTTATCTTTTTTGTATATGTCAGATTAGTACCATGCCCATTGTACTCCATCGAATTAATCTAATTGACAAATGTCTTTGTTTATATTCCATGCTTATTATCAATATTAATTATTCGAAGTTAAAATATAATTGGTTACTTTAAATAATTGTTTTTTAAAACATGACTCCTCAAATATTATAATGGACTTCGAAATTCACAATACGTAACACTTCGAATATCATAGTGTATTTATTGAACATAACACTTCAAAAATCACAGTGCATTTATTGAACGTAGCACTTCGAAAATCACAGTGCATTTATTGAATGTAGCACTTCGAAAAACACTGTGGATTTATTGAACGTAGCACTTCGAAAATCACAGTGCATTTATTGAATGTAGAACTTTGAAAATCACAGTGCATTTATTCAACGTATCACTTCGAATATGTTTGTTTTTTCGAAAAGTGAAATAAACACTTAGGAACATTCTAATCTTGACCAACCTCAAAGATGATCAGTCTTCGATAAGTTATCAAGATAGTTTAAATAAACACTTATAAACAACCATTGGCCAAAAGTACATTTTATTGATAATATTGAATATGTACATAGTGCCTCATTAAAACCTTCCTAGGCCAACAGGGTAGGAAATAGTGCGTCATTCAATCAATGGAGTCAAATTCAAAATACAATAGATCTATTCCCAATATAACTTCAAATGCTGTATATTCCACGGGTGTTGAAGCATCATCCTTTGAATATCACAAAGGCGATAAGACCATGGTTTTATCCTTTCAACAACCATATAAGGCCATTCCTAATTCTGGG
The DNA here is from genome assembly GCA_036936605.1 of Limnanthes douglasii subsp. nivea. Taxonomy (NCBI): domain Eukaryota; kingdom Viridiplantae; phylum Streptophyta; class Magnoliopsida; order Brassicales; family Limnanthaceae; genus Limnanthes; species Limnanthes douglasii. Next base: position 123,932,849 of record JAUPFV010000004.1, read on the forward strand.
TCATTTTTCTGAGGTTCTTCTCCTTTGTATGCAAAAATATTTTCCTCAACACTTTATCACCCGCTTTAAACTCTCACATTTTCACCCTCGAATTGTATATGTTCCTCATAAGAGTTTGATAATGGATTACGTTTAAATGAGCTCGAACTCTTTTCTCATCAATCAAATCTAAATTTTCTCCTTTAGCTTCATCATTAGATGCTCGTGAATATTGAGCTATTCTAAAAGATGACATCGTAAATTCCAAAGGCTAACAACATCCATTCCATATGCTAAAGCAAAAGGAGTTTCTTTTGTAGCTTCCCTAGGAGTTTTCTGATAAGCCCAACGTAGCTCTTGCAAATAATTCGGCCACTTCCATGCTGCCCATGTCAATTTTTTCTTCAACTCATCTAAAATAGTTATGTTAGTGACCTCGAATTGTCCATTGGCTTGAGGATGAAAAATGTGTTGAAAAAATTGCTGAATTCCCTTAGATGCGCAAAACGAATTCATTTTTTTGTTATTAAACTGATGTCCATTATCTGTAATAATCCTTCGAGATACTCCAAAGCGACAAAAAATACTGTTAATAATGAATTTGATTACTGCCTCAGCCCATTTCGTAGAATAATCAACTACTACAATTATTATTTACCGTCCTCCAGAGGTTATAAACAAAGGCCCCACCAAATCGATCCCCCATCTATCGAGCAGTATGGCCTCAGTTATAGACATAAGTGGAATTGACGGTCTGTGTATATAATTAGCAAACCTTTGACAAGTATCACAACTTCGAACCAAATTCTTGGTATTATTCATGATTATAGGCCAATAAATCCTACAAGTAAAACTCGATGAGATAAAGCTTTACACCCGCAATGAGCTGACCCTTCTCCATCATGCAACTCTGATAATACCTTATGTGATTCTTGCCTATCTAGACATCGTTGTAATGGCTTGCTTAATCCCTTCTTATACAAAATTCCATCTAAAACTATGTATCCTAAGGCTTTACCCCTCAATTGTTTCGCCAACTTCGTATCATCTGGCAATGTTCCTTGGATAAAAAAATTAAGAATATCCGTTCGTAAATCCTCGGACTACATCTGGGGTGACGAAAAGTTCCTCTCTACATTCACACTGATCTGACTGAGCCAAAATCGAGGGAATTTCTTACAATAAAATCCAAGGATATTCCTCATTGTAAGCAATATCTGTTAAAGATTCAGCCACCTTGTTACTTCCTCGATTAATGTATTGAACAACAACATGATCAAATAGTAACATCAAGTTCCTAAGCTCCCGTAGATACAAAATTAAGCGATTATTTCTTGCCTCGGAAACTCCGGATACTTGATTGTTTACTAATAGAGAATCCGTTTCTAAGTGCACTGAAGTTGCTCCACATATTTTTGCCAACCTCAAACCAGCCAAAGAAGCTTCGTACTCAACTTCATTATTTGAAGCATGAAAACCACATCTGATGGACTGAAGCATCGTTTCTCCAGATGAAGGAGTTAACTGAACTTCAGCACCGCCTCCCGAAATACTAGATCCCCCATCTGTCAAAACGATCCACCTCGAACTCACTCGTGCAACATCCTTACTTTCTTTTGTATCCGATCTGTTCGAAGGAAACTCAACTGGAAAGTCTGCCAACGCTTGATATTTGATTGCAGTTCAAGGTGTGAACAAAATATCATAATCTCCTAACTCAACTGACCACTTGGTCATCCTCCCCGAAATATCAGGCCGTTGTAAGGGAATGAGGTTCAGACTTTGATAGTATGAGCTTGGGAATAAGGGCGTATTGTCCCAGCAGCAATCACCAATGTTAACGCTAATTTCTCCAGCTTCAAATACCTCTTCTTTGCTGCCACTAGACTTTTACTGATATAGTACACTGGCTTCGGGATTCCTGAATGTTCACTTATCAGCACCGCACTTAGTGCAAAATATGATACCACAATGTAAAAAAAGAGCTTTTCTCCACTTAAAGGTTTGGACAAAATCTCTGGTGATGATAACAAGTTTTTTATGCTTGTAAATGCTTCATCGCACTCTGATATCTATTCAAATCTATTTGGTCCTCGTAACACTTGAAAGAAAGGAAAGTATTTGTCAGAAAATCTAGAAATAAATCTATTAAGTGCTGCTAACCATCCAGTCAAAATTTGCACTTCTTTAACAGATCAAGGTGAATTCATTGCTATTAGAGCTTTCAACTGTTCCAGGTCAGCTTCTATTCCTCTTTCACTAATAACATAACCCAAGAACTTCCCTGATCGAACTCCGAAGGTGCACTTTTCAGGATTGAGCTTTAGTCTAATTGTCTTTAAATTCACATATGTTTCCTCTAAATCCTTCAGATGCGCATCATCCCTCAAGATTTTTACCACCATATCATCAATATATACCACCACGTTTCTTCTGATCTGAGTTGCAAAAGATTTATTCATTAACCTTTGATAAGTGGTTTCAGCGTTTTTCCATCTAAATGGCATAACCTTATAACAATGCAACCCTCGGTCAGTTATGAAGGTCGTACATTCTTGGTCCTTTGGATCCATCTGAATCTGATTATATCCTGCAAAAGCATCCATGAAGGTTAGTATTTTATTTCCTGAGGTGGAATCAATCAGTTGATCGATTCGAGGAACAAGAAATGGATCTTTAGGACAAACTCGATTCAAGTCTGTAAAATCCACACACATTCTCCACTTTCCATTCTTCTTTTTTATCATTACAGGATTCGTCGTCCATAAATGATACTGTGACTCCCTTATATGTCCTATCTTGGATAACCGATCTACTTCGAAAACTATTGTTTCTGCCATCTCCGATAAGAATTCCCTTTTATCTAAATTACTGGATTTACCTTCGGATTGATAGCTAAACTATGACGAATTACCTCGATCGGCACTTCTGTCACATCCTTCGTTTTCCAAGCAAAAACGTCCAAGTTAAAAGACAAAAATTCTAGCAGTTGTTGACGTATAATTGAGGTAAGTAAGGTTCCGATTCGAAGTACTCTTCCTTCCGAAAAAGTATACTCCTCTATTTCTTCACTTACTGTTAAAGACCCTAGAGTTTCCCTCGGTTCCTCACCTCTTTCTTCAAAATCTGAGGTTAACCCCTCTGACTGATATTCATTCATCAAGTCTCCACTGCTGGATCCTCGGATCCGAAGTGCAGGGGCATAAAACTCTCTTGCTGATTTCTGGTCACTTCGAACGACCCCGATACGATCCTCTACCACATATTTAAAATATTGGTGTACCATTGACACAACCCCATACATTCTAGAAAGCCAAGACCTTCTAAAAATAACGTTGTAGCTCGTGGGACAATCCACCATCATAAAAAGCAATTGAACCTTCTTCTTGAAAGGTCCCTTTCCTAAGCTCACTTCCCTTTCGAATTCTCCAATCACCTGAGTTGTCACACCAGTGAATCTTATGATTGTACACTCTGATTGAGAAATTCGAGGAGGATTTCGCATCCTGTCATAAGTCATTTTGAAGAGGATGTTTGTAGAACTGCTGATGCCTATAAGCACATGTCGAATTTCAATGCCAGCCACTTCTGCACCAATAACTACCGCATCTTCATGCAGCCCCGCTGTGCCCTGCAAATCATCCTCATCGAACAAGATAAAAGGAATTTCATTTTTTCCGTATAAGTGAGTAGACATTTCTCCTTCAATTTGAGACGTCAAATTGATAAAATCTCTCTTCCTCAAACTGTCAGTGTTGTCAGCCATTAAATCACCTTCGAAAATAGCTAATAATTCAAAAAATTCACACAAGTCCCGCACACAAACTTTCTTTATTGGCTCTTCAACATCCATCAAAATTAACCTATGTGGATCCTTATCCAAATATTCCGAAAAAGCATCGAATTCTTCAGCCTTCGAATCTAAAATTATTAAATTCTCAGCTGGTACAGTTGGTTTAGCCGACCCTGAAGTTGATGCCGAAGTTTTCAAACCGCTCCCTTATGACTTCACATAAGTCAAGAGCTTCTCATTTTCAATCAAGATTTGAACTTCTTTTTTCAATGCGATGCAATCATTAGTATCATGCCCGATGTCCTCGGGATATCTGCAATATTTGTTATTCCACTCATCTCTTGGCCTATTTATTGGAGCTCGCTTCTTAAAATTCACGAAACTCTTGTTCTTGTCAAAAATTGTAGCCACACTTTCTGTCAAGTCTGCATAGTACTCTGGCCTAATCCACTAATTCAGCCTTGGTCTGTTGTAATTGTAAGATGAAACATGATTTGAATATCCACCAGTTCGAGGTGGCAAATTATTATTCCTCGAACGTGACTGTTGATTTCCATTCGAGGGTTGTCGTTGGTTATTGGCCACCTGACCCGAATTATTTGGAATACTAAAATGGTCCTCCTCGAACCCTGGTTGATTCTTCAACGATGATCTGGTCTTCTACCAGAGCCATTAGTGCTCCAAAGGTTAAAGCCCTCCTCTTTGTCGTTTCATTAGTCAGGTCCCTTGGTAGTAATCCCTGGCGAAACTGCCATCGCCACTCCTTCTTCGCAATTGTCCAAACTTGCATTAGTTAGAACAAACCTCTTTGTGTAGTCCTTTGATTTCTGTCCAACCGCCTGTTTGCACTGAATAATCGTATCTCCATTCGCTCTTATCTCCTTATTTCCAACAAATTTCCTTCGAAAAGCAGTATAGAATTCCCTGAAATTCGAAATGGATCCCCTCGGAATCTGGTTGTACCATTTTAACGCTGTTCATTTGAAAGTTTGTGAAAAAGAACGACACACCAACCGGTCGTCATCTTCAAAATTCATCATGTAATCTTGAATTGTTTGATGTGATCATCTGGATCCTGCATCCCATCGAACTTGTTAACCTTAGCAATATGAAAATGCTCTGGAACCGTAATAGATCGAATTTCACTCGTCAATGGAGAGTTCCTGCAATCGACACCTTGCACATACTGATCCTCAGTCCCATGACTGCATACAAATTTCAATCAGTCTCAGCATATTGATTCGATGTGTTCCCCTCACACCAAGTAGATTCTCTCAAACAGCGAGGAATGTTATCCTTTTTAGATTTATGTTCCTTCTTATGCTTCCTTGGTTATTCCCTTTCTTGTTCCTCCTTCGAAGAACTCTTATACCTCTTAAAGCCTAAAGCAGAGCTTTCAACCACTTCGTCACTAGAGGCGACATATTTCTGTTTGAAATTTTTTCCTTTTCGAGAAGAATAACGCTCTTTTGGAGCTTCGAAACGCGCCTTCTTCTGCTCATTCCTAGTATACCGATCAGTGCAAGATCGATCAAACTGATTTCCCATTTCACTTTTCTCATTTATTTGCCTCACCTCGGATTTAAGCTTCGCTGAGTGAATTTCTTGTTCTCTTTGCTCGTATTTTTCATTTAACGCATTTATTTTATCCAAAAGCTGATTCATACACAATTTTATATCTAACTGAGTTTGGATCGGAACAGATCCTTCTGGTCTGTATTCATAATTTTGCAAATCTTCTCCCAGCGTTTCCATTGCTAATCGAACTGATGGATTGTTTTCAGGATTCATTGCAAGAATTTGAACGAGAAAATAAGAAGAACAATAAAATTCGAACAAGAAACTAAGACACTGATTGCTTGTTAAGTCCCTAGTGAAGTCGCCAATTTGGTGAGTTCAGCTATTATTAATTGCCTAAGTAAAGTATGATACGTGCGTTTTAGTGAGAAAAATATTAGAGAGAAAAAGTCGTAGCACAAATGAGTTAGATTAAAAGTGTTCAACCCTTTATTAGTTCAGTCCTGGCATTTATATAGAGATGCTAGAACTTAGCTCAAAACTGAAATAAAGAGATAAATTACCCTTAGTCCTCAATAAAAATATAATCCCTAAGCCTCTACTTCCTTATCAAAAACTTTGCCAACATAACCCTACAATTCGACGGGCGCAGCAGGTGTACGCACCTCTGAGGACAGAAAACTGTAAGGAAGAAAAGAAACAACCATCAGAGTTATTAAGGCTGATTTCTCCATGTTTAGGATATAAAGATGCAATGTTATAATCCCGCGAGCTAAATTTTCTTGCACATTTCGGTTCCAAGTTGAGTTCCATAAGCTTTGACTGCTTTATCATTGTCTTTGATAGGCTGGCAGTGTTTACCTCAGCTGGCATCAACAGTGTAACCCCAGTAAAAATCACGAACAACTTTTTGCAATTTAAAATTTCGATAAAGTTTAGCATTGTGTAACCAACACAATGTATCTGTGTTCTCTTTTCTCTCCACATGAAATTACCCTACGAAGGTGAAAGCCATATTTCTCTTCAAATAAAAATTACTAAGGGATTGTTTGCTGTCCCGAGCTTATTAGTTTATAAATGATAAGAGTGTTTGGTTGATTAGCTTTTTTCTTTATATTATCTTAGAATAGGCAAGCTTTTTTGGCTGAAAAATACGATCAAAATGCCCAATAAGCAGAAAACTATATATATATATATATATATATATATATATATATATATATATATATATATATATATATATATATATATTATGTAATTGTCAACTATATTTTACTTTATATTTTTACCGGTTTGTTCTATATTCACACACGATGGTTTGATAAACATGTTTAAATTGGCTTTAGTTCTTGTTTCCATCATATATATAAAGCAAGAAGGTAGTGACACCAAACGATCCCTTAGCAATATTAATTTATAAAAAAATGACTTTGACACTTGTGTTGGTTAAATCATCTGGAGAAAATAAGAACACAAATGTAGACGCAATGGAACAACAATCAACCCAGCAGCAACCACCATGTCCAATACCATGTCAACAGTGAGTTACTGCTCTATATCATATCTTTACTGAAAAATATCACATTGATAAACACGATGATTCACATAAATATTTTTAAGTCAAGGAACAAAGTCTCGATTCTCTTTTTTAAGTAAAAGTCAAGTAAGGGTAGACATTTGAAGTAAAGTATGTCTCTCATCTTTTGGAACATTTTATCAGCAAGAAAAAACTCTCTTTTTGGGATACTTTCTTCAAGTAGATTCAAACGATAAGAAGATCTCTTGTCTAAAAAATAAAATTCCAGATTACCCTATCATAAAGAATTTTTTCTTACCTCTGGTCCTTATGCTTTCTTACATGATTAGTGGTCCATAGCTTGTTGAAGTGACTCGAGTTGACTCTTCCAATTTATGAGAAGGCACAACTAGTTATCTCAAGTTGCTCGAACTTTGAATTCCTATATAACAAAGAAATGAATAATATAGGGTAAGAGCATGAGTTCCACAAGTATAACTTTCTATCATCTTGGTGGATATGAGTTGATAAGGATTCTAAACTTATCAAAGATTTTGTGGTGTTTTGTAAGGATTCTTTGGGCATATCTACCTAATAAGATATTTCCTTATTCATGTTCTTGTTCCATCCACTGAAATATGGAAGCTCTTCTTTCGTCTTTGTTCATAATCACCATCTAAATTATGAATAATTAAATTTATTATTCTTGATTAAGAATATCTGGACTCGTCCAGTTCTACGTGTTTATGTGTGAGTACACAAAGTTCAGAAATCTGCTTAATAACAGTAGGGTAAACTCAAACAATACAAAAGCTTCCAAACAACCCAAGATTACACACCAGTCCTTTTCAAAACTTTGTAAACAAACAAAACGTCTTAGAAATCCAGCATCTAGGTCCACCATTCATTACCTGTGATGTTAGCTGATCATACTATTCCTTCCTTTTGTAAAAAAAAGGAATATTAACCATTACACAATAGTTAACTTTGAACCCAGAACTTCAAGGATAGTTGGAAGATGTCATATAAACTGACTAGTCAATTGGAAGATAACAGATCACTTCATTCACTTACTGTAAAGAATAATTATCTTATTCATACTCTCACCAAATTCTTTTTACCTCTTACGTCCTGAAAAACTGTACCGTTGGGTTTTACCCAACTAAACATAGAATCACTTTCTCATCATTTAGAAGTTATATAAGAATAACTTTTGCTAATTTTATGCCATGTTAGAATCCTTATTAAAATGGCAGACACAAACAAAAAATATTCAAGGAGACATACACTGTTAAAGTTAAAGCTATATCTCAACAGGATCTAAGCTGCCACTCCTTAGCGAATAACCAATAGAGGATCTAGAGCGTCCATCAAATTAAATATATAGATATACTTAAAATTTCAGTACAAGAGCGTGATCAGTTCTTATTAATGAATCAAAATTTAAAACACAGCTGTCATAGAGTAAGATAACTTTAGCATTTCTAAACATTATCAGAGTTCTTCCGACTAGCATTGGCAAAAAAATCATGAGTTTGTACGTGCAGAAAAAATGGTAAATCAGTCAGCAGGGGCTCTAGCTGATCACCTTAGTCTAATGTAATTGTCAAAGTATATTTACAGCTCAAAAAGATATAGTATCACAATTGGCCGAATAATCATATACTCCATAAAGGATGGTATATTACATCAAGTTGCTGAAAGTGAGCTAGATATATCGAACAGTGTATTTTGCTGGTTCCAAAAGTGTAAGGGATGAGGGTTAGCATTTATGCTAATGGGCAGTCTTGGTGCTGGATTCTAATCCTCACCAGCTGGAAATTCTTCAAGAAATCAATTTGCTAAGATATGATAAATAAACAGGAAAAGGACACTTCAAAATTTACAATTTTATTTATTATTCTAATGCAGAATGTCAGTTTTATGGCTCCGGCGTTAGGCCCCAGAAGACCGGTCTAAAAGGGTGCATAAGATATGCAAACCTGAGAACAAAATTATCAGTTTTTATTTATTTAGTCGAATGGAGACTATAAATTGTTTGGAAAATCCATCCACTCAGAAATATCTGATAGAATGTATGCTTCAGAAGAATACGGGCGCATTCAGTGTTTTACGCATGTGCAGTAATAAAATGTCGAGCTAGAAACATCACAATGGGAAATAGATGATCATAAGCAACAAAGAATTCGTCAGAAAACGAATCATAAGATTGTTATCTAACTAATTGAAGGTATTCAATAGAATAGATGAGGTCGGTTAAAGAATAGGGTCTAAGAGGTTGAGCACACGTGAGGTGTTTACTATTCTATAACTTGAGTGTATTATATTTTCAAAGACTTTGGCACTTTCTATCTAAACATCTTTATTAACCTCAATTGTATTTTGTCTTATTCATCTCAAAACATTAGATAGAGGCAATTGTATATTAAATTTCTGCCTAAGCTACAACTCTACCACAACTCAGTAATTATTTAGTTTGTAATATGCTTACCGTCGCAACAATCCATCCAAAAAAATATCTTATTTTTAGCAACTATTTGTTATGCTATCTCGAGACTACCACTTAGTTACTTTCCATTTTAAGGCATTTCAGCTAAATTCAACACCTTACAGTCTCTTTCTTCCTAGCCCTCCGTTAAATATTCGCCAACTTGCAGAATCACACCACCTTTTCCTCCTGCTTATAAGGAGCAAATATTGCACTCTCTTAAACATAACATAACTTCCCTTGACCTCAATCTTCTCTTTTGACATAAACCAACTTCTCTCACTCGTTAAAAATACATTCTTGTTTATCACTCGTAAAAAGAAAGGTTTGAGATTTCTATTTCAACCAAAATGGCATCAAGCTCGCTTAGTTCATCACGTAGTTCTAGTTCGACTTGGACGTCTAAACAGAACAAGCTATTCGAGAAGGCACTGGCCGTGTACGATAAGGAGACACCAGACCGTTGGCAAAATGTAGCAAAGGCTGTTGGTGGTGGAATATCTGCTGAAGAAGTTAAAAGGGAATATGAGATCCTTGTGCAGGATCTCATGCATATTGAATCAGGCCGTGTCCCGATACCCAATTACAAGACGAAAGGGAACAACAGCAGAGGGATTGGTGATCATGAACAGAGGTAGTTAACTAATAACTTTCACTGCAAATATATTTATGCACTCTTTTAACAAAGCTGCACTTTTAAATAAGGACACTTGCCTTCGTTTCTTTGACACTTATATTAAAATGGTGTCATTGAATTTTTGGCAATCCGATGAAGTAACTCAAACTATATAATATATATATCCTTGCTTGAAATATAATCTACACTCAAGACTTAGTGTTTTTGAATAATAAGGATAATTTTACCATGCTCCTGATGAAAATCTCATCTTTTACATTAACGTCCTAAGAGTTATAGAGCGGTTTCATAGTAGAACAGTCCAATGAATCGACGAAACTATTCATCAAAATCTGTACCAAAGAGATCACCTAATTAATTATTTGAAACAGAACAGCCAACCAAGGCCTTTTTAGTCCTAGTGCCAACTGCATTGTGATTAGAAGGTTCTCTCTTTTCCACGTATGGACAATAAATAATAAAAAATGCAAGCTATTTTTCGTTTTCGCTACTAACCAAATGTTTCCTCCAACATGTCATGCACCTGGTAGATCTTTTAGCCAAATTATCCGTAAGGTGTATCTTTATTATTGTCTATCCATACTCTATTCAGTTTCCAACAAAAAAAGCCCACATGAAATCTAATCCTTGTTGTTCTAGATCACATGCACATGGCATGTAATTTGAAGCTAGAAAACAAAACAACTAATAAACAATCATATTTATAGTACTACTGATAAGTCATACATTCTTCTAAAGACAGATCACCGAATCCAAGTTAACAGATAACTACTGAGTTCTATGAATGATCTTAATATCGATCAATGAGACTATAGCTAGCGCAATTACGTATAGAATAGAATTATATTAGTAATGACCGAACTTCGATTCTTTTACAGGCTCATGAAGAATCTACGGATCCAGTGAAGCAACATTTCAACAGCGAAAATGGCATCAATTATCATGCAAAGAAAGGCATATATATCTAGATGCCTGTTCTTAAAAGCTACTATCTATGTTTTGTTTTTTGTTTTTTTGCTTTAAAGAAATGCAATGATGGTGCGGAAAATTGACATTGTTTTTTGTCCACCTGAAGATTGTAAGTACTGTAGTTAAGATCTATTTTTCGATATCGAACAATACAAATCGAGTGTGTTTATCTATATGCGTTAGAAAATTATCGTTGGATCGCATTAAGCTGATGATCATAGACAACAATTTGTATCAGGCTTTATTACAAACACAATACGAGCACAGTCATCTAGCGATCAATGATCTAACGAACAGTAGTTCGAATTCATGTATGAAACGAAGAGCTGGTACAGCAGATTGAATGGAAGATTAAACCTAGACTATAATTGCATAAACGAGAGTAATAAAATGAACTTACCTTTGAGGTTGCTTTTTTGTGTTGACACTGATCCATATCGCCAGTAGTTGAATTCGTCCATGGATTTGCGAAGAACGTAAGAAAACAATAGAGGTATTCGCATGAAAAAGACTGAAGTATAATAGATCTTGAAGGAATTAAGAAGGCGGGAAACCAATTCAAAACTCGTTTAGACTTCAAATCTTCCATTTTATTTTATTTTTGGTTTTTTTTTATATGTGATTATCATGATTATTTTTTGTTTTCTTTTGAATACATATATATTTAATAATTTGGGCAGATCTTGTACGACTATATTCGTTTTTTCAGACAATTTTTAAGCTTATTCCATCTTTTAAATCGGACCAAATGTATGCTTTGTACATTATTTCAAGAGAACTGTTTGATACGGGTACAATTGGAGGTTGATTTCATTTTATTCTCATACAGAGATCTTGATACGTAACATATTTTCGAGGAAAAAAAATTCAAAAAACATAACTCTTCATTGGAGGTTTTTGCCGTGACCATCCTTGTTATGGTTCGCGTTGCGTCAGTTGTTCAATAATAACTGATGATAGACCGTTTTGATCGCGATGAACATGTGCAGATCTCATATTGTGATCACCATATGCTGATCGTGTTCAAAATGAGTTGGAGCATGTGGCAAGACAAAATGTTTATCTTTTTCTTTTTTTCTGATCAACCTTGAGATAACTTTATAGAATAAAATATTTCGATTCGAATTTTACTTTAGTGTAAAAATAGCAAAGTTAAGCCGGAAAATATTAGTAGTCGTAACTTTGAACCAACCTCCCATGTGACATAACTGACGATTTCACACACGCAATTGTTTTTATCAAACAGGTTTCCATATTTCACTTTAGCATTATTTATTTTTCCATGTGATCTATCCATTTCAATAATTATAACTTGAAAGGAACTTATTCTCTCATGAAACGACACTACTTTTATATTCTCATGAGTACAATTCTTTCAGTGTTTTCATTACCTTTTGAAACAAATGTCACACTTAGACCCAATTGTATTAAAATTTCATATGAACTTATAACTCCACAGTAACGACCAACATATCTCACACTCATCACGGATGAAACATTAATTATTTATATGTTGAGCATTTTACACATAACTTGTGGTTACCCATTACAAATTTGATGTTTAAGTTCTCAATAGTCGAAATGGATTGCCATTATTTATAAAATACTTATTTCAAGAGTTTTAGTCCCCATCCCTCTAGATCTAGAGTTTAACAATTCTTGAACTAAGGGTTTGGTAAACGGATCTGCTAAGTTCTTACTAGAATGTACGTATGAGACCGATGTAATTTCACGTTGAATTAGTTATCTACCAAAGACTTATATGTATAGAATTCATATTGTAGATACCATTGTATGATCTAGCTAATGTTATTTGACAATTATAATGTATTTTTATTGTCATATTCCCTTTTGAAGTGAATGATATCTCTAACAAGATATCTCTTAACCATTCAGCCGCATTACCCGTTGCGGCCAACACTATGCACTCGGACTTCATAGTTGAGTGAGATATACACGTTTGTTTCTTTAATCCCTAAGAAACAACACCACCTGCAAATGTGAACACCGCCCCGTAATCGATTTGTTATCGACTAGATTAGTGATCCAACTTGCATCTGTGTATCCTTCAAGTACCCAATTGTATAAAACCAAGACCCTTCCAATTGTATTTCAATGTTTTGTACTCGGATTACTCTTAAATGGACTTAATTTACTCACCTAAAAAGATATATCCACCATAATGCATAAATATGCATACATTAAGCTCCTTACGACACCAACATATTCTAATTGAGCCACTCATCTTCCCTTATTTTTTCCAAGCTTTAAACTATGATCAAATGGTGTTTGTGCTTCTTTGACTTTTACATGTTTGAACTTATTAAGTACCTTATCAACATAATGGCATTGACGTAGGGCATAACCCCTACTATTTTTCAATACCTTAATTCCCAAAGTGGTATAGACTTTATTAAGATCCTTTATCTTAAAATAGATGATGGAAACCTTTTCGTTTTATTAATCTTTTTTATGATATTATTTAATATGAGCAAATCATCTATATATAGATATACAATGACTATTACATCACCATGAACTTGAGTATATAAACATTTTTTTGTCGTATTATGTCTAAACCCATTAGATACAATAGTATGATCAAACTTTTTATGTTACTTCTTAGGTACTTTTTTAAGACCATATAATAACTTAACAAGACTACATATCTTAGAAACGTTCCCCAGAAGTATAAAACCCTCGGGCTACTCCATATAAACCTCATCATCAAGGTCTCTATTTAGGAACATCGTTTTGAAATCAACTTGGTGAATTTTTAAATTCTATACTAATACAATTTCAAAGAGCATCCTAATGCTTGTTGTCATAAATACTAGAGCATATGTGACAAACTAATCTTCTTCTTCTTTTCTGAAAACCCTATGTTATCAATCTTGCTTTGAAAGCTTGAATGGTTCCATCTGTATGGAATTTCTTCACAAATACCCATTGGCAACTAGTTGGTCTTGAACTCAAAGGTAAGTTCACTAACTCCCAAGTGTTATTTGATATTATTAAGTATATCTCAATATTTATGGCCTAGTTTCAGAATATGGATTCTCGGGATGTAATTGCTTCCTTATATGATTTAGGGTCATCTTCCAAAGAAAACACTACCAAAATGTTCTAGGTGATTTCTTCAACACTTCATTTTACTACATATAAATAAATAGTTTAAGAGTTCATCTCATCAGATTCTAAATTTTTAGGTCTTTAGTCTTTTTGCCTTGTACGAGTTTCTCGTGGTTGCTTATCAACCAAATGTGTTTTTTCTCAAAATATTTTCCTTGATTCAAAGAACTCTGCTTCTCTTGATTCAAATACCATATTAGATTGCAAATATAATAGAAAATAAGCTTTGTTATTGGCCTCATAACTAATGAACACGCATGTTTATGACCTAATTTTACCATTCTTAGATCCGTGTTTTTCCAAAACGCTAAGCGCCTACATATTTTAAAGTAGTCTATGTTTTTTTTTCATAATTCATATATGGAGACATTTCGATTTTCTTAGATAGAATACGATTGCAAATATGGTATGCAGTTAAACAACCTCACAGTATAAATTAATATGCAATTTTGAATTAACTAGCATGATATTGGTCATCTCGATTAAATTTCTATTTTTTTACTCAACCGATCTTTTTTTACGACGTGTAAGACACCAAATATTGATGAATTAACACATGCTCTTCACAAAAACTATAAAATTCTCTCGAGAAATATTTTCCATCTTTATCACTACACAAGATTTTAATCTTACTATCTAATTGATTTTTGACTTCTACTTTAAAGATCTCAAAATATACTAAAGACTTCATCCTTATGTTTAATAAAATAGACATAAGTAAATCTAGAGTAGTCATCAATAAAAGTTATAAAGTATATGTTACGTCACGATACCATTTACTCTTATATGTCGGTGTGTATTAATTTCATACATCTTTCAACAGATTTGTAAGGTTTTTTAATCATCTTTGATTTTATACACAATTTACATTTTTCATACGAACCTATGTCACATTTTATAAGTCCGGTTTTAACAATTTTATTTATCATACTAGGTCTTATATGAGCAAGTATACTAATAAATAGTCATTACGAGAGCAAACATAAGTAGACTACTTCATTCTACTTATTGAATTTTTGGTACTACATAGTTTCACCATTCTATTACTTAAGTATCATTTCCTAACAAAGATACCATCTTTGGTTAAAATGAGTTTACTGGATTCGTACAATGAACGAATTCCCGCCTTGGCCAAATGATCACCAAATACTAAGTTCTTGTTCATTTCTGGATCATATAAAATATTGGTGAGAGTTATCATTTTTTATTTGTAAACATTAACTCGGCGTTTCCACGTTCTTCTACTTTTGATATGTGGTGTTAACCATTTGCACCTCACATGCCTTATTACTCGTTTCAAATCATTTGAATACTTTATACCATGAGAAATATGTATCGATGTACATGTATCATACCACAAGTCAGAAGATTTGACTTCTGCAATATTAACTTCTGTCACCATTGCCATAACTTAATTTTTTACATTATTTACAATTTCACTCTTCTTTCGAAGATTTTAATTTATTTTAATTTGGAAACATCTATGAAACACAATTCCACTAGGCTAAAAATGTCTTATGTTAATAATTTTAGAATTTATTTTTCTATAAAATTCCTCCACCTTTGCAGATATGAGTATTTTATCTATGTTTTTACATTCAAGAGTTTGAGGGAGAAAAATACCTTTTACTAAAACCTTATGAACTGCACATTTAGCCATACAAGATTTAAGCATACATATGTCTCATAGCATGATCCATATCTGAAAGGAAATGTCAAGGATATCATCTTGTCATTCATCATTGCACATTTTTCTTCAAAACATGGATCCACTAGAACTTGATATTTTATTCATGATAGTACTTCTTTCCACTTCCATAATAACTATTTTGTTATTATTAGAAAATAGAGAATTGAAACAATAACTTATAGGCTTTGATCAAGATAAATTCATTGGAGATTCACTGAAAAATTATCAAAGAGAATAAAATCTTGAGACGCGTATGAATACATGCTCCAATGTTGGAATATTCAAGAGAGAGTTTTTATGTTTTTTAGATTTGAGATTTTTTTGTTAAGATTGTATTTTTGTTATTGAAATAGATTATAATCTTATTAAGATGATTAAACTCGTTCAAAAAGTTATAACATCTCAGAAATATATAAGTAAGATCACAAACTTTAAAGAAGTATATTTTCAGAGAAAAATGAATGTTCTAGGAAGTACAACTCTTTGTTGGATCAGTTATTCAATGAATAACTAATGTCAGACCACGTTGGTCGCGATCAAGGAGCATGTTGCAAGACATAATATTTTTGTCTCGATCTCTGTTGCGATCAACCTTGGGATGATCGCGGTAAATGCTACTTGGAACAAGTCTTATCTTATTTGTTACGACCAATGCTAGCCTTATTGCAACAATTTATACCCGAATAATTCCAAACTTTTCCTACCATGTTTCACCAACTCCAATAATTAGAATTCTTCTTCCGATCATCTATATTTAATCAAAGATTCCAACAACTTTTAGGAAAAATTAGAATTTTAAAGGCTGAAGGTGTGTAAGCAATACTTAAAAGTTGTAGGTGCTAAATTTTTAGTCGCAAGATGTTCAATAGAAACTTAGGTACAAAACCGTCTGTTGAACCTAAGAGATGAGTTATTTGAAGACAAAAGTTATATTACTGTTGGAGCCAAATGTACAATATCATTACATGTTGGACCTAGGTGCAGGAACATGTAGCCAGAATGTTTTTTGAATATACCTGTGTTTATAGAAGAAACTAATTTAAAGAATCTAATATTGATGAATTGTTCTCAACCATTGATCAAGTAACCATTGTTTTCAGCATGGTGGGAAATTAATATAATCATATATAAGTACAATATCGTCAGGTATCAGAAATGATGGTGCTATTACCTGGTGAAATGTATAGTCGTATGGATGACAGTTTTACAATGTCGTTTTGGTTCGCCTGTTTAGAAGAATAAGTTGTAAGTTGTTATTGTGAGATTTGAGCTTCAACTCATCCATTATTGGTTTTATATATAGTGAAATAGAAGTATGAAGCTAATAAAGAGAAAGTCCCAATTTGTCTGAATTTAGAGAAAAAAGTAAGGTATGAGATAAACACTAAGAAAACATTGAATATGTATAGTGCATTTTGTAAGCTAAATCTGATTTGTAACAGAAAAATAGTGGTTATGTTAGTTGATATTGAGAAATACTCCTTGTAAACTTCCTCAATATAAAATATGTGTATATCGCCCATGAATGTAATATTTCTTCACAATCTAAACCACGTTAAATCTATCCTGCGTGATTAGTTTTCCTCTATTATGAATTTTTTATTTGAAGGTTTACCAAGCCAAAACTAGACTTCATTCTTCCCACACTTGCAAGGAGTGAATTACCGAAGAATAAAGCTATAACCTACTTTTGAATCATATATAACTTAATAATTTATGTTTAGCCCATTGTCAATATTTGCTATGATTACCACTAAGTCTCAAATTTAAATTTTATTATTTGGTTGAATCCCCAACAAGTGGTGTGGTGAGCATGGATGATCTATAATAATATTATTTTATATGTGATATACACAAAGAAGACAATTGGAGATCATTTCGTGTTCCATGAAGTTTGATCGTGAGAAATTCCCTAGAGAGAATGATTTTAACCTTTGGAGAATTAATATTTGGGATTACTTAGCACTGAAAGGGTTGTCTGTTTTATTGATGAGAGATTCGAAGAAGATATTGATATTAAGGTATTGTATAATTCCCATAGTGCTCTGGTATTGAATTTGAGTAACGAGGTGTTTCAAGAGGTAGACGATGAGCATACGACGTTGGGAATAAGAAATTATTCCAAATACATTTACATGAAGAAATCCATAGTCAACATATTGAATCTCAATAAATATTTGTATACAATGAAAATGGATAGTTACAAGGAGATCTATATACACTTGGATGATTTTAATAGAATCATTCTTTATTTAAATGCAGTTGTATGGTAACAATGGCTTCCAATATGTTAATGATACATTCACTATCTATTGTGATAAATTAAGTTTACTAGAAATATAACCGTAAAAGAAACTACTCAACATAATAGGTTTGTGGAGATGATGAGTTGAACCTTACTGAAATGGTAAGGTATATGCTTCGATCAGCTGGAATGTGTCGAAGGTTATGTGAAGAACTTGTAACGATATTTGCATGTATTATCAGCATGAGTCCATATATGGTATTTAGGTCCATAAGAAATATGGACTTGAAAGAAACATGTGGTGGACCATTTGAGAGTGTTCACATGTGCAGCCTATACATATGTGAAGCAAGATAAGCTTCAATCGAGAGCACTAAAGTATTTGTTCCTTGAGTAAAAAGGGTATAAGTTATAGCATAGAACATGTAAGCTTTGATTAGCCCAGATATGGTACTCAAAGAGAAATTTGTAGGGATTAAAAAGCTTTTCAAGAGGAATAAAGACATTCATGAAGTTGAGTTCTCTGTATTCAAATTTAGGCTGGTAGCTAAGAGTTTCACATAAAATGAGGCTATTAATTTTATTGAGATGTTCTCACAAATCCTAAAGAAGGGTTTTGTTGTCACTTGTTTTCAGATTTGATCTTGAGTTAGATCAAATGAAGATTACTACTACCTTCCTGCATAGAGAACTGGAGAATACTATCTACATGAGTCACCTCTTAGGTTTTAAAGAGGAAAATGAATGAGATGTGTGTTTGTTGAATTTAGCATAGATAGGTCAAAATATTCACCAAGATATTGTAATAGAATATTTGATTTTTTTTTATGAGGTCCACCGAGTATGTGAGGAATTGTTATGATAATTATGTATATTATAATGGGGAAACATACATGGAGAGATAAATCATGTTGTTACTGTATGTAGATTATATAATGATATTTGGATAGAACACGATGAGAATTTAAATGGTGAAAAATCAGTTGGAGGGAGAGTTTGAGATAAAATATATGTGAGAGACTAAGATGATACTTGGTATAGAGATCATGAGGAAACAATTGAGAGGATATTTATTCTTATCTCAATAAGAATATATATAAAATATTTCACATGTTTGAAGCCAAAGATGATAGTACTCTAATTAGTGTGCTTTTTCAACTAAGTATCACTCAAACACCAATGAAAGTAAAAAATAAAAAGTGTATGCAAGATATAACATATGCTAATGTTATTGGAAGCATTATGAATGCAATGAAGTGGCCTGATCTTGTGTATTTCATTTGTATTTTGAGCATATTTTTGTCAAATTTGGGGAAACCTCACTGGAAAGCTCTCAAGTTAATTATGAGATACTTGAAGGGTTTGACTGAAATTGGGTTGTGTTAAAATCACAAGCACAAGGATAATATGTTAAGAGGCTATGTTGACTCTGATTATGCAGGTTTTCTTAACACGAGGAAGTCAACTTTGGGTTATCTCTTTACTCTACTTGGAAGAGTGGTCAGTTGAAAATCATGTCTTCAAAACGTCATTTCTTTGGTACCCACGAAATTCGAATACATGGCTTCTACTAAATTAATGAAAGAAGTTATGTGACTGAAATAGTTGTTGAGTGAGATCACCAGTATAGAGCAAGAAGTGACTATGATCTATAAAATAACAGTTTTATTTATTTAACAAGAAATCTCAGATTCTATGTGAGAACTAAGCATATAGATAGAAAGATATAATTCATCCGAGAAATGATGGTAATAAAGTAAGTGAAGTGGTAAAGATTGCAAATGCTGAAAATATTTTGGATGCTCTGACTACGGTGTTAGCAATTTTAAAGTTCACTAACAGACTTGTGCAAGTATAGGAAATATGTGGGTTGGATATATCTAAAAATTAGTTGGAACATCGGGTCAATGGCTACTGCATTAAGCCTAGGTTGAAAATTGTGAGATGTAGGTTAAAAGGTCATTAGGCAGAACAACCGAACCTTAAGGGCCGAAGGTGTGTGAGCAAGGCTTATGAGTTGTAGTTGTTGATTCTCTAGTGACGGGATCTTCAGTAAAAACTGTTTAAATCAGTACCTAAGGGATGACTTTGCCTGAGACAGGTGTTATGTTATTGTTGTATGTGAATGTGCATGATCAATACCTGTTGGACCTGGTGTAGGAACATGTAGTCGAAGAATGCTGAAGATACCTATGTAGTTCTTGAATAAAGTAATTCACGAATCTGTTAAAGAATCTGAAATTGAAGAATTTTTATCAAACATTGATCAAGTACTCGTTAATTTGAGCACACTTGAGGTATGGGCAGAATTGTACACATATACAACAATGTTATGTGTCAGAAATGCGGGTGTCATTACCTGGTATAATGTACGGTTGTACGAATATAAGTGTTGCAGATCTACTTTTGGTCGGCTTCTTGAGAAATAAGTTGTAAGTTACTATTAAGAGCTTTTGATTTCAACTCACTTATCATTGGTTTTATGTATAGTGGAATAAAGGTATACAAGTGGTGTCGCATGAATTTTCTAGAGACATAAATTCTCAGCTTGTCTAGTTTTAGATAGAGAAGTAAGGTATAAGATAAATATTTAGAGAAACATTGAATATCCATAGTTTCTTATTTAAGACATATGTTTTTTATAAGATAAAAAAGAGTGGCTGTATTAGTAAAGATTTAGAGAGTCTTTGTATAACCTTCTTTTATATAAAATATGTGTATGTTACTGGTAATAGACAAATGGAAATATTATTTATAACTATATATAATATTAAGGATATGACCAACAAGAATATTTTTTATTTTTGAGGCTCACTGGTAATTACAATATCAATCATACAAAGGTGGACGAGACTTTAGGCTCAAGCTATATGTGATTCGAGGGTAGGCCGAAACTTAATCCTTAAGTGATTTACTCCTTGCAAGTGTGGCAAAAATGAAGTAGAGCTTCATGTTGGGGAACCTTAAAACACAAAGTTAATAAGAAAAATATAAAATAAACCAATCATATATAAACGAATTTAACGTGGTTCCAATTATGAAAAACTCCTACATCCACAGATGGTGAATCACATATTGAACTTACAGAAGAAACGGTAGATATCAGTGTTTTTTTAGCATTTATCTACTATATTCTTTCATTTTCTAAAACTAGACAAACTATTCTTTTCTCTCTCTAACAATTTGCTTTCGTGCACCAATAAAAGTTATCACCCGTAATAAGAGTTATCATCTCTAATAAATGAAAGAATATATATTAAATAAATATTCAAAATTCGTATTAAAAGATGAAGAAAAACAAATTGAAAGAAAATAAATTAAAAATGCTAAAATGAAATATTTAGCTTTTAAACATTTATTTATAATCAAATATTCAAATCGTTTAAGATATTGAATATTCGTATTGTTTAAGATATAAGTTACAATAAATCATAATTGTTCACTTCAAAGTAAAATATACTAACAATTTAGAACTAAAAGCAACTGAATAACACCAAATACCGATTTAATTTGAGCAAAATATAATGTGCATCTGACATAAACAAGTGAATTACCAAAAATATATATACAAAAGTACACTATGAAGTCGCATGTTTTGTTTTTTCAATATTTACAAAATTGATGTCTAACAAAAGATCCAAAAAATCATAATATCCTATTTATTTATGTTTTATATCATTATTTACTCTAAGAAGTTGTAAACATAAAATGTAGTGGAAACTAACATTTTAAGTCCTAAAACTTACTAAAAATATAACATCTCAAAACCTAAAAGTTATCAAAACCTCACTTTTCTCCAACCTTGCAAAATTTCAAAATCATGGCCGAAATAGAAGTGGACGCGGAATAGATACCTACCTTTCTATCTTTTTTTTCTTTCAGAAATGTTAAGTATTTAACATCTCGCCTGTTAGAAGCATTTCATCTTATGCATGACGGAATGGCCTTAACTATTCCGGATTTCTGGTTTGATTGATTCGCTTATTTTATATGTATTACCAGAGGTTACCAAATGTGAAACATCACTTGTTACAAACTACACTCACCATTTTGTTACTCGTGAGGAGTACAACTTAAAGTTGATGACTGAGTGGGTCAAAGAAACGAACAATTCACTTGGATTCTCACTTAAGATATCATCTAGAGAACCATAAAAAAGATAAAAAATACCACGATTAGATTATAAATGTGATTGATATGATGTATATAAGTTTATCGTGAAAAAGTGCAATCGTAAGCGGAAGACGACCGGTAGCAAAAAAATCGATTGTCCTTTTTATTTGGCTGGTAATCCGGTTAAAGGTGACGATAAGTCAGATTTAAGTGTCCTTTTAGGCAAGCAAAACCATGATCCGATTATGTACATGCAAGGGCATTTTCAATTGTTGAAGTTAAAACCAAAGGAAAAATATATTGTAGACGTTTTGATGGTGAATGGAACAACTTCACGTCAAATATTCGGTGCCATAAAGAAGGCTAATCCAGATAATGCGTCCAATATCCATCATGTATACAATCACCGTCAAATAACAAGGTTGGTTGAAAATGGTGGTTGGTCGCAAATGTAATTCTTGTTAGCATAATTACAAATGCACATTCATATATTATGGGATCGGACGACGAATGACGGATCGAATGTCATAACAGATTTATTTTTTATACAACCTCTTAGCTTCGATTTACTATGGATCTTTCCAGGGTTTCTAATCATGAATAGCCCATGCAAACTTATTAGATATGAAATTTATTTGTTTGAAGTAGTCGGGGTAACATCGACCAAGAAAACGTTTGTATTGGCTTCACACTGATGGTGAAATAAAATAAAGACAACTACGAACGGGTATTGGGATATTTGAAAACGGTTATGGAAGAGAACAGTTATAAGTTACATTATATTATAATCACATACATTGAACTTACTTTGATAAATGAGAGGTTGGCTAAAATACTGGCGATATTCAAATAACATGATACTGTGGTCGATTATGTCATAAATTCATGGATTACATTATATAAAGAAAGAGTTGTTCATGCATACACTAATAAGATCGTACATTTTGACTAGAAATCGGGTAAGCCAATTCAATTTTGAAAGTTTTTGGGAGAAAGTTCATGGTTTGCTAGAGATGCAACATTCGACTAAAAACAATCAATGGAGTTAAGAAAGTGTCGTCTTATTAATAAATTTTAATATTATAAACCTTTCAAATTACTACAGAGGTATGTATCACCTAATGTTTCAACAATTGTATACGAAAATCATCTTGAAAAAACCGGAGGTGACAAATCTTCATGTAATTGTATCGATCTTACACCACAAGGTTTACGATGTACCCACAAGCTAGGGCCAATCCAAAAAGTGGACGTGCATGTTCCAACCCAAATTATAGAAGAGCATTTGAGAAGACTAGAGATGGTCCATTGGTTAAACTAAGCAGTGAAGAAGAGTTCAAAGTTAAATTTGCAAACTTAAATTCAAAACGCGGAGAGTTTGATGTTTATGAACAAAACCATTGGCTTGAAACAATTCACACATATTTTGGATCATTCTACTTCACTTCTTTGCGAACCCTCCAAACGATAAAAAACCGCGGTCGTACCCTCGGACACGTCCATGATCATGGTAGCGGACGTGATCTTAGTAATGAAAACAAAACTCATGTTTATTATGGTGTGGATAAGTTTTGAACGGGGGTAATTTTGTCTGAAATTTTGTGGTATTTCAAAGGTATTTAATGTTTAGTATATTGTAGTGAGAGAATTGAGCTGCCTGGTTATATTTAATTCTCATTACCCTCATTAAATGAAAGTGGTTGGGTATTTATACCCTTAACCTTGGGCCACATGGGCTTTCGGGTCGTGTTTATGGATTCGGGTCGTGTTAAAAGACCCATTAGTTTTAAGCAGGTAGGTAATTAGCTTAGTCATGAAGTGATTAAGTTTTTAGTACATTAGTTCGGTTCAGACGGTTTAGTAGGTGGATGTTGTCCGAATTACCCCTGTCCGGTTCTCATAAAAGAGTGGTGATAAAATCCAGACTCATCATATTATTCTACCAAAAGGGACCCTAGTATACACGAAAATATAGAAAAAGAATAATTAGAATCTCATGCCAATAGTATGAAAACTCCAAAGATTGGAACACCGATCGTGAGTTTTGGAATACTGGTCGGTACTTTTGGTGGCATCGCTAGAACGGTCGTCGAACAAGCCTGTACTAATTTTGGAGTACAACCCCCAAAATGAAACAAACGTGAGTAGCATCGGTATAAGAACTCTGATTGAATTGAATAACATTAACGTAGAACCATCAATTACCGTTAAACCAATTCTGATGAGGTTGTCCAACGTACCTGACTTGACGTATTCATCGGACATACCATAATTTATGCATCATTTCATAAACAAAATTATCAACATTCGGCCCGATAAAAACTGTGGTTTTTGAGCCATCGCCCATGGTTTGATTGATGCTGAAAATTGATGACAAATTGTTAAAAAAACGTTGGTACACAAACTAGAGAAGCATAAAGAGTTTTATTTTAGTGTTGCATATTTTTGTAAAGATGATGAAGTCAATAAAGAGCTACACCGCTTAAGGTATTATAAAGAGAATGCAGCGTTAAAATATTAGATGTTGTTACCAAGCTGCAGCAAACTAATCGCCACCACATTCAATTGTGTATTCTATTGCCTAACACCCAACAATTGTACAACTTATTTACCGGTAAAAAATGCACCACCAACTTATCAACAATGTACAATTATTTGAATAACGAACTAATGAATCATGTGTTTGACCTCCCGTGGTCGATTAGGAATGAAGTGTATTTATCGTTCCATTTGAAAGTAAATGATTTTTTAACAAAAGATATATTATGTTATGTGGATGAGCAAATTTTTGAAAAAGATGAAGCATTAAAGATTTTCACTTGTAACGAATGATATGACTTTGACTAAAAGTTTAGTTAGTTTATGTTTCTTTTAGTGCTTTAAGTTATTTTTTTATTTTATGTACCTTTCAACATTTTAATTAAATGTAATTGTTTTATTTTCTTTTCATTGCTTCAAGTTATTGTATGTGTTTTATGTTCATTTCAGTGCTTTAATTTATTGTACGTGGTTTAATTTTCATTTAAGTGATTCAATTCTTTGTTTACATATGTATCTATCAGGGTACAATTACTTTTTATGGATTCCCAATATTTCGGTTTGTGACCTCATGCGCGATGTTTAGCAAGAGGTGCATACGGTGCTTGGTATGAGGATTAACTATTTAATTAGAGAACATATAATTGGTGACATTAAATTAGACCTAGTTAGCAACATGATGAAATATATGTATTTCCTAGAATTAGATATATAAGGATATGACACTTACATGTGTTATTTTGAGTACTTTTGGGTATCGTCCTTTAAGTACTTGTGTCTTTGTTTATTTAGTTTTTGATTACTTTAATACAACTTATATGCAAACATCGAACATATAGATAAATAATACACAACTTTAAAATAAATAAATAAAAATATATACAATAGAATATGAGTGATAATATCCACTGTTACAAACTAAATCAAATATAAAATAAAAATGTCTAATAACAAACATGACACTATAATGTCTAACATAGTCACCTCCCGATAGACAAAACATTCGCGTACATCTGAATGATACGATCGAAATCCCACTAAAGCTCAAGAACTCTAGAAAATAACAAAATCCTAAGCAAGCTATAACGCAAATTTCGTATAACAACATTCTCACGATCTTCATGCACATAATCATCTAATGGGTATATTACTGTGCTAATGAGGTCTTATAAACTAAGCAGCTTATGAGACATAAGATACTCATGAGTACAAAACGACGTCATATCATCTTTAATTGTAGGTCACTGAATATATGGTGTAACGAAAAAGAACACCAATATTGCCAATCCTTTAGATCTAACGCATATGCTATCGTCTTTGGTTTCCTTTTTTCCTTTGCTCTGCATCATGTTCTACTGAAATAGGGGACACCCCTGAACGTGTGCAAACTGACTCAATACCTGCACGGCATAGTACGCCTGCGAATGCTCAACATCGATAATAATACCATGGTACCAAGTTATTTCCCTCAATGGGAAATCATTGCGTATGGAACGGTAAAACTCGGAGAAAAACTTGCAAAATAAAACAATACGAATAATAACACAATTGAGGCTTTGTAATTGTTACACCACACGACCAACAACGAAACAACAAAACAATATTAATCATATTTATTTTATTTTCTTCTTATAAACCTATAAGTATTTGAACGATTCTAACATGTTCACTACCCATATATCCCATATATCAAACCTAGATATTTTCTTTCATTCTTATAAACCTAAAAATATAAAAAATAGTCTAACATATTTTCTACTCATATATTACCGATGGATAAGAGAACTGAGCTGCCCAAAAAGCGCAACAAGTACTCGTTATAACTAAAACTATATACCAATATATTAAACAAGAATTTTATGAATGAATATATCTTAAAAAAATTCAAATATTATAAAATTATAAAACTTACGTCGCTCTCGTGCAAATTGTTGATGATAATCTTTCAGTTCAGTTTGCTCTAGGAATCAGAAATGAATGCACTTGTATCCCGTCTAGGAATAGTCAGGAGGCGCTATGTGTAACTCGCACATCTAACCGAAAAAACTGAAATAAAATTAGCATATATCCATGTGTCATGAAGAGTGATACACCCACCCATACTCCTCGTCGTTAAAAGGGAGCTCTCTCTAAGATGATGAAACAAATACACCTACTTAAAAATACTAAATGGTAAATATAAAGTTTTTTTAAAAACACAAATATAAACAAAACAACCAAACAAATAAGATAAAAATTGGTTTGGTTAACATCCGGTCATCCGATCACCAGAAGTGACTGAGCCAATTATATAACGGAATGGTAGCTACAAGTCAGACGGCTGGTGCTAAAGTCTATTAGACCGCCATTTTGGTGACGTTCAGTATGGATCTAGACCGAGACGTATGCCGCTAGCATTATACCTAGCGCTAGTCGTCTGGCACGAGACGTATCTCCCAAGACATTTGTCATTGGGGACTTAGTTTCCCTTGTTTGGTGGAAACCATATGTTCTTCGCCAATCGATGGTGAAGAACACAAGTTACTTCAAAAAACCATATAATAAACCATATAATGATCCAAAACGAAACTTCTCAAGACCTAAACCGTAAAATATATCTTCAAACACTAAAAACCAAACTTTTCAACACCGAAACTCTAAAAAGGAACAATATACTATAACCTAGCTTTTGAAACAAAAAAGTTACAAGTTTTGAAAAAAACAAGTCGACTGGTATTAGGTGTGCTTCAACTGCTTGCTTTTATGGCTGCTTCAGCTCCTTGCTTCTATAATCGTGTTTGGTTTTTATGGTTAATTTGAGCCAAAGTTCAGTAGATTTATATGGCTAATTTGAGTCAAAGTTGAGTAGATTTTAGTAAAGTTCTATGGTAGTGCTTGGTTTCAAGTATATTTTAGTTAGTCAAATTTCAGTGGTTTTCAAGTATGTTTCTATGGTTGTGCTTGGTGTTGGTTGGTGTCTCTGGGTTGTTTCAAAACCAACTCAATTTTATAACTTTACCAATTTTTATTAGTCAATTAGAAACAAAGCTAATTATTTTTAGGTTAATAGAAATAAGGATTTATTTTAGAGAAGGTAGAGAGAAAAATTTCAAAACAAATTTCAAAAATACACTAAATTCATAGTGTAATTTTTTTTTATACGGTATTTTTTAATACAATGGTAAAAATGTCCAAAATAATAACCTCACAAAGTAATTTTAGATTTTTTAGTACCACTTCAAAAAGTAATTTTGATTATCTTTTAGTAATTCCTCATAAACCACTATACTTGGTTGAGTGTGGAGATATACTTGTTTTTTAGGGTTTCTCTAACCTTTTAAATTCAAAATAAGTTTTATAAAAGTAGATTTTTAATTGTTTTTATTTATTTTGAGTATTTAAGTTAAATTTAACTTTAGTCAGGATTTAGTAAAAAAATATATTTTTTAAAATATATGATTCTACAAATCCATCTTGAACATGATATTAAACCTAACTTTTTTAAAAATCACAAATTTGTTCTTGAAAAAAGATGAGATCATTTTAGAAGGAATGGTTAAACCAAGAGAAGGCCTTCTCCTAGTATAGCCACGGAAGATTTAGAGAATATAGAGGTGGAGGAAGGTAATACACTAAAGATCGGTCGATATATTCTAGTGGACCTCAAGTATAAGATATTTGATATTTTCAAAAATAAGTCTAATATGGTTCCATGGAGTGCGCATAATATAATAGAAGTCCCTTTAGAGGTTATATGTCACTAGTTATCAATAAAAAACAACTTGCGTATAGTATAAAAAACGAAGGCCATACTTCCAACAAAAAATGGAGACAATAATTGAATAAATAGATCGACTAAGTATTGTAAGAATCATATGAGAGTCCCGCTAATCCAAGCATGCTCAAGAAGAAAACGTCAAACAAAGCATGTGTTTGGACTTCACATATCTCAAGAAGGCATGCCTGAAGAATCTTTTTCTCCTTTCCATCTCGTCGATGCAACATCCGAGAATAAAATTATATATTTTATGGATTAATTTTCCGGATATAATCAAACACAATTATATTATGAAGATCAATAACGCATAACCTTCATCATATAAAGAGGACTACACTTCTACAAATTAATATCTTTCAGATTAAAAAATATCGGAACAACATATCAATGGTTACTCAACAAAATCTTTGTAAACCAATTAGGCCAAAACATACAAGTCTATATTGATGACATTTTGGTTACCTATTTTTGTGAGGAGGATCACGTCACATACTTGACATAAATGTTCGCAAACTTCATGAGAGTTAATTTTAAATTAAATCCTAGATAAGTGTACCTTTACAATAAAGTCGTGCAAATTACTGGTCTACATTGTTAGTAACGATAGATTCACCAAGAAATGTAAATGAGGTACAAATTCTGACTGGAAAATTAAAGACACTATATATATTAAGATTTTTAGATATATGCCAATTATTTTTCCAAGTATTGATAAGAGTAAGAAAACTCAAGTCGACTCCAACAAAAGATGAAACTTTAAACAATATAAATGAATTCTTGTCTTATCCTAAGGTATTAAAAAATCCTCAGCCAAAAGAATTTTTATACTTGTATCTTATAACCTCGGGTTACGCCGTCATCGTAGTACTAATCAGGGATGAAGGAATATAATATTATATAAAGCAAAATATTATACGAGTAAATCTTTATTATCAACTGAAACTAGATACTTATAATTAAAAAAACTTGTTTTGGCATTGGTAGTTGCAACTAAAAGGTTGATGTCGTACTTCCAAGCTCATACGGTAATAGTCTAAACTTTTTTATCTTTAGAAATAAGATATAAAATTTAAATGTATCCGGAAAACTGACTAAATAGTTTGTAGAACAAGAAGATTATGATTTCTATTTTGAATTAAGAACAACGATCATAGCTTAGGCTTTGGCGGAATTTTTGTCAAAGTTTTAGCCCTAAAGACCACTACTTACAAAAGAATAGTGTGAGATTACATGAAAATTCAAAATTAATGGATGAAGTAGGCTCATGGACGGGAGTCCAACTCATATTGTCAACATGAGATATCTGTAGTCACTCCATGAAGTTCGGCTTTCCAGCCTCTAATAACAAAGCATAATACGAAGTTACAATTTTAGGACTACTGTTATCAAAATTTTATGGGACCAAAATAGTTCAATTACTCACATATTCAATTTTTAGTGGTCAATAAAGTATTATAAAAAGTTTACCTTAAAAGTAAAACATCATCCAATACTTAAAAGAACTTCAACACAAAGTTGTCTAACTTAAGTAAGTTGAATTTCAAAAAGTCATAAGAGCTGAAACTACATCTTCGACATGCACATCTTACCCAATTTTTATAAACATTTACACTTACCAAATTAATGGTAATAAAAGAAGATGAACAAGAGAAACAATATTGGAGAACTCTAAAGAGGAAGTATCTAGTCGAAGGCGTACTTCCAAAAGATAAAAGAGAAGCAAGAAAAATAAAGATAAAATAATAAAAAATCGTATGGACCTCAGATATATTATACAATAATGAGTTAAACAAACCATTACTTTGGTGCTAGGCTTCGATGAAGCAACCTTTCTCGTATAAGAGTTACAATTCAGCGAAGAATTCTCTTTTACGGTTTTATGGGCCACAATAAGGAACGATGTCAAGAAAAAAGTCAAACCATATGATTTGTACCAACAGTTTTCTAATTCCATACAAGTCCAAAAAAATCTACTGGAAACAATATCAAAAGCAATCTCATTTGATAGACAAGACTTGGATAATGTAGAACCTCTAATAAGAAGTGGAATAGCGTGAATTGTTTTACTAGTTTCTGTAGATAACTTCTCAAAATGAAAACCCTTGTAAACACGAGGGTAAAGGAAATCATCACCTTCTCAAAGGTAAACTTATGTTACATATATGGAAGTCCAAGGGTTATTACAACAAATAATGGAAATTAATCATAAAATGACAAACTTATATTTTTTTGTGCTAAAAAATGAATTTTTTTTATCTTCCCCTTTTTTATCCATAAGTTAACGACTAAGTGAAGGTAACCAATAGAAAAATTACGAATAGTATTAAGAAAAGAAGGAGAGAATTGGACAAACTTGGCATCATTTTGTACAAGAATTCTTATTGTCATATATAAGTACACATAGATCAACAAAAAAATACTATTTCTCATAGGTATATGAAATAAAGGCTGTAGTATCATGTGAAATATGTATACCTTCTCACATGATCACGACATATGATGAAACAAATAAAGTATAAGCCAAAAGTATTGATTTAGATATAATTAAACAAATGAGGGTCTAAGCACACTTTCCATCAAACTATTACAAGACCTTAACGAGAAACAAATACAATTCTAAAGTGTGCTTTAGGATTTTTGAACCATGAGACAAGGTTCGTAAAAGAGTTTTCTTTTACACTAAATATAAAATATTTGGAAAACTTATCTAAAATTAGGTAGGAATACTCTTGAAGCCAAAGTAAAACCAAGAACTTATAAAATTATTGGATGAAGAAGGAAAAAAAATTCGATACCCTGGAACATGCAGTATTTGAAAATTTACCATCGTCCTTGAGACTTCAGCCGGTAGTACATATATTATATTTTACAAACATATTTATTAAACTATGAGGATGTATTATCTTCTATTTTGGTAACACGAGAACGTTTTGAGGAGGCACTTGACATTAATAAAATGTGTTTCTCACCAAAATATAATTTTAATTAAGTTTTTAAAATAAAATTACACTTATAGTTGTTGAACGCCAAAAGGCCACCAAAATTTAAAAAGTCTTTCAAAATAAAAAAAATAAGGCTCAGATAATTAAGAAAGTAATCATCAGACTTAAAAAAAGATTTGACTTCTTTTGAAAAAAGGAAAAACCCTAAAAAGACTCATACATCCTTCAAAGCCTAGATCATTCTAGAAAAGATCAAAAGCAAGGAACACAAGTGTTCCCAACAAATTATCGGCCAATTGAAGTTGATCATTTCAAAAGGAAAAAATAAAATACGTACAAAAAAAACCACAAAACGACTCATCAAATAGAATTATAAAAAAGAGTACTCCAAAATATAAGAGTTTTCGGTACAAAAAAGTATCTTTAAGCATTATACAAAAAATAAAAGAAAAATAAAACGAAAGGAATTCAAGGCTGGATATTTTCAGCAGAATAAATAACACTTTCGGCTGGAGCAGTACCAACTTCACCTGAAAGAGCTACTTCAATACTAACATTTTAAGCATTATTAATTTCTTGAACATCTGAATCCATAGGGTACAAATAGTTATTAATCTTTTTATTCTCAACTTCCTTAATCAGATCACAAATATACTCACCTCATTTCCTATAACCCGATAAAGAACGAGAATAAAGAGAGCGGTCACTCCATTCTAAATCTTCAATATGCTCTTTCTCATGGATATAATACTAAAAGTGGTCAAAGTTCACTTTAGGATATTCTTCGTGAAAATAAAATTAACGAACTTAGAGTTATCTTTTGACAAATGTTATACGCGAAACTTCTATCATTTGCTTATAATAGGAAGCATCATCCTTGGTCCCATCTAGCCGTTCATTAAGAAAAACATTCATGAAGCAAACTCTTTTTCGCCGCATATGTATCTCACTTATTTTGCAGTCGTTACTATGAAACTTTAGCTTCATACTTGGCATCAATAAGTTTCTTATCAAGAGCCAAATATCTTTAACAAGATTCAATTCATATTTATAAATATTCAGTTTATCCATGTATGGAGACATTGCATTCTCCTAAGTGGAAGTAATAGTTTTCAGAAAATTACCAAACCCGTAGGTGGAAATATTATCTCATGGGCATTAACTATAATAATATCTAACTAAGACATAACAAAATAGTTTCTTTTTTAAGTTCATAATTCATCCAAGCTTTGGATCCAGTCTTTATCTGTAGTTCTGATCTCAACAGTCTATCAACATCCAATATTCTTTAAAGCTAAATAATTAGGTACTTTTGAGTGTCAATCGTACTTTAAAGAGTATTGATCAACTATAAGAATTCTTCAAAAGGTTTGACATCACCCTCAATAACTTTCCTAAGATCACTAATGTAATTTTGAGATTGAGTACAAGACTGTTGCAGCATAGTCAGGCCCTTAAGAATAGTCTGCGAAAATCATAGAGCGAAAATCAAGATATATATCAGCTTTCCTACAATAAAAAAAAGTTAACTGATTTTTTTTAAATAATAAAAAAATTACTTAAACTTCAAGATTTAAATAACTCTTGGCCATATTTGAGGAAGATAGATGGTTTGAAAGCTTTATTGGCTATATAGAGTAGTAAATTAAGTAAACATCTCAAGAATTTGTTCCAAATAAAAAGCAGGTGATGTTATTGAAAGAAATGTTTTGGTTGAATGAGCACTCGGGTTAGACAAGCCTTCACATTAATCTGGAAGAATATTTTCATTCTCATCCACACTTGAAACATCATATATCTTTACAAAAAAATTGGAGGATCCATAATCCAAAACTTTAACATCATTATCAACATCCAATACAGGCTTAACACATAATATAGAGTTAACATGAACTCCATTAGTGATAAGTACATCATCTTTGGGAATGGCTCTTCTATCAACTGAAACAATGACTAAGTCTACATATTCATCTACCATAAAATCATTTTTCTCAGAGGCTCTAACAATAACCTCACTGGGAACATGAAAATTAAATATTATAAGCAAAGGGTTCTATGACTTAGAAGTATCTGCGCAATCCTTCTATTGATTATTTTTACCTATTTATATAAGATAATAAAAACATGATAAACTTTGTTATATAAATTAAATCAAGAATGCCAAAGTAGAAATCATACAAATTGTTTCAAAAATACGAAATAATGAAATGTTTTATAAGCAAAGGTGAAAAAATCTTACTATTCAATTCTTTCAAAATTCTAGGGCTTTGTTTTATCTTTAGGATAAGTATCTTAGATTCAACAATCTTAGAAGGTCAGGGTGCATGGAGATAAAGATGGTACACACGTGAACTTAAAAGAAGATACTTTCACCTACGTTTGAGAATTTTTTTCGTTTCTCACCCACGTGTTAATATAATAACAATAAGCTCTCAAACTTGAAGAAATATTTATTAAAATATATAAATCAAAGATAAATATTATTCAAAAAGTAAGTATATGTTCTTAGTTCCACTTGCACCCATATAAATTCAACCGAGATTAATAAGAAGAGATGTCGATTTATGTCACCTCAAATTACCAAAACACTATTAAAGCTGATGTCACGTTCATCATTATTTCCTTCATTCTACCTAAATGATTAGAGGCTGCTTGACTATCTTCAACAAAAGTTTGGCTAAAAGTTTTGTTGGCTAAAAGCAAGAGAAAATAACTAGGGCTATCTAAAGTTCTTAAAATAATATTAAATTTTGGTTCTTCTTATCAATCCTTCCTTCATTCTTTACAAAAAGATTAAGGGGTCTACTTAACCATCTTCAACAAATAACCAAAGAATTATAAAGTAAACAATAAGAAGTGATCAAGTAAGATAAATAATATATAAAATTCTACTAGTCCAGTAACTATTAGATATACTCTTTTTCCTTCGACAAAATAAATTATTTTTCAGCGATGGAGGTTTTGACTGCAAAGGATTTTTAAATAGGCAAAAAATGATTTAGTACAAATCAAATCGGAGACGTGTTTGATAACAATTTGACTGGAATCAATTTAAGAACAAGTCAAATAAACAAGCCTTAAATTTTTAAGAATCTAACCGAAGATGATGTGTGTAATTATTTCGGCAAACCAATAACTTTGGTCATGAAAGAAGTAACAAAATCAAAGCTTTGGTAGTCAGAAAATCCAAAAGTAGAAGCTCTAACAAGTCAATTAATGTTAACAATTTAAAGAGGGGTCATTTCTAGATACTCTCGCAAAGATTCAAAAGGCTGCTCAATGTTGTGTAAATAGTTTAAATTATAAATCTACGTTTCATTAACCATACATGAAATGATTCCATAGACTCACTAAAAAAATATCAAAATCTAAAATATCTAATTTAAATAAATTTTATTGATTAATTATAATATCAAATAAAAATATTTTCTTAATATTTCAAAATATTATTTTATTTTTGTAAATTTTATAAATATTGACCAAACTAGCATTAATAAATTATTTTTTCGATATTTATAAGTATTTATTAGCATTTATTAATTTTACCTTTTTACATTTTATTTTATTTAAATAAATTTTATTAATTAAAAATAAGATGAAATACAAATACTTTTTTTAATATCGTATTAATCTGTTTTTATAAACTTTATAAATAAAAATCAAACAATTGGAAATGTCTTAGTAAGTACGCACTCAATGACTATATTGTTATCTAGTACTTAGACTATTTTATATGCCTACCAAACACCTCTCTCAGCAAATTAACTCCCTTCTAATATCCAACATTTTTGCAATCCGATAACTACCCTCATTTTTTGCTGATTTTTGTGCTCAAAATTTCAAACATTTGAATTATAGAAACCAACTTCCTTATACAATACTATTTGTCTCCAAACTACTCTTACCCTAAGAATTCCCGTTTTTGAGAAAAACCTATTTTTCGACTTTTATTTTTCGGCCATTTTACCGGCGTGCTTTCGGGTACCAACTTGTCTTTAGTTCGTCATAGAATTTCAACATTTGAACTCAAGACTAACAACTGCTTTTCCTCATCATTAACAACTGCTTTAGGTAAAAATTATGCTCTATTTTTTGTTCACAGTCTCCTTGAAGTTATTTTTCAATTATTTTTTAGTTCCTTTGATCATCGCATTTCTCAGTATCGCCTTGAACAATATTGTTGAAGTTCTAAGTATTGTCATACTATATGATCTTTGCTGTTTAAAATAAACAATTTCTTATAACCAAAATTTTAGTTTCGTAAGTTGATTTCTTAGTTATACATAACTGATATTGTTTATAGGTTTATGGTTAGTTGATTTCTTAGTTATATATAGTTTATTTCATACATCGATCTCTGTTGGTTTATAGGTTTTAGATTTTAGGTTCAAGATCGCGATTTGATGTTGACGATGTATTTTTTGAGCATAATGGTGTCGAGATTTGAATGTACAATTTTTTTTAGGTTTATTGTAGTATAGGGTTCGTTAACGCGATTTACATTTTACCGGTTACGCGATTTGTCTGCAATATCACCCCGAGATTTCAATGTAAACTTCATACGTTTGGTTACTCGCGTAGTGATTTGTTTATGTGATATACATATTGCAATTCATTCATAAATTGAAAGTGTGTTTTTAATATAATTCATGGCTCTGTTATCATATATACGACTTAAATAAATCTCACTGTTCTTTTAATTAAATTTGTTTACAGTGCAGTGCAATAGATGTCTAAACAAAAAGTTTGTATATTCAAATTTGGCCTGCAGACTTCAATTGTTCTTTTGACCGAGTTTGAAAACTTTCATACTCTTCAACATTACGTTGAAAAAAGATGGGACGATCTTGTTACGGGTAACTACACTATTACCTACTCATGCGGTGATCAGAACAACTGTCTGTTTAATAATGAGATTGATTTTATAGGTTTACTTGTATATCTTGATGTGGAGTGTCTGAAAAGCGTTAGCTTTGTTATAGAACAAGAACGAATTGATAAAGAATCGGTAGAAAAGCGTAAATAGCCTAGCGTAAGTTTGGGAGAGCCCTGTGACAATCAACTAACTACTGGTGAGAGTAGTAATGGTTTACTAAATTCGAAATATAAAAAAATAAATCTTGCTACTACTGGTTGGGTTGGTGCTATCACAGGTGTTAGGAAGATGTTTGCTCATGGTGTTGCAGGTCTAAGGTTATTGTTATGCCGATATGTCTTAGAGTGTGGTTTTGCTTTCAAGTATATGCATAATACATCTATGAAGATCACTTCTTACTGTGTCAACAAAGAATCGGGTGGTTGTAAATGGCGTATGTATGCATCAATTGATTACAACACTGATTTAATGATGATAAAGAAATATGTCCATAGCCATACATGTAGCGCAGTTTTTTCCAAACGAAAGAGAATGCATTTGACATCTCATTTAATTGCGAATGAAATATATGATTCAATTAGGACATGTCATTCCATAACGGAAAAAAACATACAATCAACTATCAAACAAGAATACGTTTTAGACATCTCCTACCTTCTCTTGTGGAATGCTTTAGATAAGATAAGGATAGAAATATTCGGAGATAACAATATTTCTTTTAGCTTGCTGAATGGTTACTTTAAACAATTAAAATGTCGAGATATTACTACTGATTGCCACTTGGAGGTTAGTTTTGGTAATGTTTTCAGATGATGCTTTATAACATTTGGATCGTGCCTTCAAGGCTTTCATTCATGCCGACCATTGTTGTATGTGGACGACACCCATTTAACCGACAAGCATGGGGGTATTTTGCTATCTACAGATGCAAATGATGGCAATAATAGTAACTTTTTCCCCTGATTGTGCTTCTGGATTTATTGTGTCTACAAAATCATGACAATCACGCGATTTATGTTATTCATTAAACCTTCCTAACAATGTGGTTTTTATGTTGTTGAATACACCTTATAAAACGTGCGAGTCTTATTGTAAACTTAACCTAAGGCGCGATTTATCCACCAATTATAAACATGTTCTAGATTGTTAAGTCAAATATGAGATTTATGTAGACTTAGCATACAACCTATCATGCGATTTTTTTAGTTACAAGTTAGTTGAACTTCATAAAACTATTTATATGTTACAGGTATTTTCCCCGTTACTTTTGATATTTTTGGCAACGAAGATTCTAACAACTGGTTGTGGTTTATGGAAAGTCGTAAACCTCGTTTGTTATACCGTCAGATAACATTTAATTCTGACCGACACTCTGGTATTTTTAATGTTGTTTGAGTCGTTTACACAAATTTCTTTCATGCTTATTGTATATATCATATTATTATTAATTTGAAGGCTGCTCTAGAACACATTAAATGAGAGTTTAAAAAAAGATGCTGAAGTTGTTTAAACATTGTGCTTATGCTCCCATAGTAGACCTTTTTAGTGAGAGACCTTCTCATTTTTAAGCCAAAGTTGTGGGAAGATAAATAAATTCATTGAGCATTTACCTCCTAGCAAGTACACTCAGGCATACGTTAAAGGGAAACGGTATAGGGAAATAACATTATCTACCGCCGAATATTTTAGCAATCAAATTAAAAAAGCTATGCAACCTACCGATTGTTGAAATGATCGACAAGATTCTAGTTATACTAATGACTCAGCTAGAACAGTTTCTTATGCCTCGAGTATGACAAACTGTTAAAAGAGAATGTTCTAATTGGGACAACTTGGGTACTACGTAAGTCTTCTGCAACTTCTTTTGAGGTTTTTCTTAACCCGTTATGGTCGTCCACATGTTTCATTTCAAATGTTCATGCGGTTCATCGAAACAAGAGTGTTTTATGCCTTCACGCATTAACGGCAATAACTTTAGTTACCGAAGATCCTATGTCGTTGATAGAGCCATTCTTCAAGGTGGAAAATTATAGATCTACTTATTCTTTTACCATACCCGCAATAACCATTTTTCGTTAAAGATCATCCTCTAATGATTTTGAAGAACTGTTGGTTCTTCCACCTAACATTAAAAGACGAGCTGGAAGGCCAAAGAAAAAACGGATTCTATCTAAAGGAGAAACAACAATGAGCCAGTTGCGCTGCAGACGTTATTTTAAATGAGGACATAACAGAAGGACATGTGATGTTGTAGTTTGACTTTGCGATTCACTTAGGAATGATGTAACATGCGATTTTTTATAAATTACTACCTTGTTAAACAACGTGATTCTCTTAAGGATTGTATCTCTCTCAAAACTCCTAATGTTTTCTTAAAATGTTTCATCTACGATTGATACATTTTCTTAAGTCGCTATTCATTAATCATATTTTTTTACTTAACATGCGATTATTAGTTTCCTTGTACTATGAGATTCATATTAAACTTCCTATAGCAAAATTGTTTGAACACAGCTCTATTATTTGCATAACGCGATTTACGGTTTAATTAATCGTATATCGCAGGCGCGACGCATTAATCAATGTGCACAGCATGGGATTCTTAGCTTCTTCTTAGAAAACTCGATTATTATTATCTTGATCGAATGCATTAACAAACATTAAGCGATTCATTTTCCTATAAATGTCATTCCATAACAATAGCCTCAATCACGATATTTATGTTCAACAATTTCTCCAAATACTTGTTCAATATACCCGTTTACGCAACTGTACCATGTTTCGAATAATACAACAAATAAAAAATAATGAGCAATTAGTTAAACAAGGATAACATAACATTTTTAAAAAATTACAGACGTTGTCATATGGACCTACAACTGCCCAGATAGTTAACCTTAAATAAAAATGACTACATATTAAAGGGTTTTCCATGTTTAATTCCAAAAAACAGAAACACACAAAACTTCATACTCACTAATTATCAGAAGAGTTCTCCTCGTTTTCATCTTTATCCTCCGAGTCATCCTCCGACTCTTCCTCTGAGTTTTCCTTATCCTCTTCATCGTCTGTTTCCATCTCATTGTTTGCATCCTCCGCGTCATCCACTGCTTGACCGACTCTCTTCCGTTTGCGTTTGGGAAGCCAGTCCTCGTGCGAGTAGTACCACAAATCTCCTGAATAATGATCATCCTCAGAAGACAACGAGTTATAGTCAGCATTTTTTTTACCCTCATCGGAGAAGTCACCGTTAGATGATGGGTAACCATAGGAGTCTGGAGAGTTAAACATCCATTTTCTTCGAAGAGTTTTTTTTAATACGAAGAGATTTTTGAATAAGAAAAGTTTGTGTGTTTAATAGAAATACTGACCGAATAACTCTGCATAATATATTATTATTTATATTAAAAGATCTATCACTACTCTAATGTGTAATTAATGTTTATATAATTAGTGCATATCTACCCATGTCTCATCAAGCCGTAAATTAACCAATAATAATTGAACCCTTAAACCCATTACTGTCGTGAAAAAGATGGTTGGTTTTCTTATCGAGCAATTAATTATAGCGTGTTTTTACTTTAAATTACATTAACCAATGCCTACTTTTTTCGTGAAGTGATTTACATTATATTTTCCTTACACATTATACTAACGTGATATCCATATAGTTGATATCCATATAGTTGGATATACCATGATGTGATTTGGATTAAATTACCTTATACGTGGATTTACTTTTCCATATTAATTTACTTATGACGTTGAATCGCATTATTTTAAATATCACGCAATTTGTATATGGTTTTATTTATCACGTGATTTAATTTGTATATGGTTTTATTTATCACGTGATTTCCATATGTTTCTGTAATCACTTTGTCATAACGTGATTTCAATATTATCGATCATTTTATAGTGGTATACACTTAGTGGTAAGTGAATAAAAATTTCACGCAATTTACTAAGGTATATTTACTACTACTGATATCACTACTTGTACTAATATTAATTAAACACAAACGCAAAATTGCACAACAATGAAAAAATTCCAACACAAAAACAAAGTTCACATATACATGTTACTTGATTGACAATTACATTTTCAATTTACGTAAACTTATTATTTCGAATCAGCCTCCATGGTTATCATCAAGTGGTGAGCAATTTGCGAGCGCATCTTCTTTCTCTGCAATGTTTTCCTTCAAATAGACAACCATATCTCTTGAAATCCAATCATTAAGTTCCTATTTCCAAAGTATTGTTTCCTCTTCGTGCAAAACGTAAGACAAGTCAGACACACGAAGCAAGGGTTCAGATTTTAGTTCGTTGTACCTCGAAGCGACTTCTTCACGACTGCGAGTATGAGGTCATGTAAATCCAAGCCGCTCATAGTTAAAATACATCATGCATAACACTTCATCGAAAAAAACATT
The DNA here is from genome assembly GCA_036936605.1 of Limnanthes douglasii subsp. nivea. Classification (NCBI taxonomy): domain Eukaryota; kingdom Viridiplantae; phylum Streptophyta; class Magnoliopsida; order Brassicales; family Limnanthaceae; genus Limnanthes; species Limnanthes douglasii. The sequence continues at coordinate 123,973,478 of JAUPFV010000004.1, forward strand.
AGGTGTATCATTGGTCAGTGTTGTCCTAACGTACTTCACCTCTTGAAGCAAGTGTTGGTATTTATCTACGCTCCAATTCATACTGAAGATAGTAGAACTATTTGAACAATGTATAAGGTTTTGTAATAGAGTCTAACTAGAAGTTTGGAGGTTTATTTAAGGGATATAAAGTAGGTGACAATGTTTGGCGGGTCAAAATTTAGTGGTGTAGATTTAGGCGCGCTAATTTACTTCAGTCAAAAAATTACCGGGAGTTTATCAATTTATATGTAGCCAAATACACAGTGCAATTTATGTAAAATGACAACACGAGATAATCACAATTTTCCATAATGCGATTTATTATCAAAATTAGCAAAACAACACGCGATTTAACTACATGTAGAACTTAGTCCTGCAACAAAAAAATGGCACCACAAAGTTCAACACTTGCGTAATAGCTTACAAATTTCTTTTGCTTAATGAGTGTTCTACACTACCAAAAAATGTTACCCAGTACTACAACATAAATGAATTACATAAGAATACACCCTTAAAACGAAAGTGTTGTTCTAACATTCCCTAAAAAATCAACCATTCAACAACCGACGATTAGTATTTTTATCATTTATGAAATATTTAAACATTTGCGCATGTGTTTGAGCCGGCATATTCTTGTTATATTCCTTGGGTACCAACCCGTTTTGTATAATGTCTTTAACATACTAACAAATGAAAACTCCACAATCAAGTGAATCTTCGTCCTGTTACGGAATATCTCTAACAACTTTAAATTTGTATCTATTCCTCACACGCCGGATGTATTTTTTCTTCGTACAATAGTTTAGTTGTTCTAATATAAACATTGTCAGGCTAACATTGTTAGTATAATTGGTAAAAAAAATACTAACAACGTGATTCTTTAATCCACATCAAGGGTTTCCACTGCACATATTAAACTTTTGACAGTTTATAAGCAAATTTATTTATGCATAAATACATAAATGCAATTATCAGGAATACAACACCCGATTCACATGATTCAGTCAAGTGAATCTCATGAAAACATTACGCGATAATGGCCATTTATACACGTGATTCTCATTAGTCAGAAACGCGATAATGATAGCTTGTAAACGCGATTCTCAAGAGATTAACACGTGATTCATGTGCGTCAAACATACTTTATACATCATGCTATAAAGTTTTATACTACATACTAATGCATCTCATGTTTTCCGACATACGTCTGGAGTGAATATGCTTTCAGGAAACAACGGATTGTAGTTTTTGGCAAGACCATTATCCATGTCGATTACCAACAACGTCTAATGGTTTGTTCCCTTCTCATTTATGTGGCATAAACAATATATGATATATCTTCTTTTAATGCAAGTTGTTTCTGTAATATATACAACGGACAAGAAATCAATATTTGTGTCACTATTTAGAGTTATTTAGATAAATTATACTAACCCTTGCAATCTCGAAAATTTGAATAGCGTTGTATTTACAATTGTACTTGTTATCAAATCCTTTGAAAGGTACTAGCCAATTTGATTCTTTAAATAACTTATATATTTAGGCATCAATAATCTATAAAATAACGGATGGTGATCTATAACTTTTGACGATTTCCTTAACAAACTAGCTGTAAATGCATTGTCAGTTATTTCAAAATGTATAGTTTACCTTGAAGTCTACGTCCCCTTCGTACGGTAGTCCCATTAGCTCACTCACACCAACGCTAAGTCTGAATAAAAAATTCTGATTGTGGTAAATATCATACTTTGAGATCTTTCTGAACTTCTTATCTTTGTATTCTAAGCACCTTGTGGTATTCAGTTACTGCTTTTAACTTTGTTGTTGTTGTTTAATTTCCTCAAACATGGTAATTAGCTTTTCCATGTTGTGTTTGTGTAAGTAAATTCCAATTTGGATATACGTCCTCTACTAACTGTAACAGATAGAACATGGGATTACATAACAACCAAATGACCTTATTTGTTACATGTTTATTAATATCATCATCCTCTTACCATTAGAGTTGTCTCCTCTAAATCATTTTAGATCCACTACAACCACCATTTTTTCTTCTACTAGAGTGTATAGCCACCGCCTTATCAACTTTGTTAAAAAATGATTGGGTACATAGTTAAAACCATCATCTAGGGTTGGTAGATCATAACATTCAGCTTCCTCTTGACCTGCTCGTTTTACTTCTTCTACTCTTCCGGTCTGTGTTAGTACTTCTACCTTTGTTTTGCGTTTCACTTCAAGCTTTGGTTGTGACTCTTGTGGTAGTTTGCGATCATCTTCAAATTCCATTACGTGTTCAATCTTTGGTTGTTGATTCTTAATTCGTTGTTTGCGTAGATGTAGCCTTTTATCAAACGCTACTTGTTTTACCTTACATACCTGTCACATTCAACATTTATCTTCAGTAGTCTAATTTAACATTCTTGCAATTTTTTGGGTGAACAATAAGTCTTGTAACCTAATTTTTAAATAATGCCTATTTTGGCTGATTTTATTTATTATGCGATTTGTATAATAAATTACAACACTGCGTGATTTTAAGGTGATTTACGAAAAATTTCGCGAGTTACAGTGTACATATTGCGACACTCACGATTTTAGGCAAATTATTAGTCATGCGATTTTGCTACTAAACTAAAGTTGAAATTTAAGATCCTGCAATTTGCATGGTATATACATATAAACATGCGATTTTGGTCACCAAAGTAAAATCACCTAAATCTAATACAACAGTGTTTTGGTATACTATATATATTGCGATTTATGAATAATAAAATCAATTATCTTAAGGATGTCATTGCGCGATTTTTATATAATGAACATCTTCAACTGCCCATCATACATCATTATAGTTAAAACATGAACACCCTAATAATTCACCAAAAAAAACATAACCCAGAATTAAGAAAATAACCCACAAGGAAACCATCTAGATTCTAAAATATACTGAAAACAACATCCCCAAAATAAAGACAACAACCTTAATATGACTTCTTAAAGACAAAACATATCATAGAAATAATTATATAAAGTTGAATCTTAATTATCATAAGATCCACTTACATCTTCATGACCTTGTTGCTACTCTCTTCTTCCCCAACTACATTCAGTTCCGCAACACCCGTAAATCCAACATCTCCACCCTTACCACTTGTTATCTCCCCAACTAGTTTATCTCTACCCTTGCCACTTGTTATCTCTCCAACGTCTGAATTTTAGATTGCAACGTCCGCACCTGGTATATCCTCTCCCTCATCGTCCCAATTTTCATCTTCTTTCAATTTCTTATGTTGTTCGAAAACCACTTGTTTACTACTGTCTTCCTTTTCTTGGTTAACTGTTTTGTCTAGTTGGTCTTGTAGTCCCACCTCTCCTACTGTCTCAGGCAGCACAACAACTGGTTCTGGTGGAGTTGTTTTAATAACCTTTTCAAACATAACTATTTTTGTACTATTATGCTTCACCGCAACAGATTCCTCAACTGATTTGTCTTGGTTCTCACCCACTATTCCATCAACAGATTGTTCTAATTGAACATGCGTTGCTTTTTCAGCCTGGCCCATATCTGCCTCATGTGTGGTTGCTTCAAACTCCTTTTCAACCTTATATACCTCCGTTTTAGCTGGTACAACTCTTTTACTTTCTTCCAGCACAAGCCTAGAATGATCAACACTTAAAACATACAAAGTATTGTCATTAAGTTGCTTCTCACCATGTGCCATCTGGTGTAAAAACCTCTACAACATTTCCTTATGTCTCATCTTTATTGCCTTCAACCTCTATCATTTTGAAACCATGTTTTTGTGAATCATATACCCTAATTTTAGGAACCTCATCTACAGTTTTCGGTACCTCTGCTCCTTTATCTGGTGTCTCTTCTTCTATAGAATAGAATGGTATTACACAAACCTTCTCAAGTGCTTCATTAACATTTTCATCCTTTTCAACTAGTTCTTCAAGCTTTGAAGTCAAAGCTGCTACCTCCCGTTGGAGTTCTCTGTGGAAAAATAAACATGTTCAATACTATTACTTACTTATTTCAAATTCATGTTCTTTAAAAGACCAACCTTATAAATTACTTACTATCTCTTCTTTTGTTCCATCAAAATCTTAAGGTGTTTATTTTCCACTGAGTACATGTACTTGTCACTTCTTTTCTTCCTAATATCTTCAATTATATCCAATAGAAATGAACAACACGCCCCTTGTAAGTTGTCATCTTCTTCATCCGCAGACTATAACTGTGTCTGGTATTGCTATCCCTAGTAAAAGTTCTCCTCTGATTTGGTATCTCTTTTTCTGGTGTACTTTTTTGTTGTTCCAACCACCCTCGTAGGGATAATTCGTAATCCTATGCAGCGCCCTCGTAATTCAATGTGGGTGATGGCTCCCTAGATTCTGTTTTATTTATTCGCGACTCACTATAAAACTTTCGTCTTTTGTCACTTCTTCGAGTAATTGATTTTTTCTGTTTGTTTGACCTCCATCCACGACTCAGCGGTAAACCTTCAGATGTTCCCTCCCCCTCCTCACTCGAGCCGAATGCCATTTATTTAGCCTCATTTAAGGTTATCTTACGTTCCAAAATCTACATCAATCGATTTCTTTGTATATTTAGCAACATCATGCGATTTACTTATATCATAGCATGCGGTTTATTTGTTGATTTAGAAGTTGGGAGTTGTATGGATTTCCAGTAAGTGATTCTTTTGTCAAACATTACAAGAGATTGGTCAGCCCTACTGATCATGCACTTTTAAATGGATTTCCCCTAGAAAATACTAGGACATTCATAATGCCACTAACAACAAAATTAAAAAGCTCCAACATCTATAAATCATCCATACAGTACCTAAATACTAACAACACATATTTTACCTCGTCGTCAGGCAGCTTTTGCAACCTTTTAATCATTTCCATCATTGATTCCTTGCACTCCAGCCCCCACTATTTGTAGCACCTAGGTATCATGTCAAGCCTAACAAAATCATCCATTAACATAGTCTTCTCCATTACGAAGGGCTGCAAAAAGATAGACAGTCTCATCACCCTTCAAACAAAAAAATACAAGGTAAAGTAATGACTCATACTCACAAATAAAACAGCTACGCATCCGATTACGCGATCAGGTGCCCCTTTCTTCAAACAATTTTCCATCGACTTGCTAAGCTTCTCAACAATTGCCCCATACCAATCGTAGTCATTAATTTTCATCATGTATTCTAAGTATAAGACCAAAGTCCATCCCATTATATCTTCAGATACATAGTAGAAGAGGGTTGAGCAAATGAAGAGTATCAACAGCTTTGCAACGTCATTTGCAGAATCCTCCCCACCATCTTTTACTTCTTTCTCTATGGCTTTCTTTAATAAAACAGATAATTGGTAGTTTATTGAAAATTTCCAAACAACACAATACAGCTAAATAGTTCATTTTACCTTAATCATCACATTCAAAACTGATTTTTGGTTCCTCGGTCCGCATTTTCTAGCCTTTGGACTCAAAAAATATTTTTGCATCAGGATAGACTCGTTCTCAGCTCCATCCGAAAATCAACAGTGAATGCTCTTGCTTTATTCATAGGCATTTTCTCTGTTCCGTGCTTAAGACCAAAAATGGCTTTAACATCTTTGGTTGACAGTTTCACCTTCTTTAACCCTATCTAAGTGTCTTTTCCTTCACCGAATATCTCTTCACAATCTCCTTTATCACCTTATTAAATTTATTCTTTGGTAAGGCTTCGTTGCGTAGCTTGAATGATGCTTTCAAAAAAGTATATAAGGGTGTGTGCTTCGCATCCTCAATATGTTCCTCAGTTACTATGTTTTTCTGTAGCAAATTCAATATGCTAACTAAACCAGATATGTAAAAATAACCTTTAGTCATAGGTCAACCTGCAATAACAAAATTTCGAACACTTGTTTCTGAACTGATTGTTGATTAGCCATTTCTATGATCTCCATCAACATAACTAAATTACTTCACGATTTTGATCAAATCACACACATCAAAATGCGAGATACATGCACTAAATATAAAGTTCATATGTCATGATGCGATCTACATCCACCCAATGATGCGATATACATTTCTCCAATATGTCACGAAGCGATTTAGTACCACCCCACGGTGCAAGATACATTACGCAAATATAAACATGGTGCTTCGTTCACAGTCTTATATCCATCAAGATGTGATATACATTATAATACCTAATAGCTTGCGTGATTTTGCTTTTAAAAACACATGCACGTAATTCTAACGCAGGTAACCTAAACTCAAAACCCAGAAATAGGAAACACAACAGTTCATTCAACTGTTAAACACGACTAACACAAAAAACCCAAAACATAATCGCGATTTACTCAGCAAACTAAACAACATGAAACCAACAACAAAACGGTTATCGATGATTAACCATCGAACAATAAATAGGCATACCTAAGTTTCACTTTAAACAAAAATGCACACCTATAACTGGGAGGCAGTGTATCGAACTACAAACTAACAGACCTTAATAAGGTATAACCAGTTCCGACGTACCTTGAACGGATTATATACCCACAAACACTATTTTTTCGTTCACTACCCGATGAAGACTACCAACGAATCTGGTTTAAGGATTTCTCGCCGAATACTTACTCCTCTCGCCAGAGTTTGGACGGTGACAATAAACCTGAACTGGTTTAAGGGTTTTAAAACTTTTTTATTTGGCTTTTGATATTCTGAACGCTTTGTGGGGGGGAAGTTTAGATTAAAAATCTCAAAAGCTACTCAAAAACTAATTTTTCTTTTATATACCTCGGGGTTATTATTGTCAAAAAATATAATATCCAATATTTGGGTATTATAATGGGATAACGTACTTAAAAATATATTTTTGTATAGTTTTCATATTGATTTTTTATATATATAATTTTAATTGTTTCAGTATTATATGCGTAAACTGTGGCATAGCTGAATTACTAAATCTCTAAATACACTATGGCAAAAAGAAATAAATTTTTTTTGGTGTACGAAAAAAAAGTTTTATACCTATAGAACATGAATGTTTTAGTAACACATAACTATAACATATAAATGGTTAACAGTTTTAAAAGATAACAACTGGGGACATTAAAAACCTATCCCCTCTCTCTTCACTATCCAACGGTAACTTAATCTTCATGGTTAGCTATTGAATCTCTAGATCAATGGATAAAGATCCATATGATTGATGGATTCTTCTTGCAGTCTACTCTCTTCTACCCTTTATGTTGTAAGATGCTGCATTGGCTTGGTAGATCCTCACTTAATTTGCTCATATAAACTTTATCTACTCTCAATCAAATCAATTTCCTGGGTTTCTGCTGGGACAAGATTGAAGGCTTTTCAAGCTTCAATCCTTTGGTCTCAATGGTGCTACCAAGTAATCAACCCAAAGGTCTCATTGGTGTTACCAATATCATCCACTGGTTTAAGAACACCATTCTATTTGTATCTCTTATAGTCATTTCCCATTCCTTTCAAACCTCTCTCTTTCAGCCATCGACCTCATAATCTGCCTCTTATCAGCTCTCCCCTCCTCTTTACCCTGTGGGCTATCTCTTGTCTCCATCTCTCCTTGCTCTGCCCTCCTCTCCACCTCCTCCCCTTGTTGACCAGAACCTTCACCTTTTCGAGCCCTAAGAAGTTCATTAAACTTCTTAGTATTATTTCTAGTTACCCTATAAGAACTAGAAGGCTTTTCAATGGTTTTGTTACCCTTTCTAGTCACCCTAACCGGAAAACCCTTCCTAGTTATCCCCACCAGCCTAATCTCTCTATTAAGATATATTTCCTTCTTCTGGTTAAAGACCGTATCACTTTCCCCCTCTGCCCCCCCCCCCCTCCATTTCAAAACATACCATTCTTGAGCTATATTGGCTCTCTGTTTCAGCTAAGACTAGACTAAGCCTTCTCTTTTCTGAATTCTCTATTTTAGAATTAAAGACCTATCCCTACCTAGTTCTGCCTAGCTTGAGCCTTTGCTGCCTAAACGTGGGAACTCCAACTATCCTTGTAAGCCCTAATCCTTCTATAACCCCCTTCAATCCCCCCCCCCCCCCAAGCAGACTATATTATTAAACCTCTAGGCCTCTCTTTCCATACTCTTCACCTATCCAACAAAACTATCTCTCTATCATTCAATTCAATCATAGATCATCCTTACCCGATGGACCACCTTGACTCGTTGAGACCTTGCAATCCTTTGAGTCTCATTGGGACCTTCTCCCCCATCCGCACTCAGATCTTCTCCTCCTCCTTAGCCATGTTTCCCAGCTCCATTGAGCCTGAGACTGCCCTACTCTCCTCATATTCCCCTGTAACCTAGTCGAGCCTCTATGTACCCTTGCCCTCCTTCTCTCACCAAATTCCTGCAGATCACGAAAATTTTGTCAAGCAAGCTTGAGCCTTGGCCAGACACCACATGGAATTTGGCCAAGGACGGATAATTTTTCAGAATGATGGTGATGTCAACAGTTTCCCTGAGCTCAACAGCGTCGATCTCCCTCATAGCCTCTTCTTAGAATCTGCTATCCTCCCCGGGAAAACCTTCTAACTGCAAGTATCAATCGCCCTTCGTCTCCTAACACTGGATTTTACGAAAATTTGGTGGCGGCGATCGATGAGTTAACTCAACCCCCTCTGCCAGCCACTGTGGCTTTGACTGTCGAACTAGGAAAGAGTATATCCTACTGTGCAGCCCCTCTCCTAGAATTCTCCAGTCAAGCTCCATCGTTGATATGCTCCTTGAGAAGATGGGAAGCACACCTATTTATGCCTATACTTCTCCATCCTCGCTGAAAATCGGTGTCGCCTCTGGTTCTGGTGGCTCTCTCCCTGGCTCGGTGGAGCCATCGACCGCCTCGACTGCTCCGTTCTGCTCCAATGGAAGTGATCGGATTCAACAATCTTCTCTGAAATCTATGCTGGTAATCTCTCATAGGGCTTCTTCATTGCCTCTACCCAACTCAAAGAACAGTGACAAATCGGGTTACCAAATCGAGGAGGTAGAGCATGGTCTAGGGTATTCTCATTTATCTCCAAGAAAAAAGTCTTCTAACTTGGGTAATTCGGGTTCGAGTCCTCTGGACAGTCATGGGCCAAGTAGACCAGTAAGGAAAACGGGTCCCCCTGGTGCTAGACCGATCCAGACTGTGGATCAACCTCCTCTGGCCCGTCTTTCTTCTAGCATTGGGCCCACGCGTGTCTTAATTATAGACATGCCTTCTAAAAATAAAAAGAAATGTCTTTTGGGAGGTGCTGCTACCTATGGCCATCACCCTCTAATCCGAAATTTTGAGAATGCGGGTAAAGGCCCAAAAGGGAGAAAATATAAGTTGGCTCATGCCAAGCCTTTTATCCCTCAGTTTTCTCAGGATTTATCAAGGGGTATATCTAGTTCGAACTCACTTCCTAAATCTACGTCCCTCTCCTCATATGCAAGTATTGTTGCGGGCCACAGTGATAATCGATCCCCTTTGGCGATTGGCATCAGTCATATGGAAATGGTGGGTAATGAATTCATCATGAACGACTCGGCTTTAGGATCCTCAGATTCATGGAAGGCTTGTCTTCCGGGATACTTTCTCAACCAACCTTCCAATCTTGCTTTTCTTAAAGCTAATGTGGAATCATTATGGAAAAAGTACGGTCTTTTGGAATTTAAACCCCTACCCGAGGGTTACTTTCTCTTCAAATTTGGTTCTGAGGCGATGACTAAAAAAGTGTTAGAGGAAGCCCCCTGAGATTTTGGAGGAAATTCTAATGATTTTGAAACTTTGGGAACCTCTCACTTTCCTTATCAAAGATCCTCACACAGAAATCCCAATCTGGGTTAAAGTCTTTAACCTACCTTTTGAGCTTTGGACTGCGGAGGGTTTTAGTAACATTGGATCGGTCATTGAATCCCTTTTGTATGTTGACCGCCAAACAGAACGTAAGGAAAAACTTTATTTTGCTCGCATTTGTATGATGATCAAAGCGGGCCCCCCTATTCGTTCTGAGCTCACTTTCAAGATAAGGGGCAAATACATCACTGTTGCTTTCAAATATCAGGGTCTTCCCCCCTCCCCTCCCCCCCCCCCCAATGTGCAAATTGTAAAGTTTTCGGGGAACTACTCGTCAGTCCAAAAAAGGCCCTATCAAGCTTTCTCCCATTCCCATTGCGACTTCGTCTTCTGAGTAAGATCCTTCCGAAATTGCCCCTGAGTTGGATTCTGGTTCTCGACTTCCATCCATTAATGAAGATTCGGAAGTGGAGCTAGAGGAGGAGGTGGTCTCCCCCCACCCCCAAACGGGCTTGTACGGATGAAGCCAAAGACAAGGGTAAACAAGTATTGTCCTCCGACAGGATCATCGACTGATTCACTGTAAGTTTTCTATTTATGAATGCTGCTTCTTGGAATGTGAGGGGTCTAAATGACCCAGTTAGGCAAAAATATGTCACTGATTGTATTATTCGTAATCATATCTCATTGATAGTTCTAGTAGAAACTAAAGTCCAATTTCATAAAGTCGACCTTATAGTCAGACAAATAGTTCCCTTTTGGCATATATTAACTAATCACTCGTCTCACCCCCTAGGAAGAATTTGAATCACCTGGAACCCTAGTGTTATTACGATTACTAGGATATCTCAATCTCTTCAATTAATTCATTGCTCTGCTAAATGTCATAACTATAGAGCCTCATTCAATCTCACCGCTATTTATGCTTTTAACGAAGCTCAAGACCGTCTTTCACTTTGGAATGATCTCAATGACATTTCCAAGCTCGATAATCTCTCTCATATGGTTTCCTTGGGAGATTTCAACGCTATCCGTCACCCGGATGAGCGTCTTGGCTCCTCTGACTCTTGGTCCTCAACTATTGATGATTTCAATGAATGTTGTTTCCAATGCAAACTCAGTGATCTCTGATCATCTGGTTTCCCGTTCACTTGGATTAATAAGCAACCTACTCACCCCGTCCTCTCCAAAATTGATCGAGTCCTTGTCAACTCGGTTTGGAATGACCTTTTCCCTATGTCCCATGTCCACTTTGGGTATCTTCGTACTTCGTACCACACCACTGTTACCCTCAACCTTGGGTTTCCTCGTCCAAGGAGGAAAAAACCTTTCCGTTATTTCAACATGTGGCAATCTCACCCTCAGTTCAAGGATATTGTTGCCAAAAGTTGGAATTTCCCTACCTCATCCTCGGGGATGAGGATGGTCTCTGATAAGCTCGTTCATTTGCAGTCTGAGCTAGATATTCTTAATCGTTTGGAGTTTAGTGACATATCCTCCAGAGTCTCTAATGCTAAAAAAACTCTGTTTGAGGCTGATGAAAATTTAGCCTCTGATCCACTCAACCTTCGTTTAGTAACTAACGAAAATGAGGCTTTTGCTTCTTTTATTTATCTTAGTCGAGCTGATGAATCCTTTCTTAAGAAAAAATCTAGAGAAAATTAGATTAGGATGGGGGATAGGAATACTAAATTCTTCCACAAAAGTATCAAAGCACGGCTTTTCTGTAATAAAATTATCTCAATCTCTAATGACCAAGGTGTCAATGTCTCCTGCCCAGCTTGTGTTTCCAAAGTTTTTGTGAACTTTTTTTAGCATTCCCTGGGCACTAAACATCCTGCCACCTACCCAGGTCTCGATAAAATCTTTTCTATGATAACTTCGAAATTCACTAATTCCGATAAAGAATTAATGATCCGTGAGATTTCTTGTACTAAAATCAAATCCTCGTTTTTTAGTATTGATAGCAACAAATCCTCTTGTCTTGATGGCCTTAACTCTAGCTTTTTTAAGTCAACTTAGAACATAGTTGGCCCAGACATCTGTAAGGGTGTCCAAGAGTTCTTCCTCACTGGATCCTTGATCGAGTCTTGGAATGCAACCTCTATTGCTCTCATCCCCAAAAAAGACTCTCCTTCCGTGCCAGCTGACTATAGACTAATTGCTCTCTACAATGTGGTTTATAAAATTATCTCCAAAATCCTGGCAAATAGAATTAAAGTCTGTTTTCCTTACCTTATTGATTATTCCCAATCTACCTTTGTATCGGGAAGAAATATTTCTGATAACATCCTTTTATCCTAAGAGCTGCTTATGGGATATCATTCTAAGGGTAGAGGTAAAAGGGTAGCTCTTAAAATTGATATTATGAAAGCTTTTGATAATGTTCGATGGCGCCTCATTCTTGACATTCTAATGGCGATGTATTTTCCTGAGAAGATGATCACTTGGATTATCCAATGCATCTCATCTTCCTCTTACTCTATTATTATTAACGGAGACCTTCACGGTAATTTCAAGGGCAAAAAAGGTCTCAGACAGGGAGACCATCTCTCCTCTCTCCTCTTTGTGTTTATTATGCAAGTGCTTTCCGGCATTCTAAAAGAGAAAAGTCATGATGAGAATTTTTGTTTTCACTAGAAATGTCACAAGCAGAAAATCATAAACCTCTGCTTTGCAGATGATCTGATGATTTTCTGTCATGGAGACACCCTTTCCCTTAATCTCATTAAAGAAGCTTTTGATGACTTTTACTTTCTCTATGGCTTAAAGTTCAATCCCTCGAAAAGTTATATATTTTTCTCTGGAATTGACCACCACCTTAGATCGAATATTTTTTCGATTTTGAACTTCCCTGAAGGCTCTCTCCCAGTGAAATACCTGAGAGTCCCCCTTCTCACTGGTAGACTTACTCACTCTGACTGCTGTCCCTTCTGCACAAAATAACCTCTCGTATTGATTCCTGGACTTCCAAGTATCTCTCATATGCGGGAAGACTCCAGTTAATCAAATCGGTCTTATTTACTGGACATGTATATTAGTCTTTGATCTTCATCCTTCCTTCTAGAATAATCAAAGAGTTAAGCCAATACCTTCGTCGCTTTCTTTGGTCTGGATCTTCTATGAAAATCCATGGGGCCAAAGTGACCTAGTCCACTGTTACCACTCCTTTTAAAGAGGGCGGCCTTGGGATTCTAGACCTAAAAATCTGGAATCAGACGGCAGTCCTTAAGCACCTCTGGTCTATTGTCAGTAATCAGAACCACTTGAATGGATTAAATCTAAAAAGATTAAAAATAAAAGTTTTGGGATGTACAAATTGGATCATCTCCCTCTTGGATCTAGAGGAAAATTCTTCATCTTCGCCCTTGGCTCGTAATTTGTTCAGGGTGGCTATCGGAAATGGAATGAACACTTCTCTCTGGCATAACCCGTGGATCCTCTCCTCGTCACTAGCTATCCCCGTGGTTTCCGACATCATCAGAAATGATGAATGGAAGTGGCCTGCAAATTTAAGATCGACTAGGGCTCGAAGCCGCGCACCTCTTGAAGAAATCAACAATCTTATTCTCTCTCTCCCCCATCCTAACATCCTCTCGAGGGATGTTCCATTCTGGGTGACTAAGGAAGGATGCAATATGTTCACAATAAAAGCCACATACAACGCTATTCGTCAGCCTGTCCCAGAAAAGGGATGGGCGGGGTTAGTATGGAACAAATACAACATTCCGCGTCATTCTTTTATATCTTGGCTGGCTTTAAAGGGTAAGCTTGCCACCAGAGACAAGCTTATAAGTTGGGGTTATAATACCCCCACTATTTGCACCCTTTGCAACTCTGATACAGAATCTTTATCTCATATCCTCTTTGAATTTAGTTTCGCTCGGAGTATCTGAATTTTTACAAGTATTAAACTTGGATTTCCATTCCATTCCTCTTGCTGGCAATCTTGGATCATCGAGGCGTCAAGATGGTCCAATGCTCGAAATCATTGTACTTGGCGTACTTGTTTTAACGCGGTCATATACCACGTTTGGAAAGAACGGAATTCAAGAATATTTAGATCCGCTACGGCCTTGACATCCTCGATCATTCCAAATCTTATCAGACCTCTGATACAGATTCCATGATACCAAGATTAGCTGGCCATAGAAATATTATTTAAAACTAACACACTCATTGTTTTAAATTACAGGTATTTACAGTATAGAGTGGAGCAGTGATTCATGATTCGAGATATTTGGAGTCATTCCCAGCCACCTAATCATTAGAGCATGAAATCCGCGTTGCTTTCGTTTTTTTCCTATTGTGCCATATCTCTGTTCTATGGGATTGTGACATTGTTTTCTCTATTGTTGTTGTATTACCTTGGGGTATGCTCCAAAAAATGTATAAACGCCTTCATTTATTTTAAAGTTTTTTCACATAAATAAAATATAACATAGAATGGTAATTCAAACATTTTCATAATGATAAAAAAATATTCATTTATATATATAAACCCCCAAAATATATATTTTGCCCTAATTTTTCTTCTGTTCTTTTTACTTTTTCTTTTTATCATTTTCTAACATACGTATGTTTTTGTCCACAACTCTTAATAAAAATGAAGAAATTATATATAGTAATATATATATGTACCATCTCTTGTTAGGTTGAATCTAATCATTATCTTGACTAATACAAACTCAAAGGAGAATCCACATAAACATAATCATATTTATAATAATAATAATAATAATAATAGGAAGAATTAAAAATAAGGATAATCATACAATTATCTCTGACTCTGACTAATCTCCATAATTATCACTCATTACTCATATACATACACTTAACATAATATTTCTACTACCATTCTTCTTAGTAAACACTAATTAAGCTTCTCTTAATCAAACATCGTCTTGTCTCTTGGCAACATTGCTCTTGTTATTATGCATCCACACCTTAAACACTTGTCTCTTCAATCCAATGTCTTGGCAGAATCGATCGATCTCTTCCTCATCTTGTTTATTCATCCTCCAACCTAATTTTGCAGCAAAGTCCGACATTTTCTCCTTCTGTTCCCCCGTAAATTTCGTCCGGAATCTCTTCTTCGACATTGAAAAAGGCGGAGGCGGTATTCCCATACCTCCTCCTCCTCCTCCTCCGCTACTCCCATCGTAATGCCCAAAAACATTTAGATCTTCACTCGACGACTCATTCCCTCCTCCGCCTCCTCCGCCACCGCCACTAGCATAAGCTACGCTCATCGGTGTGGCCATCGCACTCGAAGGACTCGCGTGCACATTAACATACCTCTGGTGGTGGTTATTATGGTGATGGCTTATCACAAGAGAAGTAGTAGCGTTAACTCTAACGCCACCTACACCGACGGTTTCTTTCCGGTGGAAATTACGGTGACAGTTACAGGCGGCGCATTTAAGTGCTTCGATGGATCCTTCCTCGCCGCTAGGCATGAACTCACCGCAACCGTCGTAGATGCTACCACCAACACTGGCCGCGTGGTTTTTAAGACATTCACGGTAGAGTACCGGTGGCTTGGGGTTGGATCCGACTGGAATCGGTGCGGGTACTGTAACCCGATCAACTAGAGATCTAGTTTGTTGTTGATGGTGGTTATTGTAATGGATTTGGTCTAGGGTTTGGGTGCAGGTAAGAGGAGTGACACTAACATCATTATGGTTACTGTTGTTGTTGTTGTTTTTTCCTTCTAGTTCCATAAATTTAAGCTTTTTAAAAACCCTAGAAATTTAAGTTTAGATGAAACAAAACTTTTTGGCATGCAGTTTTAACAAATCATTGAAGGGGGTGAGCTAGACTCTCTTTTTTTGAAGGTAGTGTGGAGAAGAGATAGAGAGTTGAAAAAGGAAGAAGAACTCAGAATGGGATTGGATGCACTACATGAAGGTGGAGGAGAGGAGGAGCATTAATGGTGTTTTTAGAGAGAGGATGATGTTTCAGTGCATCCAACAAGAGACAGGTTGGTTGCTTGAGGTGAGGCCAGGGAAGATGGAGTGTACTGCTGTGTAGAGAGAGAGAAAGAGTAAGTGTTGTGGTTGGGTGAGTGAGAAAAGGAAAGAGCTTCGTTTGACTAATATGAGAGGAGTTTAGTTTTTTTTAGTCCTTCATTGTTGGTAAGTTTCTGTTTTCATCCTTACTATTTAAATATCTATAGGTAAGTTGTTAAAGGTTGTTTTCAATGAATTTTAAATAGAGTGCGTTATAATACATGTGATTTATCAGGAGATGATATACACATTCGTCACTTTTTTTAATAGTGGCATACTTTTGAATGTTTTTTATTAATAAGTGAATTTATAAAAATATATTATCACTTAAAAAAATCATTTTCACCGGATTTAATGGTATGTGGTCAAAAAAAGGCAATAATATACCATCACCAATTTATTATAGAAAAATTAATGGATAACATTTATTTTTTTTCCGAATTTTTGCACTTTACATTACATGCAAGGAACATAAACAACAAATTTACAACATATAATTTACGTGATTGAAATTATATAGTAATGTTAGTACGAATAATAGATTTGATTTTATAGATGAAAGATTTAAAAATAATACACATTGTTCGAACTTATCAAAATTGAGTATCAAATTTTAGCTTATAATATTTCTTTTAATGTTTTTTATGTGATTCTCTTCAAGAACTTTTGAACTCTAAAATCACTCAATTTCTCAAGTGTTTTCTCTCATAAACAAAGTTTTTTTAAAAAAAACTATGTCTCCAACAAGAATACTTTCCCTCTATCTTTCAAAATACACCATGTACGGTTGGTGGCTTGGATGTATATTAGGACAAACGCACACCTGCTCACAATAGCAAAACAAGATTTTTACAACAATCTGGATTATTATCCACATCAACGAATATGACCAAATAATATATTATGCAGTTAAAATAAACTTGTACCACCTTGAAACCTCACATATACTCAATTTATCAATCATTAATAATATATCAAATCAATTCTAGACTGATTTACAGATAGTAGCATAGTCTTATAACTTTCTCGAAGTAGTTTTCTCGAAGCAGATTTCTGAAGTCAAATCTCCTAGTACGGAGACTCAGCTCATGTTGAGACTTAATTGCATGTATAATGACTAAACTCATATCAAGATTGAAATACATGTTGAGGCTGCAACCTTGAAGTGGCCAAATTTCACTACTCCAGATCTGAAACCTTGCAATGACTGAACCCTTTCATAAGGCTAAAACCCTTACAATAGTTGAAACCTCTAAAGTCGAGACCAAAACTTCTTGTTGAGCCTAATATCCATCTTCAAATAACTTATATCCTACAACTTAAAATTCTTCACCTAGGCTTTCAGTGACTTCAACGTCCATTGTCATGATGTTCCAACTACTCTTTATCAAATGTATTCATTTTATCCTAATCATAAAATTGAACAAGTCTCATACAATAGGTGGATTTTGAAACTTGAAGTAATTTTTTCACAGCATCCAAAGGTTTATCTTCACTTGCGATCTTTGAAACCTTTACTTGATCTTTCTCCATCACATCCCATAATTGAACAAGTCTCATACAATATGTGAATTTTAAAACTGGTAGTACTTTTTTTAGAGCATCTGAAAGGTTATCTTCACTTGGAATCTTTGCAACATTTAGTTTATCTTTCTCCACCACATATTGGATAAAGTGAAGTTTCATATCTACATTTGTTAGCATTTCATAGAACTTAGAATTCTTCATTAAGTGAAAAGTATTAACATTATTATAGAACAATATAATTTTCTGTTCATTATTAGTGATCTCACATAGTAATTCATTTAACCATATGACTTATTTCATTATATCAGTTACAACCATATATTCATCTTTTACAGATGACAAGACAACAACATTCCAAAGATAGCTCTCAAAATAACCTAAAGTTGTCAATATATAGCCTAAAGTTGACTTACTCACATTAATGCATTATGCATAATCCGAGTTTATATAACTCATCAATATCTCATCATATTCAGGCTTCTGCTTACAACATACTTAAATATCTAAATTACTCTGCAATTATATCACGAGTCATTTAAGAACATTATAATGAGGCCTTCATGGATCAACCATAAATCTTCTCAAAACAGTAATTGATTATGCAAGATCGTGTCTGGTTCTTATGATAACATACATAATACTTCCAATGATATTTACATAAGGTATCTTTTACATGAACTTCATATCTTTTACTTTGGTTGGTGGTTGAGTAGTACTGAATTTAAATTGAGCATCAGTGGAAGTCCAAACAAATCTAGTTTTGGACATTCCAAAATTCCTTAACATATGATGTATATATTCTCTCATGCTATATAACCTCTTATTATGCTCATCTTAATGTCTATTACAAGAATATTTTTAATTTCTCCCATATCATTTATTTTAAGCTCTCTCTTACGTTGAGTCTTCATAGTTTCAATCTTTTTACGTTCCTTCTAGTTATAAATATGACATAAATATATAAAAACATTATAATATGTCTTTCCATGTATGCTTCGTCATTATAATAGAAACATTTGTCATAACAATTTCCTACATAATGGATTAACTTCATGAAACAATCAATTTTTTTATTCTATTATCTCAGTTATTGTTATATAGAGGTATGTTCAACAAACACACATCACGTTCCTGATCTTCTTCAAAACCTTTATGGGTGACTCATATAAATAGTCTTATCTAGTTATGCATGCATAAAGGCAGCTGTAACATCCATTTGATCTAAATCAAAATCAAATCTAGCAAAAACTGAGAATAAAACCTTTATTAAGGTTGTTTAATAGATAATAAAAAAATTCTGTTTAAATCAACACTCTTTATGTGTGTGAAACCTTTTTCGTCAACCTAGCTTTGTATCTATGAATACACTACTTCCTCCTGAATATTCATTTAAATCCAAAATGCTTCCCATCATTCGACTGCTTCATAAGAATCCAAGTGTTCTGATTATTCATAATTCATTTATCTCTCATAGTTTTTTGGCATTTCAACTTATCATTAATATTTATAACAACATGATAAATCCAAAGTTCATGAAAATTTATCTTCATTTCAACAAATAAAACCTAATAAATAACATCAACATAGCCGTTATGCAGGCTAGGTCTGCATGCCCTATCATTGGCCAACTGATGACTGTCATAATTTTCACAATACTCTTCAATCCATACAACCAAAACATATGAAACATCAAACTCTTGGCCAAACCCTAACTCATACAATGGTTGAACTTACTTTGTAAGAGCCGAACCTATATTATCTCTAATACTAGCTTTGGAAAAATATCATCAACATCAATTTCTTTTTTGTAACCCATTTAAACTTCAGCTCAACCCTCAACAATGATATGTATAGTAATCATGTTCTTGAACAATGACATATCAAATTTATTGAAAAATAAAATCTCTACTAATCAAAGATTTCTCATAAAAAATTTACACTATTCAAATAACCAAAAAACAAATATTTTAATGCTCATTGACTGAAGTTTATCCTACTTCACATCTGCATAAACAATACTCTAAACATTATTAAGTGACTCATCATCGTTTGTCTTCCATTATATCTCTCTTGAAGACACTTGAACTCTAGTACAAAAGAGAAGATCGTGTTGATGATGTGTCTTAAAACTTTCTCCTAGAAACTTTTAACCCATACTAACTATTAGAAGCATACACTTTACCATTTCTAGTAAAGTTCAGTTCATACTCTTAGCAAGACCATTTTGTTAAGAAATTCCTTTCACCAATTTTGTGTCTAAAAATTTTAAATTTAGAACATTAGTTAGTGAATGGTACATTCACAACTTCCAAGCCATAACTAGTCTTTAAATTCTTCAACATATTTTAGACATTTTTTATCCGCTTCTTTTAGACTTTAAATCATCAAATGATTCATCTTTGTTCTTCAAAAGTATGAACATATAACTCAAATAATCATCAAACTGAACATATTCAAGCACATCAAATTTAACTCTCTCACCATTTCCCAATACACAATTCTCACATAAGCTTAGCTTCTGAAACTTATCATTATCTAACAGCTCTTATTTGCTAAGTTCATTTAGGTATTTTTTCACTCAAATATCCTAACTTCATATGCCACAACTTGGTAAAACAACTCTCAACACTAGACATGCCTACGACCACTACAGACCTTTCAAAAACTAATAAACCATTAATTTAATATATTTTCATAACAACTATTGGGCTTTACAGAAATCTTAAATCTATCATATCTACCCTTATAGTTATACCATTCCTCATCTAACATTCCTCTTCGGTGTTGACAACCATAGATTACTTAATTTCCATATCTAATTTCATATCTCCCCACTCACCCCACTACTTATGAAGAAAATAACAAGACACTCTAGTCCAAAAATAATGGTCTCATTTATAGTAGAAAGATCAATGGATAGGAAACCAACAATGTACGATTATTAGTTTTACTTTGGTTTCAACACTTGCGCTTCAACACAATATTTATGGCAATATAATGAACAATGTTCATGCACTTTACAATACATAATAAAAATAACAAACTAACAACATGAGATTTATGTGGTTCAAATAATGAAGCAACAATACATCCACAGGAAATAAATATGATATTATAGATGGAATAATTAAAATGAATTATAAAAAAACACATAAATATAAGCAAATCTGCACTGTATAAACTTCTAAAAAAAGGTGTCATTTTTAATGGTATCTCTTAGCTTCCAGTATTTCGCTCTGTATTTTTCCACTGATTATCTTCAACCATTATTAAACTCTAAAATCGGTTAATTCCTTCAGAGTTTTCCACTTATAAATAAACCTTATCTTTATAAACAATATGTATCTAGGAATAATATTTTGTTAAGATACACTCTGAACAGGTGTTGTTACAATGATATATATATATATATAGTACCTCAAATGGGGTATAAAATATAAAAAAATGTACATCATGCCGATAATAGAAAATCAAGATTGTTACAACAATATGTACTATTATCCACGTTTATGGTTATGATTCAATAATATATACTGCAGTTATAACAAACTTGTACAATATTTAAATCAATGATAGTTATCAAATAGTACTCCCACTTACTTATAATAAAATTGTATCACCTTAAAATCTCAACTATTATAATAATATATCAAATCAGTTCCACACTAATATCCAAATAACAATCGTAGCTTACAGTTTTCTTGGACCAACTTCCTAAATCCGAATCTCCGAATGGAGAGATTTGCTTATGTTAAAACTTAACTTCTTTTATCATGACGAAAATCATACCGACACTAAACTTTATGCTTATGATGCAACCCTGCACTAGACAAAATCTACTACTGCGAGTCTAAAACATTGTGGTGGTCAAACTCTTTCATAAACTCGAAACCCTACAATAACCGAAACCTTTAAAATAAATACCATAGCTTCGTGTTAAACCCAACTTCCATCTTCCGATCAGTTATAGCCTACAACTTAACAATAAATTTATATATTCTAGTTATAATGATGCAGGAGTGGGTTACAATACCTAATATATTCTAGCTTGCAAGTTATTTTTAGATATTTTTTTTTGTGTGTTTTCCTTTTCTAGTTAAGATTCTAGTAATTTTCCTTATTTCGATTCTAGTAATTTTCCTTATTTCTAGGAACTTCCTATTTTGTGCTTTAGGGTTTCTCTATATGCTTTAGGGTTTCTCTATATAAAGAACCTTAGGTGCTATGTTTTAGAGAACTTTTCATCATCGTTATTAATCAAAGTCTTCGAGTTTTCGAGATTTGTTTTCTGGTGGATTCCAGAGTTTTTTTTTCTTCAAGTTTGACACCCGCGAACTTGAACCTTCAATTCTAAGACCAACGTTTGTTGTCTTAGTGCATCCGACTGCGTCAAGTGGTATCAGAGCAGGCAATCTCCTACTCTTTTCAAAGCTTGAACAGCTATGGATGATCAACCAGTAATCAGGGCTGACATGAAGGGTTTCACAGCGAGTTTGAACGAATCAACCACGAACCTGGCAAATCTAGTGGCATCGTTAACTAATCAGATTGCAGCATTAACCAATCAGATTGCTAACGCAAGACAAGGAGAAGGAATGGGACGAAATCGGAATCGCCAAGGCAGACACATACCAGTTGTTGAGGAGCCACCCCGAGTCCGACATGGTGGAAACAACCGACTGTCTGTTAGAAACAATCAACAACAAGACAGGTATAACTGTGTCGCTGTTGATGATTCTAGCTCGGAGGAGGAATTGGAAGAGGAAGAGGCCGAACAAGGGAATCAAAATAATCAGGATTACAGAGTGAAAGCTGATATTCCATTGTTCTATGGTACTATGAGTGTCGAGGACTTTCTCGATTGGCAATTTGATGTTGATCGGTTCTTTGATGTTATGGAAGTCCTGGAGAGTAAACAGGTTAAGATCGTGGCTATTCGGTTAAAGAAGACTGGAACTGTTTGGTGGGACAAATTGGCTATTCAAAGGCAAAGACAGAAGAAGGGTACAGTTAGAACATGGCGCCGAATGAAGCAGCTAATGACTGAGCGGTTCTTACCGGAGGACTACGAGCAGATTCTTTACAAGATGTACATTGATTGTGTACAAGGAAGCAGGACCGTGACTGATTATACAGCAGAGTTCTTTCGTTTCTCTGAATGTAGTGACTTAAACGAAACAGAGAATCAGAAGGTGGCTAGATACATCAGTGGTTTAAAGGGATCTCTTCAAGGGAAAATAATGTTACAGACTGTGTGGACAGTTCAAGAAGTATCCAGTCTAGCCTTGAAAGCGGAATTGATAGAGAAATCATCTCGGGATTTCACAAATTTTAGGAGACCCTCGATCCAGAACAACGTCGAACCAGCCGGAGAAACGGACAAAGGCGTGGTTAACAGAGATTCCAACTCTAACAACAAAGGAGCAAGTAGCTCCATTAGTGGCATTCAGAAGGACAAAGCACCCACTCCGAAACAGAACAATCCTTATGCTAGACCAACCGCCGACAAGTGTTTCCATTGTCAAGGAACATGTCACAGGTCGCATGTTTGTCCCAGTAGGAAGACGGTTGCATTGCTAGAAGAAGAGGAAGACGACTTTATGGAGAATGAGGAGTATGAGGGAGTTGAATTTTCGGAAGAGGAATCTGAGGACAGAATCAGCATTGTTTTACAGCGACTGTTGCTATCATCCAAAGAAGAGGGACAACACAAGAATCTGTTTAGAACGCAATGTTCTATTCAGAACAAGGTGTGCAATGTGATTGTTGACAATGGGAGCTCCGAGAATTTAGTTTCTCAAAAGTTGGTGGCATATTTGAAACTACCCACGACTCGTCATGAGAAACCGTGTGGTCTCGGATGGGTGAATAAAGGATCTACAGTAGGGGTTAGTGAAAATTGCAAAATTCTTCTATCAATTGGTAAGCATTACAAAGAGGAGATAATTTGTGACGTTTCGGATATGGATGTTTACCATATTCTCCTTGGGCGACCATGGCAGTACGATAACGACATTACGTACCGAGGAAGAGACAATGTGGTCATGTATACATGGGGGAATCATAAGATTGCAATGGCTCATGTCAAGGATTTTTGTAGCATTGCAGCAGAGAAGAAGTCAAGCTTCCTCGGCATGTCGCATGATGATAAAGAACTTGACAAGGTTGTTAAGGAATTACAGTGTTTTTATCCGGTTGTGGTCAAGGGGTTGATGAGTGCCGTGATGGAGGAGACAACAACTCCACGTGAGGTGTTAGAAATTTTAGAAGATTACAAGGAGTTAGTTGATGAGGAACTACCTGACAAGCTGCCTCTTATGCGTGATATACAGCATCACATTGACTTGATCCGGGGTTCTAGTCTACCTAATCTTCCCCACTATCGAATGAGCCCTAATGAGAATGAAATTGTGTGGGAAGAGATTGAAGATTTGCTGAAGAAAGGGTTAATCCGTGAGAGTATGAGCCCTTGTGCTGTACCAGTTCTTCTCCTTCCAAAGAAAGGTACTCAGTGGCGAATGTGTGTTGATTCTAGAGCCATCAACAAGATCACAATCAAATACCGGTTTCCTATCCCTCGGTTGGAAGACATGCTTGATAAGTTGAATGGATCAAAGGTGTTTTCCAAAATAGATCTTCGAAGTGGGTACCATCAGATTCGAATCAGGCCTGGAGATGAATGGAAGACTGCTTTTAAGAGTAAAGACGGATTGTACGAGTGGTTAGTGATGTCTTTCGGCTTGTCAAACGCACCTAGTACTTTAATGAGATTGATGAATCAGGTTCTCCGTCCTTTCATTGGGTCCTTTGTAGTAGTTTACTTCGATGATATTTTGATCTATAGCAAAGCCAAGGACGACCATTTAGAGCATGTACAGCAGGTGTTACAAGTCCTCCAAGAAAATCAGCTGTACGTGAATTTAAAGAAATGCACATTCTGCACAAACCAGCTATTGTTTTTGGGGTTTGTCGTTGGTGAAGATGGGATTCAAGTAGATGAAGCCAAAGTGCGTGCAATAAAAGACTGGCCCGTTCCCAAAACCGTAACTGAGGTACACAGTTTTCATGGTTTGGCTACTTTCTACCGGAGATTTGTAAGAGACTTCAGTACTCTTACTGCACCGATTACCGAATGCTTGAAGAAAGGGAAGTTTCATTGGGGACCAGAACAAGACGAGAGTTTTGCATTGATTAAGGAGAAGCTTTGTACTGCTCCTGTGTTAGCATTGCCAAATTTTGATAAGATATTTTAAGTGGAATGCGATGCTAGTGGTGTAGGAATTGGTGATGTGTTATCTCAGGAGAAAAGACCAACCTTTCTTTAGTGAAAAGCTAAGTGAAGCACGACAGAAATGAAGTACTTATGATCAAGAGTTCTATGCGGTATTTCGAGCTCTTCGACAATGGGAGAATTATCTGATTCAGCGAGAGTTTATTCTGTTCACTGACCACCAAGCTCTGAATTTTCTTCACAGCCAGAAAGTGATAAATAAGATGCATGCTCGTTGGGTAAGTTTTCTGCAAAAATTTCCTTTCATTATTCAGCATAAGTCCGGAGCTCTTAACAAGGTAGCTGATGTTTTAATTCGAAGGGCTTCCTTGCTAACTAACTTAGCACATGAGATTGTGGGTTTCGAATTTTTGAAAAGAGTTATATGAAAGTGATGTTGAATTCAACGAATTATGGGACAAGTGCAACAGTAAGCATCTTTCTGTAGACTTCCATATTTGCGATGGCTATCTTTTTAAAGGAGACAGACTGTGCATTACTTACTCGTCGTTACGAGAGAAGCTGATCCGATAATTGCACAGTGGTGGTCTTAGTGGTCATTTGGGACAGGATAAGACAATTGCAAGCTTGGAGGAAAGGTACTATTAGTCGCACCTTAGGAAAGACGTTGGAGCTATTGTTCGGAGGTGTTTTGTTTGTCAGGTTTCTAAGGGACAATCTCAGAACACAGGTCTTTACATGCCGTTATCTGTTCCTGAAGATATCTGGCAAGATCTATCTATGGATTTTGTGTTGGGGTTGCCGAAGACGCAACGAGGTGTGGATTCTGTGTTTGTTGTTGTCGACAGGTTTTCCAAAATGACACACTTCATTGCTTGCAGAAAGACCGCAGATGCAACCAACATAGCCAATTTTTTTTTTCGGGAAGTTGTGCGTCTCCATGGGGTTCCGAAGTCAATAGTTTCCGACAGGGATACTAAGTTTCTCAGTCACTTTTGGATTACATTATTGAGAATGTTTGGAACAAGTTTAAAACAAAACTCTACAGCTCATTCCCAGAGTGATGGGCAAACCGAAGTCACAAACAGGACACTGGGTAACATGATTAGAAGTATTTGTGGTGATAAACCGAAACAGTGGGATTTAGCTCTACAGCAGGTCGAGTTCGCTTACAATAGTGCCGTACATTCCGCAACAGGGAAATCACCATTTACGTTGGTATATACCTCTGTCCCGAAGCATGTGGTTGATTTAGTTCCACTACCGAAAGCTCCTGGAGTTAGTGCATCAGCTGAAGCTATGGCTAAAGACATTTTGGACACTAAAGAAGCAGACCGAGCTAGATTGGAAGCAATTGGGAAAAAAACAAAAGGGCAGCAGATAAAAAACGGAGGCTCAAGGTTTTCAACGAAGGTGATGAAGTAATGGTGTTTCTCAAGAAAGAAAGGTTTCCAGTCGGTACTTATCGTAAGCTTCAGCCTCGCAAGTATGGTCCATTCAAAATTTTACGAAAGCTTAATGACAATGCTTATGTGGTGGATCTACCAGACGACATGAGCATCTCTCATACGTTCAATGTAGCGAACATCTATGAGTATCATGCCGATGGTGTTCTTTATCCAGATAAGAACTCGGGGACGAGTTCTTTGGAGGTGGAGGAGACTGATGCAGGAGACAGTTACAATACCTAATCTATTCTAGCTTGCAAGTTATTTTTAGATATTTTTTTTGTGTTTTCCTTTTCTAGTTAAGATTCTAGTAATTTTCCTTATTTCGATTCTAGTAATTTTCCTTATTTCTAGGAACTTCCTATTTTTATGCTTTAAGGTTTCTCTATATGCTTTAGGGTTTCTCTATATAAAGAACCTTAGGTGCTATGTTTTAGAGAACTTTTCATCATCGTTATTAATCAAAGTCTTCGAGTTTTCGAGATTTGTTTTCTGGTGGATTCCAGAGTTTTTTTTCTTCAAGTTTGACACCCGCGAACTTGAACCTCCAATTCTAAGACCAACGTTTGTTGTCTTAGTGCGTCCGACTGCGTCATATAATATTTTTTATCCAAAATTATCATCAAAACCTAAACTTTGATAAAATTATGTAATAACAAAATATTGTAAATAAGTTATTTGTAGAACAAATATTATATATATATATATATATATATTATTGTTTTTCTAAAACATGATTTGTGAATTGTGTCCGAATCTAACTCCAAAAAAACGAAACTAATAGGCTTTTCAACAAAAAAAAATAACATTATATTTTTGTTCGTGTAAGCCAAAATTGAAAGTTTTATTTGAAATAAAAAATACTTGATTCTCGCATAGCGTCATATATAAATTCCTTTTAGAAAACTTATTTGTTATCCATTTTGAATCATAACATTTTTAAACCTCTATTATCATTTTGCTAGTATGAAAAATATGAATTTTGTTCCCAAAAAATCGAAATCGAAAACCAAACACTTGGTAGATCATAATCTTAAAACTATATAGCAGTGCTTGAAACTACCAACATTAAAACTACATGACTTCATACAATTTACTCCAAGACTTATAAACCTAATCCAAAATGCCTTAAAATAATAATATTCTAAAAAATATTGATTATTTGAATATTTTTTATTTGTTCATTATAAATATATTCATATATTAATATGTACAGGTTAAATTAAAATTACAAACATCACTTCAAAATTTCAAAACAATTATAGAACTGAGTTTTACAACTTTTAAAAAAATTATATTATTTAAAAAATATAAAAATATTTTGAGATTATTATTAAAAAAAATTAAACTTTTTATCAAGGATAGTAAAATTTTATCAGATTTATAAAAATTAAACTATAAAAAAACAATAAAAATATCTAAAAATACATTCGTTCATTTCGATAAACTACCAGATGGTTTTGTTAACTTTATACATACATACTACCAACGTATAATTAAGGACGTATTAAATTCAAAATAATAAATAAAATAGTAAATTTTATTTTTAGCATTTTAATCTTTTTATAACGTTTTTTATATTTGATTTAATTAATTAATATTTTTAATAATATTTTATTATTATATAAAACTATTCTTTATAAAATAATGGTAATTAAAAATAATTATTTTAATATAAATAATAATAATTATAATTATATATATATATATATATCATTTATAAACTAGGTTCATAATAAGCTGTCAAATAAAACAACAATAATAATAGATTTTTTATTAAAAATATCGTTAATAAAATAAATAAATAAACAAATTCTTATTAGAATACCGTAAACTCAAATATTTACCATAATTATATGTATTTGCATCACAAGACATATAAAAACATCTAACCAATATAACACGAATTAAATTACCACGACAACTAAATATAATAGATTTATTTTTAGAAAATATTTTATTTTAACCACCACACAAAGATGACGATGATGAGTATATATATAAGGTATTTTATTTACTCGATAAAATAAATATAAACATTTACGGTTTAAAATGATGTTCAAAATATAAACATTTATTGGTTTCGAAAGACATTTTAAAATTGTATATGGTAGGCGGGCTTGAAAATGATTTAAACACGGCTATCTATAATTATTTATAATAATAAAAATTATATTCTCAAAATACCATCCCTATATTTTTATATATAAATAATTTATTAAAATTAATTTTTTTATTGATTGTGTTATAAATTTCAACACTTCATATTTCTTTATATATTTTTGTTAAACAACTCATCCAAACATAATTATAGAAATAATTATTTAAGAAAAAAAAACATCTAATGTTTGTCTCAAACTCTTTTAAAAAGTAAAGCAAATTTCTAATAAAATTTCCACTATAAAATCCAATGAAAATGTATTTTTCACTCATTCTTTAATATTAAAAGACAAATTGGATACTATTATAGTTATTAAAATAGTGATATGATGAATAAATATCTGGTACGACTTAACATCTTTGAATAAAATTTCAAAGCAAACTGAAAGCTATATGATATACAAAAAAAGACAAAATTGGTGAATATCCAAAATAAATTATGTGATCGACTCTATAATCTATATATATATGTGTGTGTGCGCGCGCGCGTGTGATCAACGCATATTTTCTTAAAATAATTTAAAATTCATGCATGCTGAAAATATATATTTTTCTCATGCTAAGTTATTTTGAGAAAATATGCGTTTGTGAAATTATACTTTTAAAAATGTTTGATGTAAGAGGAATTATTGCAAAATTACGATTACTAGATAAATTGCATTTTACAACAGACTGAAAATGCAAAAAATCAATAATTCATTGCAGTAAGTTATTACAACGAGTTTGGAACTGGAACCACCCGTTGAATTTGTGTCGTCGTTAACAAAAACTCCTTGCAACGGCTCACAAGTGCAACATGAATATGTTGTTACTTTAATTTGAATTAAAACAAGTCATGTCGTTGCAAAAATTTAAAGCACATTATTTGACAAAATTTTTGCAAAATCGTTGCTATATTTAATAATTGCATAACATTGCAACCATATTTACATTGCAACAAAATTGCATAACATTGCAACCATATTTTATAATTCCAAATATAACATATAATATTATATAATTGTTTTGGTGTAACATTATATCTCAATGTCTATATTTTGTTGAACATTATATCAATTTTATTACACTTGAGTACAAAATGATAAAAAAAAACTAGAGACCCTTGATGTAGTTTTGTAGAGTTTTTGAAAGAGTATAAAAATAGAAAACAAATTGTATAACATTGCAACCATATTTCATAATTCCAAAATGAAAAAAATATATAGTTTATGCAAAATGAAAAATTATATACTCTCCAATGTGTTCCTAGAGTGGTCTTGAAGGAGTATAAAAACTGAAATTTTGTGTCATCAAGGTAAATATACAATAGAAAGGTAGTAAAGAATAAAAGAGTATTCAAAACTTCATTTATGCATATGATATTATTGAAGAAAGAACAATTGTGATGCAGTAATTAAGAAACATAGAAGATTAGATTTAGTAATCCGGATAAGGCTACATATCAACAATTTAAGTTTAAGAAACAAAATGCAATTCTACGGAATTTTACAAATATTTTCATAAAAAATAAATCATTCGTTTCAAAAGTAAATCATGTTTTAGCGTATAACTACATACACAACATGCTCCAATTCAGATGACATATAAAAATTAAACCATCTACTTCGGAATCATCAACTTCATTTCAATAATTCATGACGCTTGATTTAATATGCTTATATTATATTGTAATGCGCACACGCAAGATGATCATTCAATTTCATTCACTTACCTTGAAAATTGCATATGTTTCAACATAAAACTAATTAAAGAAATAAAAATCATGGTAAAGTAATAAAAATACATATAATTATTATTTTTATGTAAAGAGAAAAAAATATCTCCAAACTCTAAATATCAGGTACGCGTATTTTTAACATGACCTTTAAAAGTCAAATGTATTACCCTATTTAGTTCTTCAAAGATGATATCAGAGATATCATCCCTTTTTTTTAAATCGTGATCAAATTCCTCATAATATACGTAAAACCAGTTCATTGCATCGCAAAATAGAAAATTAGTTGTGGTCCAATGCAATCTTGCAATAATAGTTTGAAAATAATAAGATACTAAAACACGAGTTTTCATACAAAATTTAAAAGATAAATTCTATACGCGTTATATTTACATAGTGTAGATACCAATTATTTAAATATGTACAAACTACCAACACAAAGTCGAATGCACCTTCTATTAATACAGATATGCATAAAGCACTTTGGAATTATTTTATACTTTTGGATATGAATTCATTAACTATTAATATTAAAATTTATACAAATTATGTGATAGTTAAAAAACATATGTGAACACATTGGCTTCCATTTTCCATGACCCCAACATCACCAATAGGTGCCAAGCTCACGTAGGAATGACTTTTAGGTTTGCATGCACTAACAAACCTAGACATTAATCTCAAATATATAAGAATTGTTTAGATGTAGTAATGTTTTTATTTATATCGCTTTTATATAGTGACATAAACCATCGTGATAATATTGTTTAAAGTTATGTCATATTTTATCAAATCTAACGTAACTATCTTGTAGGTACAATCTTCTCCTAACTGTATATCATTGATCTGATTTTGTAAAATCTTTTAAAACTGTGAAGTTGTTAGATTATTTTTCAATTTGATAAAAAAAATTACTTATAATTTTAAAAGAATAAACATAATCCAATTATATATATATTTTTCTTAAAATAATGAATACCTGATTTTTTTGCGTCATTTCAAAGAGAAGATATATCAATTCACTTTGAAGGAATTGGGATAGACAAACGCTGGTCTAGATACTTTCTTCCATAATTTTCTATCCTTGAATTTTATTATAAGTTTTTTCCCTAAATAATACACACTGTAAAATATCTGCACACATCAACATTTTGATTTCATCTATATCTTAAAATTCAAAGCTCTTTATTTCTTAAACTAAAATAAAATACTTACTTCAAAGTTATCTTGTCCCACATGAGATGTAAGAATCTGTTTGAATGGGTTGGTCGACCTGAATTCATTTCTTGATGTTATATGCTAGAAGCCAACAGAGGGATCATATAATATTCATCCATGTACTTGAATGTCTTTAGTCTCACCAGTGTATTCATATTTATCATCTATCTAATTTTATTCATTGCAAAACACCATCAAGTTTGTTCATTGATTATTAATCCACAATGACTTAAAAATATTAATACCGAGTAATTTGCACTTATATAAAATAGCAGGTTAAAAACACCTCAACATCATTTAGATTCATCAAATGAAATCTCAATACAATTCAAATCATTGGCGTCTATAGATATTATTTTACAAATTCGTAACCAAGTGTACTGATATAATCTGAATTTTCACTCTAAATAACGTTCTCTATTATAACTACCTTATCACTATCTTGATTCTCACCATATATAATATATTTCATGCCACTATATGATGATGATGTTAGATATATTAACACATAGCTCTCATTTGAATTGGGACTCGATAGGTCCGACAAGCCAAACAATCTCTGGATAGGCTATAATTGTGCCACTATATAGTTTCCGATCATCGAATGAATGCATATATATATTTGCCTATTATCTGATGAACCTCGAGTATTTTTTGTAGCATCACCATCGGTTATTCTAATGCTTTCCCTCTTCAAAGTAAGTGCATCATTCACAACATCTCATTCTCATTTTCACTTCGATCTACGGTCCACACAACTTCCAAAAATTTAAATGAGAACGGATTTAGATTCATTTCAAATACAAAAGAAATCAATTTATATAAAAATGTTAATTTTATGTACCATGGCATTATCTTTTATAACCGATAGAAAAATAATATATTCTACAAATTGAATATAACTTTTGTTTGTCGATAAATTAACTAATCAACAACAACATAATTCTAAAGAAGCTATAATTGCATCATTTAGTTCTTAAAACCAAACTTGGCATCAATTATATAAAATTTAAGTACTTCAACATGATGATATATTTACTTCAAACTACAAATCATAAACTATCTCTAGACTAGGTGTGGTAATGTTTGAAATGCGAAGTATTTAAGATTTCCCTAGTAATATAACGGAAAAAGAGATATGAATTTGATGAAATGTTTAGTATTTTTTCTAAAATTAGGTAGAATTGACAAACTATGTGTAAGAATTGGAGGTTAGGTGAAAAATACACAAGTTTATTTTTACATCGGTCCATTCATCATAGTTCCGTTACTAAAATATAATTAGGTTAATTTTAAAAAATCTTAAATATAATTGTTGCAAATTTGTTGTAGCAGAATAACATTTTTCAACAAAATGTTAAGTGTGTTACAAAATTTGTTGTAATAATTGATTCGTGATTGATTCAACGAGTCAAAAAAATGTGTCGCAAATTTTTTATAAACCTATTTCTAATGATACTTGATTAACAACCACTTAAATGATGAGATGTAAAATGTTATTTCTTAAGCAATGTATCATCTCAATGGAGAAACTATCATTTTTTAGGGGTTTACAATAAAAACAATCAAATAAAAAATAGATTGAATAAAAGTTACACGAGAAGATAAAACAAATGAAGATATTTAAATAAAAATCTCAAAACTTTAAATGTGATAGGTCATAAAAATAAATAATTATAAGTCTTTTGTAAAAAAAATTGAACTAAAACAAAGCAAGTTTTTCTAAAATTATTATATTTACGATAAATGTTTACATTTTCGCGTGAGAAATATTTATTCAATAAACCGGTACACGAGATATATAAATTAGTAATACAAAAAATCTATGATCACGGAACGTGAGAATGTTAAACTAACATTCACTACATGAAATATATAATGCTTGATAATATTTTTATGTAAGATCGTAATTCGAGTGATATACGTGTTTAAAAAAATTATTATATATAATGGATATATTTATTGAAAAATTATATGTGTATGATGGAATGGTGTAATATTATACTACCAAAACGTTTAGACATAAAAATATTTATATTTACTTTTGCTTTTATAAATTATCATACTTGATGGCTTGACAAACTTACTTACATAGATAATAAGACTATTATAATATATACTAATCATTAAATTAAATTTATGATATACAAATATATATCTACACAGCTTGGGTTGACCAATCTAAATGATGGCTTTTTATTCAAAAATATTAAACTTGCGTGAAAATATTAGACTTAATTTATTGTGATTAATACAAATCAAATCGTAGTTTAGTTTGTTGAAGTAAATAACATCTATAACTTTTATCTGTTGTTATTTCTCAATTACTTATTATATATATATATATATATATATATATATATATATATATATATATATATATATATATATATATATATATATACGCGTGTATATTTGTATTTGTGTATGTCTACATTTATGTATCGCGCGCGTGTATGTTCGTGTACACACCAATTAAGTTTTTAGCGTTTCTAACATTTCCAAAGCTTAAGTTAAATTGATTGGATATTAAGATTAAAATCTTGCATCGTTATAGATTCGTGGATATTTTTTTAAAATAAACTTTGTATGTGTGTATGAAAATATGAGATTATCTATCCACGTTTGGATCTTTTACTCCTTAACAAAATGGTTATCTAAAGACAATATAGAACTAAAACATAAATTATGCAATCTTATTTTGGTTAGGTTTAAATTGCATGTTAACGTATGGAGTAAAACAATTTTAGTAACATATCATATTATTAACGTGTTTCATTAATTAAACCAAAATATTACTATATAATTTACATAAATAAATGATATTGAACATGATTAACTTTAATGAAAAATAAGTTTGGTTATCTTGTCTTTCGCAAAATAGTGAATCCAATAAAATTGTAATTAATTTTTAAATTTATAGGATACGTTTTTGTTGGTTATATTATTCATATAAAAAAATAAACTATAAAACTTATAAATTAGGTCCATATATAAATAAAATCAAATTTCGACGGATAGTGCCTATGGTTAGGAAGATTTAGTCAGAGCCTTAGCTACCGCCACAATTTCTTCACCACTATCGATAACTTCACAGTGGAATCTGGATAAGGAATTCGCGCACTAAATCTTTGTTATAAGAGCTAAAATTCTTCTTTCAATCGTAGATTTAATCATACCTAATTGTCTTTAAAAATTAGTTGATTTATTTTTAAGTTCAAACTACTTCGATCGAGATGTCAATATATATATATATATATTTATATTTAAAAATAGCACACATATAGAATTATACAAACGTTCAATGCTAAATTGGTTATTAAATATTTGGAAATAGGTAGAGAATGGATGAAGATATATTTTGTCATGTGTGTATACAGATTCAATTTTTTTATTGTCTCGATATATAATCTTAAGATTTATCAAATAGATGTAAATATGACATAATTAAATAGAGATCATGACCATGATGTTCATATAGAGTAATAAAGGTTTTGTGTTTTTAGGTATTATCAAAGTTGCGTAAGCTTGTTAATTTATTATGTGGTTGAAAACACACTTACTAAATGACATCAAAAGTTTCATAATATCATTGTATCTAATCGATTTGTGCATAATAAAATAGAAGTGTATTTATACACTAAAATGTACGGTGGCACGGTCGTTATTGTTGCCTATATATAGATAACTTACTTATTTAAGGTAGTGACATTATGATTACCAAAAAAAGTATATCTTATACTTTTAAGATGAAAGATCTTAAAAATATATATAATTCTCGAAATAAAAGAGTCTGAAAATATAATCTCTAAGGTATTCTTTCTATGTTGAATATTATTTGAAAATTTTAATCATATTAAATATAAAGAGTCGAATACACCAATTTCCCATATTGTTAAACTAAAAAATATAATAGACAAGCCGAAGATCAATCATAATACGTTAGTCTATTGGAAATTCAGACATGGTTCTGTTTCTCATGAGACTTTAACTTTATATTTTTAAAGATATAGCTCACTAGAGATATTAGGCTCTCAAACTGACGGTCACGAAGATATCTCAATATACGAAGAACAATTTCATAGTAAACATAAGTACAAGTGTAATAAATTGAATAACCACAAATACAACATGAGTTATATCTGATTGAGTAACCGTAAGATAAACCAAGTTTTCTAGAAGAGTATCATACAAAGTTAGGTTTGATAAAGGAACACCATCAGTTTGAGAATACCATGCATTGGTTTCAAAATAAACGTCAGCCGTCCTATTATCAGAAAGTCTTGTTTGCTCAAATAAATCTGATATATATTTTGTCTGAGAAAGAATATAATATTTTTGAGACTGAAACACCTCAATACCTAAAAAATAACGTAACAATCCTAAGTCTTTCATTGCAAATCGATGAGTCAAATTACTTTTTGGTGCATCAATACCATCAATTTTAGTGCATGTAATAATCAAATCATCTACATATATGTATATAATAATTCGCCACGCACTAGTACATGTGATAAACTAAATCACGATTACTTACATGGAACCCAAGTGAAATAATTATTATACACAATTTCTCAAACCATACACGATGAGCTTGTTTGAGACCATATAAAGCTTTCCTAGTTCGTCAAACTTCACCTGGTTGGTGAACAACACTCGGTGGAGGAGTCATGTAAACCTCATCATAAATATATCCATTTAGAAACATATTTTTAACATCCAGCTGAAATATATTCCACTAGAGAACATATTCAACCACAATAAATGTATGAACTATCATCATTTATACAAGTGGCAAAAAAATCTCCTCATATTCATATCATACTTTTTTTAATACATTTTTATTATAATACAAGTCTTATACCTCTCAACAGACCCATCAGATTCTGTTTTGATTTTAAAAACCCAATAAAAACCAATTATATGCTTACAAGGTGAAGGTTTGATCTCATCCCAAGACGAGTCTGATATAAAATAATAAGATCTTCGTTCGTAGTATTTTGCCAATGAGGATGAGAAACAAGTTCTTTAACGAATTAGGTTTATATAAATAATTTATATTTGTTAGAAAAGATGCAAACATATTTTAGTAAGAAGAATAAGAAAAATTTAGTATTTTGGTAGACTTGCTTTACGATTAGATTTCCTGAGAGGTGGAGAATATGTAGTTGCATTAGAGGAAGAAGCAAACTCATGCATTGATGGAGCTGAAGTAGTATCATTTGGTCTAGATATCTCAGGAACTAATATATCGGGAATACTAGTTATATTATTATTATTTCTAAATGGATCAATAACCTGAATATATGTCTTTGTTAAATCATGTGATTTTTTTAGAATTAAATAAAACAGAATATGCTCAACAGATGTGACATTCCTAAATTCATATTATTTTCTCAAAATTTACAAAAAAAGAAGAAGAAGCATATAACCTTAGTTTGGAGTTCATCAATAATATCTTCTGGTAGTTAGGACAAGAGTGTTCTTCAACGAGACATACATGCTCATGAAGATTTTGAAATTAAGCCACCTGGGCATAAGTCAGAGGTAACTAAGTTATGTGATTTAGGAATTGATGACAGTGTGTGCTCAGTGGGTTGTGCTCAACGAGGAACACATCTCACGGTTGGATGTATCGCATTGTAAGAGAATAAAATATGATTACAAAATTTGTAAGCTACTATGTATACAGTAGTAATTTAACGGGCTAATAGGCCTAATATATCTAATGAGCTATATCTCTAACATATATAAAATGTTATTATTTAATGGATTAACACATAACCATATTAATGATACGAAAAAACCGAAGATAAACAAATGGTGTAAATGTGTGCACGTATGAGGCTTCCTAAGTTATCATAAGTTAAAATAGGTTCAACTTTTTAATTTAAGAATAAAAAAATTACAATAAAATGATATTTTACTTTACAAAATAATATCATTTAAATAAATAAATATGATAAAATATTAAATATTTAAGAAATTTTCAAATTTTGATTAAATAAGATAATCAAAAAAATATTTTAAAAAAATGGGATCAAGTAAGTGATAATCGAAAAAAGAAAACTAAAATTTGAGATGTGTTGCAATGAGAGAAAAATTTACTCAATAAAACTAAATTGTGTCGTAAAACGTGTTTAAGTATCACAAAATCATAACGACGCGTCAAATTTTTTCACTATAATATGATGGACCAAGTCGTTGTAACAATAACAAATTTTTGCAGCAGCCATATATTTATCGTAGTAGCGAATAGTGGCACGTAAAATTTCGTCACTAGAAGACGATGAACCAAGTCCTTACAACAAGAAGAATTGCGACAGTTATATATATATATATGGTAGCGAATAATGTTCACCCAGACGATTAAAAACAAAAGGATTCATACTTTTAGAAATATTTAAGATAAGGCATGCCTATTTTCATTGTCATATCACTCATCGCGTTAAAAATGAATGTAAAATAAACTTTTATAATTGTTTATAAATTATTTTAAAAAATATATATTATTTTTAGAAAATTATTTCAATTCAATTTTTTTAACAAAATATTCAAATATTTACAAAATTATATTTTTTAAAGTT
Source organism: Limnanthes douglasii subsp. nivea (assembly GCA_036936605.1). NCBI lineage: Eukaryota > Viridiplantae > Streptophyta > Magnoliopsida > Brassicales > Limnanthaceae > Limnanthes > Limnanthes douglasii. The sequence continues at coordinate 124,011,205 of JAUPFV010000004.1, forward strand.
TTTTATATTCATATTATTCGTCAACATTAAAGTTCATATTTTATTAATTTTAGTATTTTTTTCACAATTTGCTATATTTTAAAATTTATTTACAAACATATTAAATAATGAAAATTATATTTCTTTAATCTTAAATTTGTTAGATAAACTTTTTACAAACCCAATTGTTATAATTTATTTGAAAATTTTATAGAATATAACGAATTTGAAGATTGTATATAAAAAGTTCAAAAATCTTTAATGTAATTTGCAAAACTCTTTCAAGAACTGTTTTCTTGAATACAGAGCAACAACATCGTCGTGATTCATAGCCAACGCGAGTGGCGTAAAGTCAGGCTTCTCCGACTGTCTCCATAATCACGGGAGAAGAGTCGTCATCCAAGAAAAGTAACGTAATGGCTAATTTGAAATTTACGCTAATAGGAAAGTTTTCGAGTGGTAGACCCCAATTATCTGCCATCCATAAGTTTTTTGAGAAAGTTTGGTTTATGTGGTAACTTAAGTCTATCCCTGTGGGATCCCAAACACGTCATGATAGAACTAGATCATAAGAAAGATCTTAGCAAGATATGGAGAAGAAATGTATAGACCATTGATCAGCATTCAATGAAGATTCTTAAATTGAATTCTTTCTTCCACCCTTAGTTGGAATCACCAATAACTCCAGTGTGGATATCATTGGAAAATATACATGAATATCTGTACAATGAGGACACTATTAAGGTTATCGCTATATCTATAGGTAATCCTCTTGTAGTTTGGGTATCAGATAAAAATAGAGCAACGTAAAATTGTTGTAAGGCATGGATCGAATTGGATGTATCAAGGTTCCTTCTTAACAAATTCTGGATAGGCTTTAGAGAAAATGAAGGATTTGGTAAAAAATTAAATATGGTAATATGCCATATTACTGCTCTGATTTCCTTCATCTTGGTCATAAACAGTCTGACTACAAGAAACACTTGCAAACTGAAGATGGTCATAATATAAATAAACTCAAGTATAAGTCAGTATTTATTGTTAAATCTTCAAATCAAACAAAAAAAATGGGTCCTTAAGATGAAATCAATAATCATCAAGGATGTGAATGGTGATAGAAGAAATAGTAAACAAGATGAAACAACATGCCAAAGTCAAGAAGATAATTCCATTTACTATATTTGAAGCAACCAAGGTTGAATAGATAAAGGTGAAGAACCAAAAGAGCAAACCCATTCGAAATAAATCATCACTTATTACCCAAAAAAAAAGAATTCAAAAGAGATTATAAACAAAACAGAAAATAAGAGGGTCATTCCAGAGATTCAAGATTTAGACATCATTGAAGCACTTTAATCTATTGAAACATGAGTATTATTTTTAGAATCAATAATTTAGAGTATTCAAATATATTGTTAGCTTCCCCTATATCAAGGTCCATAGGAAATCTGCTAGTATCTCATATCCTTGACAACTTAGAGGAAAGTAAATACTTCAAGAAGATCATAGATAAGAAAATAAAGGAGGTCAAAACCAAACCTCCTAAAGTATTAATATCTACCAAAGCATTTCATTATAAAGGGACTGCTAGACCTATCAATGGATCATCAAAAGGACTATTATAATTTTAAGTTGGAATATTATATGCATTGGAAACAAAGGCGAAAAAACAAATTAAATCTATTATTGAAAATGTTGTTTCCATAGTTTTACAAGAACCCATAATATGTGTGGATAATCTAGAAATAGTTACTAAAACTCTAGGCTTTCAGGATGGTATTGCTATTATTTCTAATAAGATATGTATATTCATGAATGAGGAGTTTTCAGTATAAACTATAACAAATCAGGATCATATTCTTCACCTAAAAGTTAGACATGATTTATTAAAAAAATTACTTTATAGTCTTTGTGGTTTATGCAGAATGTACAAAAGAACAAAAGAAAGTCATATAGGATAAATTTTGCTGATTACTCAAGAAAATAGATTATTTGGGTGATTTTAATGTAACAACCAATTCGCATGAGAAATTATCCTGCTCTACTTTATGCTTAAGGAGTATAGATAAATTTAATAATATTATTACTGATTGTCAACTTGAAGATGCATGTTTAATTGGCTCAAAATTTACTTGGTCTAACAATCACAAATGGAAGAGGCTCGATTGAATATTATATAACACAATATGGATGTACTATTTTGAAAACATCAAGGTCAAGAACCTATCTAGATCAGCTTTATTTGGTTTACTAATTGGAAAACATATGATCATGCATCATATTATCATTAGAACAATTCGACCTCCTATAATATGTTGGGTCATATGGTTCTACAGAAACAAAGCAAAATATCACGAGAAAAGCACATATGCTATAACTATAATTGATAATAGTAAGAACATCATTATAAGATTGGATAGTGCTAACCTACTAAAAAGAGAGATTTCTGGTATAAAGACTCTGTTATAGCCTATGATCTAGGTTGCTTTCAACATCTAATAATTCTCAAAAGGTTATTACTCTTAAGTCAAAATTATCTCTAGGAAAAAAAATCAAACTAAACACTGATGGATCATGTAGTATATTTGGTAAAGCTTGTGGAGGTGGTCTTCTAAAGGATAATAGAGCTAATCTTTTAGCAGCTCATGGTAGATTTTATGGTAAAAAAAATCATATCATTGCTGAGTGCAGGGTTCTTCTAGATGGCTTTTTATTATGCAATCAAAAGGAAATCAACAATCTTGATATTGAGACTGATTCCATTATACTTATAGATTTGTTGATAAAAGCAAATCACCAAGGTTTCTGACCCCTATCATAAATTTTTGTACGAAACTAATAATTTCTAGTATGACTATAGCTCACATCTATAGGTTACAACTAGTGGACACAAATGTAGAATGTAACAAGATTACAGTCAAAATTAAACACTAGTTCAACTAAGAGAAACTTCTCTTCTTAAAAGCTTATAAATAGGTTATATAATAGCTGAAGTTTGATAGAAATCTTATATTATTCATTCTATTTATCTTAATAGCAAGCATTGATATAATAAAATACTCTAAAATAGCTTACTTGATTGCTTGTTAAGTCGTGTTGTCTCATCTAAATCTTTAAATATATACTTTTGTTGAAAAGAAATTATGCAGAAAGTCAGTCACATCTTCGTCAATGCTCTGTCTGTGAACATTAGTTACATGAACCTACACAAATTACGAGGATCAAATCTCGAAAAAACTCTTAATCTAATATAAATTCAATAAAATTTTGCTACTAATGGGTTTAAAGTATATAATATTAACTGACTTATATATGAATGCAGAATTCAAAATTTTATGCAGAATAAAAACCCAAAACTTAATAGATCTCAGCTTAATTAAAGAATTTTGGAAAAAAAATGTAGAGAAAAAAAAAATAAGAATCAAAATAATTCTCAAAAAAAATATTATTTGTAGACAATCTAAAATTGAAGAAGAGTTAACATCAACTACTCTGAGCCATCAATAACGTTAGCCGTGAAAAAATAAACACATCAAGCCTAAAATTAATGTGATTTTAGTTTTAATAAAATCATTACTGTGTCTTTATGCACAATTATACTTCGAAAAAAAAATTATAAATTGTATTTTGAAGCTTCAAATTCACTTACTGTCATTTTAGAGAATTTTTACATATCAAAACAAGTTGTAACACGTTTTGAACTCTTTAATAAAAGAAATTATAAAGTTATGTTGTTCCTATATTTAAACCTTTGTGACGAAACAGTTTAATAGTTTTTTACTTACAAGTGTTTATAACATAAAAAGAAATTAAATAAATTAGGAAATGAACATGTTTGTAGAAAAACAAAATGTTGAAGTCCCACGTATAAAATTTTACAAAAGAATAGTAAGTGAATTTGAAGCACCAAAATGAAGTTTGAACCAAAAGAAAATTACCGACAACGTCATGTTCACCTCTCTCTCCCATGCCCTGCAACTGTATGGGTCCCGACTTTCTCTCACCTGCATTATTATTATTATTACAACAACAATAGTACAGTTCACCACTGTTTCTTATTCCCTCACTTAATAAAGCCCACTTCAATACCCTAATTGACGAAACACCACCTCCTTTCCATCAATCACCTTTTCGACGCGACCTATCTTTTCCTAATTTTGCTTACTTTCCTCCTAAACCCTAAATACACGTCTAATCCAACCATTCTTGATTAAACATGAAACTACAAACCTAAACATTCCATTTAAGAGTTAAGAGAGACAAGACAATGGTTGATCATACACATGCACAACACAAACGTTTTATCTTAGAAGTTAAGTATGGGAGAAATATGTACATGCTGTCACCGTATGTATACTAATAAATAATAATATTAGTTTCTTGACAAACTAATCAATTATTAACTTTTTTAAGTTAGATATTGATAAAAATATTAATATTGGGCTTATCATTAAGATTTAAACGGTTTTCATTGATATTTAGTTATAAGTAAATAATATAGTTCATTAATGATCTTAATAATAATTAAATACTATGTATCAAAATTCTATTTAGTTGGTTATGGATAGATTATCTTTTCAAAAAATAAATGATTTGTTCAATGATGGTTTACTTTAATACCTTCTGTTTGAATAGGTTCTATTTTTTTTTAAATGTCCTAACTAAATCGAATATCATCAATGACATCGTTTGTATATTGTAAGAAGAAACTAGTATTTTGATAGCACATGTCCAAAATCTATTGCAGAAAGTTACTAACTATTATCCTTCATCTAGATTATGAAAAATCATAACAAGTCTGAAGTGCAAAGGCAGATGCACCTCAAGAGTTAAAGAGCATATAAATTATACCTCCCTTCAAACACAACTTGCAGAGACGTGGAGTACTGCGCTCATGTCATTGAAGTAGCAATACTGAATGTTTAAGTTGAGAATATAGGGTTGGACCTTTGAGGATAAGGTCATAAAAATATATGTTGTCAAGGTTCGTTGGAGGCTCAAAATGGAGTATCAGAATCACTTCGGAGGTACCGAGCTGAACGGTCTAAAGATACTCGCAGAAAAATGCACATGTTTTGTAACTGTCACCACCCTTCTACTTCATCAATTGATGGATCGATCGAGCTAGGTTGGGATTCGAAGTCTCTGAAATGCATGCATCACCGTTTGTACCGTTCCAAGTGTTAGGTTCGAGCAAAATATCAACATCACCAATATATGGCCCTTAATTGAAGGTCTGTCACAGAGCATCATCAGGATCCGACACCAGAATAACCACCTCATGGCGGACCTTAATGAGAAGTTCAACAACAACTTGTCCAATATTTCCCTCAACCCATGAAACTTCCTACACAACCTCAACAACATCACATACACTCCATCCACAACAAGCTCAATCAGCTTTTCAACAACCTTCTAATATCCAAGATTGAGGGACAACCCTAGGACTCGACAATATTATATGAATCTATATGATCAACGTTTCTATCACCAAAATCATCATTACCCAAATCCTAACATGTCCTATTAAAAAATCTATCAAGGTTCAACTCACCATCTAGGACATAATGACACTGCTGAGGGTTATCCTTACCTTCAAGGGTCTCTTATAGATAATTTCTCTTTGGCACATAAAATTTTAGCTGAATAACTACCTAAATTTTTTAGTAGTACAAGATGGACAAGTACGACAAATCTAGAGATCATGACGATCACTTTAAAAAATTTAGGAATATGATGTTAAACTTCGTCGGGGTGATCGTTTACTTTGCAAATTTTTCTCTATTTTAAATGGAAATGCATTTTCCTAGTTCAATCAATTATTTGCGGGTTTGATCTGAAGCTTAAAATTATTATTGTCAATGGCCTGAGACTAGTTTTTAGGGAGTAAGGTCATTAAGAAGGATTAATATTACATAAATATATTGCAAACGAGATTGGAAAGAGACTCATGGTTTACACTTGGTATTTTATGGAAATAAAAAAATTAATATTGAGCATTGCCATGAGGTTGTGATATGTGTTTATTTCAAGAAATAAACATTGTCAGGGTTATTGGTAGAAGACGTGATGAAAAATAAAAATATATCACTTGAGGCTTTATTAGCCCAGGTCGAGTAGAAGACCATATTTTTCAGGTTCAGGCCGAACCGTCAATCATCTTTCCATATGAATCATACTTTATCATCCATAATGTCAACTTACCGTATGACCCCCTCTTTTGGTTAGCAGCATTCTTCTCCCTAACCAATCACTCAGGTCAGATCTTCCATTCTTATACATGTCAGACCGAGGCTCAAATGACCACCAAAGGGAAATCTTTCGGGAAGAGGTCAGACTAACCAAAAAATGGGGTTGATAGGGGAATCATGTATAGCATCAAGTGCCTCATAACCCTGATATGAAGGAGAATATTTGCATCGGTCTAACATAAAGTATATATAATATCTACAAGAAATCTAAGGAGTACATATACTTCTGAAAATCATTATTTATGATTGTTCCAATAGTGAAAATAAATACTAATAAATTCCATAAATATTATAAGGACATCGACCACTACACTCGAGATCATAAGGTTATAAAATGAGATATCTAAACACTTATTTAAAATATAAAATTGAGTGAGTTGGTTAAAGGTATGACTCTGAAATAAAGTTAAGTCAAACATAAACCTAAGGACAGGAGGCTTAAGCCCCCGAGTGCTCAGTCTAAAGAGTAATGCGTTATGATCATCCATAATTTCCTTGGAGTACTCGTTGAACCTCAAGAAGAGGGTAACCTGGATTTTTATGTAAACCGAGATAGAGTTATGAAAATTTCTAGAGGTTCCAGACCCTCGGGGACCACTAGCACATCCAGGAAAAGAAATATATATGAGCTTAAGTATAATTACCAAGATAAAACCTTCACTCACCTTAAATGAGCCTTTTATCCGGTGATAAAATTTACTAAAAATGACCTACGAATGATGGCCTCATTGTGATGATATGTTAATCGACGGTTTTATTGTTGAGGTTGACTTTAGGAAGATCTAGATCGATATGCGTTGTACAAACAATATAATTTTAAAACACGCTTGATAGAATGAAGAATTCACCATCATACTGGAAATACGATATAAACGTATTTGGCTTCATATGTGATGATACCAAACTCTTAGATAAATTGGAAACCGATATACACATAGGCAAGATAAGCTACAAAAAAATTATGAATACTTTGTTTGTGGTAAAGGATAGCCCCGCTGCTTATAATTCCATTTTGGGTCAGTCGTGGCTCGATGAAATGGATGCAATTAGTTCTATACATCAATAGATTTATTATATAATGATGGTAAAATTAGAGTCATAAGAGGAGATCAAAAGACTGTGAAGGGGTGTTATGATGCATTTCTCCACTTGGAAAAAAAACAATTAGAAAGGCTCTTAATGCATTTTGAGGGAGTCAGTGACCCTCGCGAGGCCTTGAGTTTGGTGTTACCTGACGAGAGTACAACACTATAGGAAGTTGTCATGGGTAAAATTTGAAATTGCGAGACCACTATTTCGAGTAGGTTGTGAACTGATCTTTTATATATTTTTTACAAAATATTAAAAGTATTTGTTTGGAAATTAGAATATGCCATATGAGTATATTAAAAAATCATATACCACAAGTTATTAGTAAATCTGAATGTATGACCTATCACTTAGAGGAGAATATATTTCTTTATTAAAAAATCAGAGGTTATTATAGCCAAGATAGACCAATTATCCAAGGTCTGAGAGTCTACATACCTAGTCTGACTGCCAAACTAGTATTAGACATAAAGAAGGATGAGAAATTGCGGATATTTTTACAATTATTGACTTAAGTATAACATATCTTACAAGTGCCAATGATAGACCACATGATAGATTAGACCTCAAATAATAAGCTTTTGCTACTCATTGATACATACTCGTGGTACAACCCGCTATAAATACACTTCAATAATCAAGAATGTATGACTTTTATTGTTGACCGAGCTCTTGATTATTATAAGGTCGTGTCTTTTGGATTAAAATACAAAGGCTACCTACTAGAGACTCGTTAAAAAAATTACTAGTTAGATAGGTCAGAGCATGGTAGTATAAATTGATGACATGATACCTAAGATTCTTGATAGTACCGACCACATTAAAGACCTAGATAAAAATTTCAAAACCTTACGGAAAATAAACTTGAAGTTGAAGCCAGATAATTTTCTGGGTTGTCTAGTTAGTGAGATAATTATAAAAGTATATACATCATAATTGGCACACGTGGAATCCATGTACCCTCTTAGGTCACTCTAAGAAGTCCATAAACTAGTTAGAAGTTGGAAGCTTTGAATAGGTTCATACCATAATTCTCAAATAAGTCATTTTTTCAATTATAAAAAAAAGACGCATCATTTCTGATAAGGTTTTTCCATATCAGATTCCAATAAAACAGAAAATGTGACTAGAATTTCTATAAGATTAAAGAATACTTATTATATCCCAAGGTTCAATAAAAAAACCTTTCCATGCGAAACACTCTATATCTACCTATCATTTTCAATTATATCGTTAGTATCGTACTAGTAAGAGAAATGGAGAAGAATCCAAGTCAACTTTATAATCTGAGCAAAAGTCTTTTAGGCTTTTAGACAATGTATCTCCAACCAAAAAAGTAGATCTCACCTTATTAGTGGCAACTAGGAAAATAAGACTTTACTTTTAAGATCACTTTATCATCTTTCAGACTTCTTTCCCTCTTTGAATTGTGCTATAGAGAACGGATGTATTAGGGTGCCTAACTCGTTAGTATGTAGAGTTAGGGTATTATGACATATCTTTCGAACCAATGACATATATAAAATGTCATGAACTAGTTGAATTTTAACCGCATTTTACTCCAAAAGGCCTTTACCTAGTATGGTTCTTCTATCACCCGGTATGGACAGTCCAAACAAAGAGATGGTCAAGCTAGTCGAGATGCGGGGATGGTGTTCAATTGATCACTGCTTTATGGGATGTTATACACGAACCAATACGCTTTGTTTTTAAGCTACTTTAATGAGACCAAATATGAAGTTGTGGTATCAGGAATACAGTTAGCTATGATTTGTGGCGTTAAAAGGGTAAAACTACTGAGTGATTCACAACTTGTGGTAAATTGGGTTCTCGGGCAAGTGAAAGCACGAAAAGACAATATCATACATTAATTAAAGGTTTTGAAGCACTTAGTAATTGAATTTATAGAAGTAGATTTTGAGCAGGTCCCTTTGTCCGAGAATCCCATGGCCGACTCCCAGACTACCTCGCCATGCATAAACACGACCCCATAGGTAACATTATAAGTCTGACCATCTATAAAAAACGATATACAAGTCTCTCAATAGTAGTGCAGCCGAAGTCAATGATTTAGATACATAATTAGACTGACAAGCTCTTATTTGGTAGTACCTTCTCACTAGGTATTACCAAGAGATAAAGGCAAAATCATGTAGCCTAAAACAGAATTCAAACAAGTATCTATTATTGGAAAACACTATGTATCAGAAAGGCTTCTCACCCTTGTTAATATGCATATGCCCGATGGGTTCTTATTATATTCTGATTGAGCTGTATGATGAATTATGATTGACTCACTGTGATCATAGGACCTCGGCAAGACGGGTCCTTTTGGCAGGTAAATATTTGCCGACCATTATAGTTGACGTCAAAGAAATAGTAAAAAAATGTGATACTTCATAGAGATTTTCCAATGTCATTCACAGGCTGGTAGTATCGTTATAGACGATATTTGAACCTCTACATTTTTATCGTGAGGGATTTGGGTTGGTTAGAGCTCTTCTTAAAGCTTCAGGGCCTCGGCAGTATATACTAGTTGGGATAGGCTACTTCTCTGAATGGGTAGAAATCGAGCATTTAACAAAGATTAGAGCTATGGAGTAATCAAATTTATTAGAAATAATATTTATTGCATGTTCGAAATACCAAATATAATTACCACTAACAATGATACTCAATTACAAAATGATAAAATGACATATTTTGTCCAAAAGAAAAGTATCGAACAACACTAACTTTTCTAACTTTAAACTAATGGGAAAACTGAGGTTACTAATAGATGCATAATTGATCGTATGAAGAAGACATTGGATGGTTTGGACGCAAAGTGTCTAGAATTCATGTATAAGACGCTTAGTTTCAGCAAATAAAATACTCTCTTATTTCAGGGTATACAATTATGCTGAAGAATGTAATGGTGAGGGTATGCGAGACAAACTAGACATATTTAATGAGAAACAAACCAAATCACATTTAAGTAATCAGTAGAACTAGAAAATAATGAGAAACATATATAATTTGAAGATGTGTGGAAAGTTTTTCAACATACCAAAGACCCTAATGAAGACAAGCTCTGCTCCAATTGGGACGGGTCCTATATAGTAGTAGAAAATGTCAAGTCATGGACATACAAGTTATTCGCTAAGCAAGGTCGATCGTTTCCTTGCCCTTGGAAAATAAAGAACTTCAAGCTCTATCTAACTTAAAATAAGTGCAACAAGATTATTTTTTCATGTAAATATAACTCTTTGTAAATATTTGAACTTTTTTATGGTGTACTTTTTTCTACCTTGGTGAATAAATGAGGTTTTAACGAGGAAAATATATACATGAACACTTCAAGATATCTTGCCAAATAAAAACCTATGTTTTGAATGATGAGTTAAGTACAAACAAGCATAACTAAGGCACATGGGTAAAGAAATTGACCTCAGGAAACAAAATTACGTAATACAACTCTATGTGACTATTACCAGAAATAACAATTATGAAAGGCCCCATAGGAGGTCAACAATATGCCATTCCTTAATCCTTCAAAGGTCAAGGGTTGATAGTTTATTTAATCAACAAAACATCATGATAACTCGATAATGAGCCGCTCTCTGTAAGTTGAATCTATTATCTAAGATATATAAGTCATAAGGATCCCACATGTTGGAGGACAACTAAATATTTAAGATTCGGTACCTCTAATGGAGACTTATCACCTCCAATGGAAACCGAGACCTTGTTGCATTAATATAGTATGACGAAATTAATAACACATCTCAAACATAAAATAGTGAAATATGTCGACCATGTTGGACGTAAAATCATACTATACAACATATCATAAAAAACATACATCAGTTATCAGAGGAATTAAGTTAAAAAAATAATTAAAATACATAAAAAACATGACCCAAACTTCCATGGACTTGATGTAAAAAATATAATAAAAAAAGAAAGTTAGTTAAACACACAAGTAGTTCATGCGGTCTTGGTATTATCTTTCTCTTCAAAAGCTACAGTCAGCTTGTCCATCATCGGTAGACACCTCACCATCTTTTACACGAAAACCATTAAAAGTTCTCGTAAGCTCAAGTTCAACAGTGGTAGGAGCGATGTGAATCCCCACGGTTGAAGTATCTTGGAAATTTGTTTGTTGCTCGGTAAGGTTGTCGGCCTTCAAATCCTCTATATAGTCTTGCTCTTCCAGATTTTCATAATATACCATAATCCCTTTTAGCATATCCTCAATGCGATATAGCCTCAACCCTTCCCCTCCCACCTAGACCAAGTTGGGGAAAACTTATAGAAATTGAAGACCATTTCCCTCAGGATTTGGGATGCTTGATTCTGCCTATTTTCAGTAAATTTAGTAGCATCCTACACCGGCTTAGCCTCAAAATCATTGCTCTCATTTAGCTTGGTCTTCAAAAAGGTGTTCTTCTCTAATATATTCTTTTTATTCTCACACAATTCCTTCTTCTCGTTCTACAAATATTGACTTCCCATTTATGAGTCTGTTTAAAATGAGTCCAAACCTTCCCTCATTCTTGTTTCTTCTTTGATAACCTATTCCTAAAGTAGACTAAATCCGTTCGAACTTTTGATGAGTATACTTCAGATGAGTTGCAATAAATCATGTATGTATTTCTTTGCAAGGTACGTCATGGAGCAGGATGTTAAATGAGGATGAAGTATCCATATTCCTGGCAAACGAGAGCTTCTACCATGTTTTGGCGATTTACAATTTATCTTTAGAACTTACCACTAGACATATTTTATTTTTGGAGAATGTAATGTTTGTTCCCAGTTTTCGAAGAAACTTGATTTCCTTTCCAGTTTTAGACTTGTATGGTTATTATTGTCTTATGGGAAACAACGGTTTTACACTATCTTTAAATAATGTGATTGTTGGAAATGGTAGTTTGATAAAAGAAAATAACTTGTATTTATTGAATACTGTTACTAATTTTAATATTTCCATGACTGCATAATGTATTCCAAACAAAATTACTAAGTCTGAAAGATCTTCTAAACTGTGCCATAAACGGCTAGGTCACATATCTAAAATCAGGGTAAACAAGGTAGGGGCATATAAAGCGACTGAAGTATTAGAATTGATACATACTAATATTTGTTGACTATTTCCATAAAAAAAATCATGGAACTAGCAACTATAATTTATATTATTTACTGATTACTTCTCTTATTTCAGATATTTCTATTTTCATCATGAAAAGTCTAAGGCCATTGATAAGTTTAAAGTTTTTAGGACCGCAGTTGACTTTTTTTTGTAAGAGCATTAAAACTGTAAGATTTGACTGTGGTGGTTAGTACTATGGCATATATAACAGACCGGGTGCACAACACCAAATACCATTTGCACAATACCTAAACGAATATGGAATAGTCACTCAGTGTATAATATCAGGTTCACCCCGCATGAATTATATATCTGAAATACGGAATCAAACACTAGAAGATATGGTAATAAATATGATAAGTCACTCATCTCTACCACTATCTCTTTAAGGGGAAACCATCAAATCCGTCACTTAGATACCCAATAGAGTATCCACTAAGGCTACTGTTGGGACCCCATATGAGCTTTGGAATGGGTGTAAACCCAATTTAAAGCATCTGCATGTGTGGGGTTGTCCAGCTGAGGCAAGGGCTTATAAAATTCAAGAGAAGAAAGTGGACCCGAAAATAGTAGCTCATTCTTTATAGGTTACTCTGATCACTTCAAGGGGTTTAAGTTTTATGATTTTCTCACTAGTACTATATTTAAAACACGAACGACAAATTTCTTGAGGATGTTGAGTTTGAGCGGAATAATAAGAGAACAAATATTGATTTTGAGGAAGAATCTGTAGAGACTCATGAAGGATTTAATGGGCATACTCAGGTATCAGAAGATTGGGCTTTAACGCCAATAATTTTGGTCCCATTAGAATAAGATAATACTCAGATTAACATTAATGATTCACTTGAGGGTTCTAACCGAGATACATATACAGTTCACTTAGAACAAGAGAAGTATCAAGGTAATCTTCCAAGAGACATCAAAATAACATCATTATTGGTGTTCAAACTCTACCTCCTTAAGAGTTGTAATAAGAGTAAATAGTGCTCTTAAGAAGGTACACGAGAAAAATAAAGAGTACTAGATGTCCAGAATTAATATTATATATTCAGGAGCATGGTAAGCCATGTACAAGAACTGTACAAGATCCCTTATCCTACAAACACGCCATGGAAAGCTATAACTCTTGGAAGTGGATCGACGCTATGAAGGAAGAGTATAAACCGATGCAATATAATGTGGTATGAGAACTTGTCCAATTACCCGAAGGGAAAAAGAAATTGGTTGTAAATGGGTTTACAAAACCAAATGTAAGTCAATGGCTAATGTGTAAAGACATAAATCACTTCTTGTAGCAAAAGGTTATACTCAACGTGAAGAGATTAGTTTTAAATAAACCATATATCAAGTATCAATGAAGTATTCTTTAGAATAATAATGGCATTAGTTTCACACCTTGACCTTGAGCTCCATCAGATGGATGTTAAGAACGCTTTTCTTAATGGTAATATTGAGAAAATGATCTATGTGGTGCAACCAGAACACTTTGTAGTAGGAAACTCAAATTATCTTGTTTGGAGACTTGTAAAATCTATTTATGGGCTCAAACAGGCTTATCGTCAGTGGTATCATAAATTCCTTTAGCTAATAATCTCTTTTACCTTTGAAGTCAGCTCGGTTGAAGATTGTGTGTATCATAAGCTCAGTGGGAGTAATTTTATATTTCTTATATTATATGTGGATAATATATTTATTTCCCCAAATAATAAAGAATTGATACACACTACAAACAAAAATCTATAACACAAGTTTGGTATGAAAGATCTCGGTGATGTTAGTTTTGTGTTAGGATTCCAGATACATCGGGATCGCTCCCATTGTATTCTTGGATTATCACAAAATGCATACATTAGAAGTGTGTTACAATGTTAAAGATTGGTAAATTACAAAACTTGGATTACCACTATAGTAAAGGGTGACATACTTAGTCTGATTTAATGTCTTAAGACAAAATTTAAGATTGAGGAAATTAAAACGATCCCTTATGCTTCAGCAGTTAGGAGTTTAAAATGTGCTTAAGTTTGTATTAGGCTGAACATTGCCTTTGATCTAAATATGTTAGGAAAATACGTTAGTAACCCATTCATAGAGCACTTCAAAGTAGTTAAAAAGTAATCTTATCTCTATAAGGAACAAATGAGCACATGTTGACATATAAAAATTCAGAAAGGCTGATCATTAGGTATCTTGACTCGGATTTTGGTAGATGCATAGACACACTGAAAATCACTTCGGGCAACATATTCTTATTTGTTGGAGATATAATATCTCGTAAATTATAAAGCAAACACTTATTACATTATTTACCATGGCAACAGAATTTGTTGGGTGCTTTGAGGCATCACACCATGCATTGTGGCTGCAGAATTGTGCCACTGTGTTGTGCCTTGTACAAGGGATATAAGGTCATATGAGGTTATATTGCGAAAAAAGATTTACGGTTCATTACTCTAACAACAATATAAGGTCTTCTAAATCCAATTACATATACATAAATTTCATATACACTTAAAAAATAAAGTTTGGATGGGTCATATAAATATAGATCAAATTGGCACAAACTCCATGATAGAATAGCCTTTAACAAAGACGATTTTCCCTAATGTTTTCTAGGGATACATCATTAGTATGGGTGTAGATAAATTTGAGGATTTTTATTTTCAGTTAGACGGTTTGTAATATGATTTGATGATATATTTTGCAGTATTGTGCACATAAATGTTAATTGTAATATATATATATATATATATGCTTGATTATATTTATTGATATCTAATATATATTGGATCTCCAAAGGTATGAACCATTTAGTAGTAGATATGTACGATTATAATCCATATTATTCTTAGGCTACACTCTAAAATTAGCTCAAGTAATTAATTGATAGCAAAAACGTGATTATTGTTGCATTCTATCGTTCACATTACGGGTAAAGAGGTATTTTTAGTCATTTATTGTTATCAAACATGTACGGGTTTTTACCGTTCTTCTATTGACAATTGATTCAAGGATCCCACTAGAGTTGAATATATATTCTTGAGTAGCATATGGCGGTATAAGTGGGCGATTGTTGGAATATATTTATAGGCCGACATGATTTTAGCCGATATACTATTTATATATATATATATATATATATATATATATATATATATATATATATATATATTCGGTTATTGTCTTAAGGTAAGTTTAATAATAAAAGTAATAGAGTTAATTATATTACATAATTAATTGTATTGGATCTATATGTGAAAAAGGATTTATAGGCTCAAGTGTGGTAATCGGGTTTAATTTGGGCACTCTGAAGAACATGGCCCAAATCTCAACATTTAAGTCTAAACTAATAATTCAGTGTGTAAATTTATTTTATCAATTTACTGGATTGTGGTCTCCGCTCACAAGATGGTGAAAGATGTTCAGATTTATAACTTTGACATTCAACTTGTATAGCATGCTTTAGGATTTTGACATTTATTCAGCCAAAACCATTGTAATAGCCGTCATCTTGCTAATTGGAAGGTTTTTGTCATTTTCTCTTTAAAATTTTCAATAACAGTTCTTGAAGATCAATTCAAACAAAATTATTTAAGAAGACTTGATAATGGGTAACAATAAGCAAACTAACAAGTGTTCCTTTTTTCTATGTCGTTTATTCAATAGGAAAATCACAAAAGGGTTTTACGTTTTTCCGTGATTTGATAAACGATTCATCGTTTTAAAATACATTGGTTTAAGTATATCTTTGGTCATTTGATTAATACGCTTTATTTCATATGATATTTTGATTTCAAAACGGATCGTGAAGACTTCTCGATTTTGATAAATTTAGTCGTTTTGAGATTTAAAACATTTTACATTCACATATCTGGATTGAGAAAATATTACATCATTACATATCTACTTATCAAATTCAAATTGCAAAAACATATATTCTCTTTTGATTTGATAATAAAATTATTTATATCTATTGTATCTAGTTTTTATGTTTGAACCAAATAAAAAAATCATTTTAAATTAAATGGGTTCAAAATCAATTTAGTTCTTATTAGTTTGTTTAGTTTTATTATTCGGCTACAAATAATATTAGTTGTCTTTTTATTTTTAAATTGTTTTACCATTATTTTTTATTTTTAAGTTAAATTTAAAAAATTGTAAATTTTAATTGTAGTTATAAAAAATCTAATAATTATCCATAGTTATCGAGCATCAAACTTATTTACTAATAACTATTCAAGGTTTGATAAAGTACGGATAACCACATGATTTTAAATTAAAAGTACCATTAACCACATGTTACTTCGAAGTATATTTTAATCATTTTTCTCTCTCCATATTTTTGTATATTTAAATTTTCATATCTTTCAAACTATAGCTCTAAAATAATATCCAAAAATACCATAGGTTTTTTTATCACGAAAAAAACTAGATCAATAAAAAATGTTTTTTGAATTTTTTATTATTTTTATTGGTTATGTAATTATGTGTAATTAGATTCCGTAATAAATTTGAAAACAAAATGTGTTCCGGTTGTAAAATTATATTTGATTAAGTTGCAAAAAAACAATTGTTTTCTAGTTACAGAATTACGTGTAAGTGGGTTTTGAAAAACAATTGTGTTCCAGTTATGGAATTATATATAATTGGGTTGAGAAACAAATTGTGTTTTAGTTGCGGAATTACGTGTAATTAGGTTGCAAACTAGTTATGGGAATTATGTGTAAATGAGTTGCATAAATAAGAAAAAATAGTTACGTAGATAAGATTTTGGTTGCGAAAAAACAATTGTGTCTAGTTATAAAATTACGTACAAAATGAGTTGCGTAAATAAGAAGAAAACAGTTGCGTAAATAAAACTATGGTTGCAAAATAAGTATGGAAAAATAATTATTTTACAGTTACATAATTACGTGTAATTTTGTTTATAAAATAAAATTATATTTCATTTGGGTAATTACATGTGAGTTGGTTGCGAAAATGGGAAAAAACAAAAAAACTCAAAAAATATAAACTCATGGATTTCTCTTTGTTTGTCTTTAAAACGTAGAAATATATGTGTTTTAAGAATTTCTTTTTGAGTTAGGGTTTGAAAATATAGAGTTTTGAAACTTAAAATTAACAAATTATTGAAGTTGTATGTGTTTTGTGTGTTCAAGGGTATTGTTGGAAGTATTTATGTTACATGTTGTTTTTGGTAAACTTCAAAATCGAGGTGGTTATCTGTAATTTTATTTTTTTTCCATGTGGTATCGATAACCTACCACTTTTTTCGTCTTAAAAAAGAAATATATGTGTTTTTATTATACTTTTTTTACAAGGTAAGCTACCGATAACTACCCATAAAAAATTCAAAAAAAACTAATAATCACCTAAATTTTGAAGTTTACCAAAAATCACTTGCGACATGAATGCTGCCAACAATACTCATAAACACCAAAATACATACATCCTTAACAATTAGTTATTTTTAACCTTTAGAACTTCATATCTTCCAAACCCTAATTCAATTTTTTTTTCCAAAAACACATACATCTCTATTTTTTTAAGACGAACAAAACGAATCTATGAGTGATATTTTTGAAGATTGTTCTTCTTCTTAATTTCACAACCAAATTACATGTAATTATATAACTAGAACAATATTATTTTTTTGCAACCAAATTACATGTAATTCCGGCACTAGAACACGTTTATTTTTTCCATCTTTTTTTTGTAGCCAAAGTTCTATTTTACGCAACTATTTTCTTCTTATTTACGCAAATTATTTGCACGTAATTCTTCAAGTAGAACACAATTAATTTTTTTCAACCAAACAACGCGTATATACATAAATAGAACACATGTTAATTTATTTATTTATTGAAAAAAAAAATCTCAACACAAGTATGCGCATATTTTTGCAAGTAAAAATAGTTAGTTGTTTCACACCCAAGTAACACTTATGTTCATGAAAAAAGTTTGTATTTTATTTTTTTTCATAAAAGTAGTCTTATTTAGCAATCAAAGTCTTATTGACACAATTATCTACTTCTTAATTACGCAATATTTACACGTAATTACGCAACTAGAACAGAATTATTATTTTGCATCCCACTTCAACATAATTTTGCACTTGAAACATAATTGATTTTTTTGCACTCCAGTTACACGTAATTACGTAACTAGAACATGGTTTCTTTTTATAGATTAATTTTGCACTCCAATTAGACCTAATTTCGCAACTAAAAAAATTCAAAATAAAAATAAAAAAAATATATTTCATGGATTAGTTTTGTTCGTTTAAATTAAATAAAACTAATTGTATTTCAATTTTTTCGAAGCTTTGTTTCATTTATATGAAGTTTAAGAAAATATGAAAGAACAAAAACAGTTAAAAGATATATTGGTAGTGATTATCGGTACTTTTGTTTTAAAACCAACACATATGTGTTAGTTGTGAAAAACAACCCATACTTTATTTTTAGTTATAAAAATATATAATAAAATGTAAAACACAATGAAATATGTAAATTATGTTATACCAAACACGATAGACTTGTTTCAGCTCATATAACGCTTAATGAAGCCTCAAAACTTATTATAGTTTTTGTTATTCTATCAGATTGTTCAATATAAATTTCTTCCATTTAAAAATTTGAGATGAAAGTTGACTTTGCATGAAGTTGACAGTTAATATATTACCCAATTGTATTAAGTTCCAACAACGATAAAATATTTACAGTGTTAAGTTTTTTGTATGTAAAGTTTTTTATTTCTAGCTGAAAGTAGAATTTAATTATATATATATTGTCCTTAAACATACTACCATATTAATTAACTTTTATTGTGAATATCCATTTGACATTGATCGTTGTTTTTTATTATGACAAAAGAATAAGTTTTGAGTTTCATTATTAAGAATCACTTATATTTCAGTTTTCATAACAACTCTTAATGTTTTATCCAATATTACTTCAAGATTTTTTTTTCTCTAAAATACAAAACTAATATATATATATATATATATATATAAATTTCAATCTTTATATTTTTCATCAAACTTTATTTTAGCTTGATATGAAACTAATACTTTCTACTAAAGCCCTTAACATTGCATCTCTAAGTTTTCTCAAAGTGGATACATCTCTAAGTTTTCTTCAAGTGTACACTTCAAAAGTTGATCTCGTATCACTCTAGTTGAACTTATGATCAATAGAAACAAATATTAGTATTTAGTGTTTTTGCCCAAAACATTTTTGAAAAATTAGTTTCTACCACACATTGTTTGACATTCTAACTATTATTCTACCATTCTATTTTCCAGCAATATGATTATTTTATAGTCGATGGATAATGGATTGTTATTAAAAAATTCAAGATTTAATAGGTTTGGATTTCTTGTATTTATCACTTTTAATTTTCTTTCAACAATTTCTACAATGCATTTGAACTATAAGATATCATGTGTCCAGTACATATTATTATGTATCTAAAGTTATGGGAGAACCTTAAAAATTATTATCATCATTGTTTTCATCCATATTGTTCAAATTATTTAAGTATTCTATAATTTTTGTGCAACCAGACCAACCTACCACAGTTCAATACTTCAAATGATTTTTTTTTGAAACATTTCTCTTCCAAATGATTTTTCTTACCTGTAAAACTTATATTTATGAAATGAATATTTAAAATATAAATTCTGAAATTAACAAGTCTAATCTCCAAAATATTTTCAATAGAATTTGTCTATTGTATGCTATTAAACTTATATTTAAGGCTCTTATTGGTGTGGTAACTAAAATTGTATATATGTTACCTTCTTTCAAAGTTTGTATGAAGATAATCAAACATACATGCAACAACATAATCAATTGATCAATAGTCTTACATATGAAGTTATCACCATGTATAAGGATGTAATTCACAATATATATAATTCTACAATAATATGTAACAATATGATCTTATTCTTTTATTCTCCCCATTTAAATTTATTATTTCGAGATTTGTAGTTTGATGGCTCTAACTTAAGATTTTCTTTTAAATTCATCAATTTTTAAATTTGTTTTAGCACTCGTCTTACTATAATTAGAGGCAAGATATTGGGGCTACGCATATAAAAATTGTCTACGTTGTAATATTATCTATATCTTCATTACTATTCAGAACTAAAATATCAATTCACCAATAAATTTGAGGCTCTACAATTGAGGCTTAAATAATAAAATTTATACTTGTTATACCTTTAGTTAACTAAATTTCATCAATCGTCACTTTTTACTCAATTGTTTACATAAATTCAATTGCTAAATATAGCAACCAGGGGCGGATCCAGGATTAGAATTCAGGGTGTGCCAAAAATATCATTGAACTAAAAAAAGTCTGAGTAATATATAGTCCAAATACATTAATATACGATTACAACTAAAAATGAAAATCTATTTCTAGTCTAAACGTAATTGCATTCTTCTTTTACTCATGCCTTGAAAGCGCTTGATAATATCTCGATCATCGATTGTAGCAAACACTTCTTTCTCCAAAAATGTTACTAAGCTATCATTAAGCCATGGATTGGACATTCGGTTTCTCAACTCATTCTTCACATATTTCATACTAGAAAATACTCGCTCAACACTTGCGGTGGCCACCGGTAATGACAAAGCTAGCTTTAAAAGCTTGTACACAAATCCAAACGTTTTGTGCTTTTTTGTACGCACAAGAGTCCTACATAGATCCGAGATACTCTTCAAATCGGAAAAATTATCGTCCATCTTCACACACTCAATATAAGTCTCAAGTTGGCTAGACAACTCTTTATCACTAACATCCACAAAGTCATTTGGGTATAATCTTGCCAACCTCACAAGTGAGTTAGTGTCAAAACCTTGAAATGAAGAACAAGGATTAAAACATGCCACACAATTCAACAACTCAACATTTTCGGGTGTAGATCGATCATTCAACTCTTGCATTACACAATCTATGACATGTAAAAAACAATCATTCTTGAAATGATTGTGATTTGTCAAAAACGTAGCAAGTCTTTTAGATTTATTACCTTGCACATACCTTGACTCCATGTCGGGCACATTAACTTTAAGATTACCACAAGAACCCACAACTTTTTCATAAAAATGGTTCCCATCCACTATCTCTCATTTGTTGAAGCCTTTTCTTACTTACTTGAACAAGTTGCATAGCGGTCACAATATCTTGATCCCCTTTTTGTAATGCTTGAGACAAATCATTTGTCAACGACAAAACCTCAACCATTAAGTGCAACATAAAAACAAAACCAAAAGTTTGCATAACAAATAACAAACTTTTTGGTTCACCCTTTGAATATCTATCACTTTTCAAATCTTCAAGCACTTCAATAATGGGAGTAAACAAATCAACCAACCTACTAAGAGTCCGAAAGTGCGATCCCCATCGTGTATAACCCACTCTTGCAATAGACAACTCTTGGTTCAAACCGGTACCTGTTTCCACCAACTCATTCTCAATTAGATTAGCAAAATGAGCAACTTGTTTTTTACGAAGCAAAGCTTGCCGTTTGTTAGAAGACCTTAGAAAACTCACAATACGTGACACCTCAAGAAAAAACCAATCAACATCTTCATGCTTCCGAGCCATCGAAACAAGAGCCAATTGAAGTTGATGAGCAAAACAATGTACATAGTAGGCTTGTGGATTTTCCTTTTGAATCAAAGTCTTCAAACCACCAAATTGATCTTTCATATTACTTGCCCCATCATATCCTTGACCTCGAATTTTAGAAACACACAATCCAAGTCTTAACAACAAATTTTCAAGAGCATCTTTAAGCGCTATTGCACTAGTATCTTCAACATGAAAAATCCCAATAAACCTCTCAACAACAAATCCTTTATCATTGACAAAACGTACAACTACTGCCATTTGTTCTTTACCAGAGCAATCATCGGATTCATCAACTAGAACACAAAAGAAACCATCTCCAATTTCTCCAACTATCTTTGTAAGAGTTTCCACCACACATGCATTTACAAGTTCTTTTTGAATAACGGGACAAGTTATCTTACAACTATATTTAGGGTTTAGTTGGGGAAATAAGGAAGGAAAAGAAATAAATAAATAAAAAGGAAAAAAAATTAAGAAAAAAAATAAAAAAAAAATAAAAGATTTTTTATATTTGTGTAGATTTAGGGTTTAGTTGGGGGTAGATTTAGGGTTTAGTTGGGGGCAAAATAAGAAAGGAAAAAAAAGAACAATCTAGGGTGGTCCAAGGCTTGAACACTTAACCTCAAGGTTAAAATCTGAAGACTCTGAATTTAGGGTGGTCCATGGCATACATGGCCACCCCCTAGATCCGTCCATAGCAACACATCACAATTTTCTAATAATTATAATTTTATTTCATAATATAAAATATTGCATGATTTTTAAGTTCAAATAACTAAAAAGTAAGAATTACAATATTGGGTGATAATAAAAAAATTAAACAATTTTATAGACATAACTTCAAACTCTAATACCGACTTAAATCTTAAAAACTATAAAAAGGTAAAAGATGAATTCAAGTCATATTAAACTTGAATTGACCCACTTATATTAATAGATTATATGTTTAAACAAACATAAAAACAAGAGTTATAAAGACATAAGACTTAACTAATATTTTATCAAATCAGAGAGAATTGGTAAAAATCTAATAAATGGAATTTAAATGAGAATAAAATCTCAGTAATAAAATTTGTAAATTTTTGTTGAATATCCATATCAGATAAAACCATTTGGGATTTATTTTTAATTAATTGACAATCAAATCTATATTTTTTGTGTAAAAAATATTAGATCTGTGGTTATGTAGGATTGTTAGTGGTGTGGATTATTTATTACCGAATCATATTTTTGGAAAGAGTCATAGGAATTTAATATTTAGACTGAGATGTAGAGAGATGAATGAGGTGTGTACTAGCAGTAAATTTTTTATCACCCTCGTAAATGAAAGTAGTTGGGGTAATTATACTTGTTTACTGACTTGTGGGCCTTCTGGGTCGGATCATGGGCTTGGGTCAAGTTTAAAAGTCTATAATCCTAAGATAGGAAATGACTAGCAACCAGCTGAGTCACGGTCCATTTGGTTGTACTGTTCGGTGGAGTATAGTACTAGACATCCCTTCGGATATATACAATAGTCAGTGTCAAAGAAATTTGACCTTATTAGTTACCAATCTAGTCTGATCTGTGTTTGGAATATTTCGAGTTTGGACCGGTAAGCTATCCGGCAGACCACACTGTTAAGCAAGTTAGATTCATATTTCAGACCGCATCTGTTTGATAGCTAACCAATTTGATCGGTTTGGTTGAACCGGTTATACTATAATTTCATCTATGTAATTACAACAAATTATAAACCACTAAACTAAAGCAAAACTTCAAAACCTAAAAATTATAAAATACTAAATTTTCATTCCTAATAAACATAAACAAAGACTTATGGAGTTCAAATTCATTTTTAATATTGTATTTTCATTTCAAAATTGATTTATGTAATTATAATAAATTACAAAGCATTGAACCAAACAACACTTATACTTCAAAATGCACAAATTTCCTTCTATCATCAAACTTTAACCCTAATACTAATCCTAATTTAGTTAAGAGGTGATAAATTTAGTCAAAACTTTTATCTCTTAAAAAATAGTATGTTTAGCCAGCTCATTGGACAATATCAATCTCACAGCAGTATGGATCTCCTCAATGTAACCATTGGTATTTTCTTTGATACCATAGTTTCTCAATCAACATATTTTCTTATTTCAATATATATTTCTATAAATAAGAGTGAATAACATAAACTAACCAAGTGTATTTACTATTATAAGACCTTCTAGTGTAAAATTTAGATAGTAATGTATGTTAAGCACAAATCAAATTCTTTATATGTTAAAGAAAAACATAAATCGAGGTCTTAATGGTTTGAATCGATAATCAAGTCATGCTCAAAACTTGGCTGATGGACTGTCCGATAGCACTATTGGTTCGGTCACAGACGGATCTTAACGGATCGGTCACAAGCGGGATATCGGGTCCAATAGCTCAATATCAGCCACATCGGTATGTAGATAATAAACTTGTTTTAATAAAAGACTAATGTTACAAAAGATATATAAATATAAAGATCTTGAGAAAAAAGATAAGGGAACGATAACTATAGCCTCCCAAGCTTATTGGTTGGTTTATTGAGAGGATAATTAACGTGAATGCGCATCTAAAAATCAGCTACCACGACACTCTTACTGATCTCATGGAGAATGATATGATACATTCTATTTTTTTTGTGGTTAATATTTCATTTAATCATTTAACATTTCATTGAATCATGCAAGTTGTATTTTATTCGTATGTGAACGTGCGAGTTCACTTTTTGATCCAAGAGGTCTGTATATTTGACTATCTCATTCGATTTATGAACACCGTTGAATGATACAAACCGATTCAGGATAACCCAACTACTTTTTAACAACTAAGACTTAGGCTGGAGAATGGATACCACATACACTACAGTTACAGAAAAAACATTTGTCCGGGTGAAATCTACATCTGATTTCAGAGAATTATAAATCTAAAAATCTTGTGTACACTGATTTAGGTGATTGATGATGGCGAAGCGCTATAGAAGATTCATAAAAGAGTTATTATTAGACCTTTTGACGATACTGTTGAAAATAAGATGGTTTTTATTTATCGGGGAATGAAGATCACGTCTCCTTTGATTGATCTTACTATTGTTTTTGTTTGCGTAGTTTTTTTTGTATCAGATGTCCTGTATCGGCGTTCTTCATTGTTAATTTTGGATGAGGTTTGTCGGATGTTATGTGGTTTTGTATTATATGTTTGTATCAAATGTTTTAGAATTATGATTACTTGTTTTGTTGATGTTTTAGAATCTAATGTTACTTGTAGCTTTTAAATGTCCTCATGTTTACGCTAGTACTTTCATGATTAACTTAATTTTTTGTCATACTTAGAAAATGATCATTGTTGTCTTTAGTTTACTGTCTTTTCAGCCGTTGTAATGGTAATATATACCTGATATACTGCAAGTGCAGCGCTGTGTTAGCAATAGATTTGGTATACACAGTAAGTGTAAAACGCACTGGCAGTGTAGTGTCTCCATACTACCAATATGAGTTAACTTGCAGTATAAGCTACTTAACTTGTACAACAAGATAACATTCTAAGTTTATGGTCATTTTTTAGCGTTGCACTTGCATTATGAACCATATATATCATTAGTGTAGTTAATACACACTGACAATGTAAAATGTATTGGTAGGGCAATGTCATCATACCGTCAATATGAATTGAGTTGCACTATAAGTTAATTAACTATTAATTCAAGATAAAAACGTAAATGTCTTATCATTATTGAGTCGTCACACTAGCAGTATGAACCTGATAAATTGTTAGTGCAGTTGATACGCATTGCTAGTGTAAAATGCACTAGTAGTGCAATGTCTCAATTATAAGTTAACTTGAGTATAAACTACTTAACTTGTAAAACAAAATAACAACAACGACGAACAATATGATCCTTTTATACTGCTAGTGTATTTTTATGTTGCAGTGCAGCTGGTTTTGTACTGCAATACAATTGGTACATATTGTGAGTGCATATTTAAGTGTCATTGATATATACTACTAGTTCATATATCTATACATCGGTAGTGACATACGAGTATCCAATCTATACCCCAACCATTAGATACCTAATATTCTAATATTAAAATTAATATATATTATAAGTAAATTAATTTTAAAATTATATTATAATGTGGTTCATTTAATTTTTTTAAATGTTTGTGAATTATGTATTTATAATTTTGTTTCCAATAATTTTATCGATATTCATATTTATTAGATTTATATTATTTTGAATTAGTTTATAATATAACAGATTTAAAGATTTAAATTAAAAAAAAAGAGTTTTACTTACAAATTTATATATTTTAAATGATAGATAGAATTTCAAAAAAATTAAGTAAATATAATATTTCAAATAACAAATACATAAAATTTTCATTTAATTGTTATAATTATTATTATATTTTAGAATTTATATTCGGTATTTTATTAGTATTTTAAACATTAATTTTGGTTTTTTTTCGCATCATAGATAATTAATTTATACGCGATAGCCTGCAAACCAACGCCAGAAGGTAAACCACACAAGGTGACAGGCTCAGCCGAGAAAGCGTATGCAGAGGGATTCGAACTCATGACCTTTTGGTTATAGGAATGCCATGCTCAACCAACTCGGCTACCACTTGGGGGCAATTTCATAGCTTTTTTATATAATCTATCATTAGTCTTTATTATTTAACTTAAATTATTGGTTTGTTTTGATATTTTATTTTATATTATTTAAAAAATATTTTATATTATTTGTTGTATTAAAAAGTTATGATTATCTCTTCTACTAATATTTAATTGTTTATTCAGTTATATTTGATTTGATTAAAAAATAAAGTTTAAATTTAAAATAAAATCAAATTCGAGCCGAGTTCCGGACGGGTCAAACCTGTTTGGACAATCCGAGTAGTAAAATCTCTTTAATTCTTTAGTTCTTTAATTGCAAACAAATTGAGAGTTTTATTGGTTCCTATATCAAATTAATTTAGTTGCACAAAATACGAGATGTATTTAATTTATCTACTTAAAATTTAAAATTCAAATAGTGGCAATTACTTTATCTTCTAAAAACCATAAAGGGTAAATAAAATAATAGATAGCTAATTAGATTATACAAATGTTGATATTTAATTTAACTTGTTTTGGCAAGACAATGAGTTTCCGTAAGAATTTAAACATATATGTTTACGTTAACTTACAATTATCTAATTATCTATTTGGACAATTAATTGGATTGATCGGAGATTGAAATAAAATTTAGATTATTGTGGGTATATTTATCATAATTAAAACATGAGTTTTTTTCTCTATCACGTCAAATTCAATCTTATTTTGTTCCACCTTAGGTTGTATTTTGCTGATTGCAGAAAAAAATAAGCGATTATTTTTTGAATTTTGTTGACGTCCTCTGGCTCTGCACATTATGATAGGTTTACGATGTCGTTATTTAAATTTAAAAATTTCAAAGTTTTTACATTCATTTTATATTCTAAATTCACTTACGAACATTACCATATTCACTTTTCATATAGTCTTATATTTTTCTAAGCAAGGCGGGTTTTTTAACATTCGTTAGAGGAGTCAAATATTTTTATGTATGATTTATTTAGTGTCATATATGATTTGCTTCTTATAGTTTCACACTTACTCTAGCTTGTTCGTTTCAGGGATTAACCACAAACTCATATGATTTATCGAGATTGGATTCACTGTTGTTTTCTTTATGTGCCTCATATTTTCATCCGCTATTCCAAATGCCTCTTTTTAGACATCCGTTAGACCAAGATGTCGAGTAAAAAACTGAAAATTTAATATATGATTTAGTTTCTTGCAAAAATATAATTAATTAAAATTATTGTTAAGTTGCTTGTAAAATTACTATTAAGGTGTTTGCAAAATTATTATTTTTATGCTTGTGAAATTAGTGTTGAATTCTTTGTGAAATTATTGTCTAATTACTTGTAAATTTTGTGTTAAGTTCCTCATGAAACACTTTTTTTAATGATTTAACTAATCTATTCTCGTAGCTTCCTTCAAGTGCATACAATTTCACGCAACGAGTCATTAAGGATCTACCAACTGAAGGCGTTTGTGTGTTCCGGAAGAAATGACTAAACCTAAATATCTTAAATCATCATTAAAAAAATTAGTTTTATTATAAAAAAAAATTAGTGACAAAAAGATGAGTTACTAACCATTAATATTGTGACACATCCTATAGTTTTCTTGAGATTATCGGGTAAATGTGTTTTCATAAAATTTACCAGTTTCTCGGTGATTTAGCACAATCATAGTCGTTTATTTTATCTGTGATTTCAGTGCAGCAAACTATTATTGAAGACATCACGTCTTTTGAAGTATATAATAATAAAATTGAACATGCTAGTAGTATAAGGAGTATAATTACATCATGTATTCTTTTGGGATCGTTTTATGTTGTTGCTTGTATCAACGGTGCATATGATTTCATTAATATCACGTAGTAATACTAAAGTTGTATTTATTATAATTATCTTCTTATATTGTATTTTTGAGGGACGTCCTTTTCCTTATTTATATTCCAAATTATTTTTGAAAATGTGGTACATATACACAAACTCATTTACTCGTCCTCCATCATTTTCATAATATTTTTTTAAAATAACATGTGTAATGTCCAAGATTTGATACTAAAAATGACTCTGAAATAATTGTGAGATTCATTTTTTTTACTGAAAAATATCGTTTGGTCAATATTTTTGATAATTAGAATAAGAGTTTTAAGTTTAACTACATGGTTAAAAGATTTAAAGTTTTATCATGCATATCGTTTCTTCTTACTAAGATTTGTTTTTTAGACTGAACAAAGTTAATGATTTTTTTAATATATGTCCTTCATCCTTAAACGACTATTAATATGAAAAAGGAGAGAATAATTGTTTTATTATTCTTTCCGATTCCACAACAATAGCCTCTTTAGATAATACCAGTAGTTTTTTATTTAATTATCGTTGATAAAACCAATGTAGTAATTAATTATTTTTTACTAATAATATTTTATTGTTTGTTGTTTTATTAAATTAAATTTTTTTAATAATCTTTGGCTAAAGATATTACGTTCCAATCATTATATTTATTGGTATCTATATCTATTCCGGAACTTTAAGCCTTGTTTATTATTTGTTTCTTTAAATTTCTTTTGCTATAATTCGGTATAAAATTCATAATATTTAAGAGCATCCCCAACAGTCTCTCTATTTAACGGTTAATAGTAAATATATCTATTTTTATTAAAAAATAGTTTCCAACCGATAAAAGGCACGGTATATTTACAGATTTTAATTTGATACTGTATATTTACCTAGGCAGTTATCCACTCTTTATAATTTTCCTTGTTTTTCTCGCATTATCTAACAAATAAAATAACTACCATAATATTAGCGTATTCGTTGTAAAAAGTCATAATCTAAAATTATAAAGTAGCAAAATCCTATCCATATTTAAATTTAAAGTAACACTCTAAGAGGAATCATATATTTGAAATTGTAACTTCATCGAGACTACGAATAATATAGTGGTAGTAATACATACTGCTGTTGGAGTGTGTGGATAGGTGTAATGAAAGCATCTCTGCAAAAATCTGTATCATGTTCTTCTGTTAACCCGTTACAGTATATCCCTATCATCAACCCAATCAAACCCAGCCAATCTCATCTCCACTTATTTACTTTTCTTATTTACTGTATCTCTTTATCTTTTACTAACTTTCCTTTCACTTTTTTCACTTTCCTCCAAAATTTCACCATCCATCTACTTTCTTTAGTTTGCACTAAATAAAAATTATGTAAATCTGCATTTAACTATTACACTCCAAACAAAGTAACCAAAATCTTTAAGTCTGAGTTAAAAAGAACAAATTGTTTGAGGTATTTAAAAAAAAAAATTGAATTTATTTAACAATTTTGTTAAAATGAGTGTTTTTTAAGGCGGGAAAGAATCATTATAAAAAAAAGTGTAGGCATGTTAAAGTTAAGGAGTTAAATCTAAATGGGATTTTGTTTCATAAAATTTTGAAGTTTCAAAGATATGCTACACGTCATACTCATGCCATTTCACCTCTTTTCATACCAAAGTTTTGGCTGCTTGCTCTTTTCGATTTCCATGCAATGATGCAAACCTTTCGTTTGTCTTTTAGTTTTTGTTTCAACTCTTCTCCACCTTAAAAATTGCTTTGCTAGTGTATTCTATATTAAAGTAATAATTTATGATGCTAGATTATTTACTTTTAAACTTTGTCAGACTGATCAAAAGATAAAAAGTAAGCTCCGAATATAATTTTCAGATTTCTTTCAAATCTTAGATACAATCAAAATCTAACAGATATGTGAACAATAAATTATAATAAAACAAAACAATATCATTTTGAAAAAAAAAACTACCTACAGAAGAAAAAAAGTTACTGGAACTGAGAAACATCTAATAAAACGATTAATCCATTAAAATGAGATAAACAATAACAGTGGTAAATACATATTATACACACAATGCAATTCTGATACAGACCCTAATTTTCTTATCTTTACTCTCTTGCCACCGGTTACAAGTGCAAATCTGGCTTTGAATGCTGTTTAGAGCTCCAACAAGGAAAGTAGTCTGTAGTAAAGCAACGACTATAACACTAACACTAACGGATTCAGTTCTTTAAAACACACAGACTAGTCTTTTTAAGCTATAGAAATTAGTCCCCCAGTTCTTAAAATAAGGCAGGAATTTGTCGGACTAGAAAACTAATTTCTTGATACTTCTATAATCATAAAACTATCAATGATTTTTAAGCCCAATTCTTTTGAAAGTCAATCCATTCGATAAAGGTGGCACGGAACTGACGACGAATAAAAAAAGCAAAGCTCAAACAAAAAGGAGTAAATGTTAAGAACTAGTAGAAAATTTCATGTCTTATTAGACACTAATCAACTTCGATGAATACAGAAACTGTGAAACTGGCATTAGTAAACACTAATCAACTTCGATGAATACAGAAACTGTGTGAAACTGGCATCATAACTAAGATTTGAATTGTTAATTTAGCTTGAAAAATTAGCCATCTTTTATTATACAAGTAAAAGTACAGTATTCAGATTGCACCAACAAATTGCAAGAAATGAAGGGAATCAAGAACATATTTAATTCAACTAGCATATAAAAAAAGGTTAGAATAAGACTTAGCTTGCATCAGAAGTTTTCATTAAGCTTCTCCACATAGCCGGGCCTTCTTCATGTACATTAACAAAATACTTTATAAACCTTTCATCTGAACAAGCAAGTATAGTGCTCAAAGACAATGTAGGTTTGGCCGCACCTTTATCCCGCACCCATGCATACATTGAAAATCTTTGATTTATTCTCTCCATTTCATAACACAAATATGCAGGAAACGCCACTATAGACTCCAGCGGATAGCCTAAACAATTTGTTAAGCAATGAATCTTCTTTTTTATCACATCTTTGGACTGATTAAGCATGTTTGGAGCACGTTTGATCAAGTTAACAGCAATATGGCAGTCTATACCTGCTTCTATAAGGCAATTGAATCTCTCCTCTAATTGATCACCTCTCCCCCGAAACTTTTTCAAAGCTTTCACCATCTCATCCGAATTTTCAACATACCCTAATCTCAGCAAAAATTCTGTTTTCTTCCTGATACTATCAGGTGAAAGTCTTGATTCACGACTTTTGACTTTTGTTCTAGACCCTAAACTGAATAATTTTAATGGTTCATCGCGGATAATCTGGCGCAGACCATCTTTTCCGATTTTTAAACGTTGATAAACAGATCTGGGGCTGTTCAATGTAGATGAGCCCATAAGTTCAATGTGGTTGGATACCATGCTGGCGATATTCTCCATCTCCATTCCGATACCAAACAAGAAATCGACCGCTAGCAAAAGGTTTTTAACAGATTTAAGAGATAAAACTTGTGGGTGTTTAATAAACAAAGAATAAACCTCATTCATTTTGAGACCCAACTTAGCCATCCTACCAAACAATACATACACTTTCTTCCCCGAACCCTCGAATACTAACTCAGGACTTGTTCTCAATAAATCACAAAATCGCTCATCATTGTACCCGACTTTCTCAAGAAAATCAATTGTTTCACGCATTCTACGCCAATCATATGTTCTTCTATCGGATAGGTATCCTCCAATCCAGTCACTGGTTTTCCCTACCGCCTTCAGTTTCTCGAGAACCCTAACAAACTCACTGTCAATACCACCTACTAAAAGTACTGGACTACTAATAACAAGCTTCAGAATAGTAGATCGACTGAGACCCAAATGTTCATAAGCTACAAGTGTAGAAGCCAACACACCAAAATCATAATTAAAAATTTCTTTTGCTTCCTTGTACATCCTCCCAATCTTAGCGCGAGGAATTCCATAGTTGCACAAAACTTGAAAATTCTCAAGCATGAGAGAATCATCACTTAGAAACATCAAATGCCTAGGAAGAAGAACCGAAATCTCTGATGGATTTAACCCTAAGCTTTCGAAAAATGGTTCAAATTCGTTAATGGGATGGTACCTAAGGAATTTGGACAAAGATCGGGCTACATCTTTCTCATTATCTATCTTGGACAGCAACTT
Source organism: Limnanthes douglasii subsp. nivea (assembly GCA_036936605.1). Taxonomy (NCBI): domain Eukaryota; kingdom Viridiplantae; phylum Streptophyta; class Magnoliopsida; order Brassicales; family Limnanthaceae; genus Limnanthes; species Limnanthes douglasii. The sequence continues at coordinate 124,043,946 of JAUPFV010000004.1, forward strand.
ACGAAGGAATATAGGCGAATTCTTACTGATATGCTCGGCATCAGTAAAGCCTACGCTTCTAGTACAGTGCAAGTACTCAAAAAGAACATCTCGTGCCTCGCTTTGAACAAATCGAGACATTCTAGTAGCAATTAGTGATTGAGAAGATTCACTAATCGACAATTTCATTCCATTACCAATACTATCACCACTAAAACACCTAAATTTAAGCGAGGCAGCCGGAATTTTCCGAATTTGAGTAAGATTTTTATGTACATCTGAGGTAGAAACAATGTAATGGTTCAATTGGACAATCATTTCAGAGAATTTGGATGATTTCTTGAGGATTCTGGATATTACCATTAGTAAAAAAAAGTTAGAGATGTACCGAATATATGAGTCACGGTAAGACTACTGGCTTCCCTCTGTGGTTGAGGCAGTGCATAAGGAGTTATAGCAGGTGATTTGATGTTACGAGCTTAATTCTGATCAGTAATGGAGAAAAAAATAGCTTTAGGGTTTTGGTAAGAAGAGAAAATGGGAGAACAGCGGAGAAGAAGGGTTTAAGGCTCGATGGGCTTAGAATTGAGCAATGTTTCTTGGACTTAGTAACCCATTTGTGAGTCTTAATCGTCTTCAATGTTTTAGTGAACAAAGTTTCGTTTTTCGTTTTGTTGGGATTGAGTATTATAAAACAAAGTTTTAATTTCCAATTTTTTTAAGATTGGCTATGAAATTTGGTCTTTTGCGTTGGACGTAGTTGTAAATTTTTTTTTAGTTTTTAAATATATAAAAAATGGTTTAACAAAATAAATTATAAAATTAGACCGAAGAAAGACAAATTTTAATGGACTATATTTGAAAACATAGACTATAACATATGAGACACTATAAAATAGAAATGAAATAAATCAATGTGACTCAAAAGAACCTCAAACAACATCATTCTAAAGAAGTGTTCATTTTTTTAGAGGTTATTAAACAATTGGATCACAGTTGACAACACACGAATATGTCAACATTAGGACAATACTGAATCATTAAATCATTTATTTGTCCATTGTAATATCTCATGACAGATCCGACAGTACTTTGACTGTTTATTCAACTTAAGTATTAGAAGACACAACTCTAAAACACATCATCAACAGTTGGTAGTGGCATTTTTTAAAAATCTTCACGTACGTACTAGTCTTCCTCCCATCATATGTTGGGTTCTATGGATTTCCATAAATAAGGTTAAGTTCGAGGAAGCAAGTGTAGCTGCCAACTCAGTCATCCATCAAATCAAAAGGATCATTCCAAATCTCGATCTATCAAATATTTTTAAGAGAGACTAATGGTACAAAGACTTTGATATTGCATATGAGAATGGTTGCTTCAACCATCTAAGACAACCTAGAAAGGCCATTGGCACTCACTCAAATCCGCATAGGGCCACAAAATTTAGACAAAACACTGATGTATCATGCTCTCAGTCTGGTGAAGCCACGAGGGTTGTTATCATTAGGAACTCCAAAGGTGAGATTATAGCTGTTATAGGTAGGATCTATGGTAAACAAACTCATATCATAGTGGAATGTAGGGTCTTCCTTGATGGACTCATTCTCTGCTATAAAATGAAAATCACTAACATTGACATAAAGACGGTATCTAGTATACTATTAGCTATGTTACTGAATCATAAGGCTCCATGGTTTCTAACATCTATCATGGGCTGCTGCAGGAAATTATTCTCTTCAAAGATGTTTATTTCTCATATTTACAGAGAATAAAATATAGCACGGACTAGCTCACAAAGTGAACGCACAAATACAAATTAAAGCAAAATATAAACGCAACACAAATCCTTAATCAACTCCGAGCAATAGTTATCATGAAGAGCTTAGAAAGTGGATTTATCAAAGAAATTTCTTATAAATAACAGGCTCACTACCAGTTTTGTTCCTATCTTTTTTACTAATAATATATTTAAGGAACATCTCATGCAGTAAACTGTATGAAACTAACAATCTTATATACAGGTAGTAATACCTGACACAAAATTCTTGTAGATCCTCGATTCAACCATCCATCTCGTACCAATAGAGCAGTACAACTTTAATCAGCCTACCTTGTTCATCATATCTAGAAAGAAGCAGAAGAAAGTCATGAAAATCATAATCTTAGTCATTAAATCTCCCTGAAGAACATTAAAAAATCAACTATACGAAACAACTTACCAATGTATATTTAGTTGTTCATGATTCTTAGCTGAATCACTCTAATCCCTCTACAAATACTCAACAAGAACCCCTATATGGCTTCATCAAACGACAAGATAATTGAATTTCAGAATTTTGCATCATGTAAGTATGATTTCGATTTACCCTGGAAAAGTAGCTTTATCCTTGAAATCACTTCCAGAACCAGAGACACTATTAGAAACCTAAAGTGGAGTTGAACATTAAATTTGGCGCCTATCATTGAACTTTAATTATACTTATTACTTTTGGTTGTATTCTCATAAGCCCAATAGCTAATGGGCCATATTGTATTCTTTATCAAAGTAATAATAATAGAGAAACTATTTATTTAATTTTTTTTAAAAAAAACTATAAGCCCAAACCACTTCAAATTTTATTTTTATTTTTTATTCCAATCTAAATTTGAAAATCCAAATTAGTGGTTGAAATAAAAAAAACAGTTTATATTTCAATTTAATATCCTTAAAAAATGCGTTTATTTATATCTTTTTTTCTCATTAAAATATCTTAGAACATATTTTAAAAACTTGAAATTCTTAAATACTCACATAGTGGGCTCCCCTTCTAACGATCGCTGTCTCATGCAGGTATGCGGGGAAAAAATTAGATTCAAATATTCTTGAACTCCTGCAATTCGTTGAGAGATCAAACCAAAGTGAAACAATAGAAACATTGTTCTTATTAGCAGCTTTTAAAACCTCCCAAATTATTAAGGTCTTAAATTGAAGACTTGAGGTTAATATTTTAGTTAAGAGAAAGAAGATGATCACCCCACTTGGTGAGAAATTAAGTTGTAATGAGTGAATTAAGAACAGAGAATCCACAATGAGAATTTCCAAAAGTGAAAAGTACCTCTGAATATTTCATAGGTCAAAATAACTCCTTCAGCCTCTTTAAATAGGCCAGGTGAGTTAGTTAGAGAAAACGGTTACATATTGTTAAATTTACAACTTAACCCCTAGGTTCTTCCTAAAGTCTAATTTAATCCTATAATTACAGAATTTATCACTTTAGTCCCTAAAGAATACTTTTCCTTATCAGTAGCCCCCCTAGTTCTTATATATCTATGTATAAGAACTATTAGCTCTTCGAACTCTTCTTCGGATCAGCATCATTTTATATCTTTATTATGATTAAATCCAATGAACCAGGAGTCTCTTCGAACTGGCGAGTAAGTGCAAATGAATTTCTCAACTGCCTCGAATTCAACTCCTCGTCGAATTTGACTTCTTGTGGTACTGCTTTGCCTTTGGTTTTTACACATGATTACTTCACACATAGTTTAACAACACTTCGAAGTTTCTAAACTCTACTTGATGGACTGATTAGACTGCTAGTAGTAGACCTGTGACATCATTAGTTTCCTTTTCGTTTCATATTCCAGCCAATGAGAAGAGATTACTTGTTCCTTGCTTTCACATTCTCGATGTTACTCTTTACTCTATAAATACTCAGCTATTCATTCAGTAAGAGCTTTTTAGAGAATCCACCTTTTGAAACATCCCAATTTGTTCCTCTTCTTCATCCTACTCATCTTCAAACTGTTCATCTTCAACCTGTTCATCTTTTCTTATCTTTCCAAGCAATCTCTCATACCAAAACCCATTGTATGAGAAGATACCCTAGATACAATAGATTTAAACCCAGAAGACCAGTAAGATCAAAGAAAAATCTTTTTCCTGGTTCCAGTAACCAAGTATTCGGGGCCTACGATTATCTTTGTATTTCTCGAAGAGCCAAAGAATACAAAGCTGCTGGGTTGATCTATAACGGTCCTCACTCTTCCTGCACCACTTTTAAATACGGCAACTTCAATCCAAACCTTGCCACTTCGTCTTCACCTCTAGCTTCTAACCCAGAAAACAACTCAACGACCTCTTCTTTCCAAAATCCAGCCAAATCTTCGCTACTAAGACCTCATCGAAAATCTAAAGCAGTTACTTTAGACAAGCCACCCACTTATAGCAAATCACAACTCAAATCACCTGTCCTTCAAGTCGAAGAGACAAAAAACCCTCAATCCAAAACACTTCCTCCTCAATTCGAGGCTATCAGAGCTAAACGTACCAAAAAATCACCTTTCTTAGTAATGGGTGAAGAAGCAAAAGCAAAAACCTCTTCTACTCCTCAACACTCTCCTCCTCCCCCACAAGAAGTGGATGAGACTACACCAGAGTGTAGTCAGCCAATTCCTGTGACTCAACAAGAGTCACAAATTCGAAGTCACTCCGAGGAAGGTCACAAAAAAGATGATTCAGAAGCTACTGAATCTGATGCCGAGGAAGAATCCGAGGCTGATGGTGTAATTCCCCCAAAGAAAACTCAAAGGAAAAAGGGTCTCATTACACTGCCTAAGAACGTTGCCTCCTTAGTTCAGGAAAATCTCAAGCCCCTTTCTGCCTGGTACATTCTTGCCTTAAAGAATGTACCTTACAGCTACTACCTCGAATCAGAGAAGGAGCAACTCAGAAAGCTATGGGGGTTAACTGACAATATGATTCTTCGATTACCAGTTGAAGGAGAGACACCCTTGAACTGTCAAAAAGATGAGCTAGTTGTGTACCCTGAGCTCTTCAACTGGGGACTTCGGTTTCCCCTTGATCCGATGATAGTAAAGTTCTTCGAAATCCATCAACTGTGCCCAACACAGGTCACTCCGAACTTGCTCTTTACCTTATTTTCAGCAATCATGGTATCAAGGCTTGGAGGCATCCCCCTCGAAATCGAGGACTTCATTTCAGTAACTAAAATTTCAAATGGCCCAGTTCTGCCATTTTACTACCTAACCCTTGAAGACAATTTAAAAATCATTGACGACCTCCTCGAAGCTGATAAGATCTGGAAACAAAGGTTCGTCTTCCTGTCAGGTGCCTGGGAAAACGGCAAAGATATTTCCGATGTGAATCCTTCTAAACTTACTCTCACCTGGAGAGACAGTAGTAAGTGATACTTTCCTTTATCTATGTGGTTGTTTTTGAATCAATTTATTTGGCTAACTATTTGTGTCTCTTCAGAAATTCCGAGGCGATTTAAGAGTCGTCGAAAAGAAGCCAAACTTATCTTCCAGAAAATGGCGGAGTGGGCTGAAAAGGCTTGGGGAAATGGCTTCCATTCAGCATTTGATCCTATTAACTTTGTTAATAGCCATCTTTGGCGAATATCACTAGGGGCTGACTTCCCTGAAGATCCGATGACGCCACCAGATCCTCTTCTAGCAGTTCAAAGGATTCTTGCACCAGATGGAAAGTGCTACCTCCCACTTCGGAATCGAAGTGACAGTCATCTTCCTTTAAAGAAAAAAGGAAAGAAGAAACCCAGCACCAGCAAAACTAAACCTCCCACTACTTCGAAGAGTGTAAGGAAGAGAAAAACGTCTGCACCTTCGCTTCCCACCATATCCGAAGAAGAACAGCCCATCCTGGAAAAGACAAAGAAAAAAGACACTTCTCCAAAAAAGAAAGAGAGTAAGTCTAACAAGCCCAATGACAAGAATGAGGCTGATATATTAGAGGCTGTGCTAGCTTCCGAGGCACGAGGTAGCACTTTTGTTGAGGAAAATCCTGAAGGAGGTATAACCCTGGGAGATAAACAAATAGATGACTATCTAAACCTCGAGGACTTCAACTCAAGTGGAGATTTTGTATTTCCTGGCTCTCAACCTGCCAACGTTGCTCCCCCAAGTTCTACTGATGCTGCTACAGCTTCAACATCTAATCCTTTTGCTCCTGTTCATCAACCATTAGTATTTCCTCACTCAGAGAAATCCGATGAGGTAATTTCAATTCTTCAACCTTTCCCCAATCTAATTTCTGCTGTCACGAAATTATACGAAGAGGTGAGCAAATCTCAAACCCAACTGGAACGTCTTGCCCAAGAGTTAGCTAGCAGTAGAAAAGAAACAGAGTCTGAAAAGACTTCGAAAAATGAAGCACTCCAAAAGTTCGAAGCTGAGAAAAAACAGCTTCTTGAAAAACACAAGGAGGAAGTCGAAGCGCTTAAAACTACTCATCTAGAAGCTCTTGAAAGTCTGAAAGCTGAACATTCTACTGCCATCTCCGATGCTACTGCACTTATTAAGGAGACAAAAGATAAACTGGAAAAAAGCCAAAGTGAGATTACTACACTTCGAACAGGATTCGAAGAAGAAAAGAAAGCTGCAGTCAAACAGGCTGAAACTAAGGTTAGTTCTGTGATGCTCGAAGGCATGAAGAAAACTCAAATTGATACATCTATTCAGCTTCTTCGAGAAGTGCATGCTGCTTGTCCAAGATTAGATTTATCAGACCTTTGGAAACGAGTTCCAGAAGATCAGCGTCCCAAGGAGGCTTTCGAAGCGCCACCAAGCTCCTCCTCAGAAGATGCAAATAGTTCCGAAGAGGAATCATCAGAAGGAGAAGAAGATGATGCCTAATAGGCTAAGCAACTTGTTTTTGTTTTTTGTGTATGTGATTAAGTACTCCCTCCTTTTCTTTTTGTAAACTTCGTATTTTATTCCACGAGGAAATCACTTATTATTTTTTTTTTATCTTAAATTTCTGGTGTACTTGTTTAAACTGGTTATTCTTAAACATAAATGCTTAAGTCTTGACACTTCGAAAAATAGACGTACTCATAAGGCGTGGCACCTCGAAAAATAGATGCACTCATAAGACGTGGCACCTCGAAAAATAGATGCACTCATAAGACGTGGCACCTCGAAAAATAGATGCACTCATAAGACGTGGCACCTCGAAAAATAGATGCACTCATAAGACGTGGCACCTCGAAAAATAGATGCACTCATAAGACGTGGCACCTCGAAAAAATTTGGTTGTTTCTTCAAAGCTGTCGCTTCGGAAAATTATTCTTGGTCAACTTTCAAAGATGATCAATCCTTGCCAAATTACCAAAATAATAAATCACATATCATAACAAACAACCAATGGCCAAAAGAAATTTTATTAAAAAATTCAATATTAATCAGACACCTCATTAAAACCTTTCTGGGCCAACAGATAAGGAAAGAGTATGTCTGTTTTACAAAAATTCGAAGTTCAGTTTTACTCACAGTACAATTTCAAGTGCTCTATGTTCCAAGGATGCTTGAGCATTCTCCCTTCTCGATCTGATAACCTGTAAGAACCTGGTTTGACCCTCATTTTAACTTCGTAAGGACCTTCCCAATTCGGAGCCAATTTTCCGAGGTGTTTATCCTTAGTGTGAAGAAACACTTTTCGCAACACTAGATCACCAAGTTTGAATTCCCTTCTCTTAACTTTAGCATCGTACCTGCTTCTCATTAACGTTTGATAATGAATCACATTTAAATGTGCCTTGACCCTTTTTTCTTCCAATAAATCAAGTTCCACCCTTCTAGCCTCATCGTTATCTGCATCGGAATATTGTAATAGTCTATAAGAGGGCAACGTAGATTCAGCAGGGCACACAGCGTCCATCCCATATACTAAAGAAAAGGGGGTCTCTTTTGTAGCCTCTCTAGGAGTTGTTCTATATGCCCATAATACTTCTTGAAGGAAATTTGGCCATTTCCCTGCTGCTCCTGCCAAATTTTTCTTCAAGCCATCCAAAATAGATCTATTTGTAACCTCTACCTGTCCATTTGCCTGAGGATGAAAAGGAGTGGAAAAACATTGCTGTATCCCTTTCGAAGAGCAAAAAGAGTCCATTTCCTTGTTATTAAATTGAGGACCATTATCAGTTGTTATTTTCCGAGGTACTCCAAAACGGTAGCAAATGTTGCTTTGAATAAACTTGATTACATCCTTAGCTTTTGTCCCAGCTAAGGGTTCTGCTTCTGCCCACTTCGAAAAATAATCAACCGCAACAATAATCATTTGTCTTCCTCCAGAAGCCATAGGTAATGGTCCCACCAAATCAATTCCCCACCTATCAAAAGGAATCGCCTCTGAAATTGTCATTAGGGGTACTGCTGGTTTGTGTATTAAATTTGCATACCTTTGGCAAGTGTCACAACTTCGAACTAATGACTTGGCATCTTGCAAAATGGTAGGCCAATAATATCCTGCCAACAATACTCTACGCGTTAAAGCTCTAAACCCACAATGAGCTGACCCATCTCCATCATGCAGTTCGGACAAAACATTCTGAGACTCATCCTTGCCTAAACATCGTAGTAAAGGTTTCGAAGCAGACCTTTTGTACAGCACCCCATCCAGTACCACATAGCCAAGGGATTTGTACTTTATTTTCTTGAGCAAGTGTTTATCCATAGGTAATATTCCATTTGAAATAAAGTTTAACAAGTCAAACCTCCAATCTCCTCGAGCGCACGTCGGATTATTTACCACCTCATCAACCACTTCACATTGCTCAGGATTTGATATGATCGAAGGCGATGGTTGTGTTATAATCCATGGGTATTCTTCTGAGTAAGCCATCGTTGCCAAAGAATCAGCCATAGTATTGTTTCCTCTTCGAATATGCTCCACTTCTACATTTTCAAACTGCGCCATCATCCCCCGAAGTTCTTGTAGGTACAAAACCAAACGCTCCTTTTTAGCTTCTGATACCCCTTTAACATGGTTAACTACCAACTGTGAATCTGTTTCCAAGCGCACAAACATTGCTCCACAAATCTTCGCTAACCGCAACCCTGCTAGCACAGCCTCATATTCAGCTTCGTTATTTGAAGCATGAAAGCCAAATTTTATAGCTTGAAACATAAATTCCCCCGTTGGTGCCACCAATTCTACTCCTGCACTTGACCCTTTACTACTGGATCCCCCATCAGTTCGTATTGTCCACGCCGGATTCTCATTCACCTTTTCTGCATCTTTCTCCTCGGATCTGCTTGAGTGAAACTCCACCAAAAAATCTGCTAAAGCTTGAGCTTTGATAGCTGTTCGAGGAGAAAATAGCACATCGAAATCTCCCAGTTCCACAGACCACTTGGTCATTCTCCCTGAAATATCTGGTTTTTGCAAAACATTTTTTAACGGATATGAAGTTCGAACTACAATTGTATGTGCCTGGAAATAAGGGCGCATTTTTCTTGCTGCCACTACTATACACAGTGCCAATTTTTCGAGCTTCAAGTAACGTTTCTCAGCATCAACCAAACTTTTGCTAACATAGTAAACTGGCTTCGAAATTTTTGTGTCCTCACTGATCAAAACTGCGCTTACTGCATAATCTGACACTGCTATATACAAAAATAACTGCTCACCTTTCCGAGGCTTTGTTAATATTTCAGGAGAGGACAAAAGATTTTTTATCTTCAAAAAGGCTTCTTCACAATCCGAAGTCCACTCAAAATTATTGGGTTTACGCAGCACCTGGAAAAAAGTCAAGCACTTATCTGAAAAACGAGAAATGAATCTGTTCAGAGCTGCTAACCTGCCTGTTAACATTTGCACTTCTTTGATATTCCGAGGTGAAGACATCGATATCAAAGCCTTCAACTGTTCTGGATCCACCTCGATTCCTCTTTCACTAATCATATACCCCAAAAATTTGCCAGATCGGACTCCAAATGTGCATTTTTCTGGGTTCAACTTCAATTGGATGGCTCTAAGATTCAAAAACGTCTCTTCTAAATCATCAATATGCTCATCATCACTTTTGCTTTTAACAAGCATGTCATCGATGTACACTTCGATATTTCTCCCAATCTGTGAAGCGAACGCCTTATTCATCAGCCTCTGATATGTTGATCCAGCATTTTTTAATCCGAACGGCATTACTTTATAGCAGTGCAGGCCTCTATCAGTAATAAAAGTTGTGCTTTCTTCATCATCTGGATTCATTCGAATCTGATTATACCCCGAAAAAGCATCCATGAAAGTCAGGATTTTATTTCCCGAAGTTGAATCCACTAACTGATCAATTCGAGGCACCGGGAAAGGATCTTTTGGACAGGCTCTATTTAAATCCGTGAAGTCCACGCACATTTGCCATTTTCCATTTTTCTTTTTTACTACCACCGGATTAGCCGTCCACCTCGGATAATTGGCCTCCCTAATGTGCCCCATCTTGTATAACCGATCCACTTCGGCAACTATGGCCTCAGATTTCTCCAATGAAAAAGCCCTTCTTTTTTGGATAATTGGTTTGACCTTCGGATCAACCGCTAGGCTATGACATATGATATTGCTTGGGACCCCTACCACATCTTCAGATCTCCAGGCAAACACATCCAAGTTTTCAGACAAAAAATTCAACAACTTTTCCCGCATCGACAAAGATAACAGAGTGCCAATTCGAAGTACCCTGCCATTATTAAAAATAAATTCCTCTATTTCTTCATTGACCACTACAGAACTCGGGGTTGACCTCGGATCATCAATTCCCTCGTCCGTTTCACCACAAGACAACCCCCCAAACTGCTAACTCTCCATGAGATCATCAGAACTTTTACCACGTAACCTAAATGCAGCAGCATAACATTCCCTTGCCACCTTTTGGTCACTTCGGACTACACCAACTCTGTCCTCGACCACATACTTCAGACACTGGTGAACTGTAGAAACTACAGCGTACATTTTGGCCAACCATGATCTCCCAAGAATAGCGTTGTAACTTGATGGACAATCCACCACCACAAAAAGTACCTGCACTTTCTTCTTGAAAGGCCCTTTCCCCAAGGAAATTTCACCTTCGAATTCACCTATCACAATTGCTGATGCGCCAGTAAACCCAATGATAGTCCTCTCTGATTTTTCTATTCGAGGTGGTGCAGTTAACCTATCATACGTTGACTTAAAAAGCACATTAGCAGAGCTTCCTGTATCGATCAACACTCGTCGAATCTCCACCCCGCATACTTCTGCTCCAATGACCACTGCATCCTCATGTGGCCCCGTGATGCCCCTCAAATCATCTCCGTCGAATATTATAAAAGGCACATCCTTTCTGCTGCTTAGCTGTGCCGATGTACCTCCCTCAATTTGTCTTGTTAAGTTTACTATATGCCTCTTCCTCGAATTATTGGTGTTGTTGGTCATCGAATCCCCTCCAAATATGGTTAATGATTCAAAAAAGGCACACAGATCTCGAACACGTCCCTGACGCATCGGCTCATCTATCGACATTAACAAAAGTCGGCTGGGGTCTGGTTCGACATATTCCGAGGCTACATCGAAACCATCTGCCTCACCTGCAACATCTAAAATCATTAACGCAGTTTCCTGCTTGGAATTGGGATTACCTCCTTTAGGAGCTGTTGTCTTGGCATTCTTCCTGACATACTCCAACAGCTTTCCATTTTCGATCAGAACTTGCATCTCCTTCTTCAGAGCAATGCAATCATTTGTATCATGGCCGATGTCCTCATGATACCTACAAAATTTATTATTGCGCTCCTCCCTCGGCCTGTTAATAGCTGGTGGCTTTCTAAAATTGATTGTTCCTCTTGTTTTTTCATATATTGAAGCCACACTCTCAGTTAAATCTGCATAGTAATCCGGCCTCACCCACACATTCGACCTGGATCTATACTGCTGCTGGTTATTAGAATTATGCTGATTATATCCCCCTTGATACGAGTTCGAGGTTCCTCGGTTAGAAACATTTGGGTTGTTCTTCGGACGCGAGGGATTGTTGTTTGAGACGTTAGATTGTCCACTCCCCTTTTGAACAATATTAGCGCCTCCTCGAACCCTTGTTGATTCTTCGACCTTAATCTGGTCCTCTACCTGAGCCATAAGAGCTCCAAACGTTAACGCTCTGCGCCTCGTAGTCTCATCGGCTAAATCCCCAGGCAACAGCCCCTGCCTGAACGCTGCCATAGCCACACTTTCCTCACAGTCATCCAGCTCAGCCTTTGTTGACACAAACCTCTTGGTATAATCCTTCAACTTCTCTCCCACAGCCTGCTTGCACTGTATTATCGTGTCCCCATTGGCTCTCATCTCCTTGCTTCCCACAAATTGTCTGCGAAAAGCAGTGTAGAAACTTCTAAAATTTGCAATCGATTCCTTAGGAATCTTATTAAACCATTTTAGCGCAGTTCCCTTAAACGTTTGAGAAAAAGCTCTACACACCAATCTATCATCATCTTCAAAATTAGTCATGTAGTTTTTAAATTGTTCTATGTGGTCATCGGGATCTTGAGTCCCATCGAACTTTTCAACTTTGGAAATATCAAACCGCCTCGGTAGCGGTACAGATCTGATCTCCCTGACCAGTGGTGAGTCCCTCCAATCAACCCCCTGGACATACTGGTCCTCATTTCTCATCCCCACAGTTGCATACAAGCTGGACTCACCTTCATATTTCCGAGGCGAACACCTCCGAGGCGAGTATTTCCGAGGTGAGTATACTCGCCTCTCTTTCTTCTTCCTTCCCTCCTTAAACGACTTAGCTGGCCGGAACTCACACTCTGTTCCTCTTGAACGGCCTCGAGAACGTTCGTACCTCGGTGTTTCATCAGATTCAGAATCTTCAAAATCCTCCTCATCACTAAAGTTTTCATACAGTCGCCTTTGTAACTTTTCCTTCCTCTTCTTTATCCCGCTATACTCTTTTTTTTGCTCAGACCGTGCCCTACGCAGCTCATAGTGATCATCACCCTCATCCATCGACTGATCAGACTGATCATTACGATCGCCTCCTGCTATCTTAGACCTAAGTCTAGCACCATTATTATCTCCTTTCTTTTTTACCAATTCGTCAAGCTCAGCCACCTTCCTAATCATTTCATTCATTTTTCCTTCAAAGTCAAATTGGACTGATTGAATTGGAACAGATTTACCTGCCTCCTGCAAATCGGATTTCAGCGTCTCTATCGCCTTGCGAACAGATGGATTGTCACCTTCCTCTGGATTCATCTCCAAACAGCGAAAAATCAAACGAAATATGAAAATTCGAACGAAAAACTTAAAAAACGAGAACTCGAACGTTGATTTTTGATCTGTTGATCAAGGTATCCTCGCCCCTCTTTCTAGCGCCAATTTGGTGAGAAATTAAGTTGTAATGAGTGAATTAAGAACAGAGAATCCACAATGAGAATTTCCAAAAGTGAAAAGTACCTCTGAATATTTCATAGGTCAAAATAACTCCTTCAGCCTCTTTAAATAGGCCAGGTGAGTTAGTTAGAGAAAACGGTTACATATTGTTAAATTTACAACTTAACCCCTAGGTTCTTCCTAAAGTCTAATTTAATCCTATAATTACAGAATTTATCACTTTAGTCCCTAAAGAATACTTTTCCTTATCACCACTGACCTTGAAGGTCAGAATAAAAGTGGTTTGTAAATAACACCTCATCCACAAACATAAATTCCAATAAAGGGAGTTGCATTTCCACATCAAAACTCATTTTCTTTCAAATGTTTTTGTATCAAGTGCTAGTGGTTGTTTATGCCTTGTCTCGTTAAAGTTGGTAATTCTACTTTCTAATGATAGTAAAATTAATGAACTTTTAGATTCCATTCTTAGTGGTGGCACCCAAAAAAGAGTAACATTACGTAAAGTCCCTTATTTCATACCCTCATCAAAATCAAGGATATTATGAAAGTTTATTTAACATAATCTAACGATCTAAGACTTGTGTATTATACATCTCCATGTAACTCCAAAGTTCCCTCTTACTAACAAGGGCATTAAAAACATAAATAAAACTAGTATGAATGCGAATAAATCTAACATTGCACATAATAAAATATTGAATCACTTGTGGGTGCCTATGGGCAAGATCCACTTATACCTTTAAAGGGTTCACAAAGAAATTATATAATCTGTATAACTTCATCAAAAAAATTCCAACACTTTTAAGAGATTAATCCCAATAAATCGCTAGATCTTAGATATATTACACTTCATTTTCAATTACCTTTAACATAGATTTGATTACTATAAATGAGGTGAGAAACCACATTATTCTTAAGGAGTATATTAAGGGTATACACCCTTCATTTTTCTATTTTGTTTCAATTTCCAGCCAAGTGCTCTAAATTTTCCTTCGATGAGCATGTTAGGATATCTAAATTATTTTTTAATATGCAGGTTATGGATTTCTCTAATACCTAATTTTTTTAGTTCGATATGGTCTAATTGAGAAACTTGGGCTAGTTTTAAAAGAGTTAAGGCTTGTGAAATCCTAAAAATTTAGGTATATTATAAGTTATTGTTTTGATAAAGAACAAAAGACAAAGACAAACATACCTCTTATTACCATTGAGATTTTAACAAAAAAATGGTTATTTTGTTATTGAAATAATTAATTTAAATTTTCAAATGTTGAGAGAATAAAAAAAGAATGAATTAGATTTTAAGTGTTTGGGTTTTTGAGAAGAAATAAAAGACATAAGTGAGTGTACCTATTATAGGGGTATTGTGGTTTTAATAGAAATTGGGTTTTCTCACACTATTAAAAATATATCTTAAGATGATCATATACTAAATTATTATACAGTGATGATCTGATATACTGGATATGTTCATCTATTCGAACTTCGATTACACTAGGTGACTGGACACCAAGAAATCAACATCAATATATGTTTTCTCTTGCTAAAGCTGCCTTAAGTGTCGCCCACTAGATCCACTAAACCCAACTTAATGTGTCTTATTTAAGGTGTCAACCTTAAGATCAATAATAACCATGTTCGGTCATGTATTTCCATTCGACATTACTTATGTAATAGTTGTAACGGTGACCGGACCGAGAGTGCATATCGGTCGAATTATTAATAATGAGCTTAAGCTAGCTAAACACTTAATAAAATGATTACAATTACCTTTTGTGTGTCATGTCATTAAAAAAAATTCTAGCCTTGCTGGCTTGGTGGTTAAGGTAAGTTAATGACAATCGACTATTTTTTACCTAGATTTACATTATCTTTTTAGCATTCATATGTAAACTTATCTCTCTAAATATCCATAACACTTCATTCGTGATTTATTTTACATAACTTTCCTTCAAATATTTGTAGAGTCTTCAACTATAACTACCACTACTAAAACAATTATAAAATCAACTAAAAACTAACTTAATTTTATACTGTCTCACAATGTATGGATTTAAGGGATGAAAACAATGGGTTTAGTTGTAACTTTAATGATTTTCTATCAAAAAATGAGGAACCATTAAAGGATCATCTATAGACAATCATGTAGGTACACTTCTTTGTTTTTTCAAGTTAGTTTAAATTTTACACTAGTCCCATGCAAAACTTTGCAGGAATGCGCATTAAAATTATGTGCTCTTCATGCACGATTTTGCACCAAATTACGCGTATTGTTATTGCGCAACGTCACACAATTTTACGTAATATCGTGATATTTCGTGTGCGATTATGCACAATATGACGCACTTCATACGCATGATTTTATACAAACTGGTGCAGTAACAGGCGCGATATACATTTGACTTGCATTTAATGACTCTAAATTGTCACGTATATTATCTTTATGTATGTTGTAGGATCCAGAACAACCACCATTTATGATGTTCAGTTTCACGTATATTGTACCATACAAATGTATTACACTAAAGATGATTTAGAAGCATGGGTAAAATTTGTAGCCATCGATATAGGTTTTATCGTTATTAGCACCAAGGGCAATAATATTAGTAAATATGAAAAACTTCTACCGTATATTATACATGGGGAATGTATGAAATTTATAAACCTAAACCCAAACTGGGGATTGTGAAAAAACAAGACAATGCTCATAAAAAAAATATGATTGCATGTTCATGTTAAGGGGAAGTATAGTTAAATGATAACCTAATGTTTAGAGATTGAATGTGTTAACGGAAAACAAAACCACACACCATTTTTGCACTTAAATGGTCATTCCCAAGCCGCTAGACTTAAAGTGGACGAAGAGAAATTAGTTCACAGGTTAATGACAATCATTTCTCGTCATAGAAAGATATACGTGGGTTTGAAAATTTATAACCCTAAAAGAGTATCTAGCATGCGAACAATTTATAATTTTCGTCAAAAATATTGTTTGGTTGAAAAAGTCGGACAAATCCAAATGCAATTCTTGTTGGGTAAACTGGAGGAACACAAGTACTCTATGTGGTATCGAACAAACGACATAAATAACAAGATCCTCGAAATGTTTTTTGTGTATCCTAAAAGTATCGAGCATTTATGCATATTCTCTTGAGTTTTAGTCATGAACACTACTTACAAGACTAAAAGGTACAAGATATCATCGCTCATAATTGTTATTGTAACATCAACTAACAAGATATATTGTATTGTTTTTGTCTTTATGAGCTTTAAGAAACAAACAAACTATATGTGGACTTTGAGTGTTTTAAGGACCGTGGTGGTGTATAATATTTGTGTATTTACGAATATTATCATCATCAATCAGGAGTTAGCGTTGATACGAGCTATTAGAGATGTTGTTTTAGATGCTACCCATATGTTATGCAAATGACATATTAGCAAAAGATATTTAGTGTACGTTAAAAAGATGATGCCTAAAGTAATTATTGCGGAATATTTTATGAATTTTTATGACGTTGTTGCCCGATCATACATGATTTAAGAGTATAACAAAAATCTCACAACACTAAAAGAAATGTTTTCTTTTTTCCCGAAGGTTATAGATTATCTCATGAATCAATGGATAACGGTATACAGTAATTTTTTCCATATATTCACAGACATGCATAAACGTATAGGCAACTGAACCCTAATTCAGTAAGTGATATATTTATTTATAAACTTAAATTTTTACATTCAATGTTGTAATATTTATTTATTTATTTTTATATTATAGAGCGGAGATGGCTTACTCGAACCTCAAATGCTACCTCAGTACATGTTTAAGTATTTAAGAAAAAATTTAGATGTCCGTTCATAAATTACTTGATGCTCAACACTCGACCCTTTTCAAATTATTTAAGAGAAGTAACTATCATCTGAAAGTGTTGTATAGATTTTATATCTACGAAAAATTAAAAGTTAATTTATCTTCAATGGCTTTATAAATTATCGATAAGAATTATAAATGTGCCAGAAAAATAAGTGTATAAGGGATAGTTTGTTGTTGTATTCTTAGGAAAACACACAGATTACCTTGTGCATGTGCACTAGCTATGACCGAGCGTGGATGTAGGAAATTTTCTCTAGTAGAATTTGATCTATATCGAAATACTCTAAAGATCGTTTATAGAGATAAAATAGATATAGAAGATAACCAAACATGAAAAATTGGCATAATAGATATTTATATCTATAGTTACGACCCAAACATACAAGATCATATTATGAATCCATTTAAAAAATCATAACTTGAGAGGAAATCATTGTATCATGAGAGGTGACATGATCTCTAGATTCTCATATACAATTTTTTAACATATTTTCGTTACCTTTAGAAACGCATGTCACACTTAGACTAAATTGTATTAAAATTTATTTTGAACTTATCTCTCCACGGTAATAACCAACATATCTCACACCCGTCACGTATGAAACTTTAGTGTATTTATATACTGAACCTTTACAAATAACTTGTTGTTACCCATTACAAATTCAATGTTTAAGTTTTCAATAGTTAAATTGGGTTGCCATTATTTGTAAAATAATTATTTCAAGAGCCTTAGTATAATCCCTCTAGATGTAAACTTTACCAATTTTTTGAGCTAATGGTTTGGTAAACGGATCCGCTAAGTTCTCACTAGAACGTACATATGAGACTAATGTATTCCACTTTGAATTAGGATTCTAACATATCTATGTCTTAGACTTATATGTCTAAACTTCTCATTGAAGATTCAATTGTATACTTTATCTAATATTTCTTGACTATCAAAATATATTTGAATTATCATATTCCTCTTTGAAGTGAATGATATCTTCAACAAAAGATCTCTTAGCCATTCAGCCTCTTTACCCGTTGCAGCCAATGTTATGAAATCAGACTTCATAGTCGAGTGTGATATACACATTTGTTTCCTTGATCCTCATGAAATAGCACCACCTGCAAATGTGAACACTCACCTGTAGTCGATTTGTTATTGGCAAGACTAATGATCCAAGTCACATTTATGTACCCCTCAAGTATTCCGATAAAATTATAATATTTGAGACACATGACTTTAGTCCTTTTTTAAATACTCCAAGACCCTTCCAATTGCATTCTAATTTTTTGTACTTGGATTACCCATAAATTGAATTAATTTACTCACCATAAAAGATATGTCTGCTATAATGCATAAAGTCGCATACATTAAGCTTCTTGTTGCACTAGAATATTGTAGTTGAGTCATCGATCTTCCTTTATTTTTTCAAGCTTTAAACTATGATAAAATGATTTTTGTGATTCTTTGAATTTTAGATGTTTAAATTTAAAACAAGCATCTTCTCAATATACTGGAATTAATAGGGCATAACCACCAATGTTTTTTTATACCTTAATTCCAAAAGTAGTATATACTTCGTTAAGATCATTTGTCTTCAAAGTAGATGATATAAAACTATTTTTATCATTAATCCATTTTATGTTATTACTTAATATGACCAAGTCATCCACATATACACATACAATAACTATTATATCAACACGAACTTCAATGTATAAAAATTATCCACCGTGTTATGTCTAAACTCATCGGATACAATAGCATGATCAAACTTTTCATGCCACTTCTTAGGTACTTGTTTAAGACCATATAATAACTTAGCAAGGCTACATATATTGTACTCATTCCCCGGAAGTACAAAATCCTCAGGCTGCATCATATAAACCTCCTTCTTGAGATCTCCATTTAAAAAATTTGTTTTGACATCCATTTGGTCAATTTTTAATCTGTATACCGATGAAATTACAAAGATAATCTTAATACGTATTGTCCTAGTAATTGGAGCATAGATATCAAACTAATATATTTCATATTTTTATCGAAAACTTTTTGCTACCAATCTGGCTTTGAAAGATTTAATGGTTTCATGCATGTGGTATTTTTTCCTAAATATCAACTTGTAACCAATTGGTCTTAAACCCAAAAGTAAGTCACTAACTCCCAAATGTGATTTGATATTATTGAATGTATTTTTTCATTTATGACCTTTTGTCAAAATTCAGAAACGCGGGATGTTATTGCTTTTTTATATGATTAGGGTCATATTTTAAGTAAAACACTATCAGAATTCTCCGAGTAATTTCTTCACAACTTTTTCTACTAAACCTAACGAACTTCGAGAGATTATTTCATCCGATCTTAAATTTTTAGGTCTCTTTTCACTTTGAATCGTATGAGGTTCTCAAGGTTTCTCAGCAACTAAATTTGCTTTTCTCAAAGTCATTTCCTCGTTTTCTATAACACTTTCATCTTTTAATTATGATATGATTTGGATTCAGAGAACTTCATTTCTCTTAATTCAAATACCACATTAGATTTCCAATCTAATAACTTATAAGCTTTTATATTTGCCGCTTAACCAATAAACACACATCTTATATATTTAGGGGATACAATTGCTCTTCATAAATCCATGTTTTTGGAAGATGTTAAACACCCCACATGTTAAAGTAGTATATATTTGGTTTTCCTCATTTTTTATAACTTACATGGATATATTCCATCTTTTAAAGAGGAATACAATTACAAATATAATATGCGATTAAAATAACTTCACTTCATTAATTAATATGAAATTTTGAATTAACTAGCATGACATTGGTCATCTCGACTGAAGTTTTATTTTTATGCTCAATCTATTTTGCTACGATGTGTAAGGTGTCGAACATTAATGAATTATATAATGCTCTTCATAAAAACTATATAATTCTCCCGATAAATATTCTTCACCTCTATCATTATGCATTATTTTAGTTTTAGTGTATAATTGATTTTGTACTTCCGTTTTTAAGATCTTAAACATTCTAAAGGCCTCATCATTGAATTTAAGCAAATAGACATAAGTAAGTCTATAGTAGTCATCAATGAAAGATATAAATATCTCTTACCCCACGTGTCCAAATATCGTTTAACTCACATATGACGGTGTGCATTAAGTCTAACAATTTTGTGCATCCTACAATGAATTTTTAAAGCTTTTTAATTATTTATAATTCTACATACATATCATATTTTTAATACGAATCTATATCATATTTTATAAGTTCAATTATTATAATTTTATTTGTCGTGTTATGTCATATATAAGCAAGTCTACTATGTCACAATAAATATTTATTACAGAGCATGAGTAAATAGAATTTTTTACATCATTAATAATAGCTTCACGAGTACATAGTTTCACTTACAAGAGTATGTATTTCGTATGGAAGTTCCACCATTTGACAAAAAAGGTTATCAGATTCGTAAATGGACTGGATTTTGACTTTAGACAATAGATCTTTGAAAACTAAATATTTTTTTAGAACATACGATGCATTTATAATAGTATATTTCCGCTTGTATATACCAAATTTACGTTTATGCAACTATCAATCTTGGACTTATATTTGTTTCCTATTTGCACCACTTTTGAGCTATTGCTTGCTTTCATTGCTTTAAAAAAATATTTATCATAAGAGACATGAAAAAATGCACATGTATCATACCATCAACCCAAAATCTTAAGTTTAATGTCATTGACCTTTGTCAATATAACAATAATATTTTCTTCCAAATAGTATCGTCCTTCCTATTAAGGTTGCATGTACAAGAAAAATATCTATGTTTGACACACACAAAACAACTTCCCTCTACACCTTTAGAAGCGAATCTTGTTCTTATTGTCAAATGATTTTTTCCCAAATTTATGTTTCTTTGACTTTTGCTTTATTACAGTTACACATCTAGAAGGTCAGATCTTGGATTTTTCTTTTGCATCTTTAACACACGATTTTACTTCAATCCTCAAGTATTTTTGGATCTGTTACAAACTATACTTTCGGATATATGAAGTATCCTCTTCTGATAATTTTTCTAAGATGAAGAAAACTTTTCTATGATTTCTCCCACTTAAAAAAACTCTAAAACTACAATTTTTATGGACACGAGTGTGTTTACTATGATTTGCATATCATGAATTTGGGGATGGGAATTTTACCATCTGAAAACTTATAATCAAAATATTGAGAAATTAAGATTTATTTTATACCTTCTTCTTCGGTTTTATAGTTTTCGTCAAGAGAATTATAGATTTTTAATGTTGAATATTCACTTATGTAAGGGTCAAAAAGTTGATTTGATAAAGTATTAAAAATATGTCCCTCACATATAATATTATCTTCTTCATACTTGTGCCTTTTAGATTTGATTTCATCAGTGTAATTTTCACTTGCTTCATGAATTTTCTCCAGGTTTGGATCTATAATATAACAAACTTTAAGGTTTTTCAACAAGAATGTAATTATGTCTTCCCCGTCGAGTAAAATTCTGAACCATCGTCGTGGTCAAAACGAACAATGTTTTGGTTCATCACTTTGATTGTAGCCATGTTTGTTTCCACTTTCATGATCCTGTTTCTTTGTCTGAGATATAGAGATATGAAAACAACACTTACAATATTTTATCAAGACAAGTTGGTTGGAGATTCGTTGGGAATTCGGACACTATCAAAGCTTAAGACACGTATATGAATACGCTTTCGAAAACAATTATTATGATATTTTCAATTGCTTAGATATTTTTAGGAAGTTTATTTTGGATATTGGTGAGGTTTATTTTGAGCTGAGGGTACTTTTGTCAAGTGTTTTGGAAAGTTTAGAGAGTATTAAATGTTTTGGTGTGAAGTAGTGAGAGATTTGACCTGCCTGGTTGTATTAAATGTTCATTACCCTCATTAATGAAAGTAGTTGGGGGTATTTATACCCTTAATTATGGACCCATGGGCTTTCGGGTCAAATTATGGAACCGAGTCAAGTTTAAGGACCCATTTACTTATTAAGATGATTAGCACATAGCTTAGTCAGAATGTGTTTAGTTGTTTCTTTACTTTTGTCCTGTCTGGATAGTTCAGTGGCAAGTTTATGTCCGAATTGCCCTTGTCCGGAAATCTCAGTAGGCAGTGATTAATTTATCCGGACTCACCAGTAGCCCTTTTTTTAGACCTTGCCAAAAATCTTGGGCAGGACTAAAAAATTCACTTAGTCAGTGACGACGTTTCCCGACCCGTTTGTGTATCCATCTTGAGGTTTGTCCCAACTGGCTTTTCCCAGAATTCTAAAAGTCTTTTGTTGGATCGTGGGACACGTGTCACAATCTGATTCGACCTACCAGCCATTTTTTACCTAGATTGGCGCTCCCACTAAACCTAAAAAGTAACCTATGCATTTAATTTTCCCCATGTTTGCGTCGTCTCTAATCATTGCAAAAACTTTCTAACTTCTCCTAGGTATTAGTTACCTTTTTCTACTAATATATAAGTCATTTTTTCACTGTTCCATTACCTTCATCACTCAAAAACCTTCTACAGAGCTTTCCTCCCTTTCTTTCAAACGTGTTCTTGGATAGATTTATGTTCACGGCTAGAAACACTTTTGTAAATGGTGGTTGGATGAACCTGTCTGAGTTATAGAAATCAAGGAAAGTCGAAAGAGAGAAGCGTATCGATATTGGTCTCCTGGTCTCCCCAAGAGAAAAGTTTGGTGAACCACCCCAGGAGACTGACCAAGGTTCTTCCTCCACTAGAAGCCCAAAGCCTAAACAGTTATTTAAACCAAGCCTCTCACCAATTCCATCAGGTTCTTATGTTCAGGAGTCCCAACCCTCCACCGCTCAGGAAAAGCAGTATCGAGTGTTAGAAAACCCTCCCCTTTCATAGCCATGGGCTGAGACATTGAAAAGTATCCAGAAAAATCAACTCCACGCCGGACAACTTGTTTGGTGAAAGCCCAAGCAACTGTCTTACTGTCAAAACCCTCCAAACCGGAGGCCTCTAAAGCAACATCAAAGAATAAACCCTCCGGATCGAAGGTGTCTATAAGAGCCTCACAAGATAAGCCATCCGGATCAGAGGCATCCAAAGTAGCTTCTCAAGCGAATTCCTCCGGAACTGAGCCTCAACCGGACACCAGGACTGAGAGACCTTCCACAGTGATGGAAGAAGTGATGGAGGACAGCATCGAAGAGGCCCCCTTCGAAACTAAAGCCTCATGATAAATTGGGGATGCTGCCTCTGATAAGAAAGGCAAAGGAAAAATAAAGGTTGGTGTGGCTCATCCGGATCTCCCGGAATGCTTCGAGGGCAAGGTAGGGCCTTGATTTCAGAAATTTAACGTTAAGTATTTGTTGGCCATGCAGAACATAAATTATGTCTATACTCATACTGTCGAGTTGGGCTGGATCCGGACAAAGTAGGGGATCCTAGAGTCAGTGAAGGTGAGGATACCTGTCACTCCGGAGAGTCCGATGGATTGAAAACTTAATGAAGTGGTCATTTACACCGAACTGTTCAACTGGGGGCTCAGGTTCCCCTTAGACCCAGAGATTGCCAGGTACTTCCACCTGATAAAGAATTTGCCGTTGTGGCAAGCCTATGAAAGAATCACCACGTCCTATTCTACCACCACAACATGGGAAATAACTTCAAAGTGGTAGACGACTTGCTGAAGTCAGAGAAGAATTGGAGAACTCAGTTCTTATTCATCAGTAGGTCATGGAAAAATAGGAGGAAGATCAAAGCCAAAACCAACCCTAGTATGCTTACTAGTAGATGAAAGAGTACAGGTAAGCTCTTCAATTTTGTTTTTCATGTTCTTCTTTTTATTTCACACATATTCCACTCCTGAATTATTCATTACTTCTTTTTCTGTGTTCCCGAAGGAGTATACCGAATATCTGGAAGAGGGGCAGACTACATGTGCCAAAATGAATGTGTGGGCTGCAGAGCATTGAGGGAATACTTTCTACAACTGTTTTACCTCAGGCAATATGGTGAGATCCCATCTGTGGAATACCACAGGTTGGAGAGATCTTACATAGGAAGAATTGACCACACTCCCTCCTCCAGGAGTCATCCTCAAACGGACAGAAGAGAAATATGGTAAACTAGTCTTACCCTCTAGAGCCAAGGCTCCTAGCAAGATGAAAGGAAAGAAGAAGAGAACTGCAACAGAAGCAGTTCAGGCTTCCATAGAAGAGACCGTTTTGGGGAACCAAGGAGGGATCAATGCTACCTTTCTCAAGGTGGTTGAAGATGAGACTATTAAGAAGGCAGGAGAACCAGAAAATCCACCAAAGCCTCCCAATAAGGACCGAAAAAGGGGGCAAACAGTGACGAAAGGGCTGCCAAGAAGAGAAAGATCACCTTAGGGGGAGAAATAAATCTTTGCCCTTCAGAGCTTCTTCTTCCACCAGCTCATGTCGACCCCATCTTGGCAGAGAAAATTCCAACAGATCTGCAACTCGGAGAGGGCACCGGAGGATGGATTGATGGTGTGGACATCAGAGCCCTTCAGGACATCGGCCTTTACTTCACCGACTCAGAGAATGATGACTTTGCTGGTCCTTTCCGTCCTTCTGGCTCTTCCAACATGGTGACCTACAACGGCAAGTCTTTTTCTATTTCTGAAGATCAAGAAACGGTAGCCCATTCTATTTTAGGTCATATCCAGCCAGTGCTCGATCTGGAGAGGCAAGTAAAAAACAAGTCCATCCTTATCAACACCCTCAACACTGACAAGAAGTCTTTGTCAACCAATCTCCTCAATGCTAATCAAATCATAGAAGAATTGAAGAATTAAGGGAGGACAAGGAAGATCTGTCGACCAAGCTGGCCACTTCGGAGAATGCTAACACTAAGCTCCAAACTAAGTGCTCTGGTTTGGAGAAAGATCTTTCAACCTTAAGGGAGGACATGAAGACCAAATATGGTGCCATCCAGACCTTGTCGGTGAGAAGACTTCCCTAGAAGATGTTGTGTCTAAGGTAACCAAGGAGAAAGATGACTTGGAGAAGGAGCAGGAACAGAAAATCAGGGCATCATTGATAGATACACCAACGAGGTGATAGATTCCTTGAAATCAAGGTATGCTGAGGTGAAGTCCGACATGGTGCTGCTTTTCCATGAAACGTTTCCGAAGAGGACACTTGGTCCCTTGTGGAAATATGTGGAGTATGAAGACATCCCGTTCCATACCATGGCAGATGGTGATAAAAAGAAATACTCCAGTGGAATCGACTCTACCACCGATGAAGAGGAAGACACCGGTGAGAGTTCAAGTGCTAAACTCAGAAACCTCAAAAAAGGAGGTGATGCAGGAACATCCGAAGGGAATAAACCCTGAGGTTTTTAACTATCTTTTGTTTTTTCTTAATTTTGTGAACTACTAAAGTCCTTAGATGGCCAAGGCATTTTTGTAATTGTATCCGGTCTGAGTCCGGATAAGTCTTTCACAACACTTAAAGTTCTTGGATGGCCAAGGCATTTTTCGCATTTTAGTAACGATATCCGGTTCATATTTGGACAGGCTTATCTATCAAATTTTACTTTGTTCCGTGCTTGCTTTTAATTTTAATGGATAATTTTTAAAGAGCCCTAATTTACTTCAAAAATATTTAAGATGAGAGTGTTTAATATCTCCAATAACATGTGTTCAATGGTCATCATTCAACCAGATTAATCTGATCTGTCAAAGATCCTGTATTAAATTGAAAACTTGAAAAGAATTGTAATAAAACCACACCGAATGTTTTAAGAAGGCATCATATTTTATTGAAACAACCATACACCTCATTTAAACCTCACCGCGCCACCAGGGTAGGAAAGAGTATACCCCCTAATATTTACATTGACTTTAAACAAGTAAATATTTACACAACTTTCATTCTAGATATAACCTGAGGTATTCAATATACCATGAGTGATTCAAAATTCTTCCATCTTTGTCTTGAAGCCTATATGTCCCATGCTTAAGTTTTCCGGAGACCTCATAAGGGCCTTCCCAGTTCGGAGCCAGTTTGCCGAACTGCTTTTCCTTAGTATGCAAGAAAACTTTTCTTAACACTTTATCTCCTGGATTAAATCCCTTCTCTTGATCTTGGAAGCAAATCTGCTCCTCATCAATCCTTGGTAGTGGGTTGTTCTAAGATGAGCTTTAACACTTCTTTCTTCAATTAAGTCCAACTGACTCATAATTTCCAACTCATTAGCTTGTTCAGAATAGTTGTGGACCCTGTATGATGGTAGGGTTGCTTCTATAAGAGTAATTTCATCCATCCCATACACCAAGGTAAACGGAGATTCTTGAGTAGCAGTCATAGGAGTAGTTTGGTATGCCCATAAGACTTCTTGTAAATAGCTTGGCCACTTCCCAGCAGTCATTTCTAAATTATTTTTTAGAACGGATAAAATGGTCTTGTTAGCTACATCAACTTGGCCATTTTCTTGTTGGTGGAAAGGCGAAGAGAAGCAATGTTGAATGCCCATGGAGGCGCAAAAACTCTCCATATCCTTGTTATCAAATTGCGGCCCTTATGTGTGGTTATCTTTTGTGGAACCCCAAATCTGAAACAAATGTTAGACAAGATAAATTTTATAACAGCTTTTGAAGCAGTTCCTGCAAAGGGAGCTGCTTCTACCCATTTTGAGAAATAATCAATAGCTACAATAATAGTCCTGCACCCTCCGGACGCTATTGGTAGAGGCCCAACTAAATCCAGTCCCCAACGAGCAAAAGGCACTGGCTCAGAAATAGACTCTATAGGAACTGCTGGGATATGGATTTCGTTACCATACATTTGGCGTGGGTCACACTTTTTCACCAATTCCTTAGCATCTGCCATTATGGATGGCCAATAGTACTTGGCCAATAAAACCCTCCGGGTTAGAGCTCTGTAGCCACAGTGTGTTGATCCCTCTCCATCATGTAGTTTAGAAAAACAATTTGGGACTCTTCAACCCCCAAATAACGCAGGAGAGGTCTGTTGAACGACTTTATTTATATAGAACCTCTCTTATGATTAAGAAACCACTAGCCTTGTGTATCATTTTCCTTGCCATAGCTTTCTCCAAAGGCAAAATTGCATCAGAGATGTATTGAAGAAGAGGAAATCTCCAATCTTTGGATTGAACTACTTGTACACTCAAGCTCTCCTCCTCTTCCTTGTTCAGATTTGATTGTATAGATGGGAATTTATGTACATGAATCCATGGGTAGGACTCAGAGTATGCTATGGTTGCTAAGGAGTCTGCCAGCATGTTTTCCAATCTAGGAATATGCTCATAGCAAACATTTTTTAAGTTGGCTGCTACTTCTTTAAGAACGAATAAGTATTTGATCAACTGCTCCTTCTTGGCTTCAAATAGACCTTGAGCATGGTGGATAAGAAGCTGAGAATCACTCATCAATCTAACTCTTTTAGCCCCACATAGAAAATCTAACTTAAGACCAACTATAGCTGCTTCATATTCAGACTCATTGTTATAGGCCCTGAATGCAAAACATATAGTCTGGTATAATTTATCATCATATGGAGAGGTTAAACAAATCCCAGCCCCACAACCCATTGTGCTTGATCCACCATCTGTCCAGACAACCCACTCTTTTTTAGTTTTTTCTTCTGAAGCTTGTTCAGAACTTCTGTTCGAATGAAACTCTACCAAAAAATCAGCAACAGATTGAGCTTTGACAGCAGTTCATGGAGCGAAATCAATGTTATAATCACCCAACTCTACTGACCACTTGGTCATCCTGCTTGATATGTCTGCCTATGGAAGAACATTCTTTAGTGGAAAAAATGTTCGGACGATGATAGAATGAGACTGCAAATATGGCCTCATTTTTCTGGCAGCAATCACTAAGGCTAGTGCCAGCTTTTCAAGCTTTAGGTACCTCTTCTCAGCATCTATCAGACTCTTGCTGATGTAGTACACCGGGCGAGGATAATTGTCCACCTCTCTTACCAACACTGCACTTATAGCACATTCGGACACAACCAAGTATACATAAAGTGTCTCTCCTTCAACAGGCTTAAAAAGGGTTTTGGGTGAAGACAAATGCTTCTTTATTTCATCAAAAGGCTGGCTGCATTGTAGAGACCACTTGAAGTCTTTAGCACCTTTCAAGGTCTGAAAGAACGAGGCACATTTGTCCAAAGACCTTGAAATGAAACGATTTAAAGCATCCAATCTTCCGGTCAACCTTTGTACTTCTTTAATATTCTGAGGAGGGTCCATCTTTAACAGAGCATCGAGCTGGTCTGAATCAGGCTGTATCCCTTTTTCACTTATCACATAACCCAAAAAATCCGGACTGCACCCCAAACACACATTTTTCTGCATTCAGCTTTAAATTAACCTTTATCAAGTTGGTAAAAGTTTCTTTAATATCAGTTAGGTACAACTCTTCTTATACGATTTTAACCATCATATCATCAATGTACACCTCCATATTTCTACCAATCTGATAAGCAAATGCTTTGTTCACCAACCTTCGATAAGTAGCCCCATCGTTTTTCAACCCAAAGGGAATCACCTTGTAACAATGGAGACCCCTATGTGTAAAAAAGGTAGTGTGATCTTGGTCCTTCGGATCCACCTGTATCTGGTTATACCCAGAGAAGGCATCCATGAAAGACAATAACTTGTTGCTAGATGTGGAGTCCACCAACTAATCTATCTGAGGGACCGGATAGAGATCTTTTGGGAAAGCTCTATTGAGGTCAGTAATATCGATGCACATACACCATTTCTCATTCTTTTTCTTAACTAACACTGGGTTGGCAGTCCACAAAGGATACTGAGACTCTTTTATGTGCCCCATCTTGGTAAGCCGGTCAACTTCTTGGACTATTACATGAGCTTTCTCCTTAGAGAGAGCTCTCCTTTTTTGCACAACAGGTGCAACATCGCTCCGGATAGACAGCTTGTGTGATATAGCACTTACAGGCACTCCGGTCACATCAGCATTACACCAAGCAAAAACATGTTGTTGATCTTCGAAAAAGGACAACAACTTTATCTTCAACTCTGGCGCCATCTTTGAGCCAACTTTAACACTCATTCCTTCAGCCAGAGAGTGGGTTTCAACTTCTTCAATTGGTATCAAAACACCAGGGGTCTCTCTGGGGTCATCAATTTCACCCTCACCCCCAGAAGGCCCCAATAACTACTAATCTTTATTAATCCTGATTGACCCCAAAGTTTTAGGAGCACGTGCAGTTGCATAACATTCCCTTGCTATCTTTTGGCTACTCCAGACAACTCCCACTTGTCCTTGAACTGCATACTTCAAAAATTGATGGACCGTTGAAGCCACAGCATGCATCCTAGAGAGTGAAGACCTCCCAAAGATTGCATTGTAGCATGTGGGGCAATCTACCACAACGAATAGCACCCTGACCATCTTCTTGAAAGGGCCTTTGCCCAACGGTACCTCATCCTCAAATTCTCCGATTACATCCGTAGAGCTCCCTATGAAGCCCACAATGGATATGTTCGAACGTTGAATTACTGCCAGATTTTTCATCTGCCAGAATGTTGGCTGAGCTGCCAGCGTCAATCAGAATTTGTCTGATGTCGTTACCCCAAATAGATTCTCCTATTACCACAACATCGTCATAATGCCCAACAATGTCCCTTAGATCACCCTCATCAAAGACTATAAATGGAAAAGGAATTTGGGAATGGTAAGAAGACATGCCCCCTTCCAACCGAGAAGCTAGATTATGAACGTGCCTCTTCTTTGATGAAGGAGTGGGTGATGTCATGCTGTCCTCTCCAAAAATGGTAAGTGACTCAAAGAAACTAATGAGTCCGGATACCATTTTGACCTGTTCTGTTATAACCCCCACCTTATTACGAGTTGGGTCAGGTTCCGAATACTCTGAATTCACATCGAATCTTTCATGGATCACCATTGCCCCCTCTGAAGCTGATGTTCCTGCGTTGTTCGTATGGCCTGTTTAAGGAGCATTGTCAGGCATGTTCCCACTTCTTCTTTTGACATAGGCACCCAACTTGCCTCTTTCGATGAGATTTTGAACTTGTTTTAAAGCGATGCAGTCTTCGGTGTTATGGCCGATATCATGATGATACTGGCAAAAACAAGTATTAGGACTTTCCCTAGGAGATTGAAGTGCTATCGGATTCCGGAAATGAACCTCATCTTTAGCCTTGTCATAAATGGTTACCACATTTTATTTTAACTCTGCAAACCACTTCGGTTGGACCCAAGGACCTCGTTTATTTCTGGACGGCTGGCTTTGAGCTGGATTTGGGTGGGATTGAGTCTGTTTGGCCTTGTTGAACCCCTGTCCAGTTTCTTTAGCCTTGTACCCAGACTGATTTTGGTTTGGAGCTGCTGGGGCAGACTTCACTTATCTGTGTACCCTAATCTTTTTAGTTTCATCCATGTTGATTTGCTTTCCCACCTGGTTTAACAAACCACCCCAGGTCATGGCCTTCTTCTTTGTCACTGAATCAACTAGATTTCCAGGGTTTATCCCTTGTCTCAGAGAAACTATTGCTACTTGCTCAAAGCAATCAGCTAACCCGTTCTTGGTATTTACGAACCGACTTATATAGTCTTTTAAAGACTCATTTGGTTCTTGGGCACAGTGGATGATAGTATCTACATTGCCCTTAACCTCATTGCTCCCCACAAACTGCTTGCGAAAGGAAACCCAAAATGTGTCAAAGTTTCTGATACAATCCTGAGGCAAACTGTTGTACCACTTCAGAGCACTTCCCGTAAAAGATTGGGAGAAGGCCCTACATAAAAGTTTGTCATCATCATCAAAATTTATCATGAAGTTCTTGAACTGCTCCAGATGATTGTCCACATCTTTACTCTCATTATACCTTTCCATTTTAGTACTGTCAAACCTCTTGGGGAGGTTTCCGGACAAGATCTTGGCAGACAATGGCGATTGTCTCCAATTCCTGCTACGACTAAAGACTGTGTCTTCATTTGGTGTTCCAAAAATACTTGGTTCATCATGGAAAGCAAAAGGATCAATCAGCAGCTGATCCACATGCATGTGACTATGGCTGTGAGATGACTTTTTGCCCAAATGCCTTTTAAGTTGCCCATGTCTATCTCTCTTTCTTGAATACTTCTGAACTAGCTTTTGTTTCTTCCTGGACCTCCCCTCATCACTGCTTGATGACAAAGATTCCTCAAGCTCAGCCTCGTTAGAAAAGCTACTAGAGAACTCAGAATCTGAGCTTTCCACCGGCTTGGACCGGTGAGATTTCTTGGAACTGACATGGGTCTTTTTCGTACTTAAATTAGTATTTGCCGATGGATCATTCTACCTTGGATTGCCAATATGGTGAAAGGCTGACGCTTTGGACTTTTCCTTTAAACCCATCTCTGCATTTTTAATGGCCCTCAACGCTTCTATTTCAGCTCTCAACTTATCTCCTTCTTCGGTGGTGTATTCATTATTTTCCCTAACCACCTCCACCACAAGTGGTGGAATTACTTGCTCGTTCGGATCCATCTGAACAAATCTTTCTGTTGGTTTTAGAATGCTAGATTCAGGCATCTTCTTCTCCCACTGTGGCCGCCAATTTGGTGAGGTTTATTTTGAGCTGAGGGTAATTTTGTCAAGTGTCTTGGAAAGTTTAGAGAGTATTAAATATTTTATTGTGAAGTAGTGAGAGATTTGAGCTGCGTGATTGTATTAAATGTTCATTACTCTCATTAATGAAAGTAGTCGGGGTATTTATACCCTTAATTATGGACGCATGGGCTTTCGGGTGAAATTATAGAACCAGGTCAAGTTTAAGGATTCATTTACTTATTAAGTTGATTAGCACATAGCTTAGTCAGAAGGTGTTTAGTTGTTTATTTACTTTTATCCTGTCCGGATAGTTCAGTGGCAAGTTTATGTCCGAAATGCCCTTGTCCGAAAATATCAGTAGGTAGTGATTAAGTTATCCGAACTCATCAGATATAACAAGCTTTTAGATTTATATTACAAGCAATAATAAAATCTGAATCAAAATGACTATGTTTGAATATCAAAGAGAAAGTTTTCACGTTTGTTTAGATTTGAAAGATTTTGGTTAAGGTTGTGTTTTATTCTTGAATGAAATACCTATCTATGGAAATGATTAAAAATTTCTAATGATTATAATCTTTCATAAATTTAAAGGTAAGATCATAACCTTTCAAAAAACACATTTTTTAAGAAAGTAATTTTTCTCAAAAACATGTTTTTTCACATGTGGAGGCCTTTGTCGCGACCTTCCTTTTTATGGTCGCGGAAAACATCCCATTTCATCATGTATTTGAAGAATAACTGACTCAAGGACATGTTCACGACCACGGATCTCCCCCGAACAAGACATAATGTTTATGTTTTACCCTTTGTTGCGATCAACCTTGTGCTGATCACGACAAAGGTCCATTATATCAGATATTCATCGTTTGCCACGATTTGCACATCATCCAAACGTTTTACCAATCGTGTTTACTTAATTGTTTCATAAGCTTCAATGATCAAAAAAATAATTTTCACCGTCCATATTAATCAATATTTTTAATAGTAATAACTCATATTGCTTATTGAGTGAACAAATGTTGTTCAAGCTTCCTAATATTACTATATATATATATATCACTATATACACAAAAGAAACGTGTAATTTAATCACTCAGTCGGTTATACAATTATATAGAGATATAACTTAAACTTGTTACTATTTAGTTTCATATTTTAATGGGGATTGCTAAAACGGCCAAAATTACTCCGCGAAGTCGCTTATCATTTTTTTTAAAAATTACTCCGTGAAGTTATTTTGTTTGACGATTTTTCCCTTACGAAATCGTATAAATACTCAATTTTACTCCGCGAAGTTATCATAATTTCAAAAAAAAAACCTCAAACTCTCTAACTTTGCTCTACCTTCTCTCTAAAAAAATTTATAAAATTTTTAACTACAATTATAACTAAAAATGAAAAGTAACCTAAACTAAATTAAATTAAAACATATCTAAACCTAAAATTAAAATCTAACTTAAAATAAATAAACCTAACCTAAATTAAATAAATCTAAACTAATCTAAATTAACCTAAAACAAAAGTAAAGTAGAAGTAAAACAAAAGTAAAGAAAACTTACCAGCAGCACGTCTCCAGCCACACAGCAGCAACCCTCACCTCCTCTCCAATATCCAAAACATACCCTAAACCGGCCACTCTTCCACACCCACCGGCACCCATTACGACCACCACACGACCCACATAAACCGGAATCGTCACCAGAGAGTCTGGTCGGAGTAGCAGGAAGTAACCGGAATCGAAAAATTATTGTAAGTCCACTTCGTTGTTGTTAGATAGGTTAGTTAGGTTTAGATAGGTTTAGTTAGGCTAGATCGGTAAAAAAATGGTTTTTGGGCTATTCGTAAGCCATGGCAGAAGCTTGAAGCTTCTGCCATGGCGAAACTGTTCTTCACCACACGGGGGCGAAGAACAGCTTCCCTACGCCATCGCATGGCGTAGGGTTGATTCCTTACGCCATATGGATGGCGTGGGGTTCTGGGTTAACGCCCCATGTTGGCGTACACCCAGGATCCCACGCCATCCATATAGCGTAGGGAATCAACCCTACGCCACACGCGATGGCGTAGGTATAATGCCCTACGCCACCAGTGTGGCGTAGGTATGATGGCATACACCACACAGGTGGCGTGAGGCAGCTCCGGTCACCGGAATGACCCGGGACCGGTTTATTCTTATTCTTTGGTGTGTGTTAGCCCGTTTTATGCTATTATTTGTCTAAAAAACCTACGAGCATGAAAATTATGTTTTCGACAAAACTTGATAGTCTGTACGTTTTTTTTTCAGGTGATGGATCACTACGACGATGCACAGTCTGCTGATGGCTCGCGGACGAGGAGAATAAAAAAGCGGAGTAGGGTACGTCAAGCTAGTCAGCCAGTTTTAGCTGCCGAGATGGAGGAGCTCCCTATAGTTTCCGGATCGCACGCGTCTGGATCAAATTCAGCTTCCGCTTCCGCTTCCTGCGGACGACGCCATCCTCCCCCAGCTACAGGGCAGCCGAGAGCTCTTCCTCCGGCCAGATTGCCACCGCTGTTCAGCGAGGCTTTCACCTCCCACACTGCATACCACATTTGGATGAGAGAGGTAATATCGAAATTCCAATTTTACATTTTATGAAGTTATTTTGTTTTGTCCTATGCTAATGGGAATAAATATTTTCAGGAGCGAGAGATGCAGTTGTATGCCCATTATCCTAGTCATCGAGCATGAAGTTTGGCTGCACAGACTAGGGTACGCGCTGTAGTTGACGCCACCCCGTTCGGTCGTCTTATAGAGCCGTTCTATGAGATGCACACACACTCCAACATGACGGAGGTTTTACTAGAGAGGTGGCATATGAAGACTAATAGCTTACATTTCTCTTTCGGAGAGATAACGATTACTCTAGACGACGTCCACACCATTTTGGGACTCTCAGTTCAGGGTGAGCTTGCTGTGTTTCCCTATATATCTGACAAGACTCTGGCCATGCACGAGTGCGCTGAAATGCTTATGGTGGATGATTTATCCTTTGTGACGGAGGTTGAGAAATGCAAGGGCGTTGGTTTGGGGTTTAAATGGCTCCGGAGTAGGTTTAGTGGGCCAGAGTTCTGCGATGACAGCCCTGGTCTGAGTGATATGATGGTGGATGCGGCTGCCCGCGCCTATATATTGCATATGTTCGGCACGGTCATATTCCCCTACAAGAGCAACATGTACTCCAATTACAAGTATTTGTTTTTGTTGCGCGATTTGACTCCGGAGGTTGTTGGCAGGTACTCATGGGGTAGTGTTGTTCTCACTTACTTGTACCACCACCTGGGTGAGGCCTCCCTGCACGACACGAGGACTATGGCCGAATGTATCGGTATGCTGGACACGTGGACATGAGATCATTTTGTCATGCTTCGGCCTGTTACTCGACGCACTTACACTGAGCGCGACCCCACTATTGGTAGATGGGATACAGCTACAGCAGTATCTGACTCACGGACGAAGCTGAACCTTCGTATCTCCGTCAACAACTTGAAAGAGAGCGATGTAAGTGTTAATCTTTAGTGATCCCAAAACTGATTTATTTTTGTGTTTATGTTCATATCCGTTTATATTGCAGGTATTATTTGATCCTTATCATGCTATACGCGATCATTTCCTGTTCGAAGAGATATCGTGGTTTCGGGATGTCATATGCGGTGTGGAGCACTCTCAGTCATACTATCCAGAGCGAGTTCAGCGGCAGTTTGGCCGTGTCCAGCGGGCTATCGCGCATCCTTTGTTAGACATGCAGTCAAAATCAAGGAGAAAACTGAAGACGATGGCGTATGCATTCGATCCGGATGATTGGGAGCAGCGGGAGAGGAACAAGTTGCATCATGCTTATCGAGGAGGGATGGTGACAGACGAGATGGAGTCTTTTTGTGAGCCTGAGTACCTACTCCTTCACCAGAGTATTAGCTGGTTCGACCTTGTCAACACCGCAATCTACTCGCTCGATGACTACGTCCACGAGGATCAAGAGGGAGCTATCATCCGACATTTGCGTGCTAGTATGCGGAGGATCTCGTTGTTTCCTGGAGTGAGCGAGTTTGATCATGATTTTGATTGTCTGGCTGGGGCTTATGACGATGTTTTGTCCACAGCCAGGAGGCTTGCATAGACAGTATGATGTATTTTCTGTTTGTATGATACTTTAATTCTGTTGACGGTTAGTTTGCTGGTTTGCTTGTTTTTTGGAACACGTACTATGGGTTTACTCAGTTTGAAATTAATGTTTCTATATTTTGGAAATTGGTTAGATGTTTTGGTTGTTTTTAAAATATAGAACATTGAAGGAAAGTTCAAGCATAATTGAAACGTAATTGAAACAAAGTTGAACATAATTCAAACACAATATCAAACATAATTGAACTAGTAATACTATCTAAAACAACACACATTCTGGACTTACTTAATTTAAACAGATACTAATAAACATAATGGCACAAACACAGAAATAGTGAAATGATCAGTCGTCGAAATCGTATCCCAAATTGTCATCCGAATCATCCCCCTCATTCCTTGCCGCAATCCTATCCTCCAGATACGCCATTATATCCCTACTGATGTAGTCTACTACCGTCATGTTCCAGACCAAAGGTGCTTCTTTCTTAATTCTGGCTGGTTAGAAAAGTAGAGCAGTGAGCGGTTGGATGAAGTCGTACCTGGATTTTATTTCGTCACGACTTTGCACTTGAACGTCTCCTGCTCCTAAATACCCATAGTTGAAATACATCTGACATAGGAGGCGGTCGAAGAAAGCATCGCTACTATCTTCCCCCATTTGTCGGCGGACAACCTTCACCGCCTTAAGCATATGATAGTCTTCATCAGCTGTAAACTCCATGTGTTCAAGTGTTTGTGTTTTTTTTCTTAAGTGGACTCTTTGCTTCTATTATGAATATTGTATTCTGTGACATGTTTATATAGTATAGTTTTTTTTGGCGGGGATGGATGGCAGGGATTTAAAATGTTGGCGGGTATTCCTTGGTGGGAGTATTTGTGTTGGCGGGGATTAAACGTTGGCGGGTTTTTTTTTGCGGGAGTTATTATGCCGGTTGGAGTTATTGGTGGGTCCCGGTTGAATTTAATAATATATGCAACTTCACCGAGTAATTTAGGTTGATGTTTGTATTTCTGTTTGTGTTTCAGTTGATGTTTTGGTTTATGAGAAGTTAATGTTTAAGGTCATGTAACTGGCCTACCTCATAAATTTTGAATTCGAATTTTGAATTTAAATATTGTTGAACAGAAATTGGAACGTGAATACAATACATAATGAGTTTAGAACAAGAAAACAACATAATCATTCAAACACAAAATAAATTCGATTCGAAACTAAATATTACAATCCGAAAAAATAACGGTTCAATTTAAAAAAATTAGAAAAAAATAGCAAAAATTTAAAGTAAAATAAAGTAAAATAGCAGTTAAAAAATATTGCTGGAGTTATTATGCCTAAAGTTAAAGTCAAATAGCACTTCAATTTAAAAAATTTAGAAAAGACAAAAAAAAATTACTAAGTCTACCCTATTGCCGCCACACAACGGCGTAGGGATAGCCGTTTTCGCCATCATGTTCAACGGAGTGTGTCGGTGTGGGATTTTGCAGTCTTGAAAATACACGGACTCTATCTAGCAAAGGGATCGACCAAGAAATAACGTCTTCTCTCGCCGATCTCATCCACGTAGGATCTATAGTCGGTATGGGTGACCCTTTAACCAACTCAACCTACAAATTTCCGTTTAATATCAATGTGCGTTAACAAAATAAAGGCTTAAATGCGTGCGAAAGTTAAAGTTATCTACTCACATAAACAAAATGGTTTTTATTGACGAATGCCACGCCGATATCCTTTAAAAAACCATCGCTCGGCGGTGCATTTTTCACCGGTAGGTAAGTCGTACATCCACCGGGAGCGAGGCAATAGAAAACGCAATTGAATGTAGTCGCGACTAGTTTTCCGCAACTAGGCAAGGACATCCATTTTGCGTAAGGTGCATTCTCTTTATTAAAAGTCAACCGGTTTATCTCCTTATCAACTTCGCTTTCATCGTCGTAATATGCAACCCGTTTATAAAACTCCCGATCGTTCTTTAGCTCGTGAACCAAGGCTTCTCTAACCATTAGTCATCCACTTTCGTTACCAACCATACCATGCGCGATCGCTCTAAAACCACAATTACCGTTGGGCATTACATTTGTAATTCGGCTTATGAAAGGACGCATATATTGAGGTATGTCTTTTGAAAATCTCGAGTCCAAAACATTTGGTAATCTAGTCGGGAATGGTTTAGCCGAGAATGACGGTATAGCCTTGATGTGGTTCGACGCATCCGGAGTGCCTAAACCAACGCATTGAACCCGTTTTGCTATATTTTTTGGTGGTTTTGCTCCGGAATTAGTCAGAGTATGTGCGGCAACCGTTCTTGCGGTGCTACCGAGAGTGCCGACCGAGGTTGATATACTAGCGGCGGGTGTTACAATTCGTGGAGTTTCGGCACTATCGTGGGACTCAAACATTTTTTGTTCGACGTATTCGTGATACGAAGGATTCCTTTTCGTAGAATAATCACGTTGGACTTTGCTACCCTTAACGCGACCCCGACCCCGTCCACGACCACGGCTTCCAACACGTCCGGGAGTTCTACCGCGGGTTTTAACCTTCTCGAGGGGTTCGCAAAGGAGTGTAGTCGAAGGATCCAATTTTTTTTGAAATTTTTTGAGCCAATTACTTTGTTCGTAAACATCAAACTCTTCCAGTTTCGCATTTAGATTTGCGAAATTAAATTTTACTTCTTCATCGGTGAGTTTAACTCGCGAAACGATATCTAGTCTCTTCCAATGCTCATCTATAATCCGAGTAGGTACGTGGCCGTCCACTCTTCGGATTGCCTCAATGTCGTGCGCACACGACAAACCATGGATCGTACGATCGGCGCAAACGCACATAGATTTTTCACCGCCGCTTTTATCAACATAGTTATCGTATACTATCGCCAATGCAATAGGTGATACGTACCCCCGTAAAAATTTGAACGGTTTTAAATCTTGGAATTTGTGAATTAGACGGCACTTGCTAAGCTCCATCGATTCTTTAATAGTAGAATGTTGCATCACTAACAAGCCATGCACTTTATCCCAAAACCCATCGAAATCCAATCGGCTAGACCCCATATATTTTTTCAATGTAGCATGCGAGCTTTCGGCCCTATTAGAGGTGTGGTTATTAAAATGCATAATTTTGTTAGTATAAGCGTGAACAAACCTATCTTTATAAGGCGTAATCCACGAGTCAACCACATAATCCACCGCCTTATCTTGGTCTTTGAACATCGACCGCATCTTAGCCAACCTCTCGTTCATAACCTCAACGGTCTCGGATGAAACAACGTCGTTCCAAGCCGCCAAAAAACTTTTAGCCACATTTCCGTCTTCAAACATTTTTTTCGTTCTCCCGCTAACATTTTTGTTGATATGCCACTCACATAACATGTGACTAGCGCTAGGGAAAAATTTGTCGATGCT
Organism: Limnanthes douglasii subsp. nivea; assembly: GCA_036936605.1. Lineage (NCBI taxonomy): Eukaryota > Viridiplantae > Streptophyta > Magnoliopsida > Brassicales > Limnanthaceae > Limnanthes > Limnanthes douglasii. The sequence goes on from JAUPFV010000004.1 coordinate 124,083,112, forward strand.
ATTCATCAAGGCTAGTTCGCGGTCCGTAACGATAACACACGGTAATTCACAATCATTCTCCTCCATTATCGTTTTCAAGCATCCCAAAGACCTTTCGTCGTTGTCTTGTTTTTCACTCACCATAAACGTGAAACCAATGCAAAACGTTTTGTTGGTCGATGTTACCCCGACTACTTCGAACAAAGGCATCCTGTAACGAATAACTTTATATATGCTATCCATGATTAGCAAGCGTAGGAAGCTCCGTAGTAAGTCAATACTAAGCGGATGTGCGAAAAACAAATCGGTTATGACGTTAGAACCGTCATTCCCTGTCCGTGTCCAATACTTGTACTTGTGCAATTGTAATTTAACTAACAAGCATTGCATTTGGGATCGACCGCCGTTTTCAGCCAACCTCGTTCTTTGACGGTGATTGTAAACGTGACGGATATTTGAAGCATTCTCTGGATCGGCCTTTTTCAAAGCACCAAATATTTGTCGCGGACTTGTCATGTTCACCGTCAAAAGATCAACGAGCTCTTTTTCCTTACGTTTTAACTTAAACCATTGCAAATGTCCTTCGGCATACTTGATCGGTTCGTGGTTGTGCTTCCCGGAAAGGACACTAAGAGCCCACTTATCGTCTCCTTTTACCAGATTACCCACCAAATGAAAAGGGCAATTTATTTTTTTGCTACCGGTAGCCTTACACTTACGGTCGCACTCTTTAACGGTCGACTTGAAAATTCCGGATCGCTCGCACCGATAATCCACTCTCGGTGTTCTCCCCCTCTTCCCTACCTCCTTCGATGCTACGTTTATCGAAAAACCCAACGTTTCCCCCTAAGTTTTACCCACTCAGTCATCGACTCTAAGCTATACTCGTCGTGAGTGGTGAAATGGTGAGCGTAGTCTGAAACAACCGAAATATCGCATTCGTTCACCTCCTGCAATACGTAAGAAGTAGAAAAACAAATTAAACCGGCATTCCGGATAAGGGAAGCATATTTCGCCATCCAGAAGGCGTATGGCACCTTCCCTTCGCCATACACTGGCGTTGGCGACAGACTGTACGCCACACGTGTGGCGTGCGGAGGGTCCCCCACGCCAATAGCTGGCAAAAGGAAAGTGCCATACGCCTTCTGGATGGCGTACAGCCAGTCGTACAGCCGGAGAGTGGCGACGAACACCAGATACGGGATTTTTCACAAAATCTAATTTTTTTGCGAAAATGAAAAAGGGAAATGCAATGTACCTCCTCGGCGACCATGCTGCTCTGCGTGGGAAGTGCTTCCGACTCTTTTCCGTCCATGTTGTAAAGGTTTTGAATTTTTTTAAAAAATGGGTTTTTGTTGGTTGTTAAGTTTCTATTTTTAGTAGGTTTGGAGAAGATGAAGTTTGAAATTATGTTTGCAACTTCATGGAGTAGTTTGGTTCTCTAAAATGGCATGACTTGTAAATATTTAGACTTCAAAGGGTTTTTTGGGTTTTTTTCCTAGTGACATTTTTGTAAATATTGAAAATCAGAAACATGCGACTTCGCGGAGTAGTTTTAGCCGTTTTTTTAGCAATTCCCTATTTTAATAACAAATAAGAGTAAGATCTGTATACTTTTTTTTGCTGAAATGATAAACTTTATTTCAGTAAGGCCCAAAGACTAAGTTGGAAATAAAGACCCATTGGTCTATTGAAAAAGAAGACAGACGCCAAATAAAATTAATTTTTTCAAAAATCCTTTCAAATAGACTATTGAAGCAGTGACAACGATTATATCCAATAGACAACGAGACTAAAGACAAGCAGTTGATATTCTATTCACTGTAAATCATCCTTAATCCCAGCGATAAGATTTACCCAACGGGAGGATTGATTTCTTTATATCCTGCAAACCAATAAACTTTACTTAAGCTTCCCTTACTTCATACTCAGAAATTAACAAAGTTCAATTGTTGTTTTCCGAGTGATTAAATTCTAACATCATTTGCAGAAAGAAACGAGAGATTCACATCAATTCCAGCTTTCCGTTTACATAACTAGATCAAAATCTTGAAATCTCCTTAATATACTCGCTTCATTTTTAAGATTTTATTTAGATAATAATGATTTGGAGAAACAATTTCTGAGTATCTTGCAATGAAGGTTAGCAGATAATAGACCATTGTTTTATTTATTTCAAATTTTAGAAATAATAGTAATAAGCAGAGTTAAGAGGTGTCCCTGATGTATCCAATGCATTCGCTTTCAAGATGAACGATGACTCTTAAGTAAGCTGGAGCGTAAGCAGAGGTGAAGAAGAATTTCATTTTACAATTTCGGGTCCATTTTGCCAACCAATCAGCGATTTTGTTTTGGATTTTGTTGATGTACTTAATCACCATAGTAGGCTTGATGAGATTGCAACAACAATTCAGAACTTTACTTATAGGATTAGAGAAGTTACCAAAGTTTCCAGATGCAATCATGTTAACCAGGATGTCACAGTTTGTTTCCAAGTCTATATTGGTGAGATCGTTCTGATGGCAGATTACCATGAGCAGAGATTAAATTTCCATCAATGTTTCTTATAATAATGCTACCACTCGCTTATCCATTGAACAAGGAATAGCCATCAATGTTGACTTTAATTCTATTGGTGATAGGAGGATTTTAATAAATAAGGTGAGGAAGGATGCTAGTGTGGACTCGAGATAAGCATTCAAACTCAGTGGAGGCATTCTTAAAGGGGAACTAATGCTTGCCGGATAAAATGTTAGCCAAATGTAATCCATTAATTATAAAATTAATATAATGAATAGCAAAAGTGGTATCAGATGTTTGATTTTTCATCTTGGATTTATTTCTCAATTGCCAGATAATCCAGAAGATTATGGGAGGCAAAATGGACCACATATGTACTTCTTTCTTGATAGACCAGAGCCAAGATCTAAGAAGGTGAGGAACAGTCATAAATCTACCAATTTTAATTTTGAAAATGGTAGCGTAGTGACTCCAAATGATCCAAGCCAACTTTCACTCAACAAACAAATGCTTAACATTTCCTTAATTGTAAGAAAACTGGCATTTTGAAGCTAAATTTATATGTCTTTTCTGCAGGATATCATCAGTGGGCAGCCAACTATGGAGCATTCTTCAAGTAAGAAAAGAACATTTCCTTGGAGTTATGTTATTCCTCAGCTTGCCAAAAAGTCTTGATCAATTATGCTGGATTCTTATAAAATTCCAAGTGTCTTTGAGTATAAATTTACCATCTTTGGAGATCCTCTAGTGAATAGAGTCAGCTAAATTGTTATATATAACATGCTTGTCTATATTAGCCATGTCTCTTTGGGAAAGAACAAAATTCGGCTTAGGTTTATTCTATCCATTCTGAAGCCAGTAGTTTTTAACATAATCAGAACTAAGACAATGAATAGTAGGATTGTCCTCATTTTTTAGAGTAGGAGTATCTCTGATCCATGCATCAAACCAGAAGTTTATATGACCAGACCCAATAGATCATTTGACATTAGGCTCAACTTTATTTTTTAATGGAGATCAGTCTTTTCTAAATCTTTTAACAATTCTTTGGATTAAAGTCGGACATAAGAGGATGATTGTTTTTGCAATATATACTATGAGTATATCTTGCCCATAATGAATTCTTCTGTCTGAATTTGATCCAGAGGTTATAGGAAGCAGAGTCTTGAATGTCCTTCAGATTTCTGACATTATGACCTCCTTCATAGAATGTTTTACAAATCCTATTCTAGTTACTCCAGTGAATCTTAGATTCTTCTTGACAAGAACCCCAAAGAAAAAAATTAAATATATTATTTATTCTATCAATTATTCCATTAGGAAGAATATTTCTCTGAATCCAGTAACTAAGTATTGTCATTAGAACTGTGTTGATGAGGTTTAGCCTTCCAGCTTAAGAGATCTTCTTGCTATCCCACTATGTGATTCTGGATCTAATGTTATTGATCAATGACTCATAATTTATGGACCAGTTATTGTTGTTAAGTTTGACACCCAGGTCTATAAGAAGGAGATTGTTCCCTCTGAATCATGTATCAGTTGATATAACCATGATTTTATTTATATGAAACTTAGCTGATGTGATGATGGTTGTTTTTTCTTTGTTGATCATCTGAACAGATGAGTCTTGGTAATCATGTAGAAACTTACTAAGAGAGGAAATAACATAGGTTAAACCATTAGTAAATGATAAGAGATCATCAACAAAATCCAACACACGAATACTAAAGTTGTTTTTGGTTTCATATTGAATTGATTTATTATTGTAAAAGAGCAGGTTGAGGCCTCTTATTAGAATTTCCTCAGCAACGATAAAGAGACAAAGAAATTAGGCATCTCTTTGTCTTAAGCCCCTCTTGGTTTTAAAGTAACCAATAAAATTTCCATTGATAAGGATGGATGCTTTCACATTGCTGATGATAGAGTTAATGAGACTAACAATTTTGTTATTGAAGCCAAAGGTTAATATAACTTTCTTAAGGAAGTTGTGGGTCATTCTATCAAAGGCCTTTGCTATCTTAACCTTGATCAGAATGTTCCCAGCCTTAGTACTTTTGTTTGAATCATAAATCAATTCATTAGCTAAGATGATGTTTTCGTGAATAGATCTATTGACCGCATGAGCTCCTTGATTTTTTGGAATTATTTTAGGTAGAAGAATACATATCCTATTACTTAGAATTTTAAATATTTTTTTGTTAAACATTAAGCACAAACTTATACGTCTAAAATCCTTCCAGCTTGAACTATTATTAGTCTTAGGTATTAGATATGAAACTGTGGCTAACACCTCTTGAGGAAGAGAAGATCAATTGAAGAAAGATATGATGGCTTCCTTTATGTCTGCTTTGATGATTCCCCAACATGTAAGGTAGAGTGTGATATTAAAACCATCCAATCCTTTTGCGCTTGATGGATTGAGACCTTTGATTGCATTCAATATTTTCTCTTCATTGGGATCCAACAAAAGGTCAACATTGTCCTGCTCAGTAACAATATTAAGGATATCATTGAATATGTATCTTTTAAGAAGAATAACTTCGGTATAAGGATTAGAGTAAGGATATTCTGTTAAAGTGTTCTTAAAATAAACTTCATTAGATTTATTAATTAAAGCCTCATATGTGATCCAGGTAGAGTCCTCTTTGATTCCATATATTCTATTTCTTCTTCTCCATTTTTTACAAAGTTTTGATAGATTTTGGTATTTGTATCCCCATCTTTTATCCAGTTTGAATAAGTCTTTTGATACCAATAAGTTTCTTCTTGAGCCAAATCTTTTAGGAGATAAGTATTAGCCCTTGACAAGTTGATTCTGTTTTGATCAATATTTTCCTGCATTAGTATGTCTTCCATTTTGTTAACCTCTTGTTCAGCTTAAAACACTTTATTAAACACATTGGCAAAGACAATAGCATTCCAGCCTTTGAGAGCAGATTTTAATCTCTTGAGCTTATTCCTGAACTCGTTGAGAGGGTTGTCTTGCATTTCAATCAGCCAGTTAAATTTAACAAAGGGAAGAAAATCTTCACTTAAACACCACATGTCTAGAAATTTAAAGCAAAATTTCTTATCATGCTTATCATTGGATATAGAGATTAGGAGAGACATATAGTCTAAGCAAGTCTTGGAGAGATTTTTGACAGTGATGTTATAGAAATATTTGATCCAATCATTGTATAGAAGAACCATGTCTACGCACTTTCATTTATCCTTGTTTGTCCAGGTGAACCTGTTCTCAATGTAGCCAACATCCTCAAGCTTGCAAAGGCCAATAGCTTCATTGAAATCGTCTGAATTTTTAGCACAATAGTTAACACAACTTTTTTGCTCAGAAGGATTAACAATAGAATTAAAATCACCAAGAACAATCCATTCTTTTACAGTGTTAGCTATGTCAATGAGAGTAGTCCAAAGAGCTCTTCTGTTAAGTCTTTGACTTTTTCCATAAATAGAGGTAAAGAAAAATAATTGATTAGGATTGTCATATGCTATCTCAACATGAATAAGTTGAGGATGTTCGATCGCTCACAGTGAACCAATATTTCCAAATAAGCCAAATTTTACTAGTGCAGCTAGTGGTATAATGTTGAAGGCCAAATTCTCAGCTAAGGAACTAATCCAATCTGAAGATATTATTGGTTATTGGATAGTAACAATGAAAGATTTCTCCTTAGAAATAATGTTCTTGACTCTCCTCAATGAAGATTTATTAGCAATTCCCTTTATATTCTAACTAAGAACTTTTATCATTATCAGGGTTAGGTTTGTGTTGCTTGGTAGCTCCAAAGAAGGGCTTGTAGATTCGTTTTTCCGTCTGGCTTTTGAATTTAGCTGCTTTAAGTCTTTTGTTGAGTAAATCTTGAAAACTTTCATTTGTTTCTTTCTTTTTCAGGACAGGGGTTAGAGGAAGGCTTCCAAAGTTATTGTGGTTGGGGGCATAGTTTCCAGTATCACGAGAGTCTTTATCATTGTTAGCTCTGTAATCCTCTTCAAGGTTTTCTATAACATCAATAATCTCTTCACTTTTTTAATCAATTTCAGTTAGATGAGTGACAATTAAGTTTTGAGAATGATAATGGCTACTGATTTTATCATTGTCTTGAATATGGCTCACGTTGAATCTTGTACTATTGCTCTCAACCTTTTCTTGGGTATAGCTTGTTCTGAGGCAAAGAAGGTTAGAATATGGCCTTTTGGGTGGGTTAGGTTTTAGATTGTACTGATTACCAAAATCTGTAGAACCTGGATTGATTATAATTTATTGGAGCTTTAGCTTTCGCTACTTTATAACTTCTTTTTGGGATTTAGTTGTAGGATGAAGATTAGAGTCATTTAAAGTTTCTTGAACTTTTTTTGTCTTGACCTATGTGATAGCACTGATCACAGTAAGAAGGCGCATCTTTGTAACCGACGTGAAGCCAACACCCTTCATTAGTTCCAAATCCCACACAAACGTCATGTTGAAGTTTCTTTGTTATGTCCAGTTTTATCAGAGTGTGGCAAGCATTGAATATGCTATGTTCTTTGATGGAATCCAGCATTTTAAAGGCTCTTCAATAGTTTATGCAATTGAGTGTATTATCTCTTCATTATACATATATTCTGGAACCTGTTCAATTCGAATCCATGTAGGAACTATAGGGTTTTCATATTTCGGGTTAAAATGGAAAGACCATTTTGAAACCCTCATAATCATATCTCCAACAGTCCAGATGGATCTTAACCAAAGCTTACATATATATTCCTTTATATAGAATTCTAATATAATATGCATATAATCCCAGTTACTGACATTGACTTCTCTTGTGAATTTTCTTGATTCAATAAACTGGTTTAGATTTTGTCTCTTTGGTATTTCTTGAGAAAATTGGCTATCGGTTTGAATTTAAAACTGTTTTCATGATGTTTTTTGTTTCTTTGTTAAATTGCAGGGAAATATGGGAAGATAGATGTTTCATCAAGATGGTTTAAAGATCTTCAATTTTATCAATAGGTTTTAATTTCTTAAACACATCAATGTATTTTTTGGGGAGAAGAACTGGCTTGTGGAGAACTGAATTTTCTCTTGTGTACAAATCTGTTTCTAGCATTGATCAGGTAGGCACGAAAAAAGAACGAAGCAGACTAAAAAAGTAAGAAACGGGCTTCAGGATACAAAAGAGGATGAGATCAGTAGCGTTGAAGAATAAGCTTCAACAATACAAAAGAGGATGATGATGGGAAATGGACTCTTAGAGATCAAGAATGGCCCTATGTTTCTTGGAGAAAATGATAGAGGCGACTCTCATTTCTTTCAAATCTGGTTCGTAGTCATTTAATTTCTTTTAACATATATTAAAAAATATCATGATTTTTTTTAGAAAAACATAATGAATTCGGTTGGTAAAGAATTAATAAAATATACAACAAATTTAATACCCATTAATAGAAAATAAAATAAATGAATTTATTATTATTAGGATCTAAAACAATTGTTTTAGCTAAATGTCTAACCCTTTGAACAAAAGGATCTTTATTTGTGAAGAACAAAACATAATTAAAGAAGAAACGTATCTTTTTTTATATATCCATCTACCAAAATCAGGAAACAATATCACAATATCATAAAGACAGATTTTTTTTTTGGTCATAAAGACAGATTGTAAGTAAGTAAACACTAAAACAAAACATTTGAATTGACGAATATATTAAAATATGGACGTGTGGCTGTGTGATTAATTGACGAATAAATTAAAACATGGGTGTGTTAGCGTCCTGTCCATATTAGATCCATTTTATAATATATTTTTTTATCTTTTTATGATTATATATATTTGGATGGTAAGTGTGTGTGAGATAGATAAAAAAACAATTTTCAGAAATACAAATATAAAGAGTATTTTTTTGAGTTTCGGTTCTCGATTCTGGTGAGTTTCGGTTTGTTAAAATTTTGACATCGTGTTTGGAATAATTTGGAATTCAATCTTACCGGTTGGATTGTGATTTGGTGCTACAGATCGGGAGAAATCACTGCTGCAACAAAGCAATAGTTTTTTGTAATATTTTTTTTGTGCTTCTCTTTTGTTATCTATTATTCCTTGTAATTGCTGGTGGGTTTGTATTTGTGAGATTGATTAAGGTTCAATTGAACCCTCAACTCATTATAATAATAGAAGTGTTCAATGTGGACTCCTAATCAGTCGCGTGGTTTTTTATTCTTCACATTGAAAGGGGTTTTCCAAGTATAAATCTTGTGTGTTGATTTTTTGTTTCCACTGATTGTTTACTGTTTTTTGGGACCTATAGTTGGTATCGGAGCTATTGGTTTGTTTATCTATATGGATTGTAGTGATGGTACTCCGTGATTAAGTTAACATCAACAATCTATTATATCTAGAGACCGATGATGGAATATATGTTATACCGCAAGGATTTGTTTGATCCAATTGAGTCGGTTAAAGATGTTGATGGTAACTTTTTTAAACCGGTAAAACCGCAAGACACACACAAAAAAATTGGGAGGAGTTGAAAAGAAAGGATTTGTGAAGTACTCGACAATGGGCTTATCTGACCCGTATGATCTTTAGAAAAAAAATGTAAGATCTTTTTGAAGGAAATACCGTTCAAAACATAGTTTTTTTTAAAAAAAAGACTTGTTAATATGAAGTTAAAAAATGACAGTTGGGAGACCTTGGTTGTGATTAACAGTAACTCTGCTCCATATGGTTTTTTATTTTTAAAATTTATTAAATAAAGCATGTTCAATGAAGATATTAGAAGAAAATGTGATTTGACTATTCATAAGCTCTTGTAGTTGAGAATAGAGGAAGAGGAAAAAATAGAGGTTCCAAATTTCGTGGTAACTCAAAGGTAATATCTAAGTTCAGAGATTGGAAAGAGGTTAGGACATGCAACTATTGTGGCAAGCTTGGTTATATATATATATATATATATATATATATATATATATATATATATAAGTTTTGCAATCAATGAAAGAAAGAAAAAGGTAACAACCTAGATTCACAACATGAAGGTGATAATAAATTTTTTGCAATTTTTGCTTCTATTAGTAATGATGATGCATCATTAATTTGTGCTATTAATGAGTGCTATCATGTTGGTGGTTCAGATTCAGAGTGGCTTGTAGATATATGTGCTTCATATCATTGTGTTCGTAATAGGGAATATTTTTTGAACTAAAAAATGATAATTTTGGTAGTGTCATGGGAAATTACACTAAAGGATGTGCGACATATTCCCGATCTACGTCTAAATTGTTTATCTGTAAATGTCCTTGATCAAGAAGGATTCCGTCACATTTTTGGTGATGGTAAATGGAAGTTGTTTAGAGTTTAATGATAGTAGTTCGAGGTGACTTGTGTTGCTCTTTGTATAAGACATATTTAGGTATATGTTTAGGTGAGCTGAATGCAACTAAGAAAAAGAATTCTCATAATTTGTGGCATCAAAGACAAGGATGCATGAGTGACAAGAAGATGAAGACCTTGGCAAGTAACTCACTCATTCCTATTGATAAATCTATTAATATTGACACATGCGACTATTGTTTGGTAAGAAAACAACATAGAGCTTCACTTTTTACAAACTCCACAAGCTTGAGTTAGTATGCTCTGGCGTTTATGGTCCAATAGAAGTGAAGTCTATTGGAGGTAACAATTATTTTTTATATTTATTGATGATGTTATTCGAAATAACTTGGGAATACATGTTACAGACAAAATGCCAAGTATTCGATATTTTTTAGAAATTTCATGTCATGGTAGAAAGAGAGACATGAAAAAGTTGAAATGTTTTCAATCTGATAATGGTGGTGAGTATATTTATAATGAGTTCAAAAACTAGAACTCATGTTATGGTATTAGATATGTAAGGACAACACCAAGTATACCACAACACAATAGAGTTTCAGAGAGAATGAATCGGAGCATTGTAGAGAATGTGAGATGTATGCAAAAAATGTATAAGCTTCCTAAGACATTTTGGGCGGAAGCCGTTAATTGTGTTTTGTAAATGATTAATAAGCTTCATCAACAACTTTTGATTTTGATATTCTTGAGAGAGTATGAAAAGAAAAAGGATCCTACATATTCACATTTCAGAGTTTTTTTATGCAAGACATACATGCATGTTCCAAAAGAACATAGATACAAACTTCATTACAAACTAATCTTTGTGTTTTTGTTGGATATGATGATGAAGAGTATGGTTTCAGACTCTATGATCCTGAGAAGAAGAAAGTAATGAGAAGTAGAAATGTGTTATTCTTTAAGCACGAGAAGGGTACAGATCTTTTGAGTACAAGGTTAACTTCTACTTTTGATGTATCTTTTTAATACCACTAATGATATTTATTCTTCTATTTTTCCTTATGTAAATCAGCCAACAAATGATAATGTTGAGATGGTTCCTAATGATATCGAGGATGTTCCATCTAATGTTGATTTACAAGATCATATTGTTGTTGATGATTATGATGAGACCTTACTTGATGATGAAGTAGATGAGCATGGGGAGTAACTTATCCCTCGTGTGGAGGATATACAGGTTCGAAAGTCAACTAGAAAGAGCAAACCTTCAACAAAGTATCCAAGCTCAGAGTTTATTCTAGTCATCGAAGATGGTGAGCCATAAAATTATCAAGAAGTGTTATCTTATGAGGAAAAAAAACCTTGGCTTGAGGTTATGAGGGAAGAGACGAATTCCTTAAAAAATAATTAAACGTGTAAACTAGTGAAACCTCATAATGGAAAAAAAGTTCTAAAAAAATAGATCGGTTTTCAAGAATAAAAAAGATGGTGAGAAAATTGTCAAGCGACAAGCTAGACTTGTGCTAAAAGGATGCAACCAGAAAAATGACATTGATTTTGATGAGATAGTTTCTCATGCTGTCAAGATAACTTCTATTAGAACTGTATTGGGTTTAACTGCAAGTCTAAATCTTGAGTTGGAACAACTAGATGTAAAAACAACATTTTTAAATGGTGACTTGCATGAAGAAATCTACATGGAGTAACCTGAAAGCTTTAAAGAAAAAGGAAAAAAGAATTCTCTGTAAGCTGAAGAAGAGTCTTTGTGGGCTTAAACAAGTGCCAAAGTAGTGGTATATGAAATTTGACTCGTTTATGACAAGTAATGGTTACAATCGAACCCATGCCGATCTTTGTGTCTATTTCAGAGAGTTCCCTGCAGGTAAGTCCATCATACTTATTTTATATGTAGATGATATGTTGATAGTTGGATAAGATGCTGAAATGATTATCAGTTTGAAGAAAGATTTAGCCAAATCATTTGACATAAAAGATTTGAGTCCAACAAAGCAAATATTAGGCATGAAGATTACTCGTTATAGAAAAGTTAGAAAGTTATGATCACACGTTGAACAGTTTAATATAAAAAATGGCAAGCCAATTAATACACCATTAGCTACACACTTCAAGTTGAGCAAGGAAGCGTGTCCTACAATAGAGAAAGAGAAAGAATGTGTGTCATTTATTTCTTATTCTTCTGTTATCAGTTCTTTGATGTATGATATGGTGTGTACAAGACCATATATTGCATACGCTGTCGATTAAGTCACCAGGTCTTTATCAAATCCGGGTAAAATTTATTGGAAAGTAGTGAAGTAGATATTATATACTTGTGAGGTACCTCTACTTTGAGTTTGTGTTATGGAGGTGGAAAATTTATACTTGAAGGACATACAAATGCTGACATGGCTGGTGATCTTAATAATCACATATCTACCTCAGGCTATGTGTTTATATTTTCAGGGGGAGTCATTTCAATCCAAGCTACAAAAATATGCAGCATTGTCAACTACTGAGGCATAATATATTGCAACAGTAAAAGCAATCAAATAGATACTTTGGCTTCAGAGGTTCCTTTAAGATTTGAGGTTGAATCAAGAAGACTACGTGGTATTTTTTGAAAATCAGACTTCTATGGATTTACAAATACATAGAGTATTTTTTTACTTTCGATTTTGGTGAGTGTCGTAACTGAAAATAGGTTTGATCGATGGACAAACAGTGTCGGTTTTCGCTGAAATTTTAACGTGTTTCGGACATCTTGGGCTTCAATCTGGGTTGGATTGTGATTTGATGCTAAAAAGTAAGAGAAATTACTACTGCAACACAAACGTAGTTTTTTGTGATATTTTTCTTTTGTGCTTTTTTTATCTATTATTCTTTGTAATTGTTGATGGGTTTGTATTTGTGATATTGATTAAGATTGACTTCTACCTCAACTTATTATAATAATAGAAGCGTCTAAATTGGACTCATAACCTAATGTTTGTGGTCTACATGACATCCCGTGCCACAACGATGCATCGTCTTTTGTTGCGATTCTAACTAAAAAAACCCACTATTTTTTTTTATATTTTGTCAAAAACAAAAAATCCTAATTTCTAAATTTCATAAATTTAATCACAAACTTGATTTACTTAAACCCGTTATAAATTGCGACATGTGGATTGTTGGAGTTTGGAAATGATCTGAGCTGAAGAACTGGAAAAGTACACAAATGAAAAATGAAAATTTAAAATTGGTAAAAGTTTTTTTTTTTTTATAAAAATTATAAATATTTTTGTATAATCCAATAAAAAAGTATTTTTGTTTAAATAAACAAATTCAAAAAATTTAAAAATTTAAAAAAAAAAAACTAATATTGGGTCGATATACTAATTTTGGATAAAAGTAACATGAGCTTTCCCGAAAAAAAAATTCAAACCGAAGCCTAAGAAACTACCACCACCGGAGCCTAAGAAACCGAAGACTATCAATGTTCAAGCTTAAGTTTGCAGGATTCTAAGTATTCTATCAATCAAATTGGTAGATTTAGTGTTCTTGAGTTTGTTTCTGTTACGAATTTCTTAATTGGTTGTCGGATTTAATCATCTCACAAAAGACCACATTTGAATTTGAACAATTTGAATTTATGAACAATTTGAGTTTAAGAGAATACGCGATAAGAACATGGCTATAATTTAGCATTAGATTTGTTTAACAGCACGGGCCAACAAAATCAATCGCCGACATGGAAAGATTTCGCCTATAGATTTTGGTTTCGTCTGCAAGCAAATTATGTGGTGAACCGACAGCACTCTTCATGGAGAATTTGATATGTTACTACTCGGTGAAATGTGTCAAAAAAGAGTTCAAAATGTGGTCGTGGCTGCCACACCTGCTTGCAGAGACATGTAGCGTGCCTTTAGAGTCGGCCAGAGGTAGTGGTGTCAAACGGGTTGAACCAGCACCAACCCGCACCGTTTAAATCAGAACCACGGGTTGTAGTCCTGGCGGGTTGCGGTCCTGTCAGGTTGCGGTTCTGGCGGGTTGCGGTCCTGTTAGGTTGCGGTTCTGGCGGGTTGCTCTTATGCGGTCCTGACGGTCTGGCGGTCCTGCCAGGTTGCAGTCTTAATGGGCCAGTTTCACAGTTAAACCGTGAGTTCAAACCACCAGACGAACCATTTAAGAGCCGTTTACCAGTTCAAACCATCAGCCAAACCATTTAAGAACCGTTTATCAGAATATTTTATAATGTTAGATATGTACCATATACACGAGTTAATTATTCTATTTCATGTATTTTAATTTAAATATGTTATCATTTTAATCGAAATTTTATAATCATCAATTACATTTTAAAAAAATAATTGTAATTTGATTTTGATACGTTTGAATAATATATTACTATTAAATAATATATACCTATTAGACATATAATTGTATTAAAATTTTAAATTATTAGGTGATTCTTTAGATTCTTTCAAGCTTGAAGTGTTTATGGTTAGATGAATTATATAGTTTATTGTATTTTCGAACTATTCAATATTAAAAGTTTATATGTATAAACATAAATTACTTGTAAGTTGTAAAGAACAAAATAAAAATTGAAAGCTAGGTAAGTGATTTAAATAACATTTAATAAAAAATAGAAGCAAAACAAACAATTCATTAAAAATAAAAACCAAACAAGTAATATAGTTGTTCAATCAAATAAAAAAGATAAATCACATTTTTATACCGTTGGATTATTCGAACTCCAAAACTTCTACCAAAAATACCACACTTACCCGGACACCAGACTTCCTATCTCAAAGCAAATCAGAGTTGCCTCCCGAATAATATATTTATAAATATTATTATATATAATGACATTTATTTATTTTTTAAAATTATAAAATAAAAATGAATTTAATTTTAATGAAATAAAAAAAATTATATAAGTTTTTTTATAACACATTTAATTTTAACTAAGTCATTAGGATAAAGTTTGAATATTATAAAAGTAGAAGTACACAGTTAAATTTCTCAAAATTTTGGTCTGGGTTTTGTTTTTCATTTTTTTTGTCTTTTTTTTCTCAACCAAAAAATATTGATACTTGCTAGTTGCTACTTTGTGAATCGTGATAATTAATTAAATTAGATTAGAGCAGGTACACAGTACATTTACGATCTCTAATAAATGACGAGACAGCGATTTTAATGAAATCCATACTTAATAAATCCAACGGCTAGTTCGAAGCGTGTGAGCTATAAAATCCAGCATGTGAGACATCTGCGCCACAAAAGAGCATGTAGTGCAAAAACAAATCCAAAAACAAATCCAACGGCTAGTTCAAACGAACTAGCCGTTGGTCATCCGGGGCATCCAGGCGAACCGTCCGGATGCCCCAGTTACAAATCGGACCATCCGGACAGATCTACGGATGGTCCGAATTTCCGGTCCGGGCGTCCGGAGATTACGTCCGGACCATCCGGGTGGTTCAAAAAAAAAAAAAAAATCGTTTTTTTTTAGTTTTTTTTTTTGGGTCTCCTCTATTTATAGAGGAGACTCCAGATCCACACTCATAAATTCATATACTCCTCTCTACATCTCTCTAAATCTCTCCACTCGTTCCAAATATTCTAGAAAACTCAAATTTCTTATTTTACATATTGTAGTCCTACTTTCGGAATTGTTTGATTTTTTTTTTCGCAAATTGTTTCTATTTGATAAAAACACTTAAATAACGTTGGGATAACATTATAATAGCTCAATTAAGAGCTTCGTATAATTTATCAAGTTATTTAATTGTTATAGTAATTTAAATTAGTTCTTTTAATTCTAATTTTATTAGTTGTTGTTAGTTGTTATTGCGTGTTGTTAGTTGTTATTGCTTGTATTAGTTGGTATTAGTCTAAATTTAGTTTTTATTATTTGCGATATTAATTAGTTTCGATTAGTATTTTATTGCATATTTAAAAAAAAACGTTGTTTTAAGTTTTAAAATGCCTATAAATCGTAGACTTACTAATGCTCACCAATCCGCTAATTTTCACTTGTAATGAATGATGTTTGTGATAACCAAAACAAATTAATACTGACAAAAATGTAATAATAATTTTATAATCATTATTAAAATTACAATAATAAAATTCAAAATTTAATATTAAAATTATAACAATATAACTTGTAATCTTTTACCATGATAAAATATGATTTTGGTTTAAAAAATAATAAATAAAATTTGTAATATTTAAAACCAAATCACAATAATAATATTCAAAATGTAATATTAAAATTATAACAATATAACTTAAAAATAATAAATAACACTTGTAATATTTAAAACCAAATCACAATAATAAAATTTAAAATGTAATATTAAAATTATAACAATATAACTTAAAAATAATAAATAACACTTGTAATATTTAAAACCAAATCACAATAATAAAATTCAAAATGTAATATTAAAATTATAACAATATAACTTAAAAATAATAAATAACACTGGTAATATTTAAAACCTAATCACAATAATAAAATTCAAAATGTCATATTAAAATTATAACAATATAACCTAAAAATAGTAAATAACACTTGTAATATTTAAAACAAATCACAATAATAAAATTTAAAATGTAATATTAAAATTATAACAATATAACTTGTAATATTTTTGCATGATAAAATATGATTTTGGTTTAAAAAATAATATATAACACTTGTAATATTCAAAACCAAATCACAATAATAAAATTCAAAATGTAATATTAAAAGTATAACCATAGAATTTGTAATATTTTAACATGATAAGATATAGTTTTGGTTTGTATTAGATCTAAAAACATAATAATAATAATATTCAAAATGTGATAATAACATAAGTAATATTTAAAATTTTGGACTATATAATAATTACAACACTTAAAATATTAATAACTAAAACAAATTAATATTAACAAAAATGTAATAATAAATCTATAATAATATACAATATCTCAATATTTTTTAAATATAACATTTTAGTTATAAAATAAATAAAATCAGCATAATATTTACCAATAAACCGCCGGTTTTTTACAAATAAACCGTGGTTTCGCAGTCCTGCCAGGTTGCAGTCCTGCCGGGTTGCAGTCCTGCCGGGTTGCAGTCCTGCCAGATTGCGGTCCTGGCGGGTTGCTCCTTATGCGGTCCTGGCGGGTTGCAGTCTTAATGAGTCAGTTTCGCAGGTAAACCGTCAGTTCTTAAACAGGTTGTCAGCTTTGAACCGTAGTTCCTGAACCATTAGACACCTCTAGCTAGAGGGACGTACCATGATGGTGGCTTTGGCAGTGCTACCATCTCTTTTTGGATTTTAGTGCTACCATCTTTAGTAGGAATGGTGAAAAGATCCATTCGCGGTATCGTTAATGGTGGTGGCGCGGTTTATGCAGATACCAGATATTATATTATATCAAAACGATTTCCTTTTATTGTGTTTCTTTTATATAAATACGGTTAATGACTGCGGAAAAAAGAATTACCGTCTTCATACAAATATAATAGTAAGACATTTTATAGACGTGTGACCAATACTTATGACTAATTATGATTTTTATTCTTATTTCTAATAAATTAGCAAATTTTGTAGTGGTATTAAGAGGTAAAATCGTGATTCCGGAAATCTTATCTCTAATTAGAGTTTAAGCTGGTATCTTTAACAGTTTAAGAGATACGTATATTAGATTCGAAGCCAAAATAGTGATCCCAATCTAATCATATATTCTACGGCTTGCCTCGCTCGTGCATAACACGTTTTTTATCGCTATTAAGAAAAACATGGTCTTGTTGGGCCTTACCCAAGGGCCGCAAAAACTTATTAATTGCGGTAGAATACGGCCTCCTTCCCTTTAATATGCGGTTTTATTATTATATTTCTTTAATAAAAAGTAGCCGAGTACTTTTGTGTTTAAAGGGTCATGAGTTTGAGTTCCTCTGCATACACTTTCTCGGCTGAGTCTGTCACGTTGTGTGGTTTGCAGGCTATTGCGTCAAACTGAAGGTTTACCTTGTGTGCATTCATTGCACTCTGAATAGCGGCGACATGTTCTTTCTGAAAAATAAAAATAAAAATCTGCAGACGTTAAAAAATATAATAATTATTTTTTGTTATAATATTTTTAAAACAAATAAATTCAATTAATAAAAAATAAATTATATTAACATATCGAGACGACATTAGTTAGAGTAAGCTTTGTATCATATGTTGGTCATCTTCAACGTTTATATGGTTTTTATTTTTAATATTTTAAGTGTTTTTATTTTTGGTCATTTTTTCATAAAATTAAAGCTAAATATACTTTTATAATCTTACTTTTTTATATTTTACGTAAAAATAACATCTACTTTCGAGACCGGTCATCAGAATTAATTGATGTTTTTTCCATCTATAATTTCAGGATTATTTTTAACTTTTTTAGAAATTAGTTTTTTTTATCTTCAATAAATTTAAAACTTAAACTTAATATAAATAGGTGTTGTGAGTAGTTTGAGTGACATTTTTCGGTTTTGATTCATTATTTTATTTTTCGATTACTTAATATTGTTTGACTTAGATTTTTTGAAAATTAGGTTTTTTGGGTTTTAGTTTCAAAAGTTTATAAATATGGTTTGGGTTCAAAACCTTATCTTTGTTTTACAAAATCTTGCATCAACAATGAAAACAACACAATTAAATTAAAAAAAAAAACAAGATTTCCCTCGGATACAGAAATATATTAATCAAAGAATGGATACATTTTCTCCAACAACAAAAAGAAAATATGCCAACCTATTTAAACCAGCTCAATCGAACCAGAACTTCAATCCATAAATAATCAATCACAAAAGACCACATCTCGCTTCAGTTCTCTAAGCATGCCAAATAAACTCTTATGACAAAACTAAATTTACCTTAATTGGTAAATTTGCTATGGGTATTCCTAAAAGATCACTTCTAACAAGATTCTTGAGTGATCGAAAATTTGCAGATGCTTATATCTGAGACTGGGTTTCTCACCATATAGGTATGAAGTTATCTCTTAAGGAAGATATCAACAAGATTTAGTCAAAAAGTGTATGGACTATTGACCATTCTGTCATGAGGGTTTTGAAATGGACGCCAACATTCAATACCAAAAGCGAAAGCCCAATAACCCCTGTTTGGATTAAGCTTTTAAGAATTTCTAAAAAAATATGTTTAACGAAGGAATGATTGAAACAATAGCATTAACTATAGGTATCCCTATCAAGTTTTGGATGCCAGAGCGAAATAGAGCATTATATAATGCGTGTTATATCTGGCTCGAGATGGATGTTACTGTGGGTGGGTTTCGGTGAGAATGAGGTATGCTGGATTGATGTTAGCTACAAGAGCATCCCTCTTTACTATCAGTCTTGCAAACATATAGGCCACAATATAGACAACTGCAAAAAGCTTAATACAACCATTCAAAACAAGAAGGAAATAAAAGACCCTGAGATGGAAACAAAAAAAAACTTACAAGAATAAATTCATTGATTGTTGTTCCACATGATGCTTCCGAGAATCAAATTATGAAGAAAACAATAAGTCTCAGGAACATGCAAAGACAAATGATAAGGTTTTAAATAAAATCATTAATAAGAAGATCGAAAATGGGGATTAAAGTCTGAAGATCAGTAACGAAAATCAAGCTATGAGAGAGGAAATGAACAATAATAATAATAATAAAGATGAGATCATAGATGTCATTAAATCATTAAATAATGACTATGATTTATCTTTATCTATTCAATCTAACAACAACTCTACTGGAAATCATACTCCAAATCAAAAAAATATTGGAAGTTGCCCTATAACTCCTATCCGAAAGAAGAAAAATATAGATACCAACTTTCAAAAAATTCTTAATATGAAGCTGAAACATGCAAGAAATAAAAAGAAAAAGCTATATGTCATCATCAAGTCTTTACAGTTCGCATAGCCTAGAAGATCTACTCTCATAAGTCCCCATGATCAACATCCTAAATTGGGATATCCCTGGGATCGACAACAAGTCTTCTGTTCGCAGGCTGAATTCTACTATTCGTAAAGACAACATCAGACTTCTCATAATTCAAGAACATATAATTAACATTAATTGTCAAGCATTTATTGCTAATAAGAATGGATCGACTACTTCTCAACCACTAAGAGCTTTAACTGCATCACTCTCATTACTACTTATAAAACACAAGGTTACGTAAGCAGATTAAAATGAATCATGATGCAAAAAGTAGCAACTAATGATTGAAGATTCAAGTAGATCTATTCAAGAATTAGTTGAAAATCTTACCCGAGATATAATTTGAGTACGATCTATTAGATAACAAGTTATGTCAAATGGTTCTAAGATTCAAATCAAAAGAATATATTGTTATTTGGCATCTTATTTTTCCCGAACAACTATCGATTTTGTCTTCATAATAGAAAAAACTATTAAATTAAAAGTAATGAGTTGGTAAGATCCATTTTTCCGACGAGAAAAGCTTCTTAGCATCTGAAGCAGTTAAATCGTTATTTATAGCTTATAAAAAGGTGCTCTTAAGCTCGTCTTCAATTAAAAAATCAAGTTAAAGAAAGAAGTTAGGATAATAGCTCGGGTAGCTATGAGGGAAGACGTCACTGGAATGGAATCCATAGAAATTGGAGTCGAAGTCTCGCTATGATTGAGACATAATGCAAGACTCATTTTAGTAAATTTTTCTTAAAAGTAACCCAAAAAATGGGCATATATTTGATTTGAACCGGTGAGTAGCAGGGCTACTTGTCCATGTATCATTTTTAAATTACATATTGTAATTCACATTCTAATAAAAGTATTTTTCTTGTTTTAAAAAAAATAGATTGAATTGAATAAGAAAAAAAATGTTAGAATAAAAATTGGATTGAATAAGAAAATAATATGTATTCTTACAAAATAAAGGTAAAATAACCTGGTATCGTGAATTTGAAATTAAATAAAAAATAAAAAGTAAAAAAAAATGTAATTAGATTTTGAAAAAATAGAATGAAATAAGTAGATAAATCTTATAGAAAAAGTGACTTTCCTAATACATATATACTTTAAAGTCACATACTATAGAAGAAAACGGAAGGAATACCAAAAATGGTTTTTTCGTAGTTGATTTGATCACATAAAATGGAAAACAATTTATTATGTTAATCATTTTTTTGGTTTTAGTCTATTAAGTCTCGTTTAAAAACTTAATAATATACATCACGTTGTCAAATTGATTTTGTTTTCTAAATTAGAAAGATTATATCTGCACATGTCAATATGCTCGTGGCGGTAATCGGTAAGTCTCCGCGATAGACGACCTCTTACGCTATTGGCAGTAGCAGACTAGCAGTGCTGTTGGAGGTTTCGGAGAATTAGGAGCCGAATCGGAAAAGTAAGATCGAGATACGAATTTTATTTTAAAACTGAAATCGATAAAGAAAGATAAAAGCCGTTCGGATCCGAACCAATAAAATTGATGGTTCGGTTCAAAATCGATTCGGAAAATCGATAAATCGGTAAACCGATTTTGAACCGAACCAATAAAATCCATAAAATAATAGAACCGATAAAATCGTTAAAGGCGAATGGTTTTATATATATATATATATATATATATATATATATATATATATATATATATATATATATATATATATATATATATAAAAGACTTACCATTTAAAACTCATCCAACAAACCTATTACGGACAAAGGTTTGAAAAAAATCAGAAGATTTTATATATAAAATACCCTTCTATATAAAATCTAACAAACAATTTGATCCATCTTTTTTATTCTTTTTTTAATTTAAAATTTTAAAGGTTCATATTTTTTAAACCGTAATTCGAAAAAAATTCAAAAATATCATTGGTTTTGTTTTTTAAGACGAACAAAACTAGTACCACTCATGATATGTTTTGAATTTTTTTAAAAAAGTATCCACATGTTTCTCATCTATCATAGTGAGCTGATTTCGCATCTACCAGTACAAAATTTAAACACGTTTCACATATAATAAAACAAAAAAAGTTTTGCATCTAGTAAAACAAATAAAGTTTCGCATCTTCTATGTTTACACTATAAATTCAAAAATTTAAATTTCGGTATCTTTTAATCCGTAACTTGAAAAAGAAAATCGAAAATATGGTTGGTTTTTGTTTTTTTTAAGATGAACAAAACTAGTACCACTCTTGATGTGTTTTGATTTTTTTTTTAAATATTTATTTTACACAGGTTTCTCATCTATCATAGTGGACTGGTTTCACATCTAGCAGTACAAAATTTAAACATGTTTCACATTATGTGGTTTCATGTCTAGCATATATCATAGTAGGCTCGTTTCACATCTAGCATCTATCATAATGGCCTGAATTCGCATCTTCTTTGTTTACACTAAATTTAAAAAAAAATTAAAAGTCTGTACCTTTTAAACCGTAACTCGAAAACAAATCTGAAAATATCATTGGTTTTATTTTTTAAGACGAACAAAACTAATATCACTCATGATATGTTTTGATTTATATATATACATGTTTTTCATCTAAAGGTATTTAGGATATTATTGAATCTTGGATAATATGGATCTTTCTCAAAACTACATAAAAATATGAGTCTCAAGTTGATAATAATATTGTTTTTGGAACTCAACCCTTTTATATATAATATTATCAAAATTATCATATAAAAACTAATTAAAAATATCAAAATTTGACTTTTAAATATTATTTTTTATATGATTTATTTAAATAAAAATATAAAAATAAATAAAATAAAATTACCAACCGATTATATAAAAATTCATTGTAAAATGTAAATATAAATTATTAAGAATTGACTTTAAAATTAAGTATAAATAAATATATTATATAATTTATATAAACATATTATATAATTTATACGATTGAAAAAGGAAAAAAAGATTATTTTATTGGAAAATTTTGATTTTGTTAAAATTAAAAGTTTAACATAAATGATAATGATGCCTCTAACATATTCTAGAGCATATCCGACTCAGTCCGTTTTGGTTTTACACTAGTTGGTCTCTTTCATACCTCAAAAGAGTTTCACGCGGAGCAGGTTCAAATGCCCTTTTCAATTTTATCAAGTGAGATCATAAATTTACTATCTAAATAGATGATAGAACAACCGATCTCATAACTAATTACAAGTGCAGCATACAAGATGTAGGGCCTGCTCACTTCTCTCTCTCACATTTATTAGTGTGGGCCCTACCTCTTGGTTACTTACAAGAAACAACTAAGCATTAAATAAAGAGTGACTTACAAGCAACCTCCTTTCATTTAATGCAAGTGGGTTTCTTGCAAGTAACCATTAACTTCTTTTGGAAGCATAAGTGACTTCTTTTGTAAGCCTTGTTTTGCTATAAATAGGACCATGAGTTGGTCTTGGAGAGCCATCACTTAAAGCACTTGAAAGAAATATTCTAGAGTGCAATATTGTGTGTGACACATTTTAGAGAGAAACACTTTGAGTGAGAGAGAAATACGGGTAGTGTTTAGGAGAATTTGTTTGAGTAATCTGTGAGATTACTATTCTCTTTTGGTATAATATTTGGGGTGAGAAAAGTGAGTGTATAACTCTTGAGTGTATGGAGTGAGACTCCAATCCTTGTAATATTTTTGAGTTATAGTGATTCTTATTTTTCTCCCGTGGACGTAGGCAAATTAGCCGAACCACGTTAAATTATTTTTCTCTTGTTTGTTCTAATTTCCGCATTCGTGGGATTATTTTTCCCAACAACTGGTATCAGAGCACTGGTTGCAGTTCCATATCCTCCTTCAGCGTACACAAATGGAGGAACGTACGAATATTGGTGGCAATTCCATGATCATACTCACGGAAACAAATTATTCCATTTGGAAAACCATGATGGAAGATTTGTTGTATTGTAAAGACTTGTTTGATCCTATTGAACTAAAAGGGGTCAAACAAGATGCAACAAGTGAAGCAGATTGGAAGAAACTCAACCGTAAAGCTGTTAGTGTGATTCGACAGTGGGTTGAAACAAGGGAAATTCGCGACACCGCAAACGAAACTAATGCTTTCAAATTATGAAAGCATTTAGAAGAAATGTATGAGCCCAAAAATGCTCAAAATAAAGCTTTCATCATAAGGAGACTCGTGAACCTGAAACTTTATGATGGGCAAAGTGTATCTGACCACTTGGCGAAATTTGACGAGATTCTCGACAATTTGACGAACATGGAGCTGGCCCTAGCTGAAGAAATTCAAGCGTTGATTTTGTTAAGTTCTTTGCCGGATAGCTGGGAAACACTTGTGGTATCTCTTAGCAATTCAGCACCACAAGGAAAGGTGACGTTAAGCATGGTAAAGGAAAGTATCAACGGAGAAGGCAAAAGAAGAGCGGAGCAAAGCTCTTTCAGCCACCCTCAAGGACAAGCACTAGTCACGGAGAGAGGAAGAACTAGAAACAAACATTTCTCCAGAGACAGGAGAAACAAAAGCAAGTTCAGAGGCAGATCAAAGTCAAGAGGCGACTTCACTTGCAACTACTGTCATAAACCTGGACATTTCAAAAAGGATTGTTGGAAGCTGAGAGAAAAGGAGGCTAAGGAAAATAATGAAGACAATAGAGGAAATGCAGCTGTCATATCCAACGATGGTGAGACATACCTAATTTTTGACGATGGACGTGTCAACCTCGCATGCCAAGACACATGGATGATTGATTCTGGAGCATCATTCCATGTAACAGCCGATAGAAGTCTTTTGACCACTTACACAAGTGGTGAGTTTGGTTTTGTCAAGATGGGAAATGAGGCAAGATGTGAAATTGTTGGTCGAGGCGATGCAACACTGGAAACTAGCAGCGGTTGCAAGCTGTTATTAAAAGATGTTCGACATGTTCGAGACATCCGTATCAATTTGATCTCTACTGGTCAACTTGACGATATGGGATACGAAAACACATTTGGAAATGTAGTTTGGAAGCTTAAGAAAGGAAATCTGGTCGTGGCCAGAGGTAAGAAGATTGATCGTTTGCATTATATGCAAACAAAACAATCAAGTGGAGTAGAAGCGAATTCGATCAAGTATGAAGACTCGGCGAATTTATGGCACGCCAGACTTGGTCATATGAGTTAGAAGGGACTCACGAAAGAAAATCTTCTACCGAATCTTCCAAATATTCCTTTAAAGCAATGCACTCATTGTTTGGCAGGAAAACAACACAGAATCGTATTTCGAGCAGGACGACCACATAGAAAGAATAATATTCTTGATCTAATACATACAGATGTATGTTCTATGGGTGACAAAAGTATCGGCGGATCATTATACTTTGTCACATTCATTTACGATCATTCCAGAAAGGTGTGGGCTTATCCTTTGAAGACCAAAGATCAAGTGTTAGAAGTATTCAAGAAGTTTCATGCCAACGTTGAAAGGCAAACTGGAAAACTTTTGAAATGTATTCGCTCCGACAATGGTGGTGAATACATTGGACCATTTGAAGAATATTGTAGAGTTCATGGTATCAGGCTTGAGAGATCGGTACCCAAGACCCCGCAACATAATGGTGTTGCAGAAAGAATGAATAGAACCATTTGTAACAAGATCGTGTGCATGCTCTCCCATTCAAGATTGTCAAAGTCCTTCTGGGGTGAAGCATTGATGACGGCGGCAGATCTTGTCAACTTATTCCCTTCAGTTCCTTTAGATGGTGCAATTGCCGAAAGAATATGGACCGGGAAAGACATAAGTTACAAACACTTGAAGGTGTTTGGTTGTAAGGCGTTCGTACATGTCCCTCGAGATGAAAGATCCAAGCTGGATGAGAAAACCAAAGAATGCATATTTCTTGGTTACAGACATGATGAGTTTGGTTATAGACTTTGGAATCCAAGAAGTAGAAAAGTTGTTCGAAGTAGAGATGTTGTGTTCTTTGAAGACCAAACTCTTGGAGATATGAAGAACGACGAGAATGCAAAATCAGATGTCAATACTAAAATTGACTTAGTTCCGGATGCACCATTTCCAGTTGAGTATGAGGATCATGGTGAGGCTCTCGACCATGAAGATGAAGTTGACGTTGAAGGAAATCATACTGAAGAACCCCATTTGAGAAGATCCATTAGAGATCGCCGACCTTCGACTAGATACCCAACAAATGAGTATGTGTTACTAACTGACGGGGGAGAACCTGAATGTTTTGAAGAAGTTGTGCTGCATATTCAAAAGAAGGAGTGGTGGAAAGCCATGAAAGAAGAGATGAAGTCATTGCATGAGAACCACACATACGATTTGGTAGAGTTACCAAAAGGGAAGAAAACACTCAACAATAAATGGGTGTTTAAGCTGAAGACTGAAGAAGGAAATCTACAACCAAGATACAAGGCGCGGCTGGTTGTCAAAGGATTTGGTCAGAGAAAAGGTATTGATTTTGAAGAAATATTTTCACCTGTAGTAAAAATGTCATCTATTCGTGTTGTTCTTGGAATAGCTGCTAGCTTGAATTTGGAAGTTGAATAACTTGATGTGAAAATTGCTTTTCTCCATGGTGATTTGAAAGAAGAAATCTACATGAAGCAACCTGAAGGGTTTGAGACTAAAGATAAAGAACATTTGGTCTGCAAACTAAAGAAGAGTTTGTACGGTCTCAAACAAGCCCCACGACAGTGGTATAAAAGGTTCGATTCCTTCATGGTGGAACATGGGTATAATAAGACTTCATCTGACCATTGTGTTTTCATTAAGATATTTTCTGAAAATAATTTTATCATCCTTATGCTCTACGTGGATGATATGTCGATTGTTGGTCGTGATATTGGAAAGATTGAGCAGTTGAAGATGGAGCTCAGCAAATCTTTCGCAATGAAGAATTTGGGTCCCGTAAAGCAAATTCTTGGGATAAAAATCACTCGAGATAGGGTGAACAACAAATTATGGTTGTCCCAGGAAAAATATATTGAGAAGGTTTTAGAAAGATTCAGCATGAGCAAAGCGAAACCTGTTACTTCTCCACTTGTAGGGCATTTTAAACTTTCTTCCAAGCAATCACCTACAAAAGAAAATGAGATGGAAGAAATGAATAAAATACCTTACTCTTCAGCTGTTGGCAGTTTGATGTATGCCATGGTCTGTACAAGACCTGATATTGCTCATGCCGTCGGAGTAGTCAGCCGATTTTTATCTAATCCTGGAAAAGAGCATTGAGAAGCTGTAAAATGAATACTCGGGTATCTTCGAGGAACATCTCAATTATGTTTATGTTTTGGCAATGGTAAACCTATTCTTGAAGGCTACACAGATTCAGATATGGCTGGTGATGTTGATAGTAGGAAATCTATTTCGGGATATTTGATGACGTTTTCAGGGGGAGCAATTTCGTGGCAATCAAGATTACAGAAATGTGTTGCATTATCCACTACCGAGGCTGAATATATTGCCATTACTGAAGCTAGTAAAGAACTTTTATGGTTAAAGAAGTTTCTTATAGAGTTGGGCCTCAATCAAGAAAACTATACTCTCCACTGCGATAGTCAAAGCGCCATTCATCTTAGTCAAAATCCAAGTTTGCATTCGAGATCGAAACATATTGATGTTCGATACCATTGGATTCGTGAAACCTTAGAGTCAAAGCAGCTGAGTATTGAGAAGATTCATACCGATGACAATGGATCAGATATGATGACAAAGTCACTGCCGAAACAAAAGCTTGATGTGTGCATAGAGGTTGCCGGACTGGTAACACTCTCTTCCTGAGCAGGCAGGGGAGATTTGTAGGGCCTGCTCACTTCTCTCTCACACATTTATTAGTGTGGGCCCTATCTCTTGGTTTCTTACAAGAAACAACTAAGCATTAAATGAATGGTGACTTACAAGCAACCTCCTTTCATTTAATGCAAGTGGGTTTCTTGCAAGTAACCATTAACTTCTTTTGGAAGCATAAGTGGATTCTTTTGTAAGCCTTGTTTTGCTATAAATAGGACCATGAGTTGGTCTTGGAGAGCCATTACTTGAAGCACTTGAAAGAAACATTCTAGAGTGCAATATTGTGTGTGACACATTTTAGAGAGAAACACTTTGAGTGAGAGAGAAATACGGGTAGTGTTTAGGAGAATTTGTTTGAGTAATCTGTGAGATTACTATTCTCTTTGGGTATAATATTTGGGGTGAGAAAAGTGAGTGTATAAGTCTTGAGTGTATGGAGTGAGACTCCAATCCTTGTAATATTTTTGAGTTATAGTGATTCTTATTTTTCTCCCGTGGACGTAAGCAAATTAGCCGAACCATGTTAAATTCTTTTTCTCTTGTTTGTTCTAATTTCCGCATTCGTGGGATTATTTTTTCCAACACAAGATTGATCTAAATGTCTTGATGAACGAGTGTTATTAATATTAGTTATATTTAGAATCAGTACATTGCATTCCAATCTCTCTAGTTTTATGTTTTTTTTAAGGTAAATGCAAAATTTAATCTTTTCTTTTTAATATGCAGGATTATTTTAAACATGATTATGTAAAAATATTTTGTATTTTGTAGATCGGTTTTGGTGTGGATAATAATTGCCTGAGGGTAGGCTAGTAATTTCAAGTGGAGTTTCAAGGTGGTGTATGGGTGTTTAACGGTGGAGAGATAATTAAGCAGCTTGGTAGCAGTTAATTTTCATTACCCATAGTTAATGTTGGTGGTTGGGTATTTATAGTATGATGTTTGGGCCCTTATGGGCTTTCGGGTCATGTTTAATGGACCCGGGTCATGTTTAAAGACCCATGAGTTCTAAGCAGGAGGGCAGGTAGCTTAGTCAGGAAGTGTTTAGGTTTTTTAGTACTTTAGTCATAGTTCGAATAGCCTTAAGTTTATAGTGTTCAAAGCGATATGTCCGGTCCAAGTGATCTATCCGATTTATGTCCTTGTAGCCTGTCCGGTATTCGGAGACTTAGACTGATTTGCCCTTCCGGGGAGCATGCTGAATTCAGACTCATCAGGAGCCCCTTTTTTAGGTGTTTGAGCAAGTGTCCTTGTCAAAGAACTGAAAAACAGTCCGATGTATGAAGTGGTTCTCAATCCGGACAGAGTTGTGGGTATACCCGGACAGATTAAACGTTACGAATTCCAAACGGTTTTTGCCAGAGTTAGTGGGACACGTGTCGCTCTCTGATTGGCCACTCCAGCCGTTTTTTTCACCTTGAATTTCGCACCACCTTCTTTAACAAGTAACCTCTTTAATTACCAATAGTGACATCAGCGCCGTCGTTTAATCATTGCCCAACTTTTCGGATTCTCCTAGGAATCAACTCATTTTTTCAAATCTACTATAAATTCACATTCATTTTCCACTGTTTTACTATCTCTCTCAAATTTTACTCTGCAAATTTACTCAGAGCTTTCTCTCTCTAGAACAAAAAATTTCTTGGCTGTTTATGTTTACAGCAAGAACAACATTGATCAAAGGTGGTTGGCTCAACCTTTCGGAGTTGGAGAAAGCGCAAAAGGTCGAGAAGGAAAAGCGAATAGCAACAGGGCTACCATCATCACCTGTTGAGAAACCAGCCACCTCTGTTGCAGAATCTGATAGAGGCTCATCCTCCTCCAAAGGTACCAAGCCCAAAAAACTCTTTCAATCCACTCTCTCACCCATAGTATCTGGCTCCTCAGTTCAGGAGTCAATACCTGCTGTTGAACCAGGAGTTACCGCTACAAGTGTCAGGAAACCCTCTCCGTTTATAGCTATGGGGTCTGATTCTCACCACTCTCCGGAGAAGCTAACGATTAAGAGGCCAAGCCGGTTAGTGAAGGGACTAACCTCGAAGAATACTCCCTCGAAATCGGGGGCAAAAAATAGTGACTCTGGGTCTGGAGTGCCCATTAGAGCTCCCCGGGAGAGGTCGTCCGGTCCGGAGGCCAGCAGCCCAATACCTCCTAGAGAGTCTTCTGCCTCAGAAACCCAACTTGAGGTGAGAAGTCAGATGAATACAGGCAGTCAACAGTCCGGAGGGCAGGCTATGCCAAGCTTCAATCCTCCCCGAACCACTTCCACAGAAGTCCCCCCAACAATTATGGAAGAGAGAATGAAGGACTCTACTGAAGAGGTCCCCTTTGAGTCCGAGTCCTCCGGACAGGCTGATACCACTACTGTTGTTGCCAAAAAGGGCAAGGAAAATTTGTATTTGAGGCATCCGGACCTGCCGGAGTGCCTTGAGGGGAGAGTGGGGCCGTGCTTCCACAAAGTCGAGCTTAATTACCTCTTGGCCTTGCAGAAGACCAAATATGCATTCATCCATACCTCTGATCTGGGTAGAATGCGCACAAAATGGGGGATCCCTGAAAACGTGAAGATAAGGATCCCCATTGATCCAGAGACCCCAATGGACTGCAAACGGAACGAAATAGTCTTCTTTACGGAGCTATTTAACTGGGGACTTAGGTTCCCACTAGACCCGGAGATCGTGCGCTACTTCCACCTGGTCAAGCTCTGTCCAACACAGCTAAGTCCCAATGGCTGGTTCACTTTGATGTCATGTATCATGGCGTCTAGGTTATCGAGGATCCCTCTTCCTATGGAAGAGTTCGCAGCAATGGCCAACCTGTGTAAGCATCATCAGTTCCCCTTCTACCATTTCAACATGGGGAACGATCTCAAGGCTGTTGATGATCTCCTGGAATCGGAGAGCAAGTGGAGAAGCCAATTCCTGTTCGTTAGTGGTGCCTGGGAAAACGACAAGAAAATCAAGGCCGGAGAGAACCCAAGCCTTCTCAGGAGTAGGTGGAGGAGTGACCGTAAGTTTCTTAACTTGAGTTTATGTCCGTTTTTCTCTTTTTTTTTTCTTAAAGTTAAGTTTATATTAACTAGTTCCTTTTTTATTCTATTAGAGCTGCCAAAGGAGTTCGGAGACTACCTGAAGGCCGGACAGACTACCTGTGGCAAAATCAATGCATGGGTCGCAGAGAATTGAGAAAATCGATTCCACAAGGCCTTCACCCCTGGAAATCTAGCAAGGTCTCACCTGTGGAACACAACAAGTCGGAGAGACCTGACTTGGGAGGAGCTCACCACCCAGCCCGATGAAGACACCGTGCTGAGAAGGTCCCACGAACTGGATGGGACACTCTACCTGCCTGCTCGGGCTAAAGCCCCAAGCAAGATGAAGGGCAGAAGAAGAGGCAAAAAGGTGGCGGGCGAAGCCGAGAAGGATGCTCCAATAGATCCAGAGGGGCCGGCCCAGGTTCAAATTGACGCAGCCCTCTTGCAGGTGGTGGAGCAGGAGACCGAAATGCAGGAAGTTGACCTCCAAAAACCTTCAAGGGCTCCCAAGAGAACTCGTAAGCAAGTGGGTGAAGGCGCTGACCGGGAAGCCAAGAAGAAAAAGACTTCCCAAGGAGATGAGCTCGCTCTCTGGGATCCGGAGCCCACCTTCCCCACTGACCCTTCTGACCCAACTCTGGCCGAAGAGATTCCAAGAGAGTTTCACACTGATGAGGTAGAAGTGGGAGATCTCAACCTCGATGGGATGGACATCACGGGTTTGGCTGGGCTTGGTGAGTATTTTCTTGGCCTCCCCAGAGATGAATTTGTAGGGCCTTACGTTCCTCCAAGCAGCTCAAACACGGTCAACTTCAACGGTAAGACTTTCGTTGTCTCTAGTGAGAAGAACATCATAGCCCATTCCCTACTTAGTAATGTGCAACCAGTTCTTACATGGAAAGACAAGTCCGGAGTCAAGCAGACACCATCAAAGACCTCAAGTCTGAGAAGGATAAGCTGTCCGAAGACCTCCACACTGCTACCACCAATGCTGATTTGCTCAAGGAAGCAAACGAGGAGCTGAAGAGGAATCATGATGAGAGCAACACGAAAGTTTCCACCCTAGAACAAACCATAAAAGATCTCCAGAAGAAGCTGTCCGGCATGGAGAAAGATCTCACTGTCTCAAGGGGAGAGACCACTGCAAAGGAGAAGATCATCACCAACCTGACCACTGACAAGATTGCTCTAGAAAATGCAGTGACCCAGGCTGCTGATGAGAAAACTGCTTTGCTGAGGGACCAAGAGGCCACAATCAAGGCCAAGATCAATGCCTATGCCAGGGAGATGATTAAAAGCGAAGAGCTAATGGTTCAAAGGGTGAAGTCTGATATGGTTCTCTTTTTTTCATGAAAAATTCCCAAAGAGGACCCTGGGGGACTTATGGCTCTACGTGGACGATGATGACCTTCCATATTACACAATGGTCGATGAGGGATTTTCTGGTGAGTCCTCTTCTGATAATGAAGAGAAGACCGGAGAGAGCCCTGTCGAAGAGGAAAAGGATCCCAAGGGCAAGAAGGTAATCGAAGGAGGGAGCGACATCAAGGGTAAGAAAGTAGATGAGGGTGAGCCATCTTCAAAGGCTCAACCTTAATTTATGGTTTACTTTATTTATCTTTTATTCAAACTAAAGTCCTTGGAAGGCCAAGGCGCTCTTTTTGTAATGGTGTCCGTATTTGTTCGGACAGGTTTTTTTGTGTGCTGTACCCTGACTGATCCACAAGTCCTTGGAAGGCCAAGGTAATTTTAAGTTGTTTAATGAATGTTTCTACTTCGCACAACCATCATCTTCTCTCATTGTTTGTTTTAGTTTAGATAGCTAGAGTTTAAGTAGCTTTTAGTTGTTGCATTGTGAGAGTGTTTAAATTCTCTGGCTAGAGTTTAAATAGCCCTTAAATATTTTAGTCCGGGTAGTATAAGAATTTTGAAAATACTTAGAAAATTTTAAAGAAGCCATCAAACTTTATTGAATCACCCGGACACCTCATTAAAACCTCCCCGTGCCACCAAGGAGGAAAGAGTATGCCCCCAAATATTTACATGGAAGTTCAAACAAGTAAATATTTATACAAGTGTTATTCCAAGTACATTCGAAGGTGCTCAATATTCCAAGGGTGAGTTAAAACCCTGCCATCTTTGTCTTCCAACCAATAAGTCCCAGGCTTGATTCTTTCAACAACAGTATACGGACCCTCCCAGGTTGGGGCCAGCTTCCCGAAGAGCTTTTCCTTAGTGTGCAAGAAGACCTTCCTTAATACTTTGTCCCCTGGTTGGAAATCTCTTCTTTTGACTTTAAAAGCAAATCTGCTTCTCATCAAGCCCTGATAGTGTGCAATTCTAAGATGAGCTTTAACCCGTCTTTCTTCTATCAAATCAAGTTGATTTCTGATTGCCATCTCATTAGCGTGTCCGGAGAAGTTGTGAACACAAAAGGAAGGGAGTGTCTTCTCTATGGGGGCTACTGCATCCATTCCATAGACCAAGGCAAAGGGAGATTCTTGTGTTGCAGCCCCATGTGTCGTCCGGTAGGCCCACAAGACTTCTTGTAGATAACTAGGCTACTTCCCAACAGCCCCTTCCAAATTTTTCTTTAAACCGGACAGTATAGTTCTATTAGCCACTTCAACCTGCCCATTGGCTTGTGGGTGGAAAGGTGAAGAGAAACAATGCTGTATACCCCTTGAGGCACAGAAGCTTTCCATCTCTCTGTTGTCAAACTGTGGCCCATTGTCTGTTGTTATCTTCTGTGGGACACCAAATCTGCAACATATGTTGGACAGAATGAATTTTATGACAGCTTTTGATGTTGTCCCTGCCAGGGGAGCTCCTTCTATCCACTTCGAGAAGTAGTCAATGGCCACAATTATAGTTTTACGCCCTCCGGATGCCACAGGGAGAGGCCCTACTAAGTCCAACCCCCATCGAGCAAAAGGGATGGGCTCAGAAATTGACTCCAAAGGAATGGCTGGTACATGAATTTCATTGCTGTACCTTTGGCATGGGTCACACCTCTTCACCAATTCCTTAGCATCTTTCATAATCGATGGCCAATAATATCCGGAGAGTAGTACTCTCCTTGTTAAAGCTCTAAACCCACAATGGGCTGATCCCTCACCATCATGCAATTCGGAGAGGACCACTTGTGACTCATTATCCCCTAAACAACGTAGGAGAGGTTTACTATAGGATTTTTTGTACAACACTTCTCTCAACATAATGAAACCACGAGCCCTGTGTTTCAATGTTCTGGCTTGTGATTTATCTGAAGGCACAATACCATCGGACAGATATTGTATGAGAGGAGATCTCCAGTCTTGAGGCCAATTCACTTGTATTTCAAAAACTTCCTCTTTTTCACCCTTACTGAGTTGAATAGAAGGGCTTTCAAGAACATGGATCCATGGGTAGGACTCTGTATATGCTATTGTTGCCAATGAGTCTGCTAGCTCATTTTCTGCCCGGGGAATGTGCTCATAGACAACAGCTTTAAACTTTAACACTTCATTTTTGAGGAGGAGTAAATACTTGACCAACTGCTCCTTTCTAGCCTCAGATTGGCCTAAGGCATGGTGGACAAGCAACTGGGAGTCACTTAGTAGCTTGACCCTTTTAGCCCCACAGATGTAGGCCAACTTTAACCCAGCTATAGCTGCTTCGTATTCGGACTCGTTATTAGATGCCCTGAAAGCAAAACAAATAGCTTGGTACATGCTGTCCCCGTATGGGGAAGTGAGACATATTCCTGCCCCACATCCCATGGTGCTAGACCCTCCGTCTGTTCGGACAATCCACACTTTCTTGTCTTTTGAATCAGTAGGTTGCTCTGAATCCCTATCGGAGTGGAATTCAACCAGAAAATCAGCCACAGCTTGGGCTTTTACTGCTGTCCGGGGAGCAAAGTCTATGTCGAAGTCCCCCAACTCTACTGACCACTTCGTCATTCTGCTTGAAATGTCTGCTTTTTGAAGGACATTCTTTAAAGGGAAACATGTCTGGACGATGATAGGATGAGCCTGGAAATAAGGCCTCATCTGTCTTGCAGCTATCACCAAAGCTAATGCCAGTTTTTCGAGTCTCAAGTAACGCCTCTCAGCATCAATCATGCTTTTGCTGATGTAGTACACTGGGTGGGGATGCCCATCGACCTCTCTTATCAGCACAGCACTGATGGCACAACTTGAAACGGCCAGATACACAAAGAGAGTCTCCCCATCAACTGGTTTGAACAAAGTTTTGGGAGAGGAGAGATGTTTCTTGATTTCATTGAATGCCTCACCACACTGTGGGGTCCATTCGAACCCCTTTGCACTCTTCAAAGTTTGAAAGAATGGAGCACACCTGTCCGAAGACCTGGAGATGAATCTGTTCAATGCAGCCAATCTCCCCGTTAATCGCTGTACTTCTTTAATGTTTCGAGGAGGCTCCATCTGGAATAAGGCATTGAGTTGGTCCGGGTCGGGCTGTATTCCTTGCTCACTTATAATATACCCTAAGAACTTCCCGGACTGCACTCCGAACACACACTTTTCAGGGTTTAGTTTTAAATTCACTTTTGCCAAGTTGGCAAAAGTTTCTTGGAGATCGGACAAGTGCAACTGCTCATCCACGCTTTTCACTATCATATCGTCAATGTATACCTCCATATTTCTCCCAATTTGATCAGCAAATGCCTTGTTGACCAGCCTTTGATAAGTAGCCCCAACATTTTTTAAACCAAATGGCATCACCTTGTAACAATGTAGACCCCTATCAGTGACAAACGTGGTATGCTCTTGGTCTTTTGGATCTACTTGAATCTGGTTGTACCCGGAGAAGGCATCCATAAAGGAAAGCAGCTTATTCCCAGAAGTAGAGTCTACTAATTGATCTATCCGGGG
Source organism: Limnanthes douglasii subsp. nivea (assembly GCA_036936605.1). NCBI lineage: Eukaryota > Viridiplantae > Streptophyta > Magnoliopsida > Brassicales > Limnanthaceae > Limnanthes > Limnanthes douglasii. The sequence continues at coordinate 124,118,598 of JAUPFV010000004.1, forward strand.
GACCGGATACAAATCTTTTGGGCAAGCTCTATTGAGGTCTGTGAAGTCAATGCACATGCGCCATTTTCCATTCTTTTTTTTTACCAGGACAGGATTGGCAGTCCACAAAGGGTATTGAGATTCTTTAATGTGCCCCATCTTTGTGAGTCTGTCAACCTCTTGCACTATGATATCAGCCTTTTCTTTTGAAAAAGCTCTTCTCTTTTGTACCACTGGTGCCACATCCCTCCGGACAGACAGATGATGGGATATCACTTCTGATGGAACTCCAGTAACATCAGCATTGCACCAAGAAAAAACGTGCTGATGGTCTTTCAAGAATTTCAACATCTCTTCTTTCAACATTGGTGGCATCTTGGACCCTATCTTGACACTTTTGCCTTCTTCCAAGCAGTGCGTTTCAACCTCTTCAATTGGAATCAACACTCCAGGAGTCTCTCTGGGGTCATCAATCTCACCCTCACCCCCAGAAAGGCCCTCAAACTGCTATTGATCATTTATACGGACTGCCCCCAGCGTTCGTGGAGCCAAGGCAGTGGCATAGCATTCTCTTGCAATCTTTTGGCTGCTCCGGACAACCCCAACCTGTCCCTGAACAACATACTTTAAACACTGATGGACTGTTGAAGCCACTGCATGCATCCTAGAGAGCCAAGATCTCCCTAGAATAGCATTATAGCAAGTGGGACAATCCACCACGATGAAGAGTATTCTAACCATTTTCTTGAAAGGGCCCCTGCCCAATAACACTTCTTCTTCAAACTCCCCGATCACATCGGCTGAGCTGCCCATGAAACCCACGATTGACCTGTCCGACTTTTGAATCACAGCTGGATTTTTCATTTTCTTGTAAGTGGTTAGGAACAGGATATTGGCAGAGCTTCCGGTATCCACCAGAATTCGCCGTATTTCATTGCCCCCTATAGATGCTCCTATGAGAACAGCATCCTCATGAGGGCCAGCAATGTCTCTTAAATCATCCTCATCAAAGACAATGAATGGGAATGAGTTTGGTGATTGATAAGATGTCATGCCCCCTTCTAGCTGGGAGGCTAAATTATGAACATGCCTCTTTCTTGAAGAAGCAGTAGGAGCTGTCATAGTGTCCCCTCCGAAAATCGTCAGTGACTCGAAGAATTTAATGAGCCCGGAGACCGTCCTAGAACACTCCTCTATAGCACCCACCCTATTTCGTGTTCGATCAAGATCCAAGTATTCAGATTCCACATCAAACCTTTCAACTATTACCATGGCCCCCTCCGGGGCAGCATTACTTGGACCAACCCGGTGAGTGTTGTCAGGCCTGTTGCCTCCTCTTCTTTTAACGTATGCTCCTAACTTTCCCCTTTCAATCAAGTTTTGAACCTCTTGTTTCAACGCTATGCAATCATCAGTGGTATGGCCAATATCATTGTGTTATTGGCAAAATGAATTGTTACGATGCTCTCTGGGAGACTGCAAGGTTGCTGGTCTCCGGTAGTGCACCTCATCTTTTGTTTTATCGAAAATGGTGGCCACGCTTTCTTTGAGCTCTGCGAACCACTCCGGTTGGACCCATGGCCCTCTTTTGTTTCTGGATTGTTGACTTTGAGCAGGAGCAGCTGGCTGAGACTGAGCTTTTGCCCTACCATGCCCCTGTCCGGTTTCTCTTGCTTTGTTCCCGGACTGGTTTTGATTTGGAGTTGGTGCCACTGGGGTGGACCTCACCTGCCTATGCACCCTGGTCTTTTTCGTTTCATCAACGTTTATTTACTTGCCAACTTGATTTAACAATCCTCCCCAGGTCATGGCTTTCTTCCTGGTCACCGAATCAGCCAGATTGCCTGGGTTCAAACCTTGTCTTAGGGATGCTATCGCCACCTGTTCGAAGCAAGCAGCCAACCCATTCTTTGTGTTCACAAAGAGACTTATGTACTCTTTCAAGGACTCATTAGGCTCCTGGGCACAATGGATTATGGTGTCTCCATTGCCCTTCAGCTCCTTACTCCCTACAAACTATCTTCGAAAGGCCACCCAAAACGTATCAAAATCTTTAATACAACCTGAGGCAGGCTGTTGTACCATTTTAGAGCACTCCCCGTGAAGGATTGGGAGAATTCCCTACAGAGTAGTTTATCATCATCATCAAAGTTCATCATGAAGTTCTTGAATTGCTCCAGATGATTGTCCGGATCAGTACTGCCATCGTACTTCTCCATCTTAGTACTGTCAAACCTCTTGGGGAGGTTTCCGGATAGGATTTTAGAAGACAGTGGAGACTGCCTCCAATTCCTTCCACGACTGAACACAGTATCCTCATTGGGAGTTGCAAAGATACCTGGCTCATCGTGGAAAGCAAAGGGATCCATCAGCATCTTGTTCGTATACCTCCGGTGGTGAGATGACCCCTTTCCAATATGCCTTTTCATTCTTCCATGGTGATCTCGTTTTCTCGAATATTTCTTAACCTGCTTTTGCTTTTTCTTGGTTCGACCCTCATCACTGCTAGAGGACAAGGATTTTTCATTTCCCTCACTGTCCGAAGAGCTGTCCGAAGATTCTGAACTCGAGTCAGAACTCTCCACAGGCTTGGACCGGTGAGACTTTTTAGAACTAGCATGAGTTTTTTTTGTGCTCACATGAGTTTTGGAAGCCTCATACTCTCTGGGGTTATCGGTGTGATGAACAACCGATGCCTTGGATTTTTCTTTCACGCCCATCTTGGCCTTTTCAGCCCTCAAAGCTTCTATTTCAAGTTTTAACGTGTCGCGCTCTTGGACAGTATACTCATCGTTTTCTTCCACCACTTCGAGCAAAGCTGGTGGAAGCTCTGGATTGTCCGGATTCATACGAACAGAATTTCTTTGCAGGTTTTGAATGCTTGATTCAGGCACCTCTCTCCTCCCACTGTGGTCGCCAATTTGGTGTGGATAATAATTGCCTGAGGGTAGGCTAGTAATTTCAAGTGGAGTTTCAAGGTGGTGTATGGGTGTTTAACGGTGGAGAGATAATTAAGCAGCTTGGTAGCAGTTAATTTTCATTACCCATAGTTAATGCTGGTGGTTGGGTATTTATAGTATGATGTTTGGGCCCTTATGGGTTTTCGGGTCATGTTTAATGGACCCGGGTCATGTTTAAAGACCCATGAGTTCTAAGCAGGAGGGCAGGTAGCTTAGTCAGGAAGTGTTTAGGTTTTTTAGTACTTTAGTCATAGTTCGAATAGCCTTAAGTTTACAGTGTTCAAAGCGATCTGTCCGGTCCAAGTGATCTGTCCGATTTATGTCTTTGTAGCCTGTCTGGTATTCAGAGAGACTTAGACTGATTTGCCCTTCCGGGGAGCATGCTGAATTCGGACTCATCAGGTTTAATTTAGTAGATTGGTAAAATTATGTTTTTATTCCTCTTTTATATATGCAGGATTATTCTCGCTCCATGTCTGCTAGAGGTCTCCCAGGCGATCAGATTCCAGTAGAAAGATCGAGCTTCGATTACGTCGAGTTATCATTCAGAGTTGTTTACGATTACCTATGTTTTACCTTGTATTTTATTATCATTTGCTTCTTTCGATTATAGACTGCTATCTGATGAGTCTGAATTCGAAGCGCTCCCCGGATGGGTAGTCCAAGGTAAATCTCCCCGTGAAATTCGGACAGACTCCGAGCATATTAATTCGAACAGGACTTTTTCACCGGACAGATAAATTCGAACACTATAAACCCAAGGCAGTTCGAACTATGACTAAAGTACTAAAAAACCTAAACACTATCTGACTAAGCTACCTGCACGTCTGCTTAAAACTTGTGGGTCTTTAAACATGACCCGGGTCCATTAAACTTGACCCGAAAGCCCATAAGGGCCCAAATTTCACACTATAAATACCCAACCACCAGTATTAACTATGGGTAAGAAAAATTAACTGCTGCCAGGCTGCTTAATTCTCTCTCCACCCTTGAAACACCCTGAAATACTTTGGAACACCTTTAAAACACCACCATACTACCGTGAAACACCCCTACACCGTCTTAAAACTCCACTTAAAATTACCAGCCTACCCTCAGGCTACTTTTATCCTCACCACTGTCGATTTATTTCAGTCGATTGTATTTCCTCGGGGTATGCCTCAGGTCCCTTGTATGAACTATTTACATTTATTTAAAAATTTCTTTTCATAAAAAAAAACAAAACAAAAAACATCTCACATCAAGCAAGAAAAAAACAAATTAAAATAACAAAGATCTTTTAAAAAATTAATATATTAGAAGATGTAATGTGATTTAGAAAATTAACGAGCCAGATATTTTGTATCTTTTTTAGTTGAATATTTTTTACATAAAACGTTTAAAATAATTTTACCGATCTACTAAATCGAACCAGTTCTTATCAATTTCAGTTTAATTCTGTTTTTATATCGAAATCTTGTCGATTCGTCCGAACCGACAAACTTTGTGGACGGATCCGGTTTAAAAAAAATATGGATCAAATCGAACTTTATACAGCGATGCATATATATATATATAAAAGATATATGTGCATGCAGTCGTTCATTTTGTTGTGTCTTTCAAAGTTGAATTCGGGTTCATTTGAACTCAAGTTCAAAAGTTGACCCCAAATACATTTTTGTTAAGACTAACTGCAGCGTGCCATGTGACATCCTTCATTGTTATTTTTTTAATTTTTTTTATACAAAATCGTTGCTAAAAAAATAAAAAAGCATACCATTATTTTTTATTTTTCGAGATCTACAAGTAGAGACTTGATTTGATTGATTTGGATACTTTATTTTTTTATAATGTTTTTATTAGTATTTTCATAATGATCTTCGGAAAATTTTAGTAAGTTAAAGAAACAATATACCATGGTTTATAATTTTTTGAGATCTACAAATAGAAATTTAGTTTGTTTGATTCGTACACCGATTTTTTTTTTATTTTTTTATTAAGTTTTTTCAAAACAATTTTTGGAACATTTTAGTAAGTAAAAAAGTTATACCATGATTTATAATTTTTTGAGATCCATAAATAGAGACTTGGTTTGTTTAATTTGGACACCGAATTTTTTTGAATTTTTTTATTAACTTTTTAAAAACAAATTTTGGAACATATTAGTAAGTGAATATCTTATGTATTATTTTATTAAAATTAATTATTTTAACTTTATAATTTAAATTTATAAAGATAATATATCATATTAATTTATTAAAATTATTAATTTTAATATATATAATTTTAATGTAAATATATATTAAATAATAAAGAAGAAAAATAAAAATATATGGTATGGTATGGTATGGTATTATATGGTAGAATGATATGACACATAGAAATATGGTGGGATATGCTAATATGTTTTGCTGGGTGGAGCGAAACTTTTGAATAATTATTTGAGAATTATGCTGATGTGACGCATTTTTTGAAGATAAAATATCCTAACTGTTGTATGGTGTCTTCTAAGTTTTATGCCACACGAAACGGTGAGACGAGTTTAAAAATATATATTTGCATATTGATATCATCCTAAAGGGTTATAAAAAATAATTTTTAGTATATTTGCATATTTATATAATCAGAACATAACTTATTTTATTTTATTTTTAATAGTGGATCATGTTTATTATTTTTATAAAAGTATTATTGAAAATAAAAAATAAAATAAAATTATTTTTAATTATCTATTTTTACTATCATTATTTTTATTAAATATAATAAAATGATATACAACTTTAATTAGTTTTAAAACTCATATTATTTTAAAAATCATTTTTATTAAATAAAAAATAAATTATTTATTTTTAAAATCTTATCCAAAAAAATAATGGTTACATTTAATATATATATATATATATATATATATATATATATATATATATATTAATATGATTGAAACAAAAAATGTATTAGCCATACCAAAAATCTCATAGAGACGGTTGTGAAAAAATAGTTACGTTTGATGATGTGCATCATTATTGCAGTACGAAACATGTTATAAACGATACGAAATGTAACGTCATTACGTTGCACATCGTATAATTTTAGATTTCTCATGAGATTTGTTAGGTGTATTTTTCATATACATTGTATATTATAGTTGTATAACTGGTATTGGTTGCGGAAATTATTTTACTAAGGTTGGTAATCCATGTGTTAGTCATATTTTGCAACTACGTTAATTTCTGTTTGCGAAACTTTGTGCAATTGCTTTGTGCAACCGATCTTAACTATAAAAACTATTTTTTGCATTATATTTATCAAATGTTTTGCACTTGCATTGAAATACTCAGGAGTCGAAAAAATTCCGACGATATTGCAGCAATTCTTTTACGAATAACCCGAAACACTCGTCGGTATGATGAATTCCACTAAATGCATCATCAAGCTTTTTTATAATTGGAATAAAGTAAATAATGGAAAATATTGTGCTTTTTCACGTCATGTTTGGAAAGGAAATAATTATAATTCAACCTATTGGTTTGCGGCCAATTGTTTTTATAATTTCAAAAATCAACCATGTCACTTAAAAAGAAGTTGAGAAGTAAAGTGAAATAAAAATCAAACAAAATTGGATGCATCTTAAAACATATAAATGGAATAAAATGGTTAACATTCCCAGCTTGTTGTTTTAAGGGGCATGATGAACTTTGTATCTCAAAGAATCAGTATATTTTTTTGGAGATATTTAAACTTTTTACATCATACAATAGTGAAGTAGAAGAAATTGTTTTAGATAAAGCTCCGAAAAATTCCAAATACACTTCGTGAAGAAATGTGCAAAGTATGATGCGTGAGGAAATTGGTAATGATATATACTTTTTAATATAGATGAATATATGGATATTTCAAAGAGGGAGCAAACAGAAATTGTAGTTAGATTTTTTTATTGTTGACATGACTGCTCCTTATTTTGATGTACTAAAATCTCTTTTATAACAAGGAAATCAAAGACAAACAATGACAATGCAACATCATTACATAGTATATATATTTTATATTGTCATAGATCAACAATTATAGGAGTTAAAAATAGATTTAGTGAACATGCAACAAAGCTTCTCATTTTGAGTACACCATTGAGTCATAGATATGGTTATATATAATTAAATATAGAGAATATTTGTATGCTTGCTAAAAAATTCTGTTCGAATGATTTTGTTGAAGAAGAAAAAATTCGTTTGAAGTGTGAATTACAACATTATAGGCTAGATATTCCTACTCATCTAGATTTTAAGGATATTTCTACTCTTAGTGATTTATGTCAAGGAATGGTGACAACAGGAAAGCCAATACGTATTCACTAATATATAGACTTTTCGTCTTGTCTTGACACTTCATGCATCCATTATAACATCCAGGAGAGTCTGTTCGACTATGAAAATATTGAAAACCAGTCCTTATAGGAGAATGAGAGATGAATGAATGAGAGATTACTTGTTAGTGATATATAAAAAGAGATTGCAGAGGCAATAAGCATTGATGAGATCATTGAAACATTTTATATGATCGAATAAAGACGAGCACATCTCAAACAATTCAGTATGTTTTCTGCAGTTTACTATTTTGAGTGAGTTCCACTTCTTGATGTTATTGAATGTTTAGATATATGTATAGTAGTTTATAACTATAACTTATGTTCTCACTTCATGGGCTAAAACATTGAGTCATTAATATAATTTTTTTGTTTAATTGTTTTGGTTCTCCATATACCATAATACTAGTTCTGACCCTGAGTATGTGCTAGAAATCTAAACAATTACAAATATAAAACATTGTATAAAGTATATACGAAAAAATATAGTAAGGATGATGTGAAACTTGACTTACTTATTTTGTCACATATGAAACATATTACACTAACTATTTCGCCAAAATAATGGTGAATTATATTAAATCATTCAAACCACTGATTTAGTTGGTTCTGTTAGGATACGCGTATTGTTTTTGTATCATGGTAGAAAAATTTACGTGAAAAATGAATTTGATATGCTTGTTCATATCATTTTCTAGCGTAGGCCCAAAAAATGATTTTACGATAATAATTGCAAATATTATATAATTATTAATGTGAAATCTTAAAATAAATTATATGTGAAACATTCAGTATGGTTGATATGAAACCATTGTAATATTTTGCATATACCAATGCCATTTTTTTGCAAGGGTGTGCCAATACGTTTTTACGAATGACAATGTAATATAAGGATTCACATACAATCAATATTTTGATGTTTGGAAAATATAAATAATTTTCATTTTACATGTATAAAAAATCAAATTTTACATTCAAAAAATAAGTTTAAAATTCACAAGCACAATAAATTAAAATTCTACGTGTAATGGATACATTTATGTTTTGCAAGTAAATTATATTAAGAAATCGAAAACACGATTGCAAGAAACCTAAATATTAATTCAAGCAGATCATTTAGCTCATATACATTGGTCGCGTGACGACTATCTTTAATGCATCACTAGAGAGAGAGAGAGAAAAACTTACCGCTTGAACAATAAATACAGTTAAACATATTGTTAATGTCTTATTAGACATGTATCCAAACTCTATAAATTCTATTTAAATGAGCCATAGGTCCATTGTTTTTTCAATGGGTAGTTTTTCATTTAACTCAAACACTTTCGCATGATACATTCTCATGACAAATGCACATTTTAGTTTCACATACATCTTACACAAAATATTTAGAAAAGTATTTCGTAACAAATGATATGAACGGTTAACAAACCTATATAATATTTCAAACTGAACCTTTGTAATAATTCATACTTAATGTTATTTAACATTTCGTAGCATACGATCGTAATATTTTGTAACTAAATATTGTAATATATCGCAACAAACTAAAAATTTATGATAATATTCATAGTCCACAACAAGACATATTTCAAAATTATGTTCATTTTTATTTTTTAATGAGGACTTACTAACATATTTTTTACATATGACATATACAGATAAGGACTACGTTGGGTATGAGTGTTTCTAAAACACCCTCTAGATTAAATACATACTAGTTTACGTCGTTCCGATTTGTTTTTTACTCTCTCTGACACATAAAATATTTATTCCCTTGTTTCTACCAAATTCAAAAACTATTACAGGTTCGTCATATATTCAATTTAAGAACTCTGTTGTTTGAAACCATGAGTATTGTTTGTTAGATTTTGTATTCTCCTTTATTTTTTAAAATGGGTTAATTTGGAACTACAACTATATATGATGATATGCAGTACATGGGTCTTGTTTATGTTTTCGTTTTGTTATTTCTCGTATTTTATTTGTGTTTAGGGAGGAAAGTTTTAACTTTGTTTCGTTACTGTACATATCATGCATAACACAAAACTTGCTAACCTACACTTTTGCACCTTGGATACGTAATATTTGTTTTCTTATGTATCTTAATCGTTTTATCAAATAAGTTAATTTTTTTGTCATTATTACACTGCATGTAGTACCCATGTCTTGTTTGTCCTTGTGTATTGATGCTACTGCTAGTTTAGTCGTGCTTTAATATTTGATTTAAAATATGTTTCACAATTATATTTTATTTGATCTACAAACTTATTTTTGTAAATGTTTGTGTTATTTGAATAATGTATTTAGCCAAAATCTGCTAACTAGTTAGCAAGACTATTTGGTATATTGACCGTAAGACCAATTTATACAAATAAACTAGGTAACTAAATTGTATATGATTTTAAGAATTTTCATTAGGTAATCTAGATACAAAAAAGAGTAAGTGGTTCTACAAAACTCATATCCAGATTCGTCTCTATAAGAGCATATAAATGCAACAAAAAATGCATCGCTCTGCCTCCTCTTTGGGGCTACATATTATTCTTTGTTTTTTTTATCATCATATTGATGATGTACGAGTAAACCGAGAACTATTATTGAAATAATAAAAATTTACGATCCTAACAAAGTAGCTTTCAATTTTGGCGGAATATATATTACACTTGCATCCAATGGTGTAATGGTTATTCTAGGGGTCAGATGTTGTGGAAGTACAAATATCAATTTGAATCGAATAAAATTGAACGAATAAGAAGAATCTAGAATCGTTCGAATATATTTCCTATGTACTTTACGTAGAATATATGGAAGACTAGTATCTACACATATAACAAAGAATAAACTTGCATAGTTTATAAAATTACAGTAACATGTATCAATAATATCAACATTTAATTTATTGAACTTATGATACAATTGAGTTAACAGTATGATCAGCATGAGAACACGATATCAAAGATTTCGTTGTTACTCTTAATTAAAACAACCCTATAAAATGTTACTTATTACTAAATTTGGTCACTCCATGTATGCATCCATAATTTATTATATCGAAGAATTCTGAAAAACCAACAACTATGATTAGGCATATTAAATCTAAATAAAAACTTATGAAGTTAGTTAGATTGTGTTACAATATCTCCTTTGGAAAAATGGTTGGTCATGTACCGATTTTTGTTGTTAATATACTAGAAACGTTAATCCGACTAAATTTTAGTTAATTACATGTAATGCATAAAAAACTATATTAATGTGTATACATTTCTCATGGAACACACACTCGTTGAACCAACGACATCAAATACAATTGGGAGAAATGTTGGTATACAAAATATATATCGATATTTTCCACGAATTTTCAGTTGGACTTATATGGATATTGATACGATATTGATTATATTTAAACATCTCAAAGAGATGAGGTATGTATAATTCACAACATATATAACCAAATATTTCACGAACCTTCCAAGTTTGATTAAATTTCATAAGTTTTATGATGAATGTAGGTTTTTGTTAGATACCTAGAGCATACATATTAGATGAAGCCCGCTTCATAACCAAGAAGAGTGGATAAAAGTGAATCTGACACAAAAGAAGTTTAAGTATAAGAAAATGACACGAGAAACGAAACTGAACATCGACATAACTATGTAAGGTTCTTTTAGCTATGATGGATATATTTCAAAAGTATAACTAGTTTACATTTGGCAAGAACACTTCTTTTTTTGAAACAATGGACAAATATGATATTTCATAGTCATGTACAAGTTCTTGTGATTTAGTTATAGATAAATTTAATATTTTGCATTGATGTGCGAGTGGTTCATATTTCACAAGACATATTAATGTTTGGATTTTTTGTGTGATGGATATGTTCAAATTTAAAAAGTATAAATAGTTTATATTTCACAAATTAAAAAAAATATTAATGTAAAATTAACCTATTATCAAAGAGAAACAAATATTCATGAATGAAAAATACATTTTACAAGTACAACACTAGAAATTTTGTAATTAATATTACAAATAACTTAAATACTAATTGCGGGATAAACAAAATTAATTTTTATCGTAGTACTAAGTGCATGATCAACCAAGATCGCTGTCTTTTTCGTCACTAAATTCATATGATATGATGGTACAAAAAATTTGTTCGTCTTCTAATAACATTTGTTGAATGACTTTAAATTGTGGCTCATTAATATTATGTTAAAACTTATTATTGTACATACTTTTTCTATCATCCTACCGCAATGGGTCAGATTGAATACATGATACTTAACAACTAATTTTTGGTCATTTCACCTTCTTCATAGATATTATTATATGTGCAAAATGACGGATATATTGATCTCATTTTAACCATAAAGTTGATACAAATTGAAGTTACCGCATTAAAAACAACCAATCAACAACTATGTGTCATTGTGCTTTACATCCTAGTGACCGTCATTCTAAAGTAACTATCTTCGAGTTGATTACAATCTATGAAATTATTATCTAAGATCTATCTCAAGTTTTGAACTTAGGGCCGCATTAATGTCAGAATAAGAGTGTAGTGACAAGGGAATTAATATACAACGATAAATTAAAGACAATTGGAAAAATGTTAAAATATGTTTTTTTAATATATGAATTGTAATGCGAATATTTTTTAGAAATTTTATATGTGTAAATATGTAAAATAATTTCACAATAATTGCAACATAAATAATATTTCCTATTACACAGGTCAAAGTAATTTATATTTACAACGAGAATATGTGATTGGTTACATATATAAAGTATATTTCCAACTATTGTGTCAACTTCTTATATTTTGCAACAAATTACCGTTATATTTTTTAACCAACAGTCTTAATATTTTGTAACGTACGGTTGCAATATTTCATAATTATTATTCAGAGAAAAGTACCTGAAAATACCCACTAAACTATCTTATTACCCGGCGGTACCCGTTTTTAACATAGTGTTACTTAATACCCAGACTAATAAATTGGACAAAAATACCCTTCCACTATATATACCCATTTTTCAATTCCAACCCACTTTTTCGACCTTCCTATCACCCTAAACAAACGCAAAATTCTAATTTTAGAAACCACAAGAAAACAAACCGTTCGACTTCGTGATACTCTCTCTCAAACCCAAAAACCCTACAGCTTTTCACCGTTCACACCTTCGACACTATCGCACCGGTCAGCGTCTTTTACTCACTCAGACTACACACCTTCAATCTCTTTCGACAAAGTTGTCGTGAAGTCGTCTCTGAAAGCTTCAATCTCGTTCTCCGGTCGGTGAAATTTAACAGTTATGCATTATCGTGGAAAGCGTACTTTTTTTTGCGTTTTTTACCAATTTGAACCATTTTTTTCTCTTAATTCACGATAGGCGTTGCTTTTTATACTAGAATGAAGTATCTACTGACGATAGTTGCTCACTTTATGGGTTTATAGTCGAAGCAAGGGTAGAATTTTAGTTGCATGTAATACTAATACTCTCCTGAGAAATATTATGTATGTTAGATCTGCATTAGGTAGTTCATTATTGATTTTGGTGTTTGTTGCATAATTCCCAGATCCCTGCAACGTGCATGTAAAAAGTGTAACAGTTCACATCCTGATCACCCACTATGCAATCAATTCGCAGCTCGATTGTATGTTTATACTTATTTACAAACAATTCGCAGCTTGAGCTACAAATTGTATGTTAAAACAATATTTATATGTATACAATTCGCAGCTTGTGATGCGAACTATTTTCTGACATTCCAACTGATTTGTATTTGTGCAGAAAGTATGACAACAAAACCTAGCTACTACAGATCAGGGTTGGTGAGGCTTCTGAAGCTACTCAAAGAAATGCGTATTACAAGGGCCCACATTGAAGCTGCAAGAAACACACCCTTCTACACGCTTCTGAAAACGGCGTTCGAAATCCGTAATGAGGAAGAGCTGCCAAGGAAAAAATTCTACCAAATCATTCAGTATATCATCGAGAAATTCTCTCTGGAAAGAGACGCCTTTAGGATTGGCAACAAGTATGTAAATCTAACTGAAAACGATATCAAGATCATATTCGGGTTGAGGCATGGCACTGAGAAAATGGAGTTAACAAAAACCGGAGCTTTTCACAACAAGTATGCACCCGGCGAGGAGGACGAATCAAGGATGATGAAGAAATACTTCATGGGTAAAACTGGCAGGAAGGTAGCAGCTAGTAATACCAAAACAATAACAAATGCCATTATAAAGGTACGTCTAAAATGGACTTCATCTTTATAGAGCAAGATTTTGTACAATTCTAACATAGCATGTTGTCATTGGTTTTACAGGAGGGTATAGAGAAGGCCATAAACGAAGGAGGGGAGCATGAATTGGAAGACGTGGCGAGGCTGTTGATACTGTTTTTGTGCTCCACGCTATTCTACTCCGTATCTGGAGATATCCTGGGCTGGAGCACGGTTTATTACGTTGAAGATCTCAACAGAATAAACAATTATGACTGGGCTGGATCAATACTGTTTTTAAGCTTCGATAGTCTATCAGGAGTTGCTTAGCAGTAGAAAGAGCTGATAAATTCGTCGGCTGCGTCGCCCTTGTAGTTGTAAGATTGATCTATTCAATATAAAAATTAGTTATGTACATCGCATCGTGGTGATAAAACTTGTCCCCATGCATCCCTTCATCATGGAGGACACAACAATCGGCCACGAGGTAGCGAAGCCAACCTCGTTACCAAGGTTTTTCAAATGGTTGGGGTTAGAGTGCCAAGCATCAACCATGACATATCTTATTAGAACACCCTACCTGGATAATGACCAGGTATAAGCTTTATATATGTATTGAACTGGGGGTGCATACAGTTCGCAGCATATCATGCGTTTTGCTTAGAAAAATGTTTCAATCATTTCGCAGCCTGATATGAATTTTACTTCGCAGCTTCTTTTTCAACACAGTTCGCATCATATGGTTCACACTTAGTTCGCATCATATGGTTCACACTTAGTTCGCATCATATGGTATACATTTAGTTCGCATCATATGTTTTACATAAAGTTCGCAGCATATTGTCCCATACGCATTTCGCATCTCAGCATGCGAAATGTGATTTAAAATCACACATTTCGCATCATGTGATGCGAACTGTTTATAAAAAACAATTTGTTTGTCTACACCCTCATACTTTCGAAACAATTAATTTACTTACATGTGCATCTGTTGGTAGGTTTTAGAAGGTCCATTACAGCTTACCGAGGCTGAAATTGAAGCTTTCGGACCACAAGAAGATAATGAAGATGCAGAAGCAACGGTATCTACTTCACCGGAAGAAAGACCTAGGAAGAGGACGAAAAGCACAACATCAAAACCAAAACAAAGGAGACGAGCATCACAGAATGTAATGAATAAGGTGATGTCTCCCATCGAACACCCAACACCACCCGAGCCATCGATTCCACCACCAAGACTCCCCAAGAAAACGATTCCACCACAACCGAAAGGCAAATCCAGGCAAGAGCCCTCCGACACCGACACAACCAATATGAGTGAAACAATCGGTGATTATTTATTCAAACGCAGAGAACCTAATCCCGATATTTCTCCTCAATCAAAGCGTTTGAAGACATACGCCGACAAGAACAAGTACGAGCGATAAAAAGATCAACAGGCCAGAGAAGTAAGTATGACTTGAATCTTAAATAATCACTACAATCAGCACTTAATATGTTTCTAAAAAGTTTGCTATCATTTTTGCAGCTGAAAGAATTGAAACGCAAGATAGCGGAACTTGAAGCACAACAACTCCACAATGCTATCTCTCAGCCAATTTGCCGTATTGAAAGCCCAATAAAGCAGGTACCAGCAGCACTTCCAGAGGGACAAAAATCCACTGATCAGCAAGCATCCGTGTCTAATGCTGATCAGCACCATGTTGATGGAGTACTGCCGGAAGAAAGGGACAATGATGCCCACAATTCACCCATCATGGAGACACATACAGAGGAGGTAGATAATGTAAGTAGATGATATGATGCTATCAAACAAATATCAGGACTCTTGTGTAGTCCTGTCCAAACGTTTCGCAGCTTAAGCTGCGAATTATGTAATAAACTGGTGGGTTGGTTATTACACAATTCGCATGCTGAGCTGCGAATTGTTAGGAATGTATAACATATATATCAGGTCAGGATGCAAATCATTCTCACCAATGATTAACTTATGCTTAACCCTTCCACCCTTTTGTTTTTTTTATTTTTGTATGAAATAGGAGACAGAAAGACAACAACAACACCAGCAGAAACAGCAAGACCAGCAACAACAACAACAACAACAACAAGAACAAGAACAACAACAACAACAACAGCTACAACAAGAAGAACACCCCCAGCAACAACAACAACAACAACAAGAACAACAACAACAACAACAAGAAGAAGAACACCCCCAGCAACAGCAACAAGAAGAACAACAACAACAACAAACCCAACAGCAAGACCAAGAAGAACACAACCAGCGACAACAAGACCAAGAAGAACACGAACAGCAACAACAAGAAGAACACCCCCAGCAACAACAACAACAAGAACACCACCAGCAACAACCCCAGCAGCCACAGATAACCTTGGCGAAGAGAGAAATGCTAACTCAAGAGATAGCACCTCAAGAGTCAGAACCTGTCCATCCCGGTGAGAAGACAGAACTACTCAGCCAGGAAGGACCATCCTTAGAAGACAAAACTACTTCTTCGGTGGAACCTCAAAGACCAACGGTGCTGTCAGCAAAGTCAGAATTGCTAAGCCAACGTCAAACTGTAGCCCCGGTAACAAATCAACTGCCAGCTCTAGAGTCCCACGATAACACAGTAGGTTTACCCGATGCTTTTGTTGATGGTATTTACACTCAAGTTTCACAGACATTTTTAAATGAAATTGATAATTTATATTACGATTCTATAATACAACGGTCTTTGGAGAACATGTCGGAGGATGAATTTAATGATTTCTGCCGACACGATCCAGATCCTATACCGAACAAGTCAACGACAGTGGTTGTCGCTGACCGTGCGGTAAGGCCTACTTATAATGATTTCGCATCATAACATAAGATTTGTGTCTAATGCTGAATGGGGTATTACAAACCAATATCAGGGTAGGATGCAAACTGTTCAGTGGAACCTCGAACAGTTCGCACCCTACCCTGATAGATACTAATAAATTTATTTTACTGGAACCTTACATTTCGCAGCCTAAGATGCGAACTGTTTGAACTCGTTGCACTTATAATCACTAACACCCTTCTACTTTTGATTTTTTTATTTACTAAGCTCGAGCCCAGTAAAGAGATAGAGGAGCCAAGTTTTGCGCTACTGACACAAACGCAGCCTCAAGTGGCAGAGGAAGAAGAAGAGTTCGTAATAACAATACGGGAACCGCCAGTAGTAGAATACAGCGACTGGCCAAAGAAAACAAAAGTAACTGACCGTATCAATGTGGCAGAATACCACAAGATACAGTTGGTTAAAGCCTACGAGAGCGACACCCCTGATCCAGTGGTATGGCAGTTACCAGAGTCCAAGTTTACATACGGAATCAGGGTGCAAGCGAGTGATGTCATGGCACTACCTTTAGAACTGGAGCTGGACGTAAAGGTATCCAATTGTCAACCAATTCTATTTTCAATGTTTCAAATATGTATTCTATATTTAACATAAATATACAACTCCTTTGTTAGCTTATCGATGCTTGGATTCGAAAGATGCTTGAAGAAGTAGACTACAAAGTCTCATGCACTAAAGCTAAAGGAGAGCATCACGAAGACATACTGATTTCTGGCATGACTGCGGTAATTTTAGCTCATGTAAATTGAACAAAGTTCTCAGAAATGTTCTCACTTTAATATACTCTTGCTTGGATGCAGCATCAAATGAGAGCAGGGTGGCAAGTGGAAAATTTGGTGGACATGGCTTTTAGGAAGGGGCGCAAAAATGCCAACATCATCATGGTTCTAGTGTGCACCGAGACGAAGGACAATGTAAACCACTGGACGTTGCTCGTCATCGACGTCGACGGCAGGACAATTTCAAACTACAATTCGCTTCTGCCTAAGCTTCATGCCACAGACACCACCACAAGGACACCTGCACTACTGGTAAATATTCCAAACTATACACTTAAATCTTGAACACATTTTAAGTATGCATGCTGCAAAATAAGATCTGGTATGCTGTGAATTGTGAGTAAATCAATTGTTTTCGCAGCCTATCCATAACTCAATTCGCAGCCTATCCATGTTGGATACAATTCGCAGCATGTCCATAACTCAATTCGCAGCCTGTCCATAACTCAATTCGCAGCCTATGAAGGCTGTCATTCAATTCGCAACCTAAGGTGCGAATTATGTTGGATTCATTGTCATATAATTCGCAGCCCAAGGATGTGAATTGTATGTCACCAACTGTTTTTGTTTTTGTGTATATTCCTAACACTAATTATTATACACAGATCAAATATTTGTTGGATAGAGGATTCCTACCCAAATATAGTACAGGGTGGAAGGTGAAAGTGGAAAGAGGCATCCCACAACAAAAGCGAGGCACCGTGGACTGTGGTGTCTTCGTCTGCAAATATGCAAGGGATATTATTGAGCATGGATCAGTGCAGAAAAAATACGATGCAGATATGGTTTCTGCCTTCAGAGCAGAAATGTTCTATTACTTTTTAAATGACAAAGACCGCATCGCATATGGCTGATTCGTGTATTGCTTGTAAATACATTAGTTGCTTGTAAATATATCTGTTGTAATTTTTAGTTTTGTTGTGCACACATAAACAAATTACATTTTCAGAAATTTGAATATTCCTTATCTTATAGTTCGCATCATAACCTGATATATAATGGTTGATTATGATCCTGGTAGTTTACTCTGGTATGTATGAACAGTTCGCAACCTAACCTGTATGAACAGTTCGCATCGTAACTTATATCAAATAGTTCGCAGCCTAACCTGATAGATGGTTATCACTACACACACAGTTCGCAGCCTGGTACACCAGCTTAAAACCAGTTCACAGCCTGGTGCATAAATAAAATATTAAAAATACAAAGTACAAGGATACGAACAGGTTGTGGCTTATGCCTTGGTAAACGTTTTCTACATTGAGCACACAAAAAACAATCTAATCAAGTACATAATTCATTAAATGCTGATTGGACATGGAGGCTATGTAATGATTACCTCCTTTCCTTATAAATACCTCTAGTAGTAACCAAAGGCTAACTTTACACCAAACTCTATATTTTTTTAAAAACACCTCTTCTTCTCTTCGAATTCAAACAGTCATGTCTTCCACCACCACAACAACCACCTCATACTCAAACTCTGGTTCACTTGGTTCTCTGGGTGACTCCTGGTCATCCTTAAACGTTAACTGGAGTGATGAGTTGATCATGCCAGCAGTACCACCCCCAGCACAGTCTCTGTCTTCGAACTAGACATGTATGATGACTACTACTCTGCTGACTCTCAACCAGTGGAAGTTGTTCCACAGGTTGCTGCTGAACCTCAGCCAGAACAGGTTCCAATGCTTCCTGCTGCACCTCAGCCAGAGGTTCGAAACAACAAAAGGAAGAGGGAAGACGAAGCTGGTCCATCAAGGACAAAATTTTTAAGCATGATGGACGTAGATATTGAAGCTGAAGAGAAAGTGGAAGAGAAAGATAAAGTCGAAGACAAAGAGGAGAAAGACAAAGATGATCAGCACAAAGAGGAGAAAGAGGAAACAGTTGGTGATGAATCCTCTACCAACTGCTAGAGTTGGTTTTTGTTTTTTGTTTTTTTGAAATGCAACTAACTAGCCCCAGTAGCTTGTAGTGATATGTGTAAACAGTTGTTAGCTTCTGGAAATATTGTAATCCTCATTTTTGTAATCCAACTTGTTTATAGAGTTTCAATGATATAAAGGATTCGCATCCAAATACATTTTGTACATCATTCGCATGTTAACCTGCTATATTACTTATTTTCAACCTTACTGAATATCCTGGTATTTTTATTAACTTACAGTTCGCAGCTTGTCATATGACAAATATCAGGACTTCTAATTGATCTCCATTCGCATCACAATTCCGGCCCTAATTCGCATCATATCACGCGAAACGTAAGATATGATAAATGTTTGATATTATTATACCAACGATTCGCATCCTGTTAAATTTTCACATAATTGTACATAATTCGCATGTAATCCTGATAGATGTTTGTAACAAATCTCCAACGTATTGTACATAATTCGCAGCACAGGATGCGAAATGTTTACAACTCCAATAGTAGCAAATACAAAAACATAGGAATGTACAAATGTTTAGTTTGCCGTGCAGAACAATAACTATGCTACAAAAATAAATGTGATATGACCAACCAGAATTGTCCTTAAACTGGAACATCACATAATTGTACACAATTCACATGTAATCCTGATAGATGTTTGTAACAAATCTCCAACGTATTGTACATAATTCGCAGCACAGGATGCGAAATGCTTACAACTCCAATAGTAGCGAATACAAAAACACAGGAATGTATAAATGTTTAGTTTGCTGTGCAGAACAATAACTATGCTACAAAAATAAATGTGATATGGCCAACCAGAATTGTCCTTAAACTGGAACATCACAAGTCCTCCGGTTATGGCCTGATTTCGAACATCGGCCACACCTTAACTTCTTGGTTGAGATTTCTCATCTAGAAAGGATTCGCTTTTTCTTAGGCCTTCCGGAGCGTCTCTTAACGTTCGGAGGCAGAAATTCAACAAAAGAAGGATCGTTAGCGCTGGACCCTTCGCCGAAATCAGTTATAGCTGGTATGCTGAAAGAGTAACTTTCCCTGTAATTCTTAACCGTAAATATGGGTTCTATTACAGTCAATGGATCTTGGTCGGTGTATTGTAATGCCGCTAGAGCATGAGCACATGGAAAACACTCTTGTTGCCATGATCTGCATGAACATTTGAAATCTAACAGATTAACAACAGCCACAGGATTCGAAAATACTTCGAACATGGCCGAAGAGGACTTACGTACTACCCAACTTCGGCACATGTCAACATTCTGCTTTAGCTTCTTCTCGTACTCGGGAACCAAATTAGTACTCCAGCTGAGACCTTCTTCGTATCTCCGTGAAACTTGAGTCATAAGCAAGACTCTAATCCAATCAATAAACTCAACAATTGGTAAGCCGCAATATTTTTTAATCTGATTGTTAAATGATTCAGCTGCGGTAGAAGCCATAGAGCTGTATCGCTTCCCTTTTACGTAAGCATGCGCATACTTTTCAGGGGGTAAATTTGCAAGTAAATCACTCATTCTCTCACCACCTTCACATAGAAAACCTGTTTAGTATATCTTTAAAAAGCTCTTGACTGGGAGCATAAGCAAGACGGTGGAAGAAACTCAACATCTTTTTTTATACTCCATGTTAGTATGTTCCAGTTTGGCTTTCAAATTCTGCATGAGATGGAAATAACAGTACGCATGATAGCAGTTTGGATACAAGATAGAAACAACATTAACAATACCAGAATGACGGTCTGAAATAAATGTGATCTGGCGATCCAGCAAATGTGGTTTCAAACACCCCAAAAACCACATCCAATTGTCCCAATCTTCAATGCTAACTACACCAACAACAACAGGGAATAGTTCTAGAAAAAGGCAGATCAAATGAACACTACAACAATATGCAAACGTTTAAAAATTGTAAACAATTCGCATGCTGTCCTGGACAATTCGCATCTTGTCATGCGAAATACGTGTAACATTTTAATTGCTCATGTAAAACAGTTCGCAGCTTGTCATGTGCATTCGCAGCTTGTGACAACTTTAAATAATACCTAACTCAAGCTGCGATGTAAGTACAGTTTACTCAGCATAATACCTAATTCGCAGCCTCAAATGCGAAATGTGAGGATCACAACACTGCTTAATTCGCATCACCTGCTGCGAATTGCATCAGCATTTTCACACAAAAAACATCGTTCATTAACTAGATAAATGTAACTAACCGTTGTTTCCGTCCTTTGCTACAGCAGTGAGCAATGTACCCTTGTACTTGCCATATAAGTGGGTTCCATCGACAAACAACATTGGACGGCATGAATGAAAACCACTAAGGGACGAACCGAATGCTACAAAACAGCGCTTGAATCGGTTTCCAGCTGACAACTCCAACTGGCAGTCTAAAATAATATCTCGGCTCTTCAAGCGTTTGAAGTATCCGCTTAGTAAACTAAAAGAACTTGAACTATCTCCAAAAACTCCCCTCCTAGCCTTCTCTAAAGCATTCCATGACAAACGATAAGAGATGTCAAGACCGTAATCTTGTTTGACAGTCGATTGTATGGTTTTGGCTGTCAACGAATGGCACGTCCGGAGAGAATCCTGAATTTCCTCTGCAATCAAATCTGATGTCAAATGCCTGTGCCGCTTATGCTTATGCTTTTGGGAGAAAACAGGACTGCAAGTATGGTACGAGACATGCTTCTTGATCGTCATAAGGTCGGTGCTTGAGTCAATAGATGCATAAACCCTCCATTTGCACCCGCTTGTGAGCTTATTTTCACAATAAGCAGTGATATTATTTGTTGTGTTGTGCAGGTATTTGAAAGAAAAACCATGCTCTAATGCAAACTTGCACAAGGATACCCTCAGACCGGCAGCACCTTCTTCAAAAGCTTGACCCACTCCTGTAATAGCATCAGCCCAACCAACAGTAGCAAGTTGTTTTTTCCTCTGATCAGAATTAACTAAACCGTTACTACTCTCCCCGCTAACTAGTTGATCAAGAGATGGTTCTCCCAAAATCAAGCTACGCTCTTTATGCTTTACACCACAATCCTTACCACCAGAGCTCTTATCAACAGAACTTTTATTACCAGAACCCTTATCGAAGACGTGTTGTTCTATGAGAAAACTAACCCGTTTTAAACGCTCCAAATCAAGATATAACACCAACCTAACAAAATCATTCTGGTTATTAAAGAAACAATTATTGTGATCCCCGCAGGAGTAAGTAATTAGGTACTCACCTGTGGAAAGCTCCTCCCATGTGTTCTCTACATAAGCTTGGATACTTTCGAAGCTTTCAAACTCCGTGATAGGCACAATTGCAGTTTGGTGACCATATTTAAAAATACAAACTCGTGATTTAGACATCTCTTAACCTGGACAATACAAGTTATTTGTTATTAGTCACAAAAACTAGGTGCATCAATGAAATATTTACTACTGCATCAAACAATTCGCATCCTAAGCTGCGAACTGTGTATACCTACAACGAGCTATTCGCATCTTGTCCTGATATTTGTGGGTAAAAAAGTCCTAATATTTGTTATTAGTCACAAAAACTGTCCAAATTATTTACTGCACCATCAAACAATTCGCATCCTATCTTGCGAATTGTGTATATCTACATAGAGCTATTCGCATCCTATCTTGCGAATTGTGTATATCTACATAGAGCTATTCGCATCTTGTCCTGATATTTCTATGTAACACCGGTCCTGATATTTGTTTTGAAATACAATACTCTAACTGACCTAAAAACTCGTAATCTACACATTCAAGACAAAACTAAAGCACTACCAAATTAGAATATAACATCAGAAAACAAGGACATAACTATATAACGAACAATATTAACTAAACAATAACAGATCACTATAACAAAAAAAACAGAGAAAAGCTCGAAATCAGGCAATGGCATCTAAAAACAGTAGAATAGAACCTATTCCAACAGAGAAAACGAATAAAAAACTTCGAAATCGGTAGGTAATCACCTAAAAAGCTCGCAACACGATTACTTGTAAGCTATAAGATTCCAAAAAGCAACGATCAACTCCTGTACGTATAAAACAGAGGTTAGACAGGTCTAACACAACAACTTACATAAAGAAACAAACCTTTAGCAGCTTCCGATCACCGGAAAATGTGATTTCAACCCAGCTCGTGGTGGTTGGTAGGGTTAGGTGGTTAGAGCGGCTAACAAATTCAAATCTTCAAAAAGCTAGAAAAAATAGAAAGAAAACAGAAAATAAGGTTTATATAGTGGGTTAAGGGTAGTTAGGGTATTAAAATAAAATTAGGTTGTAAGTGACAATAAGGTAGTTGAGATGTGTATTAAGTAACAATTGATCAAACCTTGGGTGGTAAGTGACAATTGAATAGTTGAATGAGTACTTTAAGTACAATTTCTCTATTATTAATATGAAAAGGTTTACGTTTCAAAAAAGAATATACTTACAACTTCATAAAATGTTTAAATAACATTAGAAATACATTTCGTCTTTATTGGATACATATCATATTTTACAAGTATGATAAATTATGAAATGGAAGACACAATTACAAGTAAACTAAGTAATCATTCCAACAGATTTGGTATCCTCATCATCATTAATTCATATGCCTCTAGCCTTCTTACGATTGTCTTTTTTCAAATGTTGTAACTGTAGTAACAAAAACCTTGAGGATTTATAAAGCTTGATTCTGATTTATCAAACAAGTATTATCAAACCAATGGTCATCGGATAGCAAAAGGATATTTACTACTTTGAACCAGCGCCTTTAATATCCTTGATTGAAAAAAAAAACACTAGATTTGATTGATTGTTGTTTCAAAGAAAAGTCTTTTTAAGCATTAAACACAAATCAAACTAAATTTAAAACCCATTTCTACAACCTCGTTTATTAAATTGTATTCTTTCGGATTAAATACGACCGTCGATTCAAAGTTGTTAAGGGTGGTTAGCGAAGAAAATCCGTAACACTTTGTTGATGGTGTTCAATCTATATTTATAGATTTTAGGAAACATAGATGGTGTAAAAGGTATTTAAGATTTGTATTTTAAGAGATATAATAAAAATAATACATTAGGCAATGAATAAAAATAAAGTATTTAGAGATTCGATTTTAAGAGATACAATAAAGATAAGAAAATGTGTATTTTACAATTACAATGTTTGGACAATTTTTCATATGCATATATTGTATCAGAAACATGCATATTGAAAATATTATTCTAAAAAAACAATTATTGGACATATGATGTCTTAGTTTTCCTAGTCTTGACCCAAGTATAGATCTTCGTTCGCCTCCTGAAACGTTTGTCTTTTAGTTTTTTCTCTATCTTGCCTTCTTCTCATTGTCCTCTACTTTAAATACATAGCAGTTCACATTGTCTATTTTGGATGCTTTCTTGTCTCTATCATTTCATGTTATCTCTCTCTCTCTCATAAAAAGCTACCATTATTTCTACTTTCTACTGATTTTACAAATTACAGGTTCTTCGTAAATTAATTTTAAGAACTTTATAGTTTAAACCTTAAGTAATGCTGTTAGAATTTTATATTGCCTAAAGTTTTGACAAATAGTTTAAATTTTAATTACTATCACATAGGATATCATCCAGTATACATGCCTTATATTTGTTTGCTTTTTGGTATTTGTAGCATTTTATTGCAATTATAACATGTGATGTTAAACTTAGGTTTGAAAGTACGTGCAATCATGCATGACCCATAACTTGTATTTATTTATGTGTGGAAATGTTTATTTTTTTATGGTTTTTGAACTATTGTGGAGAACCCAAAACTCTTGGCTAAGACCTTAATATGTTCGTTGAATTATGTGTTTGCGGTTAAAAAATACTACTTATGTATCTCGAGATAAGAAAAAAAATTAAGGTAAGAATACAGAGCAACAATTATTCTATTTTGTGAGCAAACACTACTAGGTTTCAGACACATACAACCTTATATCTCGCAAATACCACTCTCATGTTTTTCAAGC
The DNA here is from genome assembly GCA_036936605.1 of Limnanthes douglasii subsp. nivea. Taxonomy (NCBI): domain Eukaryota; kingdom Viridiplantae; phylum Streptophyta; class Magnoliopsida; order Brassicales; family Limnanthaceae; genus Limnanthes; species Limnanthes douglasii. The sequence continues at coordinate 124,143,726 of JAUPFV010000004.1, forward strand.
ATTACATGGATTTCACACACATGGAACCTTTTATTTTGCAAGCAGTATTTACTATGTTAAACAAGAGAACTTAATATATTCCGCAAATAACAAATCTTGCACATGAATTTATTTAAACTAACATCTAATTACTATATTATTCACTACATGATGTAATTGCATGGAACCTTTTATTTTGCAAGAAGTATTTACTATGTTTAACAAGAGAACTTAATATGTTCCGCAAGTAACAAATCTTGCACATGAATTTATTTAAACTAACATCTAATTACTATATTATTCACTACATGATGTAATTGCATCAACTCTGTCCTATGTGCTCGCTATTAAAAATAAACTAATTTACGTATTAAATGTGTTTAGTCTCTAGTATATATAAAGAATAATGGCCAATTGGTCAATACGCTTATGTTCCGCTTCAACCCTATAATAAAAAAAATACAAAAGTAGTAAGAATAGAGCACATAAATGTTGTAAAACAAATACACCTATATTCTTTTTTCTCAAAGTTTCATATGATAGTTGGATTAATGAGGTTGATTCTAAAATACCGTGGTTAGATGAACTAATAACTCAAATAAACAAAGTTATGATCCCAACAAAACAATTTTTAATATTGACAGAGCATATATTGCACTTATATCTAACGATGTATTGATTATGTTAAGCATCAAATCTAAAAAAAACAAATATCAACTTCTACATAAAAATGTGTGAGCTCAATTCGAACAAAAAATAATGGAAAATTGTTTGAACCTATTTCCCAGCTACCTCATAGATAACAATATTTTCTGAGTTAACAAATAAGAAAACTGAGGTAAGAATACAAATCAACCATTATTGTGTTTTGCATAAGAACATTACTAAGTTTACACACATAGAACTTTATATCTCGCAAGCAACCACTCATTTTCTTTGCAAGCATTACTAAGGTTTCACGCACATATAACACACATAAAACCCTTTATTTTGCAAGTAACGTTTATTGTGTTTAACAATTTTTTTTACTATGTATAACAATTAATAAATCTTACACACACACATATATATATATATAAACTAACACTTAATTAATATATTTTTTGGTTTTTGAAAACATTAGATATAAGGTTAATAAGGTTACAGAGTTTCGAGGCATATCCTAGAAGCATCTAAATACAGCCGGAAAATATCAAGACATCTAAATACAACCGGAAATGAATACAGTTATAATAAGGAGCACATACAATTAAAATTATCTGAATACATGACAGAAGCAACAACTAGCTAGCAGCAACAAAAATAAGATTTAGATGAGAGACAAGATCTAGATCAGACTTCGCTGGTGGGGTGACATAAAATAGAGTGGACTCAATCACCAAAATGATGGTACGAGAACCAAAACAGCGGACTGAGGTCGTCAGTAAGAAAACCAAAGAAGGAAGACACATAAATTATCATTTGGAGGACGGAGTATGCAGATTCATATACGAAAGATTGGACGAGGGGTTGCAAGAAGCCGAATGCCTCCATAGATCTGAGCAGGAACGACTTCAGAGGCAGCAATATGAGTAACGAATTAAACTCATCTAGAGGGTCGAGAAGGCGACGGTGGTTTGGAGAGAGAGTTAAAACACGACCGTGGACTGAAACTAGAGGAGATCAACGACTTTGACGAGTAAACACGAGCCGGAAATGGAGCGCACCAACCATACATGACGGTGGTCCAAAGACTGGGAACAACGACAACGACGACAGCAGAGAACCCCAATCTTACATGATAGTGGTTCCGAAAAGAAAGAAATCGTGACAAGCAGCTGGATCCACAAGACATAAATAAGATTTACTAGAAAATAGGGTTTTGAGAGTTTCTCTAATTTAGAGAGAGAAAACCCTTTTCCAATACCGTTGAAATTGAATGTTAACTATTTAATTAATATATTATTTACTATATGATGAAATTGCATTAGAAATATTATATGTGTTTGTTATTAAAATAAATTACTCATTGTATTAAATGCATATAATACTCTAGTACATATAAAAAATGACTAATGGTTTAGTCCGTTTATATTCTCGATTTAACTTCCCTATCTGGTAACAAGGATCGCATAAAGTGGGCTCTGTCAAAGTCATGTGAATTCACTATAAAAGACACTTGGAAATTCAGCAAGAGTAAAAACAATAAATCTAACCGGTTTAAAAAGATATGGAACAATATCAGCCCCAAAAAGTGCTCTTTCTTAACTTGGAAGGTCATCCAGCAATGATTACCTATTGATTATGTGTTACAAGCAAAGGGTTTTCAGCTGGTTTCAAAGTGTCAGTATTGTCTTAACATTGAGTCAATCTCTCATATCTTTGTTCAGTGTTTAAAGGTTTGGGAGACCTGCTCCTATTTTGCTTCAATTTTCAGAATCTTCATAAATAGAAATATGTCCTACACCCATATGCTAAGAAGTTGGTTTTGGTCAACATCAAAGGATACTCATATGAGAACTATCATTCTAGTGATAATCACTTGGGTGATATAGTCTACTAGAAAGTCAAAAAAGAACAAAAGAAATTCCACAACTTCAAAACCAATGATAAACTACGTATCAAGGTTTCTATCTGTAATGAAAATATTGAATAAAATTGTGGTAAGTAGGGAGCACATAAACGCTAAAAATACATCTTATTCCCCCATCCTCGAAACCTCATATGATTGTACGACTAATGAGGTTTAAATTGCAATGTCACGGTGGGAACCAAAATGATTAAATTTATGATCCTAACAAAGCGGTTTACAATTTTGACGGATGAGATATTGCAATTATATCCAATGATATATTGATTATGTTAGGTTTCAAATCCGAAAGAATAAAGATCAAGTTCGACAAAAAATATATGAGTTCAGCTGAAACGAATAAAAATATAGAATCGTTCAATCTATTTCCTAGTTAATTCACAGATAAAAGTATCTTACAGGATAACAAATAAAAAATGAGGTAAGGATATGAAACAACCATTATTGTATCTTGCAACCGAACATAACTAGATTTCGTACACATAGAACATACATAGATCCCACTATTCCGCAAGCGACATTTACAAGTGTTTAGCAAAATAACATTATTATGTTTTGCAAGTAAAACATATTACACATGAATATATGTTAAGAAAATAACTTTTAGTTAATTATAAGTAATTTGCAACAACAATATTTACTTAATATGTAGTCATTTCTCATAAAACACGCAATTTTTAGAATAGGGTCATGGACAACTTACCCAAGACCGCATATATCATGATTCTCTAAGTGGTAGTGAACACATATATGTAGTTAGATGTGATTAAAAATATTTGAAGAGAAAATATGTGTTTAAATTATACTTTAGCTACTATATAGTACATAAATTACACCGTAATATATTTATTATGTTATGCAACACATTTCCCAACACCAATAAAATTAAAGTTCATCATTATGTAATGAATATACGTTTTTGTTAGAGATCCAAAGATTAATTTTTCTGAAATAATGACATTTAAAGATCTAGAATAATCAATGGAAGATGACACTAACAAAGTAGAATGAGAAGTATATAACCTAACAACATCTCAAGGAGAAAGAGAATATAAATCACCATAATATGACATGGCTATATTTCATGGATAAAGGAAAAGTGAATCGCCAGAATATGACATGACGAGTCTATAAGTACAACAAGAAGAGGATGAGCATAATATGACACGACATCATTTGTTCTCCAAACAGTGGATGTGGAATTTATGTGGCCAATCGACAATGAAACACAAAATTTAATCCGACTAAATGATGTCAAAAAGTTATATAAGATGAATAAATGAGTAACATTTTGGGTCCAATTATATGGTATTATGCAACAAATAATTGCTTTGTCATTTTCTCAAATATGTTGGAGATAGAAAATAAGAAAGAGTTGGATTATAAGGTAACATATTCTAATTTTTAATCTGATTAGTTAACTTGCAGTGTGTATAGTAATTATGTTGGATGCTTCCTAATTACTCCTATATTGAATATCACACGTTTATTCTTCCTGATTCCGCACATTTAATATTTGTTTTGCGCATATGATTGTTAATATTTCATACGTGTAATCGTCAGTGTTTTTCAATCATATGCATTAAATTAGGTAAGTTGTTCTGATATATATATATATATATATATATATATGTCATTAATACATACATTTACATATATCTGCAACACCTTTATACCATAACTTTTCCAAGACAATATACATACCGAGTTATGCAATGGTATGTTACATTATTAGATCTAAAAAATAATAATATAGAATTTTCTTAGTAAAATTTTCTTATATTATCTCATATTATATATATTGATTTACCAGAAATCGATTTTGAACAAGTTGTTGATAAAGTCTTCAAAATCCATAAACAAAATACATCATTGGTCTAATTTGTACTAAATCTAAAGACAAATACGAATTGAATCACTAGGCTTTAGTTATCATGGATTTGGAGAGAATGATTATCAATAAGTACAGTCCTATGATGTCAAATGAAATGGCCCAACAAAGTAGCTAGTTAATTACTTGGTAGGGATTTACATAATGATGTAGCCCAGAAAGTCCAAACAAAAGCCTTGTTTATTTTATTTTATTTTATTCAAATATCTTATGTATTTAAATCAAATCTAATTATATTAAGATTTTATTTGATTTTATTTTATTTCCTTGTATTATAATTTAGGGTTTTGAGAAGCTATTATATAAAGCCTCATATGCCTTAAGTTATTTTGAAATTTTCAGAGATAAAAGAAAATTTCACTCTTGCTTACCCTTAGATTAGGGTTTCATCATGTTACCCTTGAATTATGGTTTTATCTATCGTTGCTTCTTCTTCTATTTCCGCCGCGTCATCAGTTTGGTATCAGAGCCTCAGTTCCTGCTACGGGTCAAGCATGTTTCTGAATCTTGATTTCATCTGATTCAAGGTCTAAAGGAGAGAACAACATACGGCCATGAAGATCTCAAAGATCGTTTGGTATGCGGGAGACACACTAGGCGTTTCAATGATGATCATATTGACTGGTTACTGAAGGAGTTTAAATTGGCTACCAATCGTCGAATCAAGGTAAAAATTGCTTATCGAGATGTTGTCTCGGGCTATGAAGAGGTTTTCAAAACCATTTTTTTCATCAACTGGACATGGGGATGTTGTCTTCAGGCTATGAAAAGGTTTTCAAAACTATTTTTTCCTTCAACTGGATGGCTTCAATGTGACTTTGAATAAGGAACACTCGAGAAGAATTTATCTTATTCCGATAAGGTCAAGAATTATAATTCTCAATGTGACGATTTAATAAAATAAAATAAATAATTTGGGTTCTTAATGGTGATGGTGTTGTGAATTCGAGGACGAATTCTTGTCAACCAGGAGAGGATGATGTAGCCCAGAAAGTCCAAACAAAAGCCTTGTCTATTTTATTTTATTTTATTCAAATATCTTATGTATTTAAATCAAATCTCATTATATTAAGATTTTATTTTATTTTATTTTAAAATATTTATTTTATTTCCTTGTATTATAATTTAGGGTTTTGAGAAGCTATTATATAAAGCCTCATATGCCTTAAGTTATTTTGAAGTTTTTGGAATAATAGATTTTTTATCTCTGAAAATTTCACTCTTGGTTACCCTTAGATTAGGGTTTCATCATGTTACCCTTGAATTAGGGTTTCATCTATCGTTGTTTCTTCTTCTATTTCCGCCGCGGCATCACATAATATTTTTATATATTTTGCCTTTTTGTTTGTTAAAACAAATAAACAATATTCTTTGGGTAGCTTGACTTTGCAGAATAATTACATTATAACAAAGGACCCCATACCACCAACACCAACGATGAAGATACGAAGACAAAGAAACATCCCATAATAGAAAAAAAGATATATTGATTGTGAGATTTTTGTATGTTAATATGTAAAAGACTTCATCGATACTGGTAAAGTTTAAGAAATATTTGAATGTAACATTCAGACTGGTTTGCCAAGCTAAATTTGTTTATATTTTTATAAACCATTCAAACGCCATCAAATTTTTATTGTAATTTATGAAACCTTTATAATATTTCACACTAAATGTTTGTAATATTTTGCACTAAAACTTTGTACTATATTTAGCACTAAGTCTTGTGTAATACTTTACACTAAACCATTTTAATATTTTGCAATGAACGATCGTATATTTTTCATCAAACAATCTTAATATGTTGAAAGTAATATATATATATATATATATTTCTCAAAAGGTTTACATTGCGCAAAGAGACATACTTCAAATGTTGAAATTGCATAAAATATTGGAACATAAAATGGAAAATAACAGTAAATGATACGAATAACATAAAATACTAGAAATAATTGCATCCACTAAAGAGTTCTACTTCTATGTAATTAGCTCATGCATCCGCTTGATCAATAAGGAGGAACCCCACCTCTTCAAGCATATGTTGTTTTATAGAATCATAAATATGAAAATTAGATACCATGCACGGCAGTTCCATGACATTGTACAGGAGGTTAAAACCCCTAAAATTAGTCCGATTTTAAAATTTCAATCATAATAGACACCTCTTCACGGCCTCATGCAAGCAGCACCAAATATGTACAATAATGTACGATTCATATTATACATCCAAAATGGCAGATATTTTTTCAGGATAACGTTATCTTCTTACAAAGTCTATTGCATATAAAAATGACTAGTTTGGTATTATTTGATGCTTTGTATATGAATATATAATATATGTTTGATTGGTTATATATTTTTTAGTTAGTGGGATAATATATTTGGTAGGATATTATATTTGGCAGGATATTATAGTTGGCGACATATTGAGTGTACATAAAATAGTGTAGTTATAATAAAAAAATGGCAAACTTCAAATACAACAAGAAAATAAATACACAAATTACTACAAAGGCTTGTCTAAAATATCGTAATATGGAAGGAACACCGCATAAAATTCATATTAATTACCATGAATGTATCGATGGGTATTATAAATTATTTCGTGTGTAGCTCCTAACGGTCACGTTACTTTATTTTCACAATCATTGTAGGTGTACGACTCATTGTTTACGACTTCATGGTTTATAATTTTCACCTAACCCATTTTGTGTATCCAATCGGTATAATCTAGAGTGCATCAGACAACCCCTTGAATATTGCAGATCTTATGTTCTCCTCTTGAAAACAAGCGAGTATCATAATATTCCAAAAAGTATCATTTCAATCCGACATAACAGTTATCGGCTTCCGTTTAGTTTTGTGGAGCTTATCGCTCGCATTAAGTTTCAAAAGGCCTTGCATGTATCCAAACTGACGTATTACATATTCCAGATAATATACATACACATACTTCAACTCAGTTATATTTCCATAATACCACGCTAATGATTGTAAAGGAAAAACGTCATGGATGGCTACATATAGTTGGAACACAACTTGGAAGAATATTTCGATTAATAAGTCTATATTTCATAACAAGATTATATGGCACTTCATAAGTGTATAACACTATTTTTTACACTTAAAATTTTGATTTATAAATATAATTATAAACATTTTGCAAGTATTAGTAAACTTATGTCAGACTCGTCCACGTAGCTCAGCTGAATCATCCAGTTCTGTTAGGATCTAGAATTAATATTGATATGACATATATCCTACCAATATATGGATGAAATCTCACACATATATTTTGAGCGTATGACGTGATAAAAAATAGGGAAATGATCGATGATCCATGTATCTAGCATTATTATAAAACCAAGTATGGTCTTTGTTTTTTGTATGATACTTCAACTAAATGATGGTAAATATGTGCAAGTACACATACACCTCATGTGTAAGATTATGTACCATAAATGTCTTTGATGAGGAATATATACTTATGTAATACATACCAACTTTTTCGTTGATAATATATAGTGCATCCAAACAAGTGCACCAAATAAACTCACGTCAGATGGTTATGTCATCATCGGTAAGCGTGGGGTTGCTATTGCGGTATCTAAGGTAACCAAATATCATGAAAATATAATTCAAACCGATTTTAACATATTTCTAGTTTCCAACAATATCATATAATTGTTCATAACCTACTCCCAACAGATCGTTAACCCGAAAGTGAAGCTCTATTTTGGGGGTATTGTTCATAAAATTAAAATATTATCGATGACCCTCAACCCGGTAACAGAGTATACATCATTTGACGTGATGGTCATTTCACTGAATCAGAACTGAAATGTATTGGTCTATGAATGTCATCTCCCATAAACATCTTAGTAATTGGAGCGTTAAATAAAAAATTAGCCAAAGTCTCCATAAGCTTCCCAAATGCTTTTGTATTCAAACGAAAATGTACTTGTTTCTTACGTACGAGACTCTATGATCTCAAGCCAGTATAATGAGTGTATAATCACATGAAATTTCTATCATATATCATAAAATTAATTTCCATATATGTTCCATATGTTTTACAAGTGTAATATTTTATGTTTTACAAACGTAAATTTAAGATTTATGAGTACCTCACATGGTCATATTTTGCAAGCCACGTGTTTTTTCAAAACTCAGAAAAACCACAATATCTGAGTTGGCTTGATATTTTTTCTTGTAGTTGTTCATATGCTCGGCTCCTGGGTCGTAGAACGCTTATTTTGGAGTTGAACATGTGATGATCTCATAACAATATCAAGACTGGTGTTGTCTACCAGTTCCAGCTGTGCAAAAGTATTAACTTTTTCTTTCGTGAAGTTGATATGGTTGACTTCTCTGGTACGCGACCTATCGACCTCATTCATAATCTGAAATAATAATATAAATATATATACATCCAACTTCACTCCAAAATACAGAAGTATATTGTGGTTTCTAAAAAATAGTTATTTGTTATCATTTCGCAGTGAGGTGGATATAAGGTTTCACAATTATAATTACTAAGATTTGCAAGAAACATCGTATATTTTCATATTTTTTCCCTAAATTGGAAAATTGATAAGAACAAGTATCTGAAGTTAATATTTAAATTAAATTTTTCTACCACGATACGAAAAAAAACATATGGGTTATAATAAAATCAATAAATTAGTGGTTGTAATGATCTAAAATAAAATTTCACTGCAATGATAAGATAGTAGTTTTATTCGTCGAAAAATTATGGCAAATAGGTAAGCCGTGTTTCTCATATATCATTTTTCATGGGCTTCGCTTTAACTATACTACAGATTTTGTGTATAATTTGTAGAAGGTTTCAAATTTATAATTTCTTTATTTCACAAGATAAATATTGTATGTTATCGTATTCATAGCCTAGGTTGGAAAACGATAAAAGCAAGCATATACATTTAATATTTCACATAAATCTTGAAATTACAATACAAAAATAAAAAAACAGATTGGTGGTTAGAACGACCTAAAGTAATTTACCGATGCATTGTCGACATAATTAGTTTCATCCATGACAAATATGGTGAAATATGTAAGTCACGTTTAGCGTGCACCGTTTCCTTCTGTTTTACATCATTATATTATCCATTCTTTATATAATTTAAATAAGGTTTCACATTGATATAATATAATATTTTTTAGTAATATGGTATGTTTTTGGAAAACGATAATAATAAGTATCTGAAGTCAAGATTTCTTATAAATATTGTTACCACAAAATTAAAACAACATAATGGTCTAAAATAATTATCCAGTATATTAGTGATATAATTAATTTAATCCATCACAAATATGGTGAAATATGGAAGTTAGGTCTCGTATGCACTATTTGTTCTTTGTTTCCCATCATCATTACTACCTGTTTCACATATAATTTACATAAAGTTTCACATTTATAAGTACTTATATTTTACAAATAATATTGCATGTTTTCATATTTCTGATCTATGTTGGAAAATGATAAGAACAATCATCTAAAGTAAATATTTTAGATAACTTTTGCTAACACGATATGAAAACAACATGTGGATCCTAAAAAACTAATAGATTTGTGGTTGGAGTGGCAATAAAAAGGTTTCCATTCATTTATAAAATAATTACTTTAATTCACCCTAAAGGTGATAAAATATGTAAGTCAGGTTTCATGTGCACCATTCTTGTTTATTTTGCATTATTTGACTAACTATTTCGTGTATAATTTATATAAGGGTTTGCACTGATATGATATTAGATTTCGTCAGTAATATCATATGTTTTTTTATTTTTGACCTAGGTTGGAAGACGATTATAACAAGCATCTGAAATCAATATTTAATGTAAATATTATTACCACAAAATGAAAACAACATAAGAGTCCTAACAAAATCAACAAATCAGTGGTTAGAATAGTCTACTCTAATTATAAGTCCATTAACAACATAATTAGTTTAATCCATCACGGGTATGTCGAAATATGGAAGTTTGGTTTTGCATGCACTATTCTTTATTTGTTTCGCACCACCAATACTACTCATTTCACATATAATTTATATAAGGTTTCATATTTATAATTACTTAGATTTTACAAATAATATCGCATGTTTTCGTATTTCTGACCTAGGTTGGAAAACGATAAGAACAAAAATCTAGAGTTAATATTTTAGATAAATCTTACTAACATGATACAAAAACAACAAGTGGATCGTAAAAAACTAATAGATCGGTAGTTGGAGTAGCAGATAATAATTTGTCAGTTGATTGGATGAATAATTAGTTTAATCTATTATAAATATGGTAAAATAAGTAAGTCAAGATTTGTGTGCACTATTTATTTTTTTGTTTTACATTATTTGACTACCCGTTTCGTATATAATTTATATAAGGTTTCACACATATATAATATTAGATTTCGTCAGTAATACCGTATATTTTTTTATTCCTGACCTAGGTTGGAAAATGATAAGAATAAGCATTTGTAGTCAATATTTCATGTAAATATTATTACTACAAAATGAAAACAGCACATGAGTCCTAACAGAACCAACAAATGAATGCTTGGAGTGGTCCAAAATAATTATTCAGTGCATTAGCGACGTAATTGTATTAACCCGTCATAGATGTGATGAAATATGAAAGTTTGGTCTCACATACACCATTTATCCTTTGTTTCCAAATCAGGAGTAGTACCCATTTCACATATAATTTACCATATTTATAATTATTTAGATTTTACAAATAATATCATTTATTTTTCGTATTTCTGACATAGGTTGAAAATGATAAAAATAAACATCTAAAGTAAATATTTTAGATAAATCTTACTAACATGATACAAAAAGAACATGTCGATCCTAAAAAACTAATAGACCGATGGTTAGAGTGGTCTAATTCTCATGTTCATTAGCAAAATAGTTAGATTTATTCGTCACCGATGTGACAGAATAAGCATATCAATTCGCTAATTAATTTGGCAAACTATGGTATGAAATTTTGTTAGGACTCGAGAGATTTTATTTTTGAATTCGTCATAGTTTAGTTTAATATGGCGAAACAAATGTATGAGATTCTCCAAGATCCAATGAATTTCGAAGCCAAGTGCAAAATATGATAATTTCATAAGACACATTTTATTTATGTTTAGCAGTTTATATAATACTTATTATGCAGTTCAATAACTCAAAATTTGTAAGCCATGTGATAATAGCTCAAATAAAACATCCAGTTTCACACCTAAAATATCTTAAGTTTAAAAAAACTTGCACTATGTAAAATATCTAACATCACATGCGATATTATATCAAAGCTAACTATATTGTAATTCAAAACTTATAGATATTAATTTTCACAAATTACAACATGTTATTCTATTATGATGATCTGCATTTTATGTTTTGCTTACAAGCTTATTAGATGGCTAAAATCGGCTCATATAAATCAAATTTTTATATATTCATGAGAGAGAGAATTTAAGAGATACAAAATCATTACGTCTAAACTGATAAGTTAGAGATGTATCTGTGAAAAACAAATAACGCGACCATTGTTTGGATTTTGTTTTTAGAGAGAAGTTGAACAAAATGTAGAGGTATAATTTAACTCCGGTAATTATGTTTTGTAATTATATTTATTTATGATTTTTTTGTTGATATGTATTTTTGTCCAAAATAGTAACTTCGAATTATAAAAATAAGCATTTTAAATAGTAATCCCCATAAGCATATTGTTGGTAACTTAAAGCACGAGATGAATAAACTAGTAGTAATGCATTGTCCTATGATCTTTGTGCTACCAATGGATGTTAGTGATAGACTAAATTGAATCGATCAACTTACTCTATATATTTTAATATAAAAATTGATCATTTAAGCGATTAGACAACTAGAAAAAAAATTATGGAATAACTTATTTGTAAGAATATACATTCATATTAGTGATGTATTAAAGTTGTGACTTCGCTTTTGATCTTATGTGTTTGAATCCTCTTGTGATCCTTTATATTTTTAGTTTTCAAATAATGTAAGCGTTATTGTGTATGTTGATAAGGGTGGAATTGATGTGGCCCTAGTTAATTAGTTTAAAAGGGTAAAATGATGAATAAATAATGTATAGTAAATACTTTAGCAAAATAGAAGCTTAGAGAGCTTAAAGTGCAATATGTAATAAATATGCTTATACATAGTATGATAAAGGGGTAAAGTGCCCACTGTAATAATACATGTGTGTTCCATGAAACTTCCCACACCTATTAATAAATGTACTTTTTTATATGGAAATGGACCAATCATTATTTTTTACTTTGACTTTTGACACTTTCTCCTTCTCTCTAAGGTATTCTTTACACTTTTTTTCTCTAACAATTTGATTAATCCCTATAAGAATACTTGAAAATAAATTATTAACTTTTCAAGTCATTTATCTTTTATTTTGTCTGATGATGATTTGATAGATGTTGTTGGACCTCATGAAGATGTAGTTGTAATTGGAGCAAATATAACATGAAGCAAAATCCGAAGAATATTTATTTATACCAATAGTTCAGCCAATGTATTGTTTATGTCAACCTATGAAAAAATGCACAACCCCCAGTGATTCTTTGGTCAGAATAAATAATAGTAGGTTTTAATGGTGTGAAAACCAATATTATTAGGGAATTTGAAATGGAAGTCTTATTAGGACGAGGACTGTTTAAGACAAAAACGAGGGTGTTATTTATGGTGGTAGATAGTCTGACGACCTATAATGACATTTTTAGAAGATCTTGTTTGTCAAGAATACATGCCATAGCTTCTATAGCCCATGAGTGTTTAAAATATATAGTTGGAGATTGCCTAAAAATGGTAAGGAGTAGTCAACAAGTGGCTAGGAAATGTTATGCTACAACTTTACATACTAAACAGATCAGCAATGTAGAAGTGATAAGATAATAACAATTCGAGGGGTCTTCATTGGATATTGAAAGGATAAATGACCCAAAGGAGACCCCTGTATTACTAGTAACTGATGAAAATATAAGAACATACATATTTCCCAATGAAAGTTGTTCAAAAACAAGAGCTTAGTTATCACCACAGATGACAGAACGATTAATAGACTATTTGTAAATCCAAACGTGACACCGATGAATGTGAAGTACTGAGGATGTGGTGGGATTTCCATATACTATAATTTATTACAACTTAGTTGTAAATCCAAACGTTAGACCGGTCATCCAAAAAAGAAAAGCTTTTTCTAAATGTGAAGTCAAAGGCGATATTGGCGGAGGTGGATCAACTATCAAAAGTGGGTTATATTAAAATGATATGGACAGCAAATCCAGTGCTTGTGAAGAAAAATAATGGCAAGTGGAGGAAGTGCATACATTTTACTGACTTAAAGCGAGCATGCCCAAAGAATCATTTTCCTGCCCCAAAAATAGATCAAGTGGTTGATTCGAAATTAGGTAATAAGCTTATCTTGTTTATGAATGATTTTGTTGGGTATAACTAAATCCAGATGAATACAAAAGGATCAGGAAAGCACAACATTTATTATTGATAGAGGATTGCATTGTTATAGGGTGATGCCTTTTGGTCTTAAAAATACTGGTGCTAGTTAAGTAAGGTTAGTAAAAAAAGATTTCGCCACCCAGATTGAAATGAATATGGAGGCATACATTGATGATATATTGGTAAAAGGTTCCAGAGATGAAGATCATTTTGAAGATATACATTTGTTTGAAATTAAATCATGAGAAGTGTACTTTCGGTACACGTTTGACGAAATTCCTAGGCTACATCGTAAGTGAGATGAGGATTGAAGTTGATTCACAACAGTTAAAAACTTTGACAACTATAGATCCTCCTAGGTCAATCCAGGAGGTACAGATTTTAACGAAAAGATTGGCAGCTTTGAACATGTTTATTTCAAGATTTTTGGAAAAATGTGCTCTATTTTTTCAAGCTTTAAGATAAACTAAATAAATTTTTTGGACACCATAAATTTCACAAAGCAATACAATTTAGGTTTAGAACATCAAACAATGAGGTAGAATATGAAACAGTTCTAGCTAGAATACGGCTCGTAAAAAATTATGATGCTAAAATAGTGCATTTAGAGAGTGATTTGCAGTTTTTGGTGAACCATATGTCTGGAGTTTTTTAGGCAAGACAATACCAGCTTTGAAGATATTTGAATGGGTTAATGGGATTAGATGTACTGTTTGAGAATGTTACGTTTGAATATATTCATCGAGGTCGAAATTATATTCGTGATTCTTTGGCACTAGTTTCTTAAATTGAGGGCTACCCGTGGATTTTGGCACAGGAAATCTCATCTATATAAACGAAATTCAAGCTGTATCAGTATTCTGATGAGGTTTTCTTGGTTTCAGGGGAAGAGAAACGAAATTAATGATGTGATTTGAAAGAATGTTTTGTTAATGGAAAGTTACCAGTTGACAAAAAGTTGGCTAGGAAGTTGAGATTTAAGACACATGGGTTTACAGTTCTTAGAGATGTGTTATACAAAAAATATCTAAGACGATCATTGTAACATTTCTTTGGGAGGAATGAATCTCAAATTGTTTTATCTAAGTTACATGATGTGGGAGGGTTCCACTCATTATGGATTTAAGACTTTGACAAGGAGAATACTTTTAGCATGATAATATTGTCTAACTATCATGATCGACGCTAAATATTTGGTTTGAAACTGTTATACTTCTAAAACATTTACCAACACGGTACATATACCATCAGTTCCACTGGATTATATTTATGAGGTACTTTCTATTTGATAGATGGGGGTTAGATTTGGTTGGTCCTCTACCAATGGCTTCTGAAGGATGTCAGACCATTATTGTTTCAGTTGATTATTTTTCAAAGTGGCTAAAAGCTGAGCCTTTATCTGGGATGAGAGCTAAGGATGTTATCAGGTTAAGTACTTCTAATATT
The DNA here is from genome assembly GCA_036936605.1 of Limnanthes douglasii subsp. nivea. Taxonomy (NCBI): domain Eukaryota; kingdom Viridiplantae; phylum Streptophyta; class Magnoliopsida; order Brassicales; family Limnanthaceae; genus Limnanthes; species Limnanthes douglasii. The sequence goes on from JAUPFV010000004.1 coordinate 124,159,123, forward strand.
TATTGTAGGTTCGAGGTTCCATGAACAATTACCATTGATAACATACTACAATTTAATAAAAAATAAATGAAGGATTTATGTTCTTTGAGGGAAATTAAGTAGTATTTTCAACACCCTTTCACCCTCAAGCAAATTGAAAAGTAAAAGTTACTAATAGAACCATCTTGGATGGTCTAAAGAAGAATTAAGAGGGAGCAATAAGAAAGTGGCCAAGTAATCTTCAAGAGGTGTAATGGGATTATAGAACGACTCCCCGATTGTAAAATCATGAATCACCTTTTGCTTTGGTGTATGGGATGGATGTGGGATCCCAGCAGAATATATTCTTCCATATTATAGAATACTCAATTACTCCGAAGAGGGTAATGATAAAGCAAGAAAGGCATAACTTGATTTGATTGCGGAAAAGAGAACTAAAGCACATATGATTACACCATTATCAAATATTGATTAGAAGCAAATATACATCTAAAGTCCAACAAAGAGAATTTAAGGTGGGTGATAAGGTTCTAAAGAAGGTTTTCTTGCATACAAAATAAAAAATACTGAGGAATTCGCAAGATGGTGAGGGAAGACCTTTATAGCATCCTTGGAACATAAGGAATTTTATTTTATATTGGGAGTAATGTTGTATGTATTGGTTTGAAAGTTGTCTTGCTTTTCAGTGTATGGACCAATGGCGTACTCTTTCCGTATATCAAGTGTGTGGGAAATTTAAAGATATAATCAGTGAAAATGTTAATTTGGTGACTAAAATCTAAACACTAAAACTTGAGAAATTTTTATTTTGAAAACAAACAAGTATAAAAGAAACACTTTATAAGTTAAATAAGGATTGATCATCCTTATTTTGATAAAGCTAAAGATTGATAATTTTAACTTGGAAACAAAGTAATGTTTCATGACAAAAGTTACAAAGTGTCTATTTTTGAAGTGATAGTTACGAAGTGCCAATTTTTTGAAGTGATAATTTACGAAGTGATAATTTTTCAAAATGATAATTTAGGAAGTGTTAATTTTTTTGAATTAATAATCTATGAAGTGTTAATGTAATGATAAAATGATGACAGGTTACATGGCTATAATTTTTATGGTGAAAACTTAAATAATGACAAGTTATAAAGTGATAAAATGATATAATATAGAGTGATAATATACATGGTGCTTAAACATATGATTCAAAAGGTGGCATGTGATGGCCACAGACAAAACATAAGATAAAAAACTAAGCAAGTATACGATCAAACATAATGAAAATAGTATTATGTCCTTAATTACCTTCATCATCCTTAAAAGAACTGTTTGGGCTACTGTGCAAAGAATTTTCATTCTCTGTGTTCTAATCTTCTGAAGAATTAGAGTTGTCATTTTCTGATTCTCTGGTTTCAGATTCATCATATTCATTTGGTGTAGTCTTAAAAATAACCATGGGCTGTTGATCTTTAGGTACCATGTACTATTAATCTTTTAGATTAAGCTTCGAAAACCTATTGTGAACATCAAGAATTAAAAATACTTTGGCCTTTTTCACGATTTTTCAACGAATTGAAACAACCTTTGGCACATTTGAAACAACATCGGTTACAGTAAAGGCTTTGTCTTTTTTAGCCTAAATCTTGAATGCTTTTAACTATTTGAGGGCCTTTTTTTTGCATTTTCACTTCCCGGATACAAGGTGTTAAACGCCTCGTAGTTTAAGCTTATCTTGCATTTTCCGCTTTGTGTTTTGCATACATTTCATTTGTGCTTGTATTAGGACATTATGGAATTTAGATTTTTCTGCTTGAAATACATGGAATTGTTGACGAGCATCTTTTGAGCTTATTCGGCCTATTTTTTGTTGGCAACAATTTCTTTTCAAGTTCGAATGACCTCATTCGCTATCGCTTCGTATTTTTCACGAACTGACTTGGTTTCATTAAAAAATATATTTACAATAATTTCAAATTGTTTGGCGTTTCTTTCAGAAGTTACCACAGGTCGAACCATGTTGTGAAGGGTTAGTGAGAGTTCATTGGAAGAATACAGGAAACATGTTGGTTTCTGAGATGTAGATGGTTGAGGATTATTCATAGAGAGAATTGGTAACTAATCTTCTGGAACAAGGTCTTGTTCTTGATTTTCATTTTGATCGAACAATGGTTTGGGATCAGAGAAGTGATTATCCTGGTTTTCTCCATCATCATCAAAAGATTCCAGTGTGGAATTAAGGGACGAAATATTCACAACCTATTTAGGACGAGACGTTTTGGGAGTTTTTGATGTCGTAAGTTTTCTTCTTTTGTGAGGCCATCGTTTTATTTCTCTTAGAAATCTCAGGAGTAGTAGTTTCTGATGGGATCGGATAATTTTGGATGTCCTTTATAGTAAAGTGGGTCGGAATTTATTTAGAGGGGTAGTCCAGACCAAACAGTTAAAACTTGATGAGTAAGCATTTACCTAAGTAAAATTAACGACTCGGCTAAGTTCTACTACATTGGTTTATGGGTTTGGGGGCTCATGAGATTGACTCGAATAAGTGACCCGAACCGAATGGCGCATGGATCTCAAAAAGAGTATAAATAGCTCAACCAGCAACATTAAATGGGTTGGATTTTTTTATAAAAATATTAAATACAAGCACCTCGTATCTCTCCTTATATTCTATCAAATATTTAATACCACACCTAAATAATATCTTCCAAAACTACCCCAAAGTTAGATTTCATCATCACCAGTTTCAGTGAGGGTAGTGACTACTTCATTGGTTTTGTTTACTTTTCTTCTTCTTCACCTTCAGACTAGGTTTAGATTTCTTCTTGTTGTCTTTGGATGGTTCCTCATTGGGTATTATTTTCATTTTCTGGCTAGGAGCTCTATTCCTAGCAGGAAGAATAACCCGATCATCTGGGACAACTAGTTTATTCACAACATCAGTAGGGCTAAGAGGATCCATCAACTTCTCTGAAAAAATAATTATCTCATGAGATACTTTTTATAGGTTGCTTTAGACTATGTTTAGTGGGTCGAAGCACTAATGAAATTCATTTGACCATTCATCTTTATCCCACTAACTCACCTTTGAAAAAGTCTCATCGGCAGCCGGAAGGTTCTTTTGGAAGCGCTTTGTATTTTTTACATTAAATAGTTAAGTTAGAGGGTACCATTTACAAAATAATTTTAGCAATAAGTTAAAATTACTCGTGCTCTTCCATTTCAAGGACATCTTTTGAGAGTTCTCAGTCGAAATATTCTTCTCATTTTCCTAGCACACACTAATAAAAAATAAATTTTATTTTCATGTCTTGTCTGCTTCAAGAAGATCGTCGTTTAGTAGAAGGGAAGATATAGATTTTTTGACACGACTATTTTTTGTATGAATTGCTCCATGGGAAGCTCCATTTTTAACAGCTTAAAATCCATTATACATGAAAGTAGTGTAAACCAGAGGTTGGGACGATCTTGGCTCGGACACAACTTGATCAGTTCAAATTATAAAAAAATAATGGGATCTAATGGGAATTGAAGACCCTAATTCAGTAACTCTGGATACATAATTAATTCGTATGCTTCGTAGGACAATGAAGTCTCTCTAATGGTATGAAATCAAATTGATATGGACTCGGGAATTCCTCATTATTTTTAAGTATAAGCGCGTCGGATTCTGGGAATTACTCATGTAGAACTTTGCTAAGTGCAATAAGTTATTTTGGGAGTACTTGTTTGAAATTTTCTCCAAGGTTGCAAGATCGCTCAGCAAGCAGTGTAACAACGTCTTTTTCCTTACCTTTGGTTTCTTCTTTGAGGTTTCACCTTGAGAATTAGTTTTGAAGGTGTCCATGATCATTTTCACTTTTTCAACGTTATTCTTACAATCAACAACCACTGGTGAATTATGACTATTAATCTATTCGGAGGCTTCATTTTGCATTTAGGTAGAGGACTTTAGAAAATTTATATTTTCTTTTCTCAAATGGACCATCTGTGAATCTTTGTTCATTGTTGATCCCTCTGGGTAGTATTAGTCTTAACCTATTTGGTTTTTTCCTTTTCAAGATGTTTTTCTTTGGAGCCTGATGCATGATGTCTTTTCTTTAAAACGATGTTTTGGTCTTCGGTATCACCCATAGCAAGAAACTGAGATTTTTGAACTGGTTTTCTAGAGAAATCTTTAGGGTTTAAATAAGGTGGGTTATCGGAAGAATATCTGAGGTCGATTGGTTGGGATTTCTTTTTTGTAGGAGGCGAAGGACCATAGGAAAAAGCCTGAACAACTTATAAAGGTTTATCATATACTATTCTTGTAGATTTTCTTTTATCATCCCTCTTAGCAATGGTTATACAATCCCATGTGTTTTAATCCCAAACATAAACGAATAAAAATCACTAGGATGAAGGTGTTAAGGGAAATAACAAGACTTTTCCAAAGTAGAAAAACTAATATTGTCACAAAAGATAAGTTACATTTGTTTAGGGTATTTCTCTATTTATAGTTCTTCCCGTTTATGGGCGATTGCAAGGACATTTATTCCCACTTACTATACTCACTACTCCACTTACATCATGCAGCCTATATTTATGGATAAAATTACTAAGTGGTTTGACTAAGGCTTATAATGTCATTAAGTCGTAGTCTGAAACCGTTCCCCCTTTAGATCATGCCGTATTGGCTTCGGGCGTGTGCTTGTACGAGCATGACTTAGTAACTTATTTTCTCAGCTTTACCGCTCGGTTTGAAAAACAGTGTAGCCCAAAGGGTGCTTGCTCATTTAACCTTGTTCAACCCTTCATCAGCTCGTTCGGTCTTCAGCTCCTCTTTAACTAGCTCGGTCTGCCAACTCGCTCATCAGACTTGATCGTTTCAATTAAGATTAATTATCCATTCACATAGTATATAGTCTATTTTTAATGATTAAATATTCCAAATATTGATATTCCTTTGGGATAGTAATCCTTCAGTTCCTCAATTCACCAAAAACCTTCTTTTGTGCTGATATATTGGTTTCATGATTCATCTACCATAGTTCAAAATACCTTAATCATAAAATTCCACTTAACATTAAGAATCTATCAATCAACCACATACAAAAAACAACATGTCCAGACATATTATATGGTCACATATCTGAAGGAAGGAAAACTCAACAAGCACCCTTATAGATTCGCGACTGCAACAACAAAGTTTTCACTACAACCGTATGTTTTTGTCATGGCAAGCAAGACCGTTTCAATGGTGAACAACCACTAAAAAATAATTCACCAGGGAAAAACCTAATATTCTCAAGGCGAACTCGTGATGTTCCGATTTTTCATTTGATTTAGGGTATGTTTGCATCAAAAATTCTTTTTTTATCTAGAAATAAAGAAACTCTAAATTAAGTGAAAAAACTTAAATTTGGTCTGCAAATAAATTTAAATGCGCAATCAAAATCATGCTTCTATGAAAAAATCAACCAAAATCATTTTTTACATCTTAAATTCATGCCCTTAATCAACTCAAACAACAGTTATTTCCCACTGATATGGATTCTTTACTGAAATTTAAACTAACACGTTTTTCCTTAATTAAAGATACAATCATATGAATAGATTTTTATAGAACATGCTTTGATATAAATTGATCAACTAAATACAATCGCTTAATCTATCCTATGTGTTTTAATAAAATAGTTTTCTTTTTATATCGGTTAGAATAGTAGAATAAATTATGGAATAATTTACTTGTAAAAGTATACATTCTAGTAGTGATGTTTTTAAGTTGTAATATTCGTTTTAATCATTTGTCCTTGAATTCTCTTATGCCCCTTTGCGCTTTTAATTATTCAATTTTGAAGATAAGTGCTCTGTTAATGTAAGTATCAATATTTTTGCAAGAATACAAGAAAAGTAGAACACATAAAAAAACACTAGAGCAGAAGATAAATAATACGATGCTTAAAAATAGATTGTATGTCTATATGTGTGAAAGTAATTAGGATTAAACTTTATCCTGATTACATCACGTGTTTTAATATATTCTATGGCAGTACCATAACCTAACTAAATTAATTTATTTAATTTAGTTCCTAAAATATTTATTTAGACTTAAGTGTCAATATTTGAGGTTAATTTTTCATATGCTCCATATTTGAGCTTAATTCTTCATATGATCCAAATATAATTCGTTATCTACACAATACCTCCATAATTTATTTATTTTATATATTATTCAAATTTCTAATTATTTAATAAAAATATTACTTATCAATTAGATTATTTATAAACAAATAGTTAAATACAATATTAAACATAGACCGATGCATAATTTCCAACCGTAGGTATCACAAAGATAGTATTTAATAAAGTTGTCGTGATTACACTTATAGTTTTTTTCTTGTTTTTGTTAAATCATTTTGAGTTCTAACTAGTCATCTCTATATTATTTTTCACGGTATTTGTAAAAAACGTCTCAAGAATAAAGCAAAATTTTTCAGAGGTTTCTCTCAACTCTTAATATTTATATTAGTATGTTTTTTGTGATTCTTGCTCAAAAATTTATCAATTCTGACTTCATTGAATTTCTCTAACTTTAGGTCTCGCATGCATATTACTCTCTTGTTATAAGTGTTGTTCCTTTACTTTTATATATATATATATATATATATATATATATATATATATATATATATTAAATTAGATATATATTACCACAAAACATAAATTTTGCTCACAATTGTAAACCAATATAATTACAATTTGTATCATCGTCATGATTAATAATTATTATAAAATATCACCTTGGCACATCAACAACTTATTTAAATCATAAACAATATATCAAACTCAGTTTCAGAATTATTCCTTTGAACAACTGAAACTTGGGTTACCCCAATACTAAACCTCTTTATGAGGTCAAACCCTCACCCTCTTCTTGGTCGAGCATCATGTACTAAGACTTAACTCAAGCCAAGACCAATTTCTTATATCGAGACTATGATCATGTCAAGTATAAACCTCTGCATTAGTTGGGCTTCACTATTATAAGATCTAGAATTTGCAATACGTGAACTCATTAATGGGGTCGAGCCATATGTAATGACTAAACCATTTATGTTGAGACAAAAAATCATATCGAGCCTGTCTTTCATCTTTAATCACTTTGATCCTAGTACTCCTAAAAACCCTTGCCTAGGCTTATAGTGTCATTTATATACACTACATATTTTTTTAAATATAATTTAACAAATAGATTCAGTCCATATGCCTCCCAGACTTGAACAAGTCTTATATAGTATTTGAACTCTAAAATTTGGTATTATATTTATAGTTACATTAATATGATTATATTTGTTTGAAATCTTTCCAACCCTTTAATTACTCTTTATCCGCCATATCTTTAATGAAGTGAAGCTTAACATTCATGTGCTTAGTCTTCTTATGAAACTTAAGATTAGTCTTGTCATATCTAAGTTATAAATAGACACATAATGTAATTTTTATCTATCTGAGTTACCCCACTTTGGAATCATTTTAACCATATGGTTTCTTCTATTGTATCTGTTACAACTATATATATTTAACTATTTATAGATATTAAAGCAACTTTTATATTATAGATATCTACTTACCACTCCTTTAAACATTATAAATATATAGCCAAAAATCGACTTCATTATATCATGACAACTTGTATAATTAAAGTTTATATATTTTCTCAACATTTCATCATTTATGTGCTTCTGATTATTACACACTCAGATATCTAATGTACCCATCAAGTGTCTCATTATCCATTTAAGGGCATGTCACCTATAAAATGACTCAAAGTATTATTTGAGTATGCAAGATCATGTATTGTATAAATCACAATATACATAATATTTTCAATAATATTTGCGTATGATATATATTACATAAGATTCTTTTATTTTACATTTGATTGGTGTTTGAGTAATATTGAATTTGAATTGAGAACCAATGAGAGTCTCAATAGCTTTGGCTTTAGACATTTCAAACTTTTTGAGCACATTGACAAGAATAAATAACCTTTCAATCTGCTTATTTTGATGTCTATTCCAATAATCCTTTTAATTTTTATCATATATTTTATTTCAAACACTATTTAAAGCCAAGTTTTCATATTTTCAATCCTCATTATTCCTCTACATGTGTGTTTCCATATTACAATAAACAAAGCTATCATAAACATTTCTCTCACAATTGATTAAATTCATGAGGGGGGGGGGGTCAAATTTCTTATTCAATTGTTTTAGTAAATGCTTAAGTCCATATAAAAGTCTTTGCAACAAAGACACACCAGTTTCATAAACTTCTTCCATCCCTTGAGATTGTCTCATATAGATGGTCTATTTTAGTTCTTCATGTAAGAAAGAAATAGTAACATTCATATGATGTAACTCAAGATCAAATCTTGTAACAATTAATATCAGAGCCGTTTTATGGGTCTTTTTATGAGCAATAAGAAAATCTCATTGAACATCAAGATCTACATTTTGGATAAAGCCATTAGCCATAATTTAAATTTTATACAAAAATAGTCCAACTCATAGTTCAACTACATGAATATATTGTTTCCTTCTGAATATCTATTTGTATCCAACACACTTCTAATATTTTAGCTGCTTGATAAGAATCTAAATGCCATTTTTTCTCAAATCTCCAGTTTTTATGCATGGAATTTTACTAAACATTATTTAACGAAAAAAGGTTTTAGATAAAGATAATATATAAATCATGGTCGTATTTTGTGTATGGACACAATAAGATCCAAAACGAGATTATCCAATTGTAAGTCTTGAATCTCGACGTTGAGAAAAAAGTTGTTGACGTAGTAAATTTTGTGTTGAATAAAAACCTATACATAAATTAGAATTATGCTAACAATGTGATCAGATATCGTTATGCACCAATAAAATATTTTTCTTACCAGTCACATTGGAAGAACCTCAAATAAATCCATACTATCCTTGATTTTTTAAATGATATGTCATATTTGGCGTCTAATAAAGCAACGTACACCCTTTAGTATTTGAAAAAAATGAAATCATTTATCCAAAGAACATAAAATGTACTTATATAGTATGGTAAGCTAGTCGAACATAACTTAAAACTCTTTGATGGAGCGAGAGGATCCATAGCTGCCAGAGCATAGGATTTCTCCGGATCGACCTCAATACCTTTTTCACTTACCATATAACCTATGAATATTCTGGAACATACATTGAAAGTGAATATCTCTATAGTGAGCTTCAGGTTGACCAAACAGATATTATAAAACATTTCAAACATGGCAACTAAATGATTGGTTTCAAAGGTTCTAATGATCAACATATCATCTATGTAGGTCTGTAATTTCTAGTGGAGTTAGGTCTATAAGGTTTAATAAATCATACATTGATAAATATCTGGTTCCATTTTTTAGACAAACGTCATTAATTTGTAATAGTGAATCCCACGCCATGTTATGAAAATATATTTGGTAATGTGCGTAGACTTACAAAATGATATGGTTATAGCCATAATAAGCGTTATGAAATTTACATGCGATTTCCGGATGTGACATCCACCAATTGATCAACATGTGGAACTGGGAAGATATCATTTAGATAGGTTTTTTTGAGGTCTGTGAATTCCAAAAATATCTTCCATTATATTTATTTATTTTTACCATATAGGTTGTATGGTTCACACATGATCGAACAGCCTCGTGGATATATAACACTTTGCTCAACCTTTCTACCTCAACTACAATGTTTTTAATATTTTCTATAAAGAAAATATAGTGATTTTTCTTGATGGGTACAAATTTGGCATCAAATAAGATCTGATAGAAAAGAACCTTAATAAGGACAATATCATGACGTGCTTTTTAGGTAAAATATTTACATTTTAAGATAAGATAACCAATAGTTTGGTTCATAACTTACCTTGTAATTCTTTACTGGCTCGAGAAGTATGGATGACCTCCAAGATGATATTTTTTATAGGGTCAACGAGTTCTTCCAAATAAGAGGAGAGGTATTATAGGTCATTCAAATAATCTAGGATAGATGAGGCTCATGTTAGTTACTTTCGTTTTGAAGCAAGAATATTGGAATAACACTCCCAATTTTTTTGTTGATTACCCATATAACTGTTATGTGTTTGCTAAATTCATATACGAACCATTTGTGGACTATAAAGATGACCGTTTACATGTGGTTGAGCCAAAGATGAAAAAGTATTTCATTGCAATAGAAATAATCATCTACTACCGTAAAAAGACCCTGTTTTTTGTATGCATATTTTCAAATAACTACTTCAAGTGTCAGATCCCCCATAAAATGAGTATTTAATCCTATAAAACCAATGAGACATATAATCAAAGGTGTAAGTAAGGGAATACCTCATCTATTAGTGTGATGATAATGACTATATCTCTTGTGTGGACTAGAAACCCCATTCAAGGCATCATCAGCAAAGGTGATTATATGGTAAGTTTTGGTCAATAAGCTAACATTGAGGTTGGCTATGTGGCTTTTACGAGATAAAACCTTCATACCCATAATCGTTAGTGTTATCTTCCATCTCGCATCATGATCTAGGTAGATAAACATATATAAATTAACCAATATTACACATGTCGGGGTAGCTTCAAGAGTAACAATGATCTATAGAGAAGCATAACATGAGATGGATTTGGTTTGGCTATTGACTTATTAGGTTAGGCACACACATAAACTTTAAAAATGTAACCATATTGTCATCAAAAATTAGATTTTAAATTTCTTCATTTAGGGCTCAACAGTCCATCCTTAAGATCTCTTTATCATTGTGTTACTTACATTTATGGTTTAGACTGAGATGATCTTATGGGGTGAACATTCATTATGGCATGCAAAATTGAATCTAAAGATTATCTTTCTCACTTACTATTCATACATGTTTTGTAAGTTTAATGTAACAAATGTTAACACATTTCTTATCTTTTTTGTACATATACTTCTACCAGGAGGATTTGCTACTCATGGCTCATTATTTAAGCTTATGGAATGCATCGAAGTTCATACCATTGATCGGTGTAATCAATAATGAGTTCAACCCTATGTTTGTTAGGATGGTATACAAGATAAGCGGTAGAGCCTTTTGGGAGCCTCATGTTTAATGTTTTATCAACTTATTTGTGCTTTTATCTAAGACAAAAGTCACCAAATGTAAGAGTATTTTTCTTCACGATGCCTTTGGTAAGAAAAACTGGTAAGATTCATTAGTGATAAACCACTCAATGGATATATTCTTTGGAAATTTTGCTTGATATTTAACGTTTAGACGAAGTGTTTCGTATGATTTTAATTTTTTTTTTATTAGAATCTTACTTGTGATAAATTATGTAATCTCCATCATCCCAAATGATTTTTTTTATCAATGAACTAATCTTGGAATAACATCTAGAGGATTAAAAATGTGTGAATTAATATGTTGGAGAGTTGGTTGAATCAAGTGATGATACTTTCCTAAACCTTTATGGAGAATGCACGATATAATAACCTATTTCATCTTTAGACATAATTTTTTTATTTAGTTTTTTATATGGTGCTATAGATCGCGGTACCGTCATATTTTATCTATCTTTTATTTTTTTTAATTCTAGGTAAAAATACCCTTGAAGAATATTCCATCTGAGCGGTTGATACATTAAAAATCACCTCATATCTTACAAACAAATAGTGAACAAGGTTTGGCGGATCTTTATGAGCAACATGAGCTGGTGGTTAGTCTCACGGTTAGTCTGGAGATTGGTAAGAGTACTCAAAAGTGGTGTATTATACGACATCGACTTTGGGATAAATTATGGAAGGTTTGGTTGACCGATGCAATGGTTAAACGAATGGGTACCGAATTCAACCAATCTCCTCATAGTACGGTTTTTTTTGTCGAGAGAGAAATGAGTTTGACTCAATAATAAGAAGAAAATAAGATCGATCAAGTTTAAATGGGTGTCGTAAACAATTGTTGATGATTCACACTCAGATTATTCATTCATCTCTTTATATTTAAATGATAAATTTGAAAGCGAGAGGTTCTATGGTCACTCATTAATAATTGATTTTTCGGCATGTCGGACGCGTTGTGTGGTCGGAACAAACACAACATCGTTTCTTTTCTCGAAACCGATCATATTGTCTGGTCGATGGATATTAAACGCAATCTCGATTGGTGCATTGGTCATAAATTATCCGTAATGTTTTAAATAGTCTGAAGATCATCCAAATTTTTCCTACATATCATTAAAAAAACTACCATAATAGGAACAACAATAACGAACAAAAAATACGATAACATGAGGGTCAAATTTAACAGAATAATAAATGCGATTAAGCTTTTAAATATATAAAAAAACATTTTATAAACAAAATTATTTTAAAATCTCATTCTTTTCATGTAAAAGATGAAAATTCGTAGGGTGATTTCGTGTCTAATGATTATATACAAACTTAAAATAAAATTTGTCTAATGATCTATAAATAAAGATTTGGATTGTTTGATTCGGACACCAAAATTTTTGAAGTATTGTTTTTAAAGTTTTTTTAAAACAATTTTTGGAATATTTTAGTAAGTAAAAAAATAAAAACATTATATCATGATTTTTAATTTTTTGACATCTATAAATAGAGACTTGGGTTGTTTGATTTGGATACCGAATTGTTTTGAGTTTTTTTATTAAGTTTTTCTGAAACAATTTTTGGAACATTTTAGCAAATAACAAAAATAAATAAGTTATACCATGATTTATAATTTTTTGAGATTTATAAATAGAGAGTTGGTTTTTTTAATTCAGACACCAAAATTTATTGAGCTTTATATTATTAAGTTTTTTGGAAACAATATTATTTTATTTATAATTTTCATTTTATAATTTATATTTATAAAAAAATATGAAAAATATTTATTTTAATATATATAACTTTAATGTAAATATATATTAAATAATAAGGAAGATAAATAAAAATATATGGTAGGATGTTAGACGGTAAAATGATGTGGAAGATAGAGATATATGGTAGGGTATGTCGAAAGATGAAAATGCCCTGCTGTGTGGGATGAGAATTTTTGCAGAACTCTTTGAGGATTATGCTAATGTGGTGCACTTTTGGGAGATAAAATATCTCCACTACTACATATAGTCTAATCATCGGCTCCGAATAAAACAATATCAAACCCATTGCATTTAAGAAAATAAAAATTATAGACTTCTCCATATGTAATCAGACAAAGCTGGATTTGGTATCAAAATATACATGATATACTAGTTGAGGTGTCTAGCTTGACGTTACAACGAGATTCGATAGGGTTACAAAATAGCTGTAAGGTAAAAGAACAGTGCAGAACACAACAAGATTTATTATCATGGTCGTTACGGTCACGGCAGAACACGACCTGGTTAATGTCACAGTCGTCACGACTATTAATTTTATAACATCGTTTGATAAAAAATATTATATAGTTTGTATCTTATAATTTAAAAGTAATGTAAAGTTGTTATAGTTTTATTATTACATTTTGATTATTATGGTTTTATTATAAATACTATAAGTGTGGTTATAGTTTGATCATTACATATTAATGATAAAATAATTGTTATAGTTTGATTATAGTATAACTTATTACATTTTATTAATTTTATAAGTGTTGAAATGCTTATGTTAAGTTATTAATTGAAGGATAAAAATAAATTTTATTGATTCAAGTCTTTCATACTTTATACTCTTGTCAATCAAGAGTTTGTACATATGTTCTCAAATTGAAGTACTTTATTACAAAATCTCTCAAAATAACTACTATAATATTTCAAACTAAAGAAAATCGACTATAATACCTAACGAATAAAGTTTATATTGACCACCAAATTAAAAGTAAAATTATGGTTAACAAAACTATATCGTATTCGAAAGAACTCTCTAATATTTAGCTATATTTTTAACAATAGTGTCAATTTTAATTTAGTAGTTATCATTGTGAACTTTATACATTAGGCTTCATAGTTTATTTTCTTTGATTTAGAAGTTATAGTATGAAAAAAATAGAAAATGAAACAAATACCAAGCAATCACACAAAAAAAATAGTACACCAAACCTTTAATCACCAATAATCATCTACTATCAAGCAAATTTGATTGAGTAGCTCAATTATAAATTTTGATCAAAGATTGTAGAAGAATAATATAGATAAGATTTTAGTGTGAAAAATTACAGTAGTAATTCGTCTAAAGACTGCCAGCGAACTCTTAAAAGTCCATAGACTATCTATCACTGAAATCAATATTTTATCGGCGTAACTATCCAAAATCTAAAAAGTATAATAAACTATTAAAACTATATAATATTTGAAAAATACAAAGTATCTATAGATTCTACCAAATTTAAATATATTTGAAATATATAAATATCTAAAAATTTCAACATATTTAAAATAAATATAAACTATTAACTATTCAAAATATCAAATAGTTAGAAAATTTAAAACATCTAAATCTTTTAATATAATTTAAAAATCTTATAAAACATTAATTAAAATGTACTTTTAAATATTTAAATAAAACTAAAACGATACAAATAATGAATTCAAATATTCCAATTTGTTTAATTTAAATAAATTAACCCATACAAATTAATTTTCAAAAAATGTATTAAAAGATACAATAAAAAGCCATAAAAACAAGAGAGGATGCTGTACTGGCGATATTATTAATTCTGACGTGAGTGGTATAACAATAAACACCTCTCCACATAAATTTTAATACTAAATTGAATAATTTTAATGAATTTAAATATCTATACATAAAATATTTTAAAAATAATAACCTTGACCGGTGCTTATAGACCGGAGCAATAACCTTCACGTGTCACATCGTCTAGAGTTTAGAGTCCGTGTGGATAATCCAGTATTCATAAATACTACTCTATTGACATATGATTATGTGTAAGAAAGAATGAAAGAGACAGTAGTAAAGGTTGAATTGTAGATCTGACTCGGCCAACCATTCCCTTTGGCCTTTGGTTCACCACCACCACACCAGACATGCTTTGCCGATCGTCTAGACACTTAAGACGACCGTTAGGTAGAGAGAGACGTGCCATCTACTAACATTTATAACCTCATGTTTTTTAAGTACTACTCGATGTTATTAAATATTTTCTTTTTTGGTATTTTATTAAATATAAATATTCTTAACGATTGTTGGTTGAATATAGAAGATTATATTGTAGATCGTGGAGAATCATCGTTATCTATTATTGGATTACAAATCTAGAAGTTACAATTGATATTCTATTGGTGTAAGGATATTGCTTCTATATTTGAATCTGAGAAATATCACTAACATACTTGTAAATTATTTTATATTCGATTGTTTTGTTTTGAGATTTCCTCGAGTAATGAGGATATATACTCTATCTAACGTTAGTTTATTTTATTTTGGTTCCAATTCGTATGGACTATTTCATTATTTGTTTTGTAAATTAAAAATATGATACAAAGGCAACAAGTTATTTTTAATTCAATATTTAAAAAAAAAGTTGGAAATCGAGAGAAAGAGACGTATGGAGGAAATACTTTTAACTAAAACCAATATTTCAAGTAGTATCTTTAACAAAGATTTCCTTTTATTAACACTGAAGTTACAAGATGTAACTTATTAGGAGTTTACAAAATATAGAGCTATTCATTAGTGGATCCTAACCCAACTTTGCCAAAAACAAATTGTATCACGGTGATATTTAAATTTAAAAGCCATTTAATATATGATATTTAGTCTAAATTTGACTGATTCGTGGCATAAACAACATGATTTTTAATTTCTATAACATTAATAAGCATTTCTTCAAGCACCTCGTCCAACAACTGGATTCCTATACTTGGTGTTTATCCTTCCATACTGTGTGTTTTGTAATCTCTAAAAGTTTATAGTCAGGCTTAAACCTGCTAAAAATATATTAAATACATTATTTTATTTTTATTTTTATTTTTTAAGCTAAAGAAATTTATATTAAAAAATGAAATAATGCGTTTGTTTTAGATAGGGCACTTCAAAATCCCTAAAATAGAACCCAAGATGCAAACGGTTTCTTTTTTCACCATTATATCTCTTCTCTAGCTTGAAATACTGCATCATGTGATAGCTCCTTCAATTCTTAGAACAACATCCTCGCATATCAAATTTGATGAAGATTCGCTTCACGAATATCGACAATTCAACGATAGAATTCATTTATGGAGAAAACAAATCAATAATACTGGAAATTCTAGCTTTGAGATAGCAATTTTGGGGCTTCACTCAAGGAATTATTCGTCTTCAAGGATGGTTTCCCTAAAATATTAAGTACATTATAGATATACATTAGACTGGAGATGTAAGCATTCCGTTAACTAGCCTAATATAGCCTATATTAAGGCTTTCCAACATTAATATTCCTTTTAAAGGTACATGAGTGACAGGGAGATATATAGGTCACAATTGGATTAATTTTTAAGAGTGCATTTTTCTACACAATCAACAACATAGTTTTGTTCACGAAATATATGACCTATGACCATGGATGATGATATAAGTTTCTACAACAAGTTATTAGGGGTTTAAGAAACAAGGGTAATTTGTCATAACAAAATATTTTAAACAATAACAAAGAGTCTATTTCAATGTCTAATAAGTTGTACCCCTTGGATTTTCAAACTAAGAGACCATCAATGATAGCCATTGCTTTAATAAGTAAAGAGGATTGTTTCTCATACACAATTTGAATTTTCAAACTAAGAGACCATCAATGATAGTCATTGTTTTAATAAGTAAAGGGGATTGTTTCCCATACACAATTGACTGAATTAATTCATCATAATTGTCTCTAACTACAATACCATCACTTTATTCTCCATTTGTTAAGCAAGCACCAACACAATTTAGCTTGAGTCTATTATTTAAAATATTATTCCATTTATATTTATTTTTTTATTTATTGACAAAACAAAATTTTATTAATATAAAGAAGCTAAAGGCTTTGATTTACAAAATGGGTCTGAAGAGAATGAGGTTAATTGAGAGATTTTTTTAGCGAGGTAGCTAAATAAATACAATGATGAAAATTTAACGAATACGACTAAATCCATCATCTCAGGATGTAGCATATCCGAAGATTGAAGATGTCTATTAGGAAGCTACCGCAAAAAAATATTAAATCAAAGTCTTGATGAAATAAGTCTTAATTGATTTTAATCTTTTAATACCTATATAAGGGCTTGATGTACGACACTACCATATTCCTTCTATTATCAGCATGATCTTTATTTCAAGGGTTCGACTATTAGGCTGATCTGTCTGTTGCCTGTTAGGCTAATAATATTAGTGAAATCTTAGAATATTATTTGCTTAGACTTTAGTACCTGCAGTAAGAGTTTGAGGTCATCAGAGTATCCTACCAAAATGTTAGAGTAATGAGAAAACACAATGAATTCAACTTGTAGATCTTATGCAACCCATATTAATGTTTTCTAAAAATATAATGATTGTTAATGGAGCAAGCGCAGTTAATGCATTAAAATCACAATTATATTTGGAATTAAGAGCTCTTTTGGCTACCTAATCCGCAACCAAGTTTTGGTTCCTATGAACATGCTTAATTGTCATTTGAGATTATATTAGGTTCCTGCAAATAGACACTAAAGGCAAAAGAACCAAAGAGATTTTCCAAAAGAGAGCATTTTCAAGTAAAATTAATGAATCTATTTTAATATATATATATATATATATGGGTAATGTTCTTTGATTTGCAGAAGATAAGGCCTTCAAGAAGAGCTTTAGTTTTAGTAGTTAAAGGATTATTTTTACCCAAAAGTTTACCAATAAAATTTATTAATAATCCATTTGCATATCTAATAATAAAAATCACAACTAGATTCCCCATTTAAAAGGCAAGAGCTATTACATTTTATTTTGAATCTATTTTTTGGGGGGGTGTCATTCGATATATGAATAAGGATTAAAATTACAAAGATGATGAAAGAAACCTATTTTATATGCCGTTTTCATAACTTCATTCCAGTGGTTGTGGTTAAAAAGGTTAGCATTATCAAGATTTGTAATAGTTTGGATACATTTATTAATTATGTTTTGAGAAGAAAGCTTAATGTTGTTATGTTTTGATTTATTTCTAGCAAGCCAAATGGACCAACAAATTACAAATGAGATTCTAGTTCTAATATGCTTTGTTTTAGTGGTAAACATTAACCAAATATTTATTATGTGATGAATTGCCATATAATTGCTTATTTGAATGCCAAATAAATTTTAAAAGTGGAGCCAAACATTACAGGAAATAGGACAAGCCACAAAAAGATGATTAACATTTTCAGAATTGTCACAAAACTGACATTTTAAGACAAGATTAAAGCTTATTTTTTTTATAAAATTGAGTCAGGAATTATTCAATCATTGAGGATTCTCCAAAGAGTGAAGGAGCACTTCTTTGGAGAAATATTATTCCAATTTTTTTTATTGAAGACACACTTTTTTATTTTCCTTTCTAATCATATGTCATGTATCTTTTAATGAAAATCAACCATTAGGAGATAGGTTCCAAATACTAGAGTCGTCTAAGTTTTCATCAATCTTAAGTTTAGAAATTCTAGCTATGACAGAGGGTAAGACATTTTCAGAAAGTTTATTCAAATTCCAAGTTCCATTAAAAATTCTTTAACTTGAATCGGATGGTACCATAAATTCTTTTTATTATAAGATAGGATAATAAAAAGGTGAGAATTATTCCAGTTACCAAGCCAAAAGTCTATGTTACCTTTACCAATCTTCTAAAAAAATATGTTCTTCAGCAGATTTTCTGATAGAGATAAGTTTTTTCTAGACTTTAGGTTTAATTTTGGTTTGCAGAGGATGAGAAAGAGGACAATAAATATATTTCATAAACATTGACCAGATAGATTTTTGTTCTCTAAAGTTCAACCAAAGTTTACAAGAAAGGGAAGATTCATAGTATTTAAGCTTCATAATGTTTAATACATTTTCGTCATAAGGTTTACTGATTTTGGAAAGAGAACATATGATGAAGTTTGAGTTTTCTTTACAGTCTCAAACAAATTTATTAATCAGCTTATTTATTTAATGTATGACAGTTTTCGGGAAAATACCGTTATGCATATAATATATAGGAAATGAAAGCATGACAAATTTGATAAATCTTCCTCCAAAAGAAAGATTGATACTACATTCCGTGATTTTATTGCTTATTTTAGTAACAAGATCATCATAATGGCAGGATTTATTGTTTGAGTGAATTTTGATTTCAAGATATTTAAATGAGAGAAAACTCTTCTAGTCTTCTTAAAGCCAGTAATGTTTTCAATATTTCTTTATCTAGATGTTGCACATATTAATTGATATAAGGAATGTGGTTTTAAGATTATTGATTAACTGTCCAAAGACGAATGATATTCATAAAAGGATTCGTCCAATCAATAATTAAAAGCTTCTTATGATTTGGCAGATGGTTGAAACATTCAGAATATTTAGCTTCGTTTATGCCACTAGACCGGTGTTTATATTTTATTAATCGTGAGCAATCTAACTTATATATAAAATAACACTTTATCTATTATGGATTTTGAATAATAAAGTTTGTCCTTAAATTTTAAGTTATTTATAGCACACCATATACACCACATTATGATTGGTGGAAATTTAGTTCTCATATGATTGAATTTGGATGTAATTGAAAACCAACAGTTTATAATATGTATGAGGGTCATGTGGTTATTGATTAATATCCCAAAGAGACATATGAAGTACTTACATACTTCTCATATCTTATTACAAGTGACAAATAGGTGAGTTATAGATTTAATATTACAACATTGTTGACATTTTGACGTCAGACTGAAAGTTTTCTTTTGAATTATAGTATCTACTGAAATTAGACCTTTCAGAACTCTCCAAAGGGTAAAAAGAATATTTCTTTGGAGTTACAGTATTCCAAAGTTTTTTTATATAGGATTGAAGCAGTGTTCATCTCTCTTATAGTATTCTAAGTGTCTTTTAATGAGAATATACCATCAGAAGAAGCATTCCATATGATTAAGTCTTCTTTGTAATGATTAATATTGATCCTTGAGTTTTTAAGGTTTTAGGAATCATTTAACCAATAATTACAGATTTTTTCTTGCTTATACCACATATTGTTTTCATTATTGGATATGGATATTAAAGGATGAGTGTGGTACCATTTCTCCAACCAAAATTCTATTTCACCATTTCTAATTTTCAAGAATATACATATATAGTTGTTTCTCTTATGTTAATTAACATTTTCCATGTTTTTGAGTCTTTGGGTTTATATTGGAGTTAAAGAGGATGAGTCTTTGGAAAATATGTTAAATAAATTAGACTTGACCAAAAAGACATGTGATATCTGAAGTTAAGCCACAACTTTCATGAGAATAAAATTTGTATATCCATAATTTTTCTCAAATTTAAACCTTGTTCTTCCAAATTCTTGGTTAATCTATACTAGTTACACCCGATTATTTTATTGTTAGATTCTTTGGAACCCTAAAGAAACTTATTGAATAATATATTTATTCTATTGATTACTGATTTAGGGATTAAACAACTTTGAGTATAGTAAATTAGATATAAGAGAAAACTTATTGTATAAGAACTATTCTTCATCCAAATGATAAGGTTTTACTTTCCCAATCTATTATTTTGTTCCCAATATTGGTACCTAGTTCATGAAAGAAACATGGTTTGTTTCTTGGGTGAATTAAGATACCAAAATATATGAAATGAAAAATGATATGATTGAAACCAGCAATATTTTTAATAACAGTTATCTTCAAACTACTCATTTGATTTAAAGAGATAAAGTTGGTTTTTTGTTTGTTTATTGCTTGACCAAACAGATTTTGATAATGTTCAAGAAATTCATAGAGTTTCTTGATATTATTATTGGCTCCATTCATGAAGACAATCATGTTATCTGCAAATGTAAGATATGGTATGTCCATTTTGCTTCTAGAATTATATTTCAGTGAAAGGTTGGCTTGAAAATTCTTTTTTATTCCTCTTAACAAATATTCCTCAACAATGATGAAAAGGTTGGCTGAGATGAGATCACCATACCTTACACAATTGTTGGATTTGAAATAAACTACAAATTGGTCATTTATTATGATTGAAAGTTAACCAAATTAATTCTTTTTTAATTAAGTATATTACTTGATTGTTGAGTCCAAATACTTTCATTATGTTAAAGATGAAATTGAATTGCAATCTATAAAAATCTTTGGTCATGTCAAATTTTAATATTATGTTACCTCTCATTGTTTTTCTATTGATATCATGAGCCAGTTTTTGTGTAATTAATATGTTTTTATGAATGTATCTATTTTTAAAAAAAACACCTTAGGTTTCAAATATAATTTTAAGCAAGATTCTCGCAAGTCTATTATTAATTATTTTAGACAGTTTTCTATTGAATATTGTACAAAGACTTATAGGTCTATAGTCTTGCTAGTATTTGAGAGTTTCTGTTTTTGGAATAGCGCATGCAGTAGAAAATATACCTTGAGGAGTTAAATGGCCATTTAAGTAAGCTTGGATTGCACTAAACAAATCTATACTGATGATGGACCAACAAATTTGGTAAAAGTTAGGTTAAATACATCAACCCATGTAACATTGTTGGGGTTGAGAGATTTAATAGATGATATAATTTCCTTAGAGGTGGGGGTAGCTAATAAGAATTGATTATTCTGGTCATTTATAAGATGACGAATTATATCTTGAGAGATTTTTGGATTTTTAAAGATATGTTTATTTGCCAACAGTGATTTGAAATGATCAATTGTTGAGTTTGCTATTGTAGTTTGGTCCTCTATCTAGTTATCTTCAATCTTAATTCCATTTATTATATTTTTGTTCCTTCTTTTTTTAACATAACTCTAAAATCTTTTTTAGTTTTTGTCCCCTGTTTTGAAGTAGTTAGAGACACTTTTTTTATTCCCAGAATGTCTTTTCTCTGGCCAAAAGATTCAAATATATAGATCTGGCTTTAGAGAGATTGACTTTGTTACTTATGCTTCCAGTTTCCTCAATAAATATTTTAGCATGTTTAACATTATCAACAGCTTGGTCAATACTATCAAATATATTGCCAAAGTTATCTTTGCTCCAAGTTTTTAATCTATGTTTCAATCTTTTCAATTTTGACTAAAAGACTCTTATTGGATGACCATGAAGATGTTCTTTCTAACTATTATCAACAATTATGATAAAATCATTGTGGAGTGTCCACATGTTTTGGAATTTTAATGAAGGTATTGGTTTGTTACTTTGAGAGGAAATGGATATACACAAGGGTGAGTGATTTGAGGCAGTTCTAGCAAGATGCTTGACCCTTGTGATATCAAAATAATGTCTCTATGCTGAATTATATAAAGTTTTGTCAAGTCTTTTCCACCTATTATTGACTTCAGTATGAACTTCTTGAGTTTAAATCACAATGTTATTTGTGGATTGAGTAGATTTTGTTAAGGAATGGATGAATAATTGGTTATTATCTAAATTTTGGGTTTGATGACTTATCATAGTTGTATTTCCAGTTCATTTGAATATGTGTTGTTGTTTATGGTGTATTCTTGTTTATGATCAATACTTACAGATTTTATCTTTTGAACCCACATTTCATGTTGAGAGTTTGAGTTCCTTACGTGTTGAAATAATTTCTGGTCTTGTTGTTGTATATCAATTTTCATAGTATTTTATTTGTTTTTAGAGTCTTTATTACAGATTGTGGCATTATGCTCAAGGTGTTTACAAGTTGTGTTAGGTTATAGAGATATTTAGAGTATCTTGGGAATGTAACCCAGACTGGAGTAAAAGGACACTCCAATTTGGGATTAAACTCATGTGTCCCTTTTAATAACCTGAAAGATATTGGCCTATACCATATACGTTTCTCTTCCCAAGTTTGTTTAAGTATTCTAAATTTTCAAGCTTAATTAACAAGTGCCTATATTCCTAATTTGCTAAACTATAAGGTTCATAAAACCTAAATGTATTTAGGAAGGTTTTTATTTCTTTTAGTTTTGGGCGTCCATATAAATATTTAGGAATAAAAGTATGTTTTGAGGCATAAATTAAAGAAGACTTATCTGTCTCCTTAAAGACCACTGGTTTATGACTGTACTTGCTCGGATACATGACTTTCTCATGAGATAAATATTTCTTCTTAATTCCAGTAACTTCACCGTACGATCTAGTATTCTTGTTGTTTGATCCTGATGGAGATGAGCTTTCACATACAGGATTTGCTCTGATCTCTAGTATTTGATTGACTCATTTATTATTGGTATTCTTCTTTGGATGATGGAAATAAGGGAATTCCAAGTTCTGTTCTTCAATTTTTTGAACAAGTTGCTCTTCAAATCAACTTTCTCGTGATTTTTTTGTGTTTTTAGACCAATTGACTTGAATAAGTTCTTTCTGTATTTCTTTTATAGTTAATGCAAGTCTAATAATTTGTTTGCGTCAATCATGACGTTGTTAGAGTGCGATTTTTGTTCTCATCTCTTTGGTTGGTATCTTATGGTTTGTATTAAACCTCTTTATATTATCTCATTCACTATATGCTCAACATATTCACTACTTTTATTCTTCAAAAGTTATTCTTCTCCATTATTGTCCGACAAATTTTTAACATTCACTCTTTTATTCTAAATTTTGATTTTTTTGTGTCGTTATTGATATTTGGGTTGTTATGTGATCCACAAAAACTATTTTCTTCCTGCAAAATCTTGAAAGTTATATGTTGTTACCTTTTACCTACTAGAAAAAACAAAAATATGTTTTGTTATTGCTCATGTAAGACATATTTTTTGGTTATTTACAACCCTCTGTTAGCCATATTTTATCATGGAAAACCACTGTAATGTATCCATTCATTTGGTGAAACATCAAACATCGTTGGTTTTTTTTCTTGTGGTAAGGAGTTTGATAAGTCGGTTCAAATAATCTATAAGATCCATTATTGCAAATGTGTGATAATTAAAATAAGTTCTTTTAAAGCTAGTAACTTGCTATAGATTGATCGCTATCGGTTTATCATGCATGTTTCGAATAAAACCCTCATTTTTTCATAACCTCTTTATTATGTTAAGCTTGTTGCGAAAAGACGTCAAATGTAAGTTGGCCACATCAACTTCCGTAGGATTATGTGAATAATTTTCTCTACATCTATAATTTTCTTCTTACCTTTAGTGCTAACTTGAAAGTCGCTTCTCTTGAAAATTATCACCAATAAAGGTAACTTTTTTTACCCTTGTTTGTTATTATGGCTGGTAAGTTTATGAGTCAAATCCCAATTAAATTTACTGAATCCTACTGAGATCATTGGAACGGGGCAATCCAATGGGCATATTTAAATTTCCATAACTCGTGTATAACTAAACTAAGCTATATTAACACTATTGATCCACCCATATCCTCAGGCTTCATCTCATTTACCAAAAAATCAATTCTCATTGTCTCGTTATTTCATTATAGGCTTCAAACACCTAATCTAGACCCAATCCATATTCATCTATCTTATGTTAGGCCTGTTCCGACAACCCATATCAACCAACCACACCAATTTAATATTGAATTTCTTGCTAGTCCAAACCCACTTTTGACTCGACATACTATACCCAACCTATATCCTTCAAAACCTAAAAATTTCAATCCATCCCTGATTGAATAAAAAACTAAAAATCTCTCAACCCAAACCAAATGTTTTATACTTTTGAACTACATTCTTCTAGCCCAATAGAAATATATATCGTATAGTTCATCTTCTCGTCGCCCGAACCTTTGCTATTTTTGTTTGCACTATTTATTTTGGGCCACCCGTCATCTAGATTCCATATTTGTGGTCATAGATATCGTTCCTTTGGCATACGCCCAAGTCTCAAATGCAGATCCTACGACTTCAACCCTAACCCTCTATATATCAACCCATCTAGTCTCACCCACTCTCATCCAATGGTCACTTAAACCCTCAATTTAAACCATATATTTCCTCACCCAAATAGAAAGCTTCCATTAACAAAAGTTCCCCAAAACAAAATATCTATGTCACAAATCCTTTCTAAATGAATATCCTACTTAGGAAAAAAATGTTACTAGATTCTAAGACAACTTGATTGCAGTGACAACCGATAAAATCTTATATGTGGAATATGTCATTTCTGAGATGGTCGTCCATACTTACACATTCAATATCTCATCAGAAACTTGGTGGAAGGTCTTACCAGATATTTCTTAGGTCATAAGTCGACTGTGACTTAAGTTAAATCCAATATTGATAATATATGGGTCCATATGGGCTTGAAGAATGTAAGTTGAACCCTGAGGGATACTTATTATTTAAGTTTCTTATAGGTGAAAAAACAATTGATATTCTTGAAAATGATATTTAGAATTTAATTGATTTATTTTCCTTAAAAAAACCACCACTCTCATTAAGGGTCTGATAAATAAAATCTCAATCTCGATAAAAATATTAAATCTCTCTAAGAAATTTGGAAATTTAAAGGCCTCATCTATATTGATAGTGCCCTTGGTTCTTCAAAATTTATGGATAAGAAAAATGGGAGTAAAATACAATTGAGGTTATCATATATATATATATATATATATATATACTTCGTGACCGAATTTGGATCTAATCTTGTCATCGAGCTCCTAATTCATTGCATCGCTCAACCTCTCTCAAGTAGGAATATTAGGGTCTCGTACCCTTTTATAAAAGAAACATATGTTGTATGACCATTATACTCTTCAATGTATTATCCTCTCCCTGACCAATCATTGATTACAGCGGTTATCTCATGAAGGTTGAGTAAACAATCCTCTTACCCACTATCTTAGTCGGGTGAAATCTATGACTTCACGATGGGTACTTATTATGGGATATATAAGTACCAAACATAGGTTACGAATATCAGTGGTGACTCATTGAACCCTTCTCACAACCCTCCAATTCTACTCACCACCTGCAACATTTTATTTTTATTGAATTCGACCCTAGTACGAATATTGAGTATGTTGAGAACAACAAAGTGATGGACTCCCCCTTCTTATCATAGCTTTCAGATGGATAAGATGTTAGTCGATAATCGAGTTGTTGAGGAGGACATGGTCCTTGATCAACCTTATTGTAAGTTTTATTCTTTAATAGTTATCGCATCATGGAATGTCCATAGGTTCAACGACCTAATATAGTAAAAAAAATTCTAAATTTATATTTAAAAATAATATTTATTCTATTTATATTCTATGATGAGTGATCCTAAGGTGGGTTTTATTATTAGAATAACTGTATTTTTTGGTATTACACTACAAATCACGCCTTCCATCTCCCTTGGACATATCAAGATTTTTTTGCAAATTAAATTATCTCACCACTCTCATAACTTTATGATTACCTTCCATTTATGATTTTAATAATGTGTGACCGTATCCATCTTTAGTCAAACTTGGGTTTTATTACTGCAATAAATTATGATATCTCTTGGCTCATTCTCAATGATTTCGACGAGATCCTCTCACCTTTAGAACATATCAATTGAATATTTGTATAATTGTTGTTATTGATGTTAACTTAACATTTTTTTGTGTTTTAGTTATCAATCCTCTTAGTATAATAAATAACCTAATAACCCCATTACTTCTACAATCATCGTATTTTAATAAACAATGATTGAGATGATTATTTTCGTATATCCTCTACTCATTTCATCCACCATTGTACCTCTAACCATACTACGAAAACTCTCACTTTAAGTACTATCGGACTCGTATTAAAAAAAACCATCAGATTTTTTTAAAATATAACGGTCACATCATAATTATAACAATATTATTTTCACTAGCTTGAACTTGCCTTCGACTGCTAATCGTGTGAATATTGATTCCTATAAACTTGATCGACTTCAAAAATATCTTTGCAACCCGAATCATCAAAAATACATTGATATAAGTGGTCATGTGTCTAATGCACACAATTCTATTTTTTACAATCCATTATGGCCCATGATCCCCTTAACCATAACTTAGTCTCAACGTAAATTGAAGCATTTTCGAATTTTATTTTCTTTATCATGACTGACGAGTCTTTTTTTAAGAAACAATCTAGAAAGAGTTGGTTTAAGTTTGGAGATCGTAACACCAAACTCATACTCGTAGTTTTAAAACACGTATCTTGTATAATATAATTATTTCAATTAACAATAGCCAGAAGGTGGCCACTAACTCCCGTGTAAGTGAATAGTATTTTAGTGGATTATTCATCTAACCTTTTTAGTCCCAACAGTACACTAGGATATCAAGGGATTTCTTAACTTTAGTTTTTTTATTACCACTAAAGTCAATCCTAGAGATAAAGCCAACATGATATGTCCAGTAAAAAAATAAAAATCAAAAAGCGCCATGAGTATCCTATGCATATAACATTGTTCAACGACACATCAATCTAGACATACGTGTTACCATGAGCATCCTAAGCAAGATGAAATTTTTGATAATACAATATTTATCTATTATTTCTTATAATGTTAATACCAACGGTGACACCCATAGAAATTTCCAATTCAAGAAAGGTCTCTGACAAGGGGACTCATTATCACATTTTCTTTTTGTCTTAGTTATGCAAGTCATTTATGGTTTCCTTAAAGAAAATAAAATTGACATGAATTTTAAGTTTTAAATTGTTAACCTCTGTTTTACGGATGATTTTATGATCTTTTACTAAGGTGACATTTATTCTCTCAAGTTAATTATGAAGGATTGAAACAAATTCTTTAGCCTTTCTGGTCTACATGTCAACCCCCGAAAGAGACACATCTTCATTTCAAGGGTCAGAAACACCCTAAAAATGATCTAGTTGACATTATTTTTTATTAAATCAACACAATTTTGGTTATATACCTTGGTGTTCCCATTACCATGGGTCATCTCTATGTTAATGTGACAATTTATTGATAAGGTTACCTAAAAAACTGGATAGTGTACCTCTAAACACCTCTCATATGTTAAAAGACCCCAATTTATTAAGTTTGTTCTCTTTGTGAGTTGAGTTTATTGGTCCTCTTTATTTATCTTACTTGTCCGTTGCTCATATACTTGGCATAATGCCTTCGTCATTTCCTCTGGTTCGGTCACGAGATGAAGATCTAATGTGCTAAAGTTTTATGGCTTAAAGTCACCTTCTCCCAACCATAAATAAGGAGACCTTGTGATCATCTACCTTAAGGTTTATAATAAGACGGTTGTCCGCAAACAACCATGGTCGTTGTAAGTGCTAAAAAATATTTCATTTGGTGGGATTGAATAAAAAGATAAAAAAACAATAATATTTGGAAGATAAATTTTGGTACTTCTCTTTTTTGGACCTAAAGGAAAATCCTTCTCCTTTGATCTCTTGCTATTAAAATATATCAGTTGTTGACTAGCGATATGGAATATACTTTTCTTTGGTTCGACTCATGGTTGTTTGCCACGTCGTTGGTAACCAATTATTGGAAAATTATAATTTGTGATTTAAGACTCGATAACAGTCTTAAAGTTTTTGACATCATTTCTGTGCCCCCCTTTATTAATGACTCCGTTATTTTCTATGTTATGATCATAAGATGAAGATCTCACATGCTGAATTTGCATGACTTAAGATCACCTTTCTCATTACCCTCAAGAACGCGACTTTAGGATAATCTACCTTAAGTTTTAGAATAAAGCGGGTATCTGTAAACAACTATGGTCATTGTAAGTGGTAAAAATTCTTTCATTTGGTGTGATTGAATAAAAATAGAACAAATTAAAAGTTATATTTTTTAGACGTGAAAGAAAATCCTCCATCTTTGATATCTTGTTAATAAAATATATAAGGTGGTGATTAACAATATGGAATCTACTTCGTTCTGGTTCGACTCATCGTTGTTTCCCACTTTATTCGTGGCCCGTTACAAAAACATATAATTCGTGATATAAGACTCGATAATAATTTAAGATATTTTATATCATTATTGATGACTGATTTTTTGGACCTGAGAAAAATCATCCACATTTCATCTATTGATATTAAAATATATAAGATGGTGATTGACAATATAAAATCTACTATAAAGATCATTATTGATGATTGATTTTTGGACTTGAAAAGAAATTCTCCACTTTTGATATTTTGCAACTCGAATACATGAGATGATGATTGACAACCTAAAATCTACATTAATGGTGAATTATATAAAAAATATAATTAATTCTATAATATTTTTAAATTTTTAAAAACATTACTGATGATTGATGATTAATTCGTGATATTTATATATTTTTCTTTATGTATTTTATTTATATATTTATCATTTAATCTTAATTTTTTACTTTTTGTTTATGTTTTATGTTAATACCATTATTGAAATCTGATATTAATATTTATGTCAGTAATTATCTACATGTCTTATCGGAGTAAAAATAATTAAAAATAGAGGGATAGTTTTTTCTTTTTCTTAAAAGTTTTCTACTTTTATTATTTGTGCTGTATTATAAAGTAAAAATGGACGAAATTTATTTTGAACGAAGTGAATGAAAAGGTATTAGTTACCAAAACTCATGGTCAAAATTTTGATTACACTAGTAGTAAAACAGTTGATAGTTATTCTACACGCGTAGAAATTCAAATACTGTTGATGTTATCCAAAATTATTTTTACTGATAACGATTTGACGTCAGATTGACATCTTCTCAGATAAATATCTAAATCAGACAACTATTTCAAACCAAAAAATTTCTCTATGTCGCGGCAGTGAACATCCTCAAAGTTGACGAACGATACTAATCCAACAAAGCTCGAGCTGGATTTTTGTCGCCATTGCTGTAAGTTTTCTGTTTGCGATCGTTGACGTTTACAGCTTCTGATAAGGACACCTCTAATCTTACAAATCTGTCTCTCTCTCAGGCATTTAGTCGATCTTTGACCGACGATTGCTGTTTATTTTAAGCCGAGTCCATTTATATATCGGATCATAAGAATCGGTATACACTTACAGGGCGATAAGACAGGGAGACGACAAGATGAGTGATACTGAAGAGGGCAGAGATTTGAGGCGGCCGTTTCTACATACCGGAAGCTGGTACAGGATGGGGATGGGTTCAATGCAAACGTCAAGTATGATGAATTCGGCTCAGGGGATTCGCGATAGCTCCGTCTCAGTTTTAGCTTGTGTTTTGATCGTTGCATTAGGACCTATCCAATTTGGATTCACTGTAAGCTAACTATCTCAACTTTTTATTTCTGGGTTTGGTTTGCAACTGGATTCGAAAAACAAATCATGGGTTTTAGACTATCAGTTGATTCTTTTTTTATGATTTTTTCTGAGATTATGAGGTTTATGTTCATGTTAGGATATGAATTTAGATTGTGTTTTTTTCTCGATTTTTTTTTTATGCAGTGTGGTTATTCTTCACCTACACAAGCTGCAATTATTAAGGATCTTGGTTTAAGTGTATCCGAGGTATTATAAACCTCCAATGCTATATGATTTGATTCCTATTTAGTTTCTGACTTTGATAATTTGTTCAGTTTTCTCTGTTTGGTTCTCTATCCAATGTGGGTGCTATGGTTGGAGCTATAGCTAGTGGTCAGATTTCCGAATATATTGGAAGAAAAGGGGTATGATTCAAATAAGTTAACTCTATCAACATTTATCTTCTTCTTTGTAGTGTAATCATTGACTGAAATTTTGTTTATATTGTAGTCTTTGATGATCGCTGCCATTCCTAATATCATCGGATGGCTTGCTATCTCGTTTGCGAAAGTGAGTTTATCGCGATCCATTTTTATGTAAATCGGTAGCTTAAGCAGATCGATTAATATCAAACTCAATGTTTTTTTACAGGACCCGTCTTTCCTATACATGGGAAGGTTATTGGAGGGGTTTGGTGTCGGAATAATCTCTTATACGGTAATAATACTTCATTTAGATCCTTCAGTTTGAAAACGAATATTAATTTAGAAAAATAATAATTACCTTTTATTTTATGATATTCAGGTTCCGGTATATATAGCTGAAATAGCACCGCAACACATGAGAGGGAGTTTGGGTTCAGTGAATCAGGTTGGTCGTGTTTTATCATCGTACTCGTAATGATTTATGTGAGGTTTTTAGATGTTTTCAAACTGATCAGGGGTGCCCATATTTGGTTGTCTAGCTTTCTGTTACAATTGGAATAATGCTGGCTTATTTACTAGGACTTTTCGTTCCATGGAGAATTCTAGCAGTTCTCGGTACTCCTCTAAAGCTTTGCTTAATTCATCAATTCAATTGAGCCCAAATTTTCTTTTGATTGTCGCTTCTTTCGAATCGTCGCTTGTATTTGGTCTGATTTATTTCATTGCAGGAGTCTTGCCATGTACAATATTGATACCTGGTCTCTTTTTTATTCCCGAATCTCCTCGGTGGCTGGTAACTATATGGCATAAAACCTTTATTTAAGCTCTTATGTTGTCATGATAGTGTCTTTATGCAAGTCCTCTTTCCTATATTTAGGCCAAAATGGGTATGACTGAAGACTTTGAAACTTCTTTGCAAGTTATTCGTGGATTTGAGACTGATATTTCTTCCGAAGTCAATGAAATCAAGGTATACTATAGACCGACTTAATGCTTTACTGTTAGCATGATTTCAAAAAATTTATAAACGGTTGCGTTTTATATTACTAAACTTTCAAATCTAAAAGGCTGATACTTTGTCTCTTTGAAAATTTACATATTCCGATAATTTTCCTCTTTGACTCTACAGGCGTCTGTGGCGTCATCTAGCAAAAGAAGTAGTATTCGGTTTGCAGATCTTAAAAGAAGAAGATACTGGTTTCCTTTGATGGTAATCAAATATCTGACACTTTTCTTTTTTGCTTTGAATTTCTGGACTTAACCTTCTAAACCAAGTCGATTTTTTTTTATTGTAGGTTGGAATAGGATTACTTATGCTTCAACAGCTTGTTGGAATTAACGGGGTTCTATTCTATTCAAGTACCATTTTTGAAACTGCTGGTAAGCATAAAATCGACTTCTTTATACTTAGCTACCTCACAGTTAGTTGTGCTGTCTTTTTAAGTTTCCCTTCTGAAATTTGTCCGATTCAGTGGATTTACTATATTTTTTTCGATAAAAAAAGTAGGCGTAAAGTTGAAGTAGGCAGCAATTGGTACCTAATAACTTTTTTTCTTTAAAGCATCCTTAATTTCATTCACTGCTGATAGTTACATGCCAAATTTCGTGGTAGTAATAGCATATCCTTTACCATATCTTCTTATGTTGCTTTGTGCAAGATGCATTTGTATATCTTCTATCCATTTGGTATTCAAGTTAACAGCTTTAATAGTATGAAATCTCTAATGGGTCCACTTTGAGCAGGTGTTACATCAAGCAATGCAGCTACATTTGGGCTCGGTGCTATTCAGGTAAAGCTTTTACGATCCAAGAAGTGGTTACTTATTGGATTGGCAAGAGCTTGTTCTGTTTATTATATCGTAACCTTCTTTGAATTTCAAATGCTTTTAGGTCGTAGCAACAGGAATAGCCACATGGTTGGTAGACAGATTAGGCCGCCGGATTCTTCTTATTGTAAGTTCACTCTGGTTATCTCCAACTTATTAACTGTTATCTACTAGAGAAAACCAGCTAAAATTTGGAGACTGAGTTTGTTTCTGCTCAGGTATCCTCTATTGGAATGACTTTTAGTCTCCTACTTGTTTCAGCATCTTTCTTTGCCAAGGTAAAATGAACTGTGAACCTCTTATTACTTGTCCCTTTCCTCTGCGTTCTAATTCTTCCGTTTTGCGGTATTATTATAGGGGTTTGTATCAGATGATTCTACGATATACAGTGTATTGGGAATCTCATCAGTGGTCGGAGTTGTGGTACATCTACTAGACATATATCGCTAAATTAGCTTCTGTTGTTGTTTCATTGTTAAAAATATCTTCAGATTTTAACTCTATTTCTATTCCAGGCCATGGTAGTCTTCTTCTCTTTGGGAATGGGACCCATTCCTTGGCTTATTATGTCCGAGGTAATTTTATACTATCTAACGTCATATTTTGACTGCATTTGCCTGCTTCCATTGGATTTTTGTTTCTAATGAACAAAAAGGGATCTTCCGTTGGTCATTAGGCCCCTATAATCTCCACTCCAGTTGAACCCAGGTTTCCATCTTATGTAGCATCACCAATGAGCTAATAAAGCCAGCTTCTGTCAAGCTTGCGCCAATTATGAAGAACATAATTTTGTTTTGAGATTTGCAAACTTTCTCCGCACTATCAATCTCTTCTTCTATAGTAACAATATGCAATCTTTCTTTCGTAAAAACAATTAATGCTATAAATTGCACATTTTCGTCCTAAAGTGAAGGGTTTATCCTTGTTAGTTAATCACATTAGGTAGAGATCTAATTTGAACTGTGGATCTATAGTTCTATAATCTGTTGATCTTTCTAGCATGACAGCGGCTAACAAAAAGTTGGTCATTCGCTCAATGTAATCATAGTTGAGTAACTCTTATATCGTAGTCGTATGGTAAAACGTTTCGCTCGTAAGCTTAAGGTTTTGGGATAATTAGTCACCCATTTGTTACAAAAGATTAATAGGCTCGTTATTCTGCAAAACTTAAATTGTTGTTAATACTTTGTTTCTTCACGTTGATGGCAGATTCTTCCGGTCAACATCAAGGGCCTCGCCGGAAGCATAGCAACACTATGCAATTGGTTTTTTTCTTGGGTGGTTACCATGACGGCGAACTTGCTCTTGGCTTGGAGCAGTGGAGGTTCTCTCTCTCTCATAATATTTAATTGTAGAAGTCGATGGATTAGTGCTTAAGTATTCCTTTTGTCCTTCAAACGATTTAGACTTACAATCCGCGAATAGATAGGCAACTGACTAGGATTGCTAAGTTTAGTAAGCCTCTTGGAGAAAATCCTCGGTTTTGTATTCAACTAAACTCTTATGCTCTTTGTGGGATGGTAGAAAGACCATGGAACTAGGGACCGAGCTGCCCTGCCACAGCTGGTCGAGTCAGATCAAATCAATCGGATATAAATATCCAAATATTTTATTTAAGTAATGTTGTCTGTGTCGAGTCGGATCAAATCAATCCAATATAATTTATTTTGGATAATTTGGGACAGCTGACTGGTCTTTAGGTCCCCCTTTGGGTTTAGAAAACCTCAACCCAGATCTGGGCCGGTTTGGGGTTCTATCTAAAAGAAGGGGAAAGGGGGCTGAGGCCATCCGTAGACAAAACAGGCACCACTTGGCTTAGAAGTAGTTAAAAGTGTCTAAAAGTAATATTTCTCTTTTAAGGTTTTAGGTATAATAGTTGCTGTTTTACTATTATTGTTGATAATTTTTATTCGCATGGATTTCTCAGTAGTCGATTTGATTCCCCATGAATAGGTACATTTGCCTTGTATATGTTAGTGTCAGCTTTTACGGTGGCATTCGTCAACATCTGGGTGCCCGAGACGAAAGGAAGAACTCTTGAAGAAATTCAGACATCCTTTAGATAAGGTTTTGTTCTGTTTTTTTGTTGTTGTTAGTATTTTGGAAAAAGCAATCCACCGGTAAGACCTATTTGTAGAGTGATTCAATTTATAGAGCATGCATGCATGGGGAAAAGACAAACATGATCTATTCGAGAGATAAATAAGCAGCTCATTTGTGTATTCTTTTACCGAACCGATAAATGTTTTATGGTAATTTCACTTGAATTTTGCTAAAATATTGTTGCTTGTTGAATGAGATTCATCATTAATCATTTCAGTTTGCATAGGCCTGGGATAGGTGGGACTAGGATAGATAATTTTTCGTATATTTCTAATTTATAGAGAAAATGCATCACAAATGGTAAAGTCTTTTTTATATTAAAAGTTGAATCAATACAAATCATATTTGGAGCACAATTATAGTTTATAGTTAGTAACAGAAAATTTACTGAATAAAACAACGTTGAACACATAGTCTAGTCAGAGTCCGATTACGATAATTTGATGGTGTTCTCGGAATGAAGTCCATAGAAAGGAAATTTATGTCTCCGATCTGACTTTTACTTATTCAAACGGTTCAAGCAAACATAGTGATATTTAGACCTATTGACGCGTAAGGAGAATGGGATCCCGACAAAACAGAGCTGTCACCACAATTGAGCTGATGTGGTTATTGTTTAATTGTTATATAATTCGTATATTTCAAAAATAATACAAGATTATTATAGTTTTATTATTATATTTTAATGATTATTATTATTGTTCGATTATAGGTATACAGCTGTTTCTATTTTCAACATTATGAGGTCAAAGTGTAAAATATAATCGAATAGTACAAATGTTTTTAAATCGAATTACTATATTACAAAAGCTCTCAAAATAATTATTATACTTTCTCAAATTCAGTTTAATGATTAAAGTTTACAATTATAACCTTCAAACTGAAAATGAAATTATGGTTAACAAAACTATGTCGTATTTTGGAATACTCTTCGATATTAGCTATAATACACACTGTAAGAGAATAAGAATAATTTTGATGGTATATATTTTATCTTACAATGTGTATTATAAGTTCAGATCAGGATTTATCTGAAGTACAATATAGTTTTGTTAACAATAATGTCAATTTCAGCGTGGTGGTCATCAATATGAACTTTATTCATTAGGCTCTATAGTTTGTTTTCCTTGATTTGAGATTATAGTATGAAAAGCTAGCAAAAGAAACAAGCACCAAACAACCACACAAATAAAAGAATATACCAAACACTTAAATCATCAATGATCATTCACCGTCAAACAAACTAGACGAAATGATTAATTACGAATTTTGATTGAAGATTTTTTTTTTGGTGATTTCGGTCGAAGATTGTAGACAAATAATATAGAAAAAGATCTTGGTTTGAGAGATTATAGTGATAATTGCAATAACTAGTTTTGAGAGCTTTTGTAATAACAATATTGTTTGAGAGATGATATGAGAGGTGAATTAAGAGATTATGAGAAATTGATGAGTTTCTTCTCTATCCGATTTGATAGAAAAAAATTACAGATAGGATATCCGATTTGCAACGGAAAAAAAATCATATAAATTAGATACTTCTTGTTCATTATTTTCACAACTATTTATCTTCATACTTCTCACACAATAACTATATACCAAATCTTATCTCCTCAATCCATATTTCAAAATGGTTATGAAAGAAAAGACTAAAAAAATCCAAACATATGTCGCTGAAACATCCTCAACGAGTATAAAAAGAGCCGATAAATATTCATTGCTACATGAAGATGTATATAAGAGTATTGAAGAACATATAAACTATTTAAAACATTTAAAGATATAATAAACTATTTAAAATATCTAATATTTAAAATATATATTATCAAAAGATTACGACAACTTTAAAGATATATTTTAAAGACCTCATAAACTATTAGTTGAACTATGGTTGACCTGGTTTCGCATGATATGGTCTCTCATCATTTTTAATTTTCTTGGATTCGCATGATGTGGTCTCTCATCATTCATATTTTTCCTGGTTTCGCATGATATGGTCTCTTATCATTCATAGTTAGACTGGTTTCTTATTATTCATAGTTGCCTTGGTTTCGCATGATACAATCTTCCATCATTTATAGTTTACCAAATTTTTCATTATGTGGTCTCACATCATACGGCTGGTATGGTTTCGCATGATATGTTATCTCATCATTTATAGTTAGCTTAGTTTTGCATGTAATATCTTTTTCCCTGGTTTGGCATGATATGGTCTTTCATCATTCATAGCTAGCATGATTTCTTATCATTCATAGTTGGCATAGTTTCTCATCTATAGTTCGTACGTATTTAATTTCTCGTAAATAATAATTCAAAAAATATCATTAATGAATCAAAGAGAATATACACATGCATGATGATTTTATATAAGAGGCCGTTTGGAGTATTATAAAAAATAAGTAGGTCTTAGATAGTAAATAGTAAACTTAAATAGGTCTTTCTTAGAGATATATAGAAATAAGGGTACCAAGTGGATAATATTTTGACTTTGGGGTCTTAATCGGTACTTTACCTTATAATAAATTATTAATTGGAAGATCAAATAAACTATTTTAAATTTCTAATATTTCAGAGACATAAATATCTAAAATTCCAATAATTTTAAAGATATATTTTAAATATCTAATACAGTTGAAAATTTTAATAAACTATTTAAAATATCTAATGGTTGAAATATCTAAAATTCCAACAACCTTAAAGATACAGTTTAAAGATCATATAAATTATTAGTTGAAAGATGTAATAAATTATTTAAAATATCTTAATATACCTAAACAAAATCTCGAATATTAATCTCATATATTTCAAGTGTTGAGGCCATGTATCAAGCTATCTATTTCGGATTTAAAGCATCAAATAATGAGGTCGAGTACGAAAAGAGTTGCTAAAAATTGTAGGGCTAAAAAAGTAAGGCTCATAAGTGACTCACACCTTCTCATAAATCACGCATCTGGTCATCTCAAGGAAGAAAAGATCATTCTGTGAAGTATTTGAGGGTGTTAAAGGCTTTGACATTGGTTTTTGAAATCATCAGATACGAACATGGTCATAGGGTTAAAAATTATGTGGTTGATTCTTTGGCTACTTCTTTATATTCTGAGGAGTACCCTTGGATTATCACAGAAGAAAATCCTTCTATAATAAAGGGGTCTGAGTCGGTAGAAGGCCTATCGAAGCTTTTAAAATTTCTACAAGCACAACGAAAGATTAGAGGAAAGAAATTAAAGAATTCTTGGTAACTGATGTATTACATATTGACAAAGTAATGGCCAAAAGAATACGGTTTAAGGCATATGGCTATATTTTCCTCAGAGATGTATTGTATAAAAAATCTTTTAGTCGGCCTTTACTTCGATGCTTAAGAGAAAATGAATAGCAAATGATATTGTCATGATGGGGAAGGATCCACACATTATGGGTATAAAACATTGATACGAGAAGTTCTTCTAACATGGTACTACTGGCCTACAATCTCTTCGGATGCCAATGAGTTATTTAGAATATATAACACCTGCCAAAGGTTTGGTAATACAATCTATACACACGGAGTGCCTTTTGAATCAATATCCTAATCACTACTTTTTTACCGATGAGATATTGATCTGGTCGGACCGTTACCGATGGAATCAAGAGGACGACAAACGATAATTGTCGCGGTGGGTTATTTTCTAAATGAGTGGAAGCTGAACCATTAGCAGGAACAAAAGATAAGAATTTTATTAGGTTTATTGTTTTCATATCTGTTGTCATTTTGGGGTTCCAAGAAAGATAATGATGGATAATGGGCCACAATTGATAATAAAGAAATGAAGGATTTTTTTTTGTTGCTAAAGGAATACAAAGTGCTTCTTAGCACATTTCCATCCACAAGCGAATGACCAAATTGAGGTTACCAATCGAACAATTGTGGATGGTTTAAAAAAGAATTTGGAAGGCAAGGTTGGAAAATGGCCGAATTATTTACAAAAAGTTCTATGGGCATACAAAACTAATCCTCGGATGGCTATACAAAAATTAATACTTGCATTAGTCTATAGGATGGATGTAGTGGTTCCATCCGAAATAATCTTCCCCTTGTATCGAATCAACGAATATTCCGAAGAAACAAATGACAAAAGAAAGCGTACAAAGTTAGATTTGATAGAAGAAAAAGGAAGAAGGACACAATTAAATTATTTATTGTATCAGACTTCGATGAGAAGTCGGTACGCTTCCAAAGTTAGAAGACGGAAGTTTAAATCAGGGGATAAAGTGTTGAGGAAATTATTACTTCATACGAAAGAAAAACGGCTTGGTAAGATATGGCCTAACTGGGCGGGTCCATATAGGGTAACGAAGAAAGTTAAGCTATGGACATATTGACTCAAATATAAAGAAGGAAGAAAGCTTCTTCACCCGTGGAATCTTCAGCATCTCAAATTGTATTTAGAGGGAATATGTAAGTTTATAAATATTTTTGAGAACCTATGTAAGTATCGGTGGCATACTTTTCCCTATTTTGGTAGCGCATGAAGGTTTTAATGAGGTGTCCTAATAACCGACTTATATACAATATTTTTTTGCCATCTTAAAAAAAACTTTTATAAATTTTATCATATTGGACCGGAAGGGTCTTCTAACGAATGTTTGTCTATAATATTTATCATTTTAGACCGGAAGGGTCTTCCCACGAATGTTGGTCTACAATTTTAATCATTTTGGACCGGAAGGGTCTTCCAACGAATGTTGGTCTATAGACCGGAAGGGTCTTTCAACCAATGTTGGTCTATAATTTTTATCATTCTTAGACTGGAAGGGTCTTCCAACGAATGTTGGTCTAATTGTTTTTATCATTTTTGGATCGGAAGGATCTTCTAACAAATGTTGGTCTAAATGTTTTATCACTTTTTAACCGGAAGGGTCCTCAAACGAATATTGGTCTACAATTTTTATCATTTTGGAGTGGAAGGGTCTTCCAAAGAAAGTTAAGAGTCTTTTATAAAAGTTAGGTATAAAAGATTTCATATGAAAAGTTTGGAAAACAAAATTTAAAGTCTTTTATAAAAGTTATGTATGAAAAATTTCATATAAAAAAGTTTGGAGGATAAAATTAACAATCTTTTATAAAAGTTAGTATAAGAATTTTTCAGATAAAAAAAATGTTTGGAGGAGGGAGTTAAGAATAATTTGTGAAAGATAAGCATACCAACGTTTCTCATATTAAAAAGTTTGAGGGAGAAGTATATAACTAAAGAACATCCATACTAATAAATTCTATAGCGCAAAGCAGATTGTCAGAACACAAAGGCTTAACAAAAATATACCTGTGGTATAATCAGTTCAAAAGGTGTACACAAAAAGCGATAAAAACAAAAACTAAGTAATATCCGATGAATTGCTATCGGAAGAAAAATTATCCAACCCATCTGATTCACTGGTTTAGTCTTCATCTACCAAGAAAACTCCCTTCGGACGATTCCTCTCTATGACACGTTCCCAAATACTCCCTAACTTTAGATAGGGAAAACGATCATGAATCTTTACTATCAAAGCCGACTGGACATTTGCATCTCTTTCTTCCAAGCTGGAGACTGTATCGACAACGTATTCCTCAAGAAAGATATTTTTGTACTCCTAGGTGGTATCTTTAAGAGATTAATTCTCAGCAATGAGCCTCTAAATCTCTTTGGCAACATTTTCAAAATATTTCATGGTTTTATTATAAGAGTCAAATAGGCCATCAACAAGAGTATTTCGCTCAATATCTTTAGTGATAAATTTCTCTCGTTCATTATCAAATTCATTTTTCTTTTTTTTAGTTGAGCTTAAAGCACCATAATTTTCATTAAGCGCTCAGTGTAAGTTTTTTTCTAAGAGCAAGCTCATCTTCTAATCTTTTCACATTGGACCTTTTCTGGATCGCTTTTTTTTATAACGGTCCTTCTGATTGGCTTCTCGTTCGAGGAGAGCAACAAGATGTAATAATCTTTTAATCTCATTAGAAACAAAATCGTTTTCATAGACATCAAAGTAGGTAGAGGTAGGAGAAATATTTTCCATATTTCACGCACTCCTCGAAAGTCCTTCTTGTTTCCCTTGACTAAAGTATGTTTTCTCTGAGAGAGATTCTCCACCAAAATCTAAATCGACAACAATTATCTTTTTTATAGGAGAAAAACTTGGAGCAGTTGTGTTATCATCTACATCTTCATCAACAAGTGACTTCTTGTTTTTTTCTTAGCAGAATATCTCTTTGATGGCCCAACAACATTACGTTTCTCAGTAGGTGTTGACTTAGCCACAGCTTCTGGCTCAATATTGACTTCTTGTCTCTCCCCAATTTCAGTGTCTGAACCAGTATCACCATCGGAATTATCTTCTTCCTCTTCATCATTTTTGGAATCCCGGTGACTGGGAGCTTTAGCCCTTGTGGGGAGATTGACAAGGTTATACATGCGCTCTAATCGTTTGAGCACATTATTTTTCGTGGGAGAGACCATAAGTTCTTTCATTGACTTAGATTGGGTCAGATCATACCTTCAAAGGTGACTTTTGGCTAACTTTGAAGGAGTAAAATATTTATGGAACTGATGGTTCCAAGTACTACTGGCCCAGTAACTCAACTGAGAAAAGGTTCGACTAGCTGTTTTGAAAAATTCTTCAAATGGTTTAGCTATTCCTTACATTGCTTCTCACAAAGAAAAAGTTTTAGTGGGATAAATAATTCGAATAAATATGAATAAAACAATGATAAAACAAGTACCTCGGTTAGTCCACTTCAAAGTCAGACGATGGGGCAGTTTCTCAGCAACTCTCAAAGCATGTCTGTCGTAATCCGGAGACGAAAATCAACCTTTCTTTCCACTTTTTGTCAGCTTCAAGAAGATAGTTCACAATGTTATATTTTTTTGCGAGAGATATGGAAGAAAAGGGAAAATAAGAGTTTTTTGCCAAAATTGTTAATCCAACTAATTCTTCGATAGAAATCTGAGCTGAAAAATGTGAGAAGCTATTATGCATGCCATGAGGGTGAACCACATGTTGGGACCGGCTTGGATCAGGCATAATTTTATCAGGTGAAAGTTATCAACTAAAGCAGTATCTAGAGACAATCGAAGATCCCAATTTAGAATTTTTGTGTAAACAATCAAATCATGATCTTTAGGACAAATGTATTTTCCCTACTTCTGGAAATCGGATTTTGATGGAGTCTGGAATCCTCCATCGGTCCCTGTGCTTACCTCATCAGACGGATGGAAATACTTGTACTTTATTTTGTGAAGTACCAGAAGGTGTTTGGCTTCAACCTCACGAAGATTGTTTTTCAAAGATGGTTTCTATATTTGAGGGAAACTCAACAACACCTTTCTTTTTATTCTTTTTATTTTTCTTCTCAGATGTTTTTTCTTGATGAGCATGAGAATTCTCTACAACTTCAAGAGGAGAAAACTCTTGAACCATATTAGAAGGTCCAATGGGAGGGGCTAGTGCAGGGATATCTTGGATGGGTTGAGCCTCAACATGAGTCATACCATCTCATCATTGATTTTTATATGTTTTATCAATTAAGTTCCTCTCTTATGGAAAAGACTTTAAGGGTGAGCCAACACCTTTATCTGTTTGAACAGATTTTGACGAGTGTTTCTGATGAGTGACCTTGGGTGTAGTTTGGGGAGTACCTTGTGGAGTGGCCTGAGGGGTCGGAATAAATGATGTATACTTTATTTTTGTGGACCGTTTAACCGGTGCTACATATTTCTTCATCTTTGATCGGTATCATTTAGCCTTCTCAGAAATTTTTTGTTTGCCACCCATTGGAAGAAACAAAGAGGTCATGTGGATTTCTTTGGAAGGGAAAAGGTCACCCTTGTTGAGCTTTGAAAAAGATTGACTGAGGGTCCTGTGGTTACCTGAGGTTCTGAATGTGGCAGAATATTTTTGGATGGGAGGCTACTGACAATAAAATGTTGCTTGTAGAACTTGTAAAGGCATGTGTTTTTCTTCTACGCCGACAACCTTTCTCTCTTCATTTTTTTCCGCGATATTGAACCATTCACAAAGTTTGTATCTCTCAAGCCCTTCAGAGTCTCTAGGCATTAAGAGATAAATAGAATGCTTAGTGGGATAATCTACTTCTCTCTCTAAACCAAAGTTTCACTTTATCTTTCTAAAAATGAAAATGTGTAACTTTGAGGTTGTGAGATGAGTCAAATATTTACAGAGATTGTGTGGGCTTCTAAGGAATTTGAAGGCCCAAATAAGAAAAAAGGTAATTTGAGAAGATTAAAATTTTTTTGGAAAATATATTCTACTCATGATTTGATGCTCGCGTGTATTGAGAAGAGTAAAGGTTTTTTGACAGGATTCATCATCCACAATTTCTTTTGGAAAGCATGATAATACGTGTCAGAAAGTTTTTGACACGTCTGATTAAATGGCAGTACAACTCTAAAAAATTTCTGAAACACAAAGATAGGGACAACTCATCAAGTTTTACTCCAATACGCAACCAAAGATGAGCGATGAGTGACCATGAGGTCATTATTTCCAATGATAAAGTCATGGGTCTGGAAGAATATCAGAGGAAAGATAATCCCTTGATAAATCAAGGGAAGAAAAATCCGATGACGAATCTGGGAAGAATAATTCGATGAGGTTCTAGAGGAAGAAAAATATGCTTCCATGAATAAGTCCTTGTTCGAATATCTTCACAAGGACGGGGGTGCTAGTAATATAGGTAGAAAAATATTGTAATAAATGATCTAAATTAGATAAATAAAGGGATTAATTTGATGTAATAAAGTATTGAGTACAAAACTTGACAAGTATATAAATTGAGAGGGTCATATGTAATAACTAATGCGTATGTTTATAATTAGCAAATTAGTGAGGTGAAAAGACACACATAAGGATGGGTAAATGTGTAAATTATGAACTTACCCCTTGTTTTATATAAATGACAGCCCCTTTTGGGGAAATGATCCAATTATTACTTGATTATTCCTTTTATATCTTTCTTTGTCTACTCATTCCATTTCTCTCTCTAGAATTACCAACATACGAACATTATCATAACATTATAGGAACATAGACATGACAAAAAACTCCACTAAAAAATCACTAAACTTATCAACTTAAAATATATAAAAGTTGAAAACTCTAAAAATCTCAACAAAAAATATAGTTTAAAGATATTGGTTTGGTTTATTTTGGGCTGAAGGTAGATTGGTAAAATGTTTACAAAGTCTTTTAATAATTTTAAGGGTGTTTTGTGTTTAGTGTGGAGAGTAGAGAGATAATTA
Organism: Limnanthes douglasii subsp. nivea; assembly: GCA_036936605.1. Lineage (NCBI taxonomy): Eukaryota > Viridiplantae > Streptophyta > Magnoliopsida > Brassicales > Limnanthaceae > Limnanthes > Limnanthes douglasii. The sequence continues at coordinate 124,203,059 of JAUPFV010000004.1, forward strand.
AGTTATCTACTAGCATTGAATTCTGATCACCCTCATTAATGAGAGTGGTTAGGGTATTTATACCTTAATTACTGAACCATGAGCTTATCGGGTCGGGTCATGAAACCGGGTCAACTTCAAAGACCCATTAGTTTTAAGTTGATTAGCAAAAAACTTAATAAATATTTAATACATTTGTTATGTTCGGATATCTAGTGGTGTGATATGGTCTGAATTTCCCCTGTTCGGATAAGTGGATTCGCTTAAGTATGTTGATCGAAATCTCCGAACTCATCAGTAACCCCTTTTTAGGTCTTGTAAAAGATCTTTTGGAAGGGCTAAAAATACACCACCAAGCTAGCATCAATTTTGTGTGATCTGCTTATGTTGTTCGAATTGAAACAAAAATTCACGAACGACCTCATTCGAATTTTACCAAAACTGATTTCCCATTCCAGAATTCTAAGAGTTTTTCTTGAATCGTGGGACACATATCAATATCTGGTTTGACCTCCCAACTGTTTTCTCCTAGATTGTCGCACCCACTAGGTCTAGAAAGTTACCTAGGTTTCAATTTTTCACACGTTGCGCAACCTTTAATCATTGCGATAATTTTGTTCACCTTCTCCTTGGTAACTACTGTTTTCACTGTTATATATATCTTTCCACTGTTTCATTGTCTTCCATACTTAAATCTTCCTAGAGAGAAAAATCAGTTCACTTTTAAATTATTCTTGAGAGATATATGTTCACAGCCAGAAACGCCTTAGTTAAAGGAGGTTGGTTGAACTTATCTGAATTAGAGGGAGTAAAGAAATTAGCGAGAGATAATCGTATTGTTGTTGGTCTCCCCACTTCTCCAAGCGTTAAAGGTAACCAGCCAAACCAAAACGCCGATCAAGGGTCATCTTCTTCAAGAAACCCTAGAACCAAAAAGCTTATATTCGCAACAGATCTTTCACCTCTTCTATCTGGTTCTTCAGTTCAGGAATCTCAAAACCCTATTCCCAAAGAAAAATCCGTTTCTAGTGTTAGGAAACCCTCATAGTTTATCGCAGTGTGATCAGACACAGAGAAGTCACCAGAAAAAATAACTCATCGCCGGATTACATGACAGGTGAAAACCAAATCCACGCCTACATCTTCAAAACCCTCCTGTTCAGAGGCAACAAAGGTTGTTCCACAAACTAAATCCTCCGGACAGCAATCCCTACCAAATATCAGAATTTCAGAAGCGACGTCTGCACAGCCTTCTGAACAACCAGTTGAACAACCACCAATGAAGGAGCCAGAGCAGCCTGCCTCTACAATAGCTGAACAACCTTCCGCGGTGATGGAAGAGAACATGGAGGAAAGTATTAAGGAAACCCCTTTCGAGACCGAGGCGTCCGGTCAAACAGGGGATACAGCCCCAAATCAGAAAGCAAAAACTAAGGTTAGCATGACACATCTGAACGCTCTTCTGGAGAGTCTAGAGGGCAAGGTAGGTCCTTGTTTCAAACATGTTACTGTCAAGTATTTGCTAGCTTTGCAGAATATCAATTACGTCTACACTCATACAGCTGAGTTGGGTCAGATCCGAGAGTCTGTAAAAGTGAGAATCCCAATCACTCCGGAGACCCCCATGGATTATAAGCTGAAGGAGATGATGGTCTACACCGAAGTACTAAATTGGGGACTTCAATTCCCCTTAGACCCAGAGATTGTCAGATACTTTCATTTGATCAAACTATGCCCCAACCAGCTGAGTCCTAACGCCTGGTATACACTCTTAGCCTGTATCATGGCGTATAGGCTATCAAAAATCGCACTCCCCTTGGAGCGGTTTGCTGTTGTAGCAAGCCTATGCAAGAATCACCAAATCCTCTTCTATCATTACAATATGGGGAATGATTTCAAAGTTGTGGATGATCTGTTGGAGTCCGAAAAGCCTTGGAGGACACCGTTCCTCTTTGTTAGTGGGACTTGGGAGAACGGTAGAAAAATCAAGGCTACTACGAACCCCAGCCTCCTGACCAGTAGATGGAAAAGCACTAGTAAATTCTTCTCTCTTTTCCTGTTCATTTCTTAAGTTTCAATTTTTCTTATTTTGACTAACTGATGTCTCTCCCCAGTTCTACCGAAGGAGTTCGTGGGTCACTTGGAAGAAGGGCAGAAAAATTGTGCGAAGCTTAATGCGTGGGTTTCGGAGAACTGGGGGAACGCCTTCTATAATTGCTTCAAGTCGGAAAATTTCGTGAGGTCTCACCTGTGGAACACCACAGGCAAAAGAGATCTTTTATGGGAAGAGCTAACTACCCTTCCCCCTGCTGACGTGATCCTGAAGAGGACGGAAGCTAAAGATGCCAAGTTGTATTTGCCTTCCAGGGCCAAAGCCCCAAGCAAAATGAAGAATAAAAAAAAGGAAGGCTACAACAGACTTAACTCAAATAGCTGCAGAGGGGACTGGTTCGGAGAACCAATGTGGCATTGATGCCTTGCTAAAGGCAGTGGAGGTTGAGACTCTGAAGGAAGTCGGAGGGTCAAAGAACCCGCCAAGGCTTTCTAAAAAATATATTAAAAAAACGCAAAGTCAACAGTGACGAGAAAGTTGCCAAGAAAAATAAGGTTACTCTGGGGGCAGAGATAATCCTTCGCTCAACAGAAATTCCACCCTTAGTTCCTGCTGACCCTACCCTGCAAGAGGAAATCCCAACAGACCTTCAGTCCGGACAGATTGCTGGTGAAGGAAACGACGAAGTTGACATTTCAGCCTTTCAAGACATCGGTCTGTATTTTACTGATCTTGATAAAGATGATTTTGCGAGTCCTTACCGTCCCTCCAGATCCTCCAACATGGTAACATAGAATGAGAAGTCATTCTCCATATCCGGAGAACAAGATACCTTGAGCCATGCTCTCCCCGGTTACATCCGACGAGTACTTGATCTGGAGAGGGAGGTTAAAAATCAAACCGGTATTATCAACTCTCTTACCACTGACAAGAAAGCCTTGTCAGACAGTCTTCTGAGTGCTCAGCAGAGCATAGAGGTGCTAAATAAGGAGAAGGAAGACTTGGCAACCAAGTTGACCGCATCAGAGACAACCAATACCGAGTTCTAACCAAAGTAGTCCAACCTGGAGACTTCTTCCTCAAAAGACCTCACAGCTTTGCAGAAGCAGCTGAAAACTAAACATGGTACTATCTGTAATTTATCCAATGAGAAGACCAAGTTGGAGAGCATTGTTTTAGACAAGTTTAAGGAGAATGAGGCCCTAGAACGTCAGCAAGAACAAGCTATCGCAGCAGGCATAGAGAAATATGCCAACGGGATAGTGGATTATTTAGAGAAAAGAGATGATGAGATCAAATCCGACATGGTGCTACTGTTCCATGAGATCTTCCCTAAGAGAACCCTTGGTTCTTTATGGAAGTATGTAGAGTATGGTGACATTCCATTCCATACTCTAGCAGATGGTGACAAGCGCAACTACTCTAGTGGAATAGATTCCACAACTGATGATGAAGAAGGAACATGTGAGAGTTCGAGTGTCGAACTTAAGAGTCCCAAGAAGGATAGTGGTGAAGAAAATTATGAAGGGAATAAGACCTAAGGTTTTATTGTGTAATTTTTGTTTTTGAAAAACTAAAGTTCTTGGATGGCCAAGTCATTTTTTGTACTATTGTTCGGTTCAAGTCCGACCAGATTTAATTTATCCAAGTCCCATTTTGTTCAATACTTTGTTTTAAATCTTCCATGACTAATTTTTATGTAGCCCGTAGAATTTCAGAAGTATTGAATTGAGAGTATTTAATATCTTCGATCATATATGTTTAATAGTTATGACCAATCATTAAGCATACCCGATCTACTCAAGAAGACTTGAGAGCTAGGGTGTTGAATAAGTAATTCATACTTGAATTAAATTGAAGTAAAATCACACCAAACTTTTGAATAAGGTATCATGTATTATTGAAAACAGTCGGATACCTCATTAAAACCTCCACACGTCACGAGGGTAGAAATGAGTATGCCCCCTAATATTTATATTGATTATTTAACAAGTAAATATTTACAGAAAAAACGTTTATTTTAAATATAACCTGAGATGCTCAATATTCCATGGATGCTTTAAAGCTCTCTCTGCTTTGTCTTAAAGTTTGGAGCCAATTTACCGAACTGTTTCTCCTTAGTATGTAAGAATACTTTCCTTAAAACCTTATCTCCTGTTTGAAAATCTCTTATTTTGACCTTGGAAGCATATCTGCTTCTCATTAAACCTTGGTAGTGTGTTGTTCTCAGATGTGTTTTAACCTTTTTTTCCTCTATTAAGTCCAACTGACTCCTAACTGCTACATCATTAGCCTGTTCAAAATAGTTATGGACCCTGTATGATAGTAAACTAGCCTCTATGGGAGTGATTGCATCCATCTCATATACCAAGTCAAAATGAGATTCTTATGTGGCAGCCCGAGGAGTAGTTCGGTAGACCCACAATACTTCTTGTAAATAGCTTCGCCATTTCCCCGCAGCTCCCTCCAAATTCTTCTTTAATCCAGAAAAGATGGTTCTATTTGAAACTTCAACTTGGCCATTTTCTTGAGGGTGGAAAGAAGAGGAAAAACAATGTTGAATGCCTCTAGAGGCGCAAAAGGCTTCCATGTCTTTGTTATCAAACTGTGGCCCATTGTCTGTAGTAATTTTCTGGAGAACTCGAAACCTACAACATATATTGGATAAGATGAACTTAATAACAACTTTTGATGTGGTTCCAGCCAAAGGAGTTGCGTCTATCCATTTATAGAAATAGTCAATGGAGACTACGATAGTTCTGCATCCCTCGGATGCCATGGGAAGAGGTCCAACTAAGTCCATCCCCCATCTAGAAAAAGGTATTGGCTCAGAATTAGACTTCATAGGTACTGTTGGCACATGAATTTCATTTCTATACCTTTGACATGGATCACATTTCTTCACTATTTCTTTAGCATCCGCCATTATGGTTGGCTGATAGTATCCAGCTAACAAGACTTTTCGGGTCAATGCCCTGTATCCACAATGGGCTGAGCCTTCCCAATCATGTAGTTCGGATAAGACAACTTGGGATTCCTCAAATCCTAAAAAACGTAGGAGAGCCTTGCTGAAAGATTTTTTATAGATAATTTATCTTATTATAAAAAAACCACGAGCCTTGTATTTAATCTTTTTTGCCACAACTTTATCCGAAGACAGTGTCCCATCGGAAATGTATTGAAAGAGGGTGTATCTCCAGTCCTTAGGCTGGATCACAAGTATACTCATATTTTCTTCATCTTATTTCTTCTGATCTAACTGTATGGATAGACATTCTTGTATGAGAATCCAAGGGTAGGATTCAGAATAAGCTATAGTTGATATAGAGTCTGCCAATGTATTCTCCGATTTAGGAATATGCTCATAGCAAATACTTTTGAAATTGGTTGCCACTTCTTTCAAAACGAGTAAGTACTTAACCAGATGTTCTTTCTTGGCTTCAGACTGTCCTTGGGCATGATGAATGAGAAATTGAGAGTCACTCATTAACCGGACACTCTTAGCTCCACAGAGGAGTGCTAACTTAAGACCGGCTATAGCTGCCTCGTCGTATTCAGACTCATTGTTAGAGGCCCTAAATCCAAAGCATATAGCTTGGTACATTTTATCACCATACAGAGAGATTAAGCAAATTCCAGCCCCACAACCCATAGTTCTTGATCCACCATCAGTTCGGACCACCCATTCCTTTTTGAAATTATTTTCTGAATCTTGTCCTGAAGATCTATCAGCATGAAATTCTACCAAGAAGTCAGCCACTGATTGAGCTTTAATTGACGTTTGAGGGGTGAAGTCAATGTCGTAGTCACCCAATTCCATTGACCACTTGGTCATTCTGCTTGATACATATGCTTTTTGAAGAAATGTTTTTAGCGGTAAAGACGTTCGGACAATAATAAAGTGAGCTTGAAAATACGGTCTCATCTTTCTTGCTGCAATTACCAAAGCCAATGCTAAATTTTCCAACCTCAAATATCTTCTTTCAGAATCTAGTAAATTCTTACTGATGTAATACACTGGACGAGGGTAATTTTCCACTTCTCTCATTAGGACAGCACTTATAGCACATTCTTATACAACCAGGTATACATAAAGCTTTTCTCCTCGAATGGGTTTGAAAAGAGTCTTGGGTGAGGACAAATGTTTCTTTATTTTAATAAAGGCTTGGTCACACTGTGGGGGACCAGTTGAAGTCTTTAGCATTTTTCAATATCTAGAAAAAAGGAGCGCACTTGTCCGATGACATTGAAATAAATCTATTCAAAGCAGCAACCTTCCGGTGAGCCTTTGAACTTCTTTAATATTCCGAGGGGGATCCATTTCCAATAAGGCATTGAGCTGATCTGGATCAGGATGGATATCTTTTTCACTTATTATGTAACCCAAAAATTTCCCAGATCGAACCTCAAACACACATTTCTCTGGATTTAACTTCAAATTCGTAGTTTCTAAGTTGGCAAACGTTTCTCGAAGGTCAGTTATGTGCAAATCCTCTTCCAAGATTTTAACCATCATGTCATCTATGTATACTTCCATGTTTCTGTCGATCTGATTAGCAAATGTTTTGTTCACCAACCTCTGATAAGTAGCCCCAATATTTTTCAATCCGAAGGGCATCACCTTGTAACAGTGGAGACCTCTATCTGTGATAAAAGTAGTATGATCCTGATCCTTCGGACCTAATTGTATCTGATTATACCTCGAAAAAGAATCCATAAAGGATAACAATTTATTTACAGATGTAGAATCCACAAACTGATCTATTCGTGGAACAGGATAGAGATCCTTAGGGAAAGCCCTATTGAGGTTAGTAAAATCAATACACATACGCCATTTTCCGTTATTTTTATTGACTAACACCGGATTGGCAGTCCATAGAGGATATTGAGACTCTTTAATATGTCCCATCTTAGTCAATTGATCAACCTTTTGAACTATCACGTCTACTTTTTCTTTGGAAAAAGCTCTTCTTTTTTGTACAACAGGCGCAACATCACTCCAGATAGATAACTTATGTGAAATAACATCTGTTGGTACTCCGAATACATAATTATTGAACCACGCAAATACATGTTGATTGTTCAGCAAAAAAGACAACAATTTCTTCGTTAATTCTGGTGCCAACTTAGAACCAATCTTGACGTTCTTACCCTCTGCAAGGGAGTGTATTTCAACTTCTTCAATGGGGATTATGACACTGGGAGCATCCCTGGGGTCATCAATTTTACCTTCCTCAGTAGAACGCTCTAGTAACTGTGAATCTCTATTAATTCGAACTGCCTCCAATGTCTTAGGAGCAAGAGCTGTTGCATAGCATTCCCTAGTTATCTTCTTACTACTCCGGATAATGCCTACTCGTCCCTGAACCGCATACTTTAAATACTAATAGACTGTAGAGGCCACAATATGCATTATGGAAAGCTAAGACCTTCCAAAAATTGCGTTGTACGATGTGGGGCAATCTACCACAACATATAGTACTCTTAATATCTTTTTAAAGGGCCCATTGCCCAACAACACTTTTTCTTCAAACTCCCCAATTACATCCACAGAACTCCCCGTGAAGCCCACAATGGTTATGTTCGAACGTTAAATAACAGCCGGATTCCTCATCTGTTTGTAGGAGCTTAAAAATAGGATGTTTTCTGAACTGCAAGTGTCAATCATAATTCGGCGTATATTATTTCCCCCTATAGAAGCTTATATAACCACCGCATCCTCGTGAGGCCCAACAATATCCCTCAAGCCATCTTCATCAAAGACTGTAAACGGGAATGGGGACTGGTATTTGGTGAGGATTATTTTCAACTGAGGGTAATTTTGTCTGAAATTTTGCGGAGTTTCAAAGGTATTTAATGTCTAAGTGGTTTGTAGTGCGAGATTTGAGCTGCCTGGTTGTATTAAATGTTCATTACCTCTCATTAATGAAAGTGGTTGGGTATTTATACCCTTAATTATGGGCCACATGGGCTTTCGGGTCATACTTATGAATTCGGGTCGAGTTCAAAAACCCATTAGTTATTAAGAAAGTAAGTAATTAGCTTAGTCATAAAGTGATTTAGTTTTTAATACATTAGTCATGTTCGGATGGTTTAGTGGGTGTTTTGTCCAAATTGCCCATGTCCAATTTTCATAATGAGTGGTGAGTAAATCCGGAATCATCAGTAGCCCCTTTTTTAGGTTATGTTCGAAGGCCTTTGGCAAGACCTAACAAACAGTTCATGTGTACATGTATCTATGTCCGGATAGATTTCGAATTTGCGTAACGGCTTTATCCGGACTGGTGAAACTCTCAGAAACTCAAAGGTTTTGCCATAGATCGTGGGACACGTGTCCTTCTCTGATTCGCCTCACCGGCCGTTTTTCTCCTAGAACGGCGCTCCCACTCATTTCATAAATTAACCTCTTCAATTAATGATGGTGAGTCAGCGCCGTCTTTAATCATTACTCCCATCTTTTCGTATTCTCCTAGGTTTCAAGGCATCTTTTGTCTCTTTAGTATAAATTAAACCATTTTTCACTGTTTTACCATCTTCATTATCTCCACACTTTTAATCTTCAAAGCTTTTATCTCTCAAAAAACCCTTTTCTTGGTGTAAGTTTATGTTCACAGCAAGAAACGCCCTTGTAAAATGTGGGTGGCTCAATTTGTCGGAGTTAGAGAAAGCTCAAAAGTTCGAACGAGAAAGGCGTATTGCTGCTGGCCTCCCTGTTTCTCCTATCGACAAATCTGAAACACCAAGTTCAGAGCCTGATCGGGGTTCGTCTTCTGCCAGAAGTTCTAAACCCAGAAGGTTATTTCAGCCCAATCTTTCACCAATCGTTTCAGGCTCATCGGTTCAGGAATCAGAGCCTGTTGTTGAACAAGAGCAGGCAGTTACAAGCACTAAGAAACCTTCCCCATTCATCGCCATGGGATCAGATGCTGACATCTCCCCAGAAAAGTTGGTAAATCGATGAAAAGGTCGTCTAGTGAAAGAACAGGCTGTCGCTCCACAGTCTAAATCTACAAAATCCACGCCTTCTAAGTCTGGGGCCAAAGATAAAACTACAGGGTCAGAAGCACCTATAAAAGTCCCCAAGGACAAGCTGTCCGGTTCGGAGGCAACTAGTTCATACCTTCGAAAAGAAACCTCCTGATCTGAGCCCCAGCCGGAATCCAGACCACAAGAAGAAAGTAATGCCCAACCATCCGGAGGTCCTACCGAGCCAACCACTAGCTCTTCTCTCCCAAAAATAGATGATAATCCTTCCATGGTAATGGAAGAGGTAATGGAGGATAGTATCGAAGAATCCCCTTTTGAGACCAATGTCTCCGGGCAAACAAGTGAGGCTGCTACTGTCAAGAAAAACCAGGGCAGGGAGAAGCTATGTTTAAAACACCCGGATCTGCCGGAGTGTCTTGTAGGAAAAGTGGGACCTTGCTTCCAAAAAGTAAGTGTAAAGTGAGGATACCGGTGAACGTTAAAGTGAGGATACCGGTGAATCCGGAGACACCGATGGATTGCAAGCTTAGTGAGATAGTTTTCTTCACTGAGCTATTCAACTGGGGCTTAGGTTTCCATTGGACCCGGAAATCGTCAGATACTTCCATCTTATAAAGCTCTGCCCAAGCCAATTGAGCCCCAATGCTTGGTATACACTCATGGCCTGTATCATGGCCTCCAGGCTCTCCGGAATCCCTCTTCCGATGGAGCAGTTTGCTGCTGTGGCCATCCTTTGCAGGAACCACAGCATCCCCTTCTATCATTTTAACATGGGCGATAATTACAAAGCGGTGGATGACTTGCTTGAGTCAGAGAAGAACTGGAAGACTTAATTCATGTTCACCAGTGGCGCCTGGGAGAATGGGAGGAAGATTAAGGTCGGTGTCAACCCAAGCATGCTTACCAACAGATGGCAAAGTGCTGGTAAAAATCTCATCACATACTTCTACCTTTACTTATAACAAGTTTGTTTATTTAACTTCCCTTCCTTTGTTTTTTGGTAGTGCTGCCGAAGGAGTTCAATGACTACCTAGAGGAGGAGCTGACTACTTGCGCCAAGATAAATGTTTGGGCTGCTGAGAAATGGAGAAATTGCTTCCACAACTGTTTCACCAGAGGCAACCTGGTAAGATCCCACCTCTGGAATACCACCGGCCGGAGAGACCTGTCTTGGGAGGAGTTAACCACTCCACCTCCTCCGGAGGTAATTCTCAAGAAAACAGATGCAAATGATGGAAAGCTATCCTTGCCATGCAGATCTAAAGCCCCAAGTAAAATGAAGGGCAAGAAGGGCAAGTCCAAGCAAGGTGTAGTTGAGGTCAACCCAAATGAGGTGGAGGAGGCTGCCCCAGCAAACCAGAAGGGGCAAGATCAAGGACATATCAATGTTTCTTTATTACAAGTGGTAGAACATGAAAGCACCAAAGAAGTAGTTGGATCTCCAAAACCCCCAAAGGCTCCCAAGAAAGACAAAAGGCGGGGAGCAGAAGGTGATGATGTGAGGCCAAGAAGAAGAAAACCTCCAAGGAAGATGAAGTTTCTCTCCGGCCTCCGGAGTCTCTTCCTCCAACTGACCCAACTGACCCCACTCAAGCAGAAGAAATCCCAAGTGACTTCCACACTAAAGAGGGTGCCGGAGGGGACATCAACATTGATGGAGTCGACATCAGTGGGCTTCAAGGGATTGGTCTTTACTTTGAAGACCTTGACAAAGATGATTTTGCTTGCCCCTACCTCCCCCCAAGCTCTTCGAACGTCGTCAGTTTCAATGGTAAATCTTTTTCTGTTTCAGGTGAGAGAGACATTTTCACCCACTCTTTATTGAGTAATATCCAGTCGGTGCTTACCTTGGAGAAGCAAGTGTGAAACCAGTCAGCCATCATCAACATACTCAACTCTGATAAAGAGAAATTGTCTAACGACCTCCTCACTGCCAACCAAAATGCTGAGGCATCGAAGAGAGAAATTGAGGAGTTGAAGAAAGGTCAAGAGGATTTGGCCACCAAGATGGCCAGTGCGGAGGGAGTTGTCAAAGAACTCCAATTGAAGCAATCTAACCTGGAGAAAAACCTCTTTTCTTCAAAAGAGGAGGTGAAGGCCAAAGACAACGTCATTCAGACCCTAACTAATGACAAGACTTCACTCGAGGATACTGTGTCCAAGGCTAAACAAGAAAAAGCTGACTTGTTAAAAGAGCAAGAGAAAACAATCCAAGCTAGGATTGATGCCTATACCAACGAGGTGATTGACTCCCAGGAGGAAAGGTATGCCGAAGTCAAGTCAGATATGGTCTTGCTCTTTCATGAGAAATTTCCGAAGAGGACGTTGGGAGACTTATGGAGGTTTGTAGAGTATGAGGACGTCCCATTCCACACGATGGCTGATGGTGACATGCATAACTATTCCAGGGGTTGGGATGATGCAACCGATGAAGATGAACGGACCGGGGAGAGTCCAGATGAAGAAAACAATGATCCTAAGAAGAAGCCAAGTGAGGCTGAGTCCTCTAAGAAAGCTCAGTCTTAAAGTATCAATTATCTTTTAATTTTTTGTGTCTGAACCAAAGTCCTTGGATGGCCAAGGCATTTTTTGTAATCGTGTCAGGCCCGTGTCCGGGCAAACCTTTCTGTTTGAAAATTCAAAGTCCTTGGGTGGCCAAGGCATTTCACATATTTTAATGGGTAGTTTTATTTTACACAACTCTTGCATTGTTTTATAGTTTCTTAACTTCGATGGCTAATGTTCAAACAACCCTTAGTTATTTTACAAGTATTTTAAAGTGAGAGTATTTAAATTCTCCAACGACAAATGTTTAAGTAGTCATCACTCTACCAATTCAATCCGGTCTGCCATTGATAAAATATTTCAAAGAAAATATCAATTGAAACACTCCGAATTTTTCAAGAAGGCATCAAATTTCATTAAAAAGCCTGAGCACCTCATTAAAAATTCCCCGCGCCACCAGGGTAGGAAAGAGTATGCCCCTAAATATTTACATGAACTTTAAGCACGTAAATATTTACATAGTTTTCATTCTAAGTATAACCGGAGGTGTTCAATGTTCTAGGGATGATTCAAAACCCTTCCATCTTTATCTTGGAGCCGGTATGTCCCATGCTTAAGCTTTTCATTGACCACATAGGGTCCTTCCCAAGTTGGAGCTAACTTGCTGAACTGCCTCTCCTTGGTATGTAGGAAGACTTTCCTCAATACTTTATCCCATGGTTGAAAATCCCTCCTCTTGATTTTAGAAGCAAACATGCTTCTCATCAAACCATGATAGTGTGTAGCTCGGAGGTGAGACTTAACTCTTCTTTCTTCCATCAAATCAAGCTGACTTCTGACTGCCACTTCGTTAGCGTGTTCGGAAAAATTATGAACTCGAAATGAAGGGAGAGTAGCCTCTATGGGAGCTATGAAATCCATTCCATACACTAAGGCAAATGGAGACTCTTGTGTTGCAGCCCCAAGAGTGGTCCGGTAGGCCCATAATACTTCTTATAGATAACTTGGCCATTTTCCAGCAGCTCCCTCTAGATTCTTTTTAAGACCGGACAAGATGGTTATGTTGGCCACTTCAACTTGACCATTTGCCTGTGGGTGGAAAGGAGAAGAGAAGCAGTGTTGGATTCCTCTAGAAGCACATAAATTATCCATCTCATTGTTGTCGAATTGTGGCCATTGTCTGTAGTTATCTTCTGTGGAACCCCAAATCTGTAACAAATGTTAGACAGGATGAATTTTATAACAGCTTTCGAAGTAGTTCCTGCCAATGGGGCTGCTTCGATCCACTTCGAAAAGTAATCAATGGCAACAATTATAGTTCTGCACCCCCCGGATGCCATGGATAGAGGTCCCACTAAATCCAGCCCCCACCGAGCAAAAGGTATTAGCTCAGAACTTGACTCCAAAGGGACAGCTGGGGTATGAATTTTATTGCTGTATCTTTGGCATAGATCACACTTCTTCACCAACTCCTTGGCGTCTTGCATTATGGAGGGCCAGTAATACCCAGCTAACAAAAATCTTCTAGTTAGAGCCATGTATCCACAGTATGTTGATCCCTCGCCATCATGTAATTCGAAGAGCACTATTTGGGACTCTTCGATCCCCAAACATTGTAAGAGAGGTTTACTAAAGGATTTTTTATAAAGAACATCTCTCAAGATGACAAAACCACGAGCCTTGTATTTTACTTTCCTTGCTACTGCTTTTTTCGGAGGCAGAATGCCATCTGAGAGATATTAGAGAAGAGGAAATCTCCAGTCTTAGGGTTGTTTTACTTGTATATTCAAACTTTCTTCTTCCTTATCCGGATTGATTTGAATGGATGGACACTCTTGCACATGAATCCAAGGGTAGGAATCAGAATAGGCTATGGTTGCCAAGGAGTCTGCTAGTGTATTTTCTGTTCAGGGTATGTGCTCATAGGTGATGCTTTTGAAATTAAGTGCCACTTCTTTGAGAACAAATAAGTATTTAATCAGTTATTCCTTTTTTTATTCGGATTGACCTTGTGCATGATGGATAAGAAGTTGAGAATCAATCATTAACCTGACCCTTTTGGCTCCACAAATAAGTGCTAATTTTAAACCAGCTATAGCAGCTTCATATTCAGATTCGTTGTTGGAAGCCCTGAAAGCAATACATATAGCTTGGTACATCCTGTCACCGTACGGAGAGGTTAAACATATCCCAGCACCACAACCCATGGTACTTGATCCACCATCAGTCCGGATAACCCATATGTTTTTATCTTTTACACCGGTTGCTTGCTTAGTATCCCTGTCTGAATGGAATTCAACGAAGAAGTTAGCCACAGTTTGGGCTTTGACTACTGTTCGAGGGGCAAAATCAATATCGTAGTCTCCCAGCTCTACTGACCACTTGGTCATTCTACTTGAAATATCTGCCTTTTAAAGAACGTTTTTCAAGGGAAAAGACGTCCGGACAATGATAGAATGAGCCTGAAAGTAGGGCCTCATTTTCCTCGCAGCAATTACTAGGGCTAGTGCTAATTTTTCAAGCTTTAAATACCATTTTTCTGCATCTATCAAGCTTTTGGTGATATAGTACACCGGACGAGGATAATTATCCCCCTCCCTTACCAATAATGCACTTATAGCACAATCAAACACTGCTAAGTACACGAAGAGGGTCTCTCCCTCAATAAGTTTAAACAAGGTTTTAGGGGAAGACAAGTGCTTCTTAATTTCATCGAAAGCCTTGTCACACTGTGGAGAGCAGTTGAAATATTTTGCACCTTTCAAAGTTTGAAAAAATGGGGAGCATCAGTCCGAAGACCTTGAAATAAAACGGTTTAACGCAGCCAACCTCTCTGTCAATCTTTGTACTTCTTTAATATTCCGAGAAGGCTCCATTTGTAGTAAAGCATTAAGTTGGTCTGGATCAGGCTGTATCCCTTTCTCACTTATCACATACCCCACGAATTTTCCGGACCGTACTCCGAAGACACAGTTTTCTGGATTTAATTTTAAATTTACTTTCATTAAGTTGGCAAAAGTTTCATGGAGATCTGCCAAGTGTAGCTCTTCGTCCACACTTTTTACCATCATGTCATCGATGTAGACTTCCATGTTTCTTCCAATCTGATCAGCAAAAGCCTTGTTTACCAACCTCTGATAAGTAGCCCCAGCATTTTTTAACCCAAACGGCATCACCTTGTAACAATGGAGGCCCCTATGAGTGATAAATTTCGTATGTTCTTGATCCTTTGAATCTACTTGAATCTGATTATACCCGGAGAAGGAATCCATAAAGGACAACAACTTGTTTCCAGATGTGGAGTCCACCAATTGATCGATTCGGGGGACCGGATATAAATCTTTTGGGCAAGCGCTGTTGAGATCTGTGAAATCGATGCACATACACCACTTACCATTTTTCTTCTTTACCAACACCGGATTGGCTGTCCATAAAGGGTGTTGAGATTCCTTTATGTGCCCCACTTTAGTTAGCCAGTCAACCTCTTGAACTATGACATCAGCTTTTTCCTTAGAAAAAGCTCTTCTCTTTTGTACAACAGGTGATACATCCCTTCGGATGGACAGTTGGTGTGATATAATGTCTGCTGGCACTCCGGTTACATCAGCATTGCACCAAGTAAAGACATGCTGATGGTCTTTCAAAAAGTCTAACATTTTACCCTTCAATCCTGATGTCATCTTGGACCCTATCTTGACACTTTTTTCCTTCAGCCAGAGAGTGAGTTTCGACTTCTTCAATTGGTATTAAAGCACTAGGGGTCTCCCTGGGGTCATCAATTTCACCCTCTCCCCCAAAGGGCCCCTCAAACTGCTATTCCTCACTGATCCGGACTGCCCCCAACGTTCGAGGGGCCAGTGATGTTGCATAACACTCTCTTTCCACCTTTTGACTGCTTCGAACAACTCCCACTTGTCCTTGTACAACATATTTCAAACATTGGTGGACTGTTGAAGCCACAACATGCATCATGGAGAGCCAAGATCTCCCGAAAATGGCATTATAACAAGTGGGATAATCCACTACAATAAAAAGTATTCTAACCATCTTTTTAAAAGGGCCCTTGCCCAACAAAACCTCCTCTTCGAACTCCCCGATCACATCTGTTGAGCTTCCAGTGAAACCCACAATTGACCTGTTCGAACGTTGAATTATTACTGGATTCTTCATTTTTTGTAGGAAGTCAGAAAGAGAATATTGGCTGAACTTCTGGTGTCCACCAAAATTCGCCTTATGTCATTGCCCCCAATGGATGCTCCTATGACAACGGCATCTTCATAGGGACCAGCAATGTCCCTCAAGTCATCCTCATCGAAAACAATGAAGGGAAATAGAATTTTCGATTAATAGGAAGCCATGTCTCCTTCCAGTTGGGTAGCTAAAGTATGAACGTGCCTATTTCTCGAAGAAGCAGTTGGTGTAGTCATGGTGTCTCCCCCGAATATTGTAAGTGACTCGAAAAAGCTGATAAGTCCGGACACCGTCTTGTAACGCTCTGTAATAAAACTTACTTTATTCCGGGTTGGATCAGTGTCTAAATATTCTGACTCTACATCAAACCTTTTGATTATTACCATAGCCCCATCCGGAGCCGATGTGCCTACATTATTTGGACCAGTCCGATGAGCGTTATCAGGCCTATTTCCACTTCTTTTGACAAAAGCTCCCAACTTTCCTCTTTCAATCAAATTCTGCACTTCTTGCTTCATCGTAATACAATCTTCAGTGTTATGTCCAATATCATGGTGATATTGACAGAAACAATTATTACGGCTCTCCTTGGGAGATTGTAATGTAGTCGACCTTCTGAAATGTACTTCGTCTTTTGTTTTGTCATAAATGATGGCTACGTTTTCTTTCAACTTAGCAAACCACTCCGGTTGAACCCAAGGCCCCCGCTTGTTTCTAGATTGATGGCTCTGGGCTGGTGTAGTTGGATGAGATTAAGCCTTGGCTCTGTTTTGACCCTGCCCGGCTTCCTTGGCCTTGTTCCCGGATTGGTTATGGTTTTGATTTGGTGCAGCTGGAGCAGACCTCACCTGCCTGTGTACCCTGGTTTTCTTTGTTTCATCCACATTAATCTGTTTACCAACCTGATTCAGCAGACCTCCCCATGTCATGGTTTTTTTCCTGGTTACTGAATCAGCCAAGTTTCCAGGGTTTAAACCCTGCCCTAGAGAAGCTATTGCTATTTGTTCAAAGCAATTAGCCAATCCATTTTTGGTATTTACAAAACGACTTATGTATTCTTTTAAGAATTCGTTCGGTTCTTGGGCACAATGAATAATTGTATCTCCATTGCCCTTTACTTCTTTACTTCCAACAAACTGCCTCCGAAAAGCCACCCAAAAAGTGTCAAAATTTCTGATGCAGCCCTGTGGCAGACTATTTTACCACTTCAAAGCACTCCCCGTAAAAGATTGGGAGAATGCTCGACAGAGTAACTTATCGTCATCATCAAAATTCATCATAAATTTTTTGAATTGTTCCAAGTGGTTATCTGGATCTTTACTGCCATCATATTTTTCCATTTTTGTACTGTCGAACCTCTTAGGAAGGTTCCCAAACAGTATCTTGGAGGATAATGGAGATTGTCTCCAATTTCGGCCACGACTAAATACAGTATCTTTGTTGGGAGTTGCAAAGATACTTGGCTCATCATGGAAGGCAAAATGATCCATTAACAAGCGGTCTACGTGTCTCTGGCCATGACTATGACTGTGAGAAGATCATTTACCCAGATGCCTCTTCAACCTTCCATGCATGTCCCTCTTTCTTGAGTACTTTTTAACCAACTTTTGTTTCTTTTTAGAACGGCCTTCGTCGTTGCTGGATGACAAGGATTCTTCAACTCCATCTTCATTTGAGGAGCTACTAGAAGATTCTGAGTCTGAACCTGAACTCTCCACCGGTTTAGACCGGTGAGATTTCTTTGAGCTAGCACGAGTCTTTTTAGCACTCACATGGGTCTTCGATGGCTCATGCTCTATTGGATTGTCAGTATGATGAGCTGTCGATACCTTAGACTTCTCTTTGGTGCCCATCTCTGCCATTTTGGCAGCCCAAAGCTTCTATTTCAACTTTTAACCTCTCTCGCTCCTCAATCGTATATTCATCATTTTCTCCCACCACTTTTGCCAAAGCTTGTGGCACTTCTTGCTCGTCCGGATTCATCCGAACTGGTTTTTCTTGATGGTTTCGAATGCTAGATTCAGGCACCTTCTTCTCCCACTGTGGTCGCCAATTTGGTGAGGATTATTTTCAACTGAGGGTAATTTTGTCTGAAGTTTTGTGGAGTTTCAAAGGTATTTAAAGTCTAAGTGGTTTGTAGTGAAAGATTTGAGCTGCCTGGTTGTATTAAATGTTCATTACCCTCATTAATGAAAGTTGTTGGGTATTTATACCTATAATTATGGGCCACATGGGCTTTCGGGTCATACTTATGAATTCGGGTCGAGTTCAAAAACCCATTAGTTATTAAGCAAGTAAGTAATTAGCTTAGTCATAAAGTGATTTAGTTTTTAATACATTAGTCTTGTTGGGATGGTTCAGGGGGTGGTTTTTGTCCGAATTACCCCTATCTGATTTTCATAATGAGTGGTGAATAAATCCGGACTCATCAGTATTGATGAGAAGACATGCTTCCTTCTAATTGGGTAGCCAAATTATGGACATGCCTCTTCCTTGATGAAAGGATAGGTGCAGTTACAGTATATCCTCCAAATATAGTTAATGATTCGAAGAAGCTGATTACTCTGGATACTGAGTTTTTTCTGTTATTACTCCCACCTTATTTCGAGTTGGATCTGGATCCAGATACTCAGAGTCTACAGCGAACCTTTGAAGGATCACTATTGCACCCTCTTGAGCAGATGTTCCAGGATTGTTCAAAGGACCCGCCCGAGGAGCATTGTCATGTCTGTTTCCACTTCATCTTTTAACGTACGCCTCCAGTTTTCCCTCTCAATAAGGTTCTGGACTTCTTGTTTCAACGCTATACAGTGCTGAGTAGGATGGCCTATATTATTGTGATATTGGCAAAAACAAGTGTTCCGGTTTTCTTTAGGAGACTGTAATGTCGTCGGCTTTCGAAAGTGTACTTCATCCTTAGTTTTATCATAGATCGTAGCTACATTATCTCTCAATTCAGCGAACCATTTAGGTTGGACCCAATGACCCCTCTTATTTCTGGATTGTTGGCTTTGGGTCTGGTTCTGGTTGGATTGAGTTCTCTTGAACCGGTTAGATCCTTGCTCGGTCTCCTTTGCCTTGTAACCGGTTTGATTAGCGGCCGGAGGAGTTGTGGTGATGGTGGACCTCACCTGACGGTGCATCCTCGTTTCTTTGTTTCTTCCATATTATTCTGTTTTCCCACTTGGTTTAATAAGCCACCCCAGATGAGAGCCTTCTTCCGGGTCACAGAATCAGCTAAGATCCCCGAATTCAATCCCTGCCTAAGAGAAGTAATTGCCACTTGCTCAAAGCAATCTGTTAATCCGTTTTTTGTATTCACAAAGCGATTTATGTAATCTTTCAAAGATTCGTTTGGTTCTTATGCACAATGGATAATGGTAATCCCATTACCCTTCAGTTTTTTACTCCCAACAAATTGTCTCTGGAAGGCAACCCAAAAGGTATCAAAGTTTCTAATACATCCCTGAGGCGAGCTATTATACCATTTAAGAACACTCTCTCATCAAAATTCATCATGAAGTTCTTAAATTGCTCCAAATGGTTGTCCGGATCCCGATTCCCATCATATTTCTCCGTCTTAGAGATATCAAACCTTTTAGGAAGGTGTCCATATAGTATTTTCGCGACAAAGGTGACTGCGTCCAGTTTTTACTGCGACTAAAAATAGTATCTTCATTAGGAGTTGCAAAAATACCTGGTTCCGACTGAAAGGCAAAGGGATCAATCAGCAATTGATCAACATACTTGCAGGATGATCCTTTGCCCTCGTGCCTTTTGAGCCTACCATGTCGGTCCCTCTTTCTTAAGTACTTTTTTGTTAACTTTATCTTTTTTCTGGATCTTCCCTCATCACTGCTTGAAGACAAGGATTCTTCAAGCTCTACCTTATTCGAAGAGCTACTGGAAGATTCAGATCCAGAACTTTCCACAGGCTTAGACCCGTGTGTTTTCTTTGAACTAAGGTGAATCTTTAGGGATGGCTGACTTTTCAGATTTCTCCTTGATACCTTTCTCTGCTTGTTTTATGGCTCTCGTTGCCTCTATTTCAGCCCTCAGCTGATCCCGTTCCTCGATGGTATAATCCTTACTTTTTTGCACCTTCCATCTCAAGAGGTGGAGTATTTTGCCCATTCGGATCCATCCGAAATGTTTTTTTCACTGGTTTTGAATGTAAAATTCAGGCACCGTTGCCTCCTATTGTGGTCGCCAATTTGGTTTGGTTTATTTAGGGCTAAGGGTAGATTGGTAAAATGTTAGAAAGTGTTTTAATAATTTTGGGGTGTTTTGTGTTTAGTTTGGAGAGTATATAGATAATTAAGTTGTCTACTAGTATTAAATTCTGATCACCCTCATTAATGAGAGTGGTTGGGGTATTTATACCTTAATTACTGACCCATGAGCTTATCGGGTCGGGTCATGAAACCGGGTTAAATTCAAAGACCCATTAGTTTTAAGTTGATTAGCAAACAACTTAGTCAAAAGTTAAAGCATTTGTCCTATTCGGATATTTAGTGGTTTGATATGGTCCGAATTGCCCCTGTTCGGATAAGTGGATTCGCTTAGGTATGGTGACTGAAATCTCTGAACTCATCAGATATAATGAACTATTAATTGAAAGATCTATTAAAACTATTTACAATAGCTAATATTTTAAAGATATAAATATTTAAATATCCTATCAACTTAAAGATATATTTTAAAAATCTAATATAGTTGATGAAGCCATTTTATGATCTAAAAATTCCAATAACTTTAAAGATATAGTTTTTTTTTCAAAGAACTAGAAATTCCATTGATGAAGCAATTTTGACAAATGTTACAGCTTGAGACATTATCGTTGTCTCATAGTTTTTATTTACATTATTGTCTATTATACATTTAAATTTTTCCCATGGATTTAAGTTTCTTCTAGCTTTCTTCCTTGACCTTCTTGTGATAGTGCTCCATGCAAATTCAGAAGTCTAATGTTTGAGTAACGAGGTTTCCATCACTGTATGTACTTTTAGCTTGAATATCTGAACCAACAAGGCAACCATTATGTGCTTGGTATGTCAGATCCATGAGTCACCTAGCTGCTTCGAGACCTTATCTTTGAGCTTTTCTTCCATTGTAATCAATTACTTATTCCCTGAATAAAAAAGAAAGTTTGGTCATGGATAACTCTACCATTAAAGTTAGTGAATTGATAAAATAATACACAATAAGATTGGTTTCAGTTAATTTATTATTCTCAGGTAGACAATATTGATACTTTCAAAAATTGTTGCACTAAAGGGTTATTACCAATACCCATAACATTCCAATTTAGAATAGCTAAAGCCAGATAGAAATTGAATTTGAGGATTTGAAAGATCTTTTGAAGTTAATTGTTTTATTTATTACATGTCCTTTAATATTTTTAACTTTGGTTCTTTTAATTATTTTACTAATATGTTTGTTTGTCTCTTTTATGGCAGATACCTTTTTTCATTTCTTGAGAAAGAGGTAAACTGTTAGAGCTAATGAGTTTAGTGAAATCCTGATCAATATTTGAATTGTCCAAGTCTTTAACTATAGTAAATGAGTTGCCTATCTATATTGTATGGAGAGCCTTAATGATGTCATTTTCTGTTTTCTCTTTTGTTTCACAGTTTTGTGTTATTACCACTTTGTTGTCTTCTATATATTGGTCTTGTTTAAAGGTATATCAATATTTTTAGTTTTTCCTTTATTTTTTCACTTTGATAATTGTTTATGTATGATTTAGAAAGAAAAGTATTGACATATTCAAAGTTATCTTTTAAATCTGTTTTTCCCTTAACATTTGGTGAATAATTTTTTACATTTATCTTATTTTGTTTAGGATTGACATTCACAAATTTGTGTTTTTGATCTCACTTTTAATTTCAGTAATATCTTTGTTTTTAAGATATTTATTACAATTGTTTTCTCTATGACCCAAGTGTTTGCAAGAGTGACAATATGGAGGAATATCATCATAGATGATATCCTGCCAAAAAACATCATTCTCCCCAAAACTAATCTATTTTTTTAAGGAAGGGATTTTAAAAAATCAATAACAAGTCAAGCTTTATAAAAGTTAAAGCTTGCTCAATTTTTGGTTGGGACCCAAGTTGATAAAGGAAATCTAAGTGCCTTAACAATTTGGGTGATGGAAACTTGATTATACAAGCATTCTAAAATTTTAAGGAAGGTTTCCTAGATTTGAGTTTGAGGAGACTTACAAGACCGTAATTTGAGGAGACTTACAAGACCGTAATTTGAGGAGACTTACAAGACCGTAATTTTTTTTATTCATTTAGTTTAAGGCGACCAAATGAAAACTTAGGTATGAGCAGAATAAAACCGTAACAAATCCTTATATGATTCTAGAAAAAATATCTCTTTATGATCATCTTTCTCCTGGTAGATGAATTTTGCATGCTTGAAGTCTTTCATTTGAAGACCAGTCACCTCTGCATAGCTTTTATAGCAGTTCCAAAATATCTTTGATTCCGATTTGTGGATGCTCTTTTAAAGATAAGGTTGTTAACTAACTCTGGGATAGCTCATTTCTTCAAGTTTGGTTTATGTGAAGAAGATAAAGGTGAAAATCCAGAGCTTTCTTGTTTCTTCTTGTAGTAGATTAAATATAGGTCTTAAATATTGATTTGATGCAAAATCTATGCAGTTTCTTCTTGATGTTGCTTCAGATAGGGTTAACCACTAATTTCAGTCATAGATAAAGCTTAATATCGCTTCACTTCGTGGTTAGGGTTATCGATTTAGGGATATATTTGGTGAGAGAATATAGATTGTTCCTAGAAAGATATGCATCACTTCTTTCATGTGCAATTATTTAATTCATAAAAGAATGCATTGCACTTTGAATTTTTGAACTGGATTCAGATTTTGACTGGATTCAAATGTATCCACAATTTTTTCAAAAGTAAATAAGAAATCACGAACGATCGTTGAAGATTAATAACAAATACGACAGATAAGGACAAATTAATAAGCTGAAGACGACCTACATAAGAGAGGTATTTAGAAGTCTAAGAGCCGATGCAGTCTGTAATTTTATGGAAGGGCCGACAGTCAGAATGAGAAAGACTAGTGATAAGGGGAAGAGCCAAATATCTCACCATGAAAGAACCAACCTTAAATCCAAAAATATTGATGAGTTCAGTCTTAAGGGTGAGGTTGATGCCAGAAAGGAAGATCTTGCTCTTATTTTGGCTAATGTGCAGCCAATAGAGAATGAAAAATTCATTAAGTTCTTTCTTAATGAAAAGCAAGGACTTGATATCACCAGGGTAGAAAATCATAAGATCACCCACAATGCAGAGATTAACAATTTTCAACTTATGACATCTCTAATGGAAATTGAAATTATGGTTGAGTTTTCCTCATTAAAAACATCAAAGAGAACTTTCATGACCAGGACAAACAGGAAAGGTGAAAGAGGATCCCTGAAAAAACTTAATTTGATGGAAAAAACTAATGTTGTAAGAAAGGGTAGTAATACATTGGATAATCCATGTGATCATTTGATAGAAAAGTCTAAGGAAATAAAAATATCAAGGATAAGGTGACATATAACATTGTCAAAAGCTTTCATCAAGTCGATATTTAGAGCGACACTTTTGCCTTTGGAGTTGAGATGGTACCCTTTAACTAATTCTTGGGAGAGAGGAATATTATGGAAGATATTCTTTCCAGCTACGAAAGCCGATTGAGATTTATCAATCGAGTAGGGGAAAGATTCTTTGATTTTGTTGGCCAAAATTTTAGAGATGATTTTATAGACTACATTGCATAAGGCAGTATAACGGTAGTCGTGGGCATACGTAGGGGAGTTAGATTTTGGGATGAGCGCAGTGAAAGAAGAATTCCATAAAGGTTCTATTTTATTAGACTTGAAGAACTCTAGAACACAATGGCATTTATATTTGACCACAATCGTCCAAGAATTTAAAAAAAAATCTAGTCAAAACCATGGGGTCTTGGGTATTTGTTACTATCTATTTCGAACATAGCGTATTTTATCTCGTCACATGTAATCAGACGAATCATAGAAGACTTGGTAGAAGGATTAACCTTTTAAGATATAATGGAAAAGAATCTAGAAAGGCTTGAATACTCAGATGGGTGCATGGTATCCAGCAAGGAGGTAAAATGTTTGACAAAGACATTGGAGATCCTTGTGGAGAAGTGATCAAGTAGCCTTGGGTGTTCATGATCGAGGTGATTTTGTTCCGTAATAAATGGTTTTTTATACTATTGTGGAAGAATTTGGTGTTTTTCCCCTAAGTTTGAGCTAATTTTGTTTGGATTTTCTTTAGGAAAGATTCTTATGTTCTAATGAGGAAGACGAAGTTTGAAGAGGCCTCGATTTCCTTAGTAATAAAGAGAGGGTTTGAAAGATCAAGAGCAAGAAGGTTTTGGGTTGAGAAAATGTCATTTGAGCATTCAAAACTCTCATATTAATGTCATTAGAGGCAGTGCGATTGAGGTTTCGAAAGGAAAGTTGAAGTCTGTTAAGTTTAAGGAGACCAGCTTCATTCTCTGAAAAGGGCATAGGGAATTCCAGCTAGATATATCAATTTCTTTAAAGGAATGGTGGGATTGCCATATATTGAAGAATTTAAAGGGTTCTTTATTACGATTGCGAAACGTTCTAAGGTTAAGAGTGACGGCCGTATAATAGAGGATCGGGAATAACCGATGGGTGAAAAAAGTCAGAAAAATCTTATCCCATTCGTTATTGACTAAAACATGATCAATCTCGGAATAAATAGGATTTAAAGGACATTTTCTATGCCATGTATAAAAAGAATCGGTAGATCGAAGATCACTAAGATCGCAATTAAATCAACAATTGTTAAAATGATCGATCGTCGAAGACCAAATAGCAAAGAAATCATAGTTCCTTCGGACTGCGGATACAATTGAAATGCTCTAGGGTTACCCAAGAGATTCCCTGATCTTGGGAAGAGATGGAATAGAGAATATTCCAAAGGGAAATTCTGTTGGATATTTCATTGAAAGCATATATAATAGTGAAATGGAAGAAGGTAGGAGAGTTGAGAAGCTTCGCATGACAATAATATGTTGGGAATAGGAAGATAATTTGGAAACTATAATCACGTTCGGGTTCCAAATAATCCAGATTCTACCTAGGGTGATGCTCATGATTAGTGGGATATTTCCAATAAGGAGTAATTTTACTAAGGATGGGAATAACACTATGGGAGCGAACTTTGGTTTCTACTAGAATCATTATAGATATGTTGTTAGTCATAATAAAATCATTAACATTTTTTTGTTTGACGGGGTCGTTTAACCCACACATATTCCAAGAAGCAATGAAATAAAATAATTATAGAGGGTTTAGGTATTTGCCCTATTGTGGGCTAAGGATAGATGCCATCAGAAGCCTCGTCACGAATGGTGGATCTACCTAACGTGGGGGAAGGTGGAGGGGGGGAGGTCAACATCATCACCGCTAACCACTGCAACTGTCAAAATGTGTCGTCTCCTCAAAAGGATCAGACTCGAAGAAGGTCATCACGGAGGAAGGAAGTCCATAAGGAAATGGATGAACAACACGATGGATATCACCATGAACAGTAGAAGAGCAAGCACCATAATTGTGTCCAAAGACCATACATCGAGGGCATTGGGGCGGAAGACCTGATATTTTAATCTGACGGATGTGCTTTTACCCAAGCACTCAAACTCAATCGAGGTAGGGAATGGGGTACCGACTTTAACATGAACATATATATGCGCAAATTTGAGCTTGTCATTTCTCTTGGTTTGTTTGTATCCATAGGGAAGAATACCAACACCCGAGCCAATTTGGCTACGAGGCTTAGAGGTCAAAAGTTCCAAAGGAAGCTTGAATATTTTGACCCAAAGAGGATTTCCTTTGAAATGGTATTTAGCGATGGTAGATAAAAGTTCCCAATTCTTAAGGATAATGAGGAGGCCACAAAAGTGCCAATAAGTTTTTTCTAAGATATTATTGGTAATATTCTCTGAATTAAAGAATTAAATTTAAAGAATAAATATCATTTTGGGATACATTTGAATTCTTTGAGTCCAAGCTTTCCCCAAATGGCAATGACACTTGCCTTTAGTTAAGAAAGGTCGAGGTCATCACCGCTAACCACTGCAACTGTCAAATGTGTCGTCTCCTCAAAGGGATCAGACTCGAAGAAGGTCATCACGGAGGAAGGAAGTCCATAAGAAAATGGATGAACAACACGATGGATGTCACCATGAACGGTATAAGAGCAAGCACCAGAGTTGTGTCCAACGACCATACATCGAGGGCATTGGGGCGGAAGGCCTGATATTTTAATCTGACGGATGTGCTTTTACCCAAGCACTCAAACTCAATCGAGGTAGCGAATGGGGTACCGACTTTAACATGAACATATATATGTGCAAATTTGAGCTTGTCATTTCTCTTGGTTTGTTTGTATCCATAGGGAAGAATACCAACACCCGAGCCAATTTGGCTACGAGGCTTAGAGGTCCAAAGTTCCAAAGGAATCTTGAAGATTTTGACCCAAATATGAATTTCTTTGAAAGGGTATTTAGCGATGGTAGATAAAAGTTCCCAATTCTTAAGGACAATGAGGAGGCCACAAAAGTGCCAATAAGTTTTTTCTAAGATATTATTGGTAATATTCTCTGAATTAAAGAATTAAATTTAAAGAATAAATATCCTTTGAGGATACATTTGAATTCTCTGAGTCCAAGCTTTCCTCAAATGGCAATGACACTTGCCTTTAGTTAAGAAAGGTCGAGGGTTTTCCCAAAAAAGTAACCGGATAAACAGGATCACCAAGAATCTGGTGTTCCAATAATGACATCATCATCCATGATTAGACTATTGTCATTAAAGTCGTTTTTTAGGATTTCAAAAACAAGGAAAGTCAAGGGTTTTGAGGAGCATGAAACCACATTGACCCAAGAGAAAGGATATGAAGATGACGGGTTATGAAGGAGTTGGATCTACATGATGATGCATAAGAGTTGGAAGATCGGGGGAGAGGAATGGTCTTGGAGGAGGTGTTGGCGTCCAAAGGCATGGGATATGAGCTATTGGTGGAGTGTTGAAGAAATTAAAGTTTATAAGTTGTTGGTTGTAGATGTTGTCTTTGAATTTTCTACCATGGGGCCCTTTTCCATTCCCACCAATCTTAGATAATAAGCGATGAGAAGAAATCAATAGGGGATGAGAGACACCTAATTTATTAGACAAAGATGGATTAGAGGGTGACAAGGTTGTTGGCGTGGTATTGGTTGTGAAGGCTAAGGAATTTTGAGTAGAATAGTTGGAACAGTGCGAAAGAGATCATTTTTTGAGATGTTTAATAGATTTGGGAGAGTTCGGGAAGGGCTATGAGAGGGGACCAGGCCAGCAGGCTCAAAATGAGGCTGGTCCATATAGAAAATATAGTTAAGAGGGCTGAGAGACCCATTAAAAAATTGGGCCATCGCTTGTGTGTGAACTCTTTTGTTAGAATGGATTGTTTTGCGGAAGTGGACTATCGAATTCTACTCAGTAGAGTATACGAACCTTGAGATAGTGTTCTAATGGCCCAACTCGAAAGGAGACATGGATGCTGAGTTTCAAACACAAGAAGATCGCAGGTGAGTAAAGCATCTGTACAGGATGACGGTCTAGGGTTTGAGGAGGAGGCTGACGGCAACGTAAGGACATAGGTCAGGGTTTCTCTAGATTCATTCAGGTACGGTGGAGTAATTTTTTTCTTGCTGATTGACAAGATTTTACTGGGAATATTGATCAAGAGAGAGGAAGAGGGTTTGATTGCAAATGGTTCAAGTAAGGTATTTTTAGGGTTGATAGTATTTGGAGACGGCGAGGGAAGGGCGACAATGGTGGAGACGGCGTCGATGTAAAATGGGCTAGGAGACAGTTTGACGAAGCTTTCCAAAATGGTATGTTGTTGGAGAGAGATGAAGATGGGGAGAAGATTTGATGATTGAGGCGTGATAGCTGGTCGTAATAAGGAAACTGGAGATGAGTTCAAAGTCTCTTTTTGGGTAGTGAAGAGGGCCTCGGGATGTTGTCGAACCGAGTTCCCTTCCCCGATTTCATGTGGAAACTAGCTTCTGACGCAGGACATAGTTAGATAGGATAGAGTTGGAATCACTCTAACAACGAGCTTCGCGCTCAAGGCTTCACACCTAGGTTAAGAGCTTCACGCTCAAGGCTTACGCCTGATTTTTCCTTCCGCAGGATAGAGTAAGACTCATTGTGTTTATTCAATTTCTACCGCCGATACAAAACAACTCTAGACCCTTTATATAGGAGATATATAGAATCTATAGGGTCTACTATAACTCCCAAAAGACATATAATAAAGACGCATAATAAGAGCTTCACTTAATTGTGACTCTTTAAAATTTCAAGTCTATTAGGATTCTTTAGAGTAGTTTTTAGGACTTCTCATCTTTCTATCCTGCATCAATTCTCCTCGACTGAGAAGAACTCGACTCCGGCGAGATAAAACTGAAGTATCGCGCGAGGATGTCTGCGTCGATACGTTGTAGCTCTTCCTTTGTAAGTCATGTGTTGTCTGTACTCGGCCTGTCCTTCCATTTTATCAGAAATTTATGGTATTTTCCTCGCCCTGTGGAAACGACCTGCTCATCCACAATATCTTCCACAATGTCAGTTTTCGAAATTTTAGGTGGTGGATGTGGTACTGGTGCCACAGATTCAAAAGTAGAAAATGGGTGTGATGGATCTGTCGAAGCATTCTCTAAAGGATTAGAAGTAGTTTCCTTAAACTAGATCAGATCCTCAATGTTAAAAGTTGAGCTGATTCCCATATCCGGAGGAAGTTCCAGCACGTACGCATTAGGACCTGTGCGTGCTAGAATTTTAAATGGACCAATGCTATGGGCTTACAGTTTTTTTGCCACTCCTTGTGGAAACCGCTGAGTATTCACTCTAACCATGATATAGTCACCAACCAAGAATTCTCGAAATTTACGATGAATATTAGCAGTAGCTTTATACTTTTCATTGCTTTGATTGATCTGCTGATGGATCTCAGCGTGCAAACCGTGAAGACGTTGTGTAAACTCTTGAGCTGATTCAGACGGCCTTTGCGAAACTGACATAAGAATAAGATCTATAGGAGCCTTGAGTTTATTCCCATACACGACTTCAAATGGGCTGATGCCTATAGATCGATTTACTGAATTATTGTAAGCGTACTCAGCAATAGGTAAAATAACATGCCACGACCTGATATTTTTGCCAACTAGACAGCATAGTAGATTACCTAAACTCTGATTAACAGTTTCTGTCTGGCCATCTGTTTGCGGATGATAGGATGTGAAAAATCTCAGCTTAGTTCCCATAATATGCCAAAAACAATTCCAGAAATAGCTCGTAAACCGAACATCTCTATCGGACACAATGGTCTTAGGCAGTCCGTACAGTCTAACAATCTCGGCCATGAAAGTTTTTGCCACTTTAGACGCGTCAAATGTTTTAGAACATGGGATGAAGTGAGCCATTTTTTTAGAATCTGTCTATGACGACAAAAATTGAATCATGATTTCCCACGGTTTTAGGGAGTCCAAGGACAAAGTCCATACTGATGTATTGCCAAGTAACATGCGGAACAGGGAGTGGGGTATACAGCCCCGTGTTTTGTTTCTGTTGTTTAGCTAACTGAGAAGTCCGAAAATGTTCCACAATTTTTGCAACATCCATTTTGAGACTCGGCCAATAAAATCTATCTTCTACTTGAGCGATTGTTTTGTCTCTCCCGAAATGACCAGCAACACCTCCTGCATGCATTTCCATGATAATAAATTCTCTTACGGATGTTCGAGGGATGCAAAGCTTAGAATTTATAAAGAGGAAGCCTTCGAGCAACATAAACTCACGATTACGCGACCCATCTTCTAAGAGACCAGCATATATCTCATGAAAATCTGGATATTGTTGATACTCTTCCTTCAACTTTTCGAACCCGATAATCTCAACATTCGTGGTTTGAAGAGCACAAATTCTGCAGCTGAGAGCATCTGCGGCCCTGTTTTTTATACCAAATTTGTGAGTGAGCACAAAAGTATACTCTTGAAGAAATTGGACCCATTTCATGTGACGTGGATTTAATTTCTTTTGTGCGCTTAGATATCTCAGAGCTTGATGAACCAAATATAAAACAAACTCGTGCGGCATTAGGTAGTGCCTCCAATACCTCAAGGCCTACACCACCGTGTAGAATTCTTTATCATACGTTGAATATTTCTGTTTTGCTTCATTTAGTTTCTCACTGAAGTAGGCAATCAGATGCCCTTCTTAGCTCAAAACTCCTTTGATTCCCATGTCGGAAGCATCACATGATACTTCAAATACCTTTGAAAAATCTGGAAGTCGCATCATCGGAGCCTCAAACATTCTTGTCTTTATATCTTTGAATGCTTCTGCGGCTGATTTACTCCATGTAAATTCTGATTTTTTTTTAAGCAATTTGTGATGAACGTCATTATAGAACTGAACCCTCGAATGAAGCGCCGATAAAATGTGGCCAGCCCGTAAAAACTTCGAACTTCGTGAATATTTTTGGGTTCTGGCCAGGTAACTATGGCCTTTACTTTCTCTGGATCGGCTTTCATCCCTTCCGAGGATATAACAGAATCTAAGAACACAACATGCTCACTCATAAATGAACATTTCTTTAAGTTTGCATAAAATTTCTCGGCCCGAAGGACCATAAATACCTGTCGCAGGTGGGCAGTGTGTTGTTCCTTAGACTTGCTATAAATTAAAATGTCATCAAAGTAAACAACCAAGAATTTACCGATGAATGGTTGAAAGGTTTGCTTCATTACCCTCATGAAGGTGCTTGGTGCGTTTGATAGACCAAAAGGCATGACTAACCATTCATACAACCCATCTTTTGTTTTAAAAGTGGTTTTCCATTCGTCTCTGGGGCGAATTCTGACTTGGTGATACCCACTTTTAAGATCAATCTTGGAGAATACGGTAGCTCCAGCCATCATGTCTAATAAATCGTCAAGTCGAGGGATTGGGAATTGATACTTGACAGTAATTTTGTTGATAGCTCTACTGTCAACACACATTCGCCACTCTTTCTTAGGTGTTAATAAGGCTGGTACAGCACAGGGGCTGAGAATTTCTCAGATAAACCATTTTGTCAGCAGCTCATCTACTTGTCTTTTTAACTCTGAGTGCTCCCTGGGATTCATACAAAAGTGTGGCAAATTCGGTAATGTTGCTCCCGGAATGAGATCAATAGCATGCTGAATATTTCGAAGCGGAGGAAGATCTTGGGGAAGGTCTTCAGGGAACAATTCACTGTATTCTTCTATGAGAGGTTTTACTTCTAATGGTACATCATTTAGCACAATTGAAATTTCTTTTACTATTAGGAGGAACGTGATATGGCTGTCTTTGGTCTGCTGCAGAAAATTTCTCGAATCAACCACATGAAGAGGTTTTTGTAACACGTTCTGGTTCGCTTAATCTATTGTTGGGACTTTTTTTACTTTCGGTTGGAGAGGGTTTAACGTGATCTTTTTACTGTTGTGAACGAATGAGCATGAATTGGATATGCCTGAAATTGTTACGTCCTGATCATATATCCACGGTCTGCCTAATATGATGTGACCTACGTTCATAGATACTACATCGCAACAAACATCATCCTTGTAGGATAAGAATTCGATATGTACCTTACAGTGATGGGTAACGAGGATAAATGAATTATCGATCCATGCCACCTGATACGGTTCAGGGTGGACAATCGGGATTAGACCAAGACGAGATACTGTCTGAGCTGATACAACGTTAGTGCAACTCCCATTATCAATAATCAGCTTGCAATTGTAGTCACCAATTCTAATAGAAGTAAAGAAAATCGATGATCTGCGCCAATCATTAGTAGTTATAGGCTGAACCAACGAGCACATTACCACTCCCAAATTAGGGTACGAATTCACATCTTTGTTGAGCTCCGGATCGCTCAAATCCACATTTGGTTCATAGACTTTCTCTTCGTAATTATTAGCATTTTGTGTTCCACTGATGATGGTCGCTAGTACCTTTCGAGACGCTTCTTTTGTTGGACAGTTGGCAGCAAAATGGTCGTAGCCTTGACACTTGAAGCACTGTTGTGTTGTTTCGGAGTTATTTTCATTCATTCTTCTTTTTCCTCGATTCCTAGAGGTGTATGCAGCATTAACAACTTTAGGTGTGAATTTTACCTCGGGTGACAATGCTCTGGAACCCCCTGATGGGATAACAGACTTGCTAGCACTTGATGTCTTCAAATTGAGGTATCGTTCTAACTCTTTTACCGATTGATAAGCTCATTCTAGTATCTCAACAGTATGAGTTATTAATTCTTTTCGGATTTCTTGACGGAGCCCTGTTCAGAAATGAGAAAGAGTAGCTGAGTCATCCTCCATAATGTTGCACCTTTACATGAACTCTTCAAATTGGGAAACATACTCTGCAACCGGCAAGCTACCCTGACGAAGCATATGCCATTGATCAAGCAGTTGTTGTTGATAGGACCGAGGAACGTATTTTTCCTCAAGTTTGTCCTTCATATCGGTCCATAGAAGGATCTTGGGTTCTCGTGCTCTTTGTATGTGTCATTCAAGGTTTGTCCAAAACAATTTTGTTTGTCCCACCAACTTCATTTTCGCAAATATGACCTGTCGAGCTTGAGACATGCCATTCAAAAAAATTATCCATGTCGGACAACCAATCGAGAAAAGCTTTGGGATTCAGCTGTCCATCAGAGCAAGGGGCGTTTACCCTTACTGACTTTAGGACTTTTTCCTCCATATCTTGGACATTGTATGATGAGTTATCCCTTCGAATATTTCTCACAGCTTGCAGCCCTCTTGTGCCTCCCGCGCTGCTTTTCTCATCTCCATTTTGGATTTCCAGCGCTGCGAATCGAGCATCGAATGTCGTACGCATTTGGGCTGAATCTTCTTGCACTAGTGTGATCTGCTTGCTTAACTTCTCGAACATTTGAGTAAATTGGGCAAGATCCATATATTTTTCTTTTGCTATATAAAGGAAAACAAAGGCCTTTCGGCTCTAATACCAAAACTGACGTAGGACAGAGGTAGATAGGATAAAGTTGGAATCACTCCAACAACAACGAGCTTCACGCTCAAGGCTTCACACCTAGGTTAAGAGCTTCACGCTCAAGGCTTACGCCTGATTTTTCCTTTCGCAGTATAGAGTAAGACTCATTTTATTTATTCAATTTCAACCGCCGATACAAAACAACTCTATACCCTTTATATAGGAGATATATAGAATCTATAGGGTCTACAATAACTCCCAAAAGACATATAATAAAGACGCATAATAAGAGCTCCACTTAATTGTGACTCTTTAAAATTTCAAGTCTATTAGGATTCTTTAGAGTAGTTTTTAGGACTTCTCATCTTTCTATCCTGCATCAGCTTCGGAGAGGGCTTTCTTCACAACCTCCTCGTGATCGAAGAAGATGCCCGACGGAAGAAGTTTAAGGTTTGAGAGGCGATGGCCATGAATAGTGGTGTGGAGGTAAGTGTGGTGACTGGAGGTAACTCTAAACATGACACAGTTAGGAGCAATCAAAGGCATCACCACCAAGGCTGAGGAGAAGGAAGAGGCTTTTTCAGCGAGAAGAGAACGGGGTTACCTGACGGGAGGCCAGGACGCGGGGAAACATCAAGGGAACAGTCACCAGAGATAGAGGTGGAGCTGGAAAAGGTCATTATCGACGGAAGAGGTAAGTTTGTTTTTCGTTTGTTCAAAGAGATATAAAATTTGCTACTGATGATGATTTGGTATGTTTAGGATGATATATAGTTGTTAGGAGATTTTAAAACATGTAGGTTACAGAGGTTTAGTAACTGAGGAGGGAGAGTGAGGCTGTTTAGGCAAAAAGTTAGAATACTTTCGCAATGCCTGAAATTGGGACAATTAGAAAGGTTAATGTTTAGGAAAAAATCTTGGTCAAGAGAGGTGACTTACAGGTTGGGATGAATTTGGGTTGAGCAAAACTAGGTAGCTCCCTGAGGAATAGGACACACATTTGATAGGTAGGACAGGTATACGAGGGGCGGAAAAATATATTATTAGAAAAATGATGGAGATGTAAGTCTGATTAGATCTGAGGGTTTATAAATGGTTGAAGAAACATGTTGATTTATTGTGTTCGTAGGAACATGTAGATTTATTGTGTTCGTTTTTATACAGTAACGCAGAGCACAAAAAAAAAGAAAAAGCTAGAGAAACTCCAAACAGTATGTGTTTGGTACAATGTGAATGGAGAAATTTGACCATAAAATAGAACGAAAACCTATCTATTAAAAGCCAAGATTGAGTCTTGTAAGAGTTGCACAAAAAAAGATGGTGCATTTGAAATGAGATTGAAAAAAATTGGATGGTGTATAGTTTGAAAGAGATGAGGAAACCATAAATGGTGAAGAAGAGGTGACCACCTTACCGATGACGGAAGAGCGTCAATTCAAAAAAGTTGCAAAAATAGAACCGTTATTGTAGTAAGGGATAGAAGGTTCCCTCACTATAATTTTTAACTACGTATAAATATTGTATTTCCGGTAATCGGTTTGTAAAATACATAAACTAAATTATTTAAAATAAATTGAAATAAAATTAGATTTAGATCAAAAATAAAATTTACAAATAATTTTTTGTTAACATAAATAAAAATAAAATATTTAACATTTGTTACCAGTGTAATTTTAAGATTGTTTTGGAGTGAGCTCTAAAACGGCACAAATCCAGAATCCAGCATTTTGTTTTTACTTTTAGATAATCCAAACCGCCGAAATCGGTTGGAATATCCATAATTTCGGATAAAATTCTCAAATTTTATCCCTCGTTTTTAGAGACTTTTGCTACCACTGTTTACCACGACAATGTAGTAAAGGATTAAAATTTGATAATCTGACTATAAAGAAAATGTTTTAAATTTCAGATATTTGCCAGCACTAGGAATTGTTAAAATAGTCTTTCTGACAACCCCCCTGCATTTTGATACATAATTAATCCAGGCTTAACAAAGCTATGGCGCAAATGTTCAAATTTGACCACTAGTGGGTTTTCTTCTCTCTTCATAGCAGCTTCCTTCAACTATATACACATGATTGTTTTTCATTAAATGAATTGAAAAGCAAAATCAATTATTTGACCATTTCTTACCTGGAGAACATGCTGACAATTCTTATAAATCACAGCAAAAGTGGCATACCACAACTTTAAATTTTCACCAAATATTTTAGTCCACAAACACAAACATAATTCTCCTACCTACCACCATCGCCACAATGTTTAACCACCATCCAATCAAATACCGTTTTCATCTTTTAAACCTCAACGCAGTAAAACCTATGGTCCAAATCATACTAAAGTACAGACTAGTACACACATCTGCAGAGGCTTCAAAGATCATACCTAACTTCAGACTAGTACCCCCGTAAATGCTCTAACTAGTCCGGTGTGGCATTAAAAACTCGGGAGGCTAATTTCTTTACGTTAAGGACTAGTTGTGTATCATTTTAATAAATCGGAGGACTACTAGTCTTATGATGGCGATCACTGGCCAACAAAGTTCTACAATGCCATAGCTCCATATTATTAATAGGAATGCAAGATCCAGCTTCTGTTCTTAAGAAAAACATATCAATGAAACGATACATATATTTGACATTGTTTTTTGAGATAAAACCAAAGACTAACGTGATTGACTGAACCGATACATCGAAGCATAATAAGACAACATATGACTTCAAACAGCCAAAACTAAAACAATTCAATCAACAACTAAACCACAAATGTTACAAAGCTAGAGATTCAATGTTACCGGATAATTATGAATGCAATCTTCCCACGGACTGTTCTCCGATGGCTTGACGTTCCTAAGTGCCTCCCAAACCGCACTGTTGCATTTGAAACCACTCCCGAATGCAATCTGCCATACACGGTTATTTCTCTTTATCCGCCCTTTTGCTTCCATGTAAGCCAGTTCGTACCAAATCGAGCTAGACGAAGTGTTACCGAAGCGATGAAGTGTCATCCTCGAAGCTTCAACGTGTTCCGGCGATAGCTGTAGATTCTTTTCCAGCTCATCGATCACAGCTCTCCCACCAGCGTGAATACAGAAATGATCGAAAGCGAGTTTGAAATCGGGTATATAAGGTTTGGCCTTTGTGTTAAACAGTTTCTTCACTATCAAAGTGAAGAAAAACAGAAGTTGTTCACTGATTGGTAACACGATGGGACCGAGTGTGGTAATGTTAGTCTTAAGAGCACCACCTGCAATTGCCATCAAATCTTTCGAGAGCGAAACACCGGTTCGACCCGTGTCGTCCTGTTCTTGGTAAACACAGCGGAACGCTTTATCGTCCGTTCCCCGGTGAGTCCTAACCACATGAACAAGCTTGTACTTAGAACGTCTCCGATCCCTAGACTTATTTGACAGTAAAACCGCGGATCCACCAACACGAAACAAACAATTAGGTATCAGCATCGATTTCTTATTTCCAAAATACCAGTTCTGGGTAATGTTTTCGGTACTGACAACAACAGCATAAGTGTTTCGATGCACCTGCAACATATCTTTAGCAAGATCGAGAGCTATGACACCAGCACTACAGCCCATCCCTCCTAAATTGAAACTCCTAATATTCCCTCTAAATTTGTATTTGTTCACAATCATTGCAGACAATGATGGAGTAGGATTAAACAAACTGCAATTCACAACAAGAATACCAATATCCTTAGGACTTACATTCGTATTCGCGAAAAGATTATCCAATGCACCGTACATGACCTCCTCCGCCTCCGCTCTTGCTGCCGCCATCGAAGGTTGAGGAGGTAACTGATGCAAAGCTTCAGGTAAATACGTCTCTTCCCCTAAACCGGACCGTTCTAAAATCTTGCGTTGAAACCCTAACGACGAGTCGTCGAAATCCCCGGTAAGCCTAGAATGTTCCATGAATAAATGAAACGGGACTTTGAGACGATCCGGGGGACGATAACAAGAGTAGTCAACTAGATAAACGGGTCGAGGACGGGTCAAAAGGAAGGCCGTTGACCCGAACACTAGTATAGCAGAACAGATAATGATGCTAACTAGATTGTACTGAAGGTGAAGCCAAATTTGGTGTAAATCGTTAGGGTTCATCTGAGAAGCCTCGACGGAGATAACGACGATTAACGGTAACAAACATAAGGTCAACAGATTCGAGATTAAGTAATGATAACCTAGCTTCACGTACTTGAGATTGACGCTTTGGAGAAAATCCGGCAGTATTCGTGAATGACTGATCTGAACTCCGACGGAATCAGAATCTCCAGCGGCGGTAGAGCCACCGTTAACAGTAGAAGTTCGTGCTGCGCCACCCATGTCCATGGCGGTGGCGTAGCAAGAGAAATCAAAGGGATGGGTTCAAGTATATATATCTATATATTATTATATAATGTATGTATAGGTTTAGGCTTATGAGTTTATATAAGAGGTGAGAGTTTTAGATAGAGGTGAGCGAAAGTTATATGGCGATGGACAAACCGGAATGGCACCGATGGAGGTTTGTTGCTGGCAGTATCTAGATGGACCCCACTTAGGACTCTAAACCCCCGGTTTCTTTTATTTTCTAACAATTTAATTTCTGGGGTTCTTCAACTTCATTTCTTTTATTTAACTTATAACTATATGAAGATATAATTTTTTATTTACTTTGACCATGTTGGTTTATTATTTTATATTTTACATATTGATTTATGTCAGATATTGTATGAGATGGATGCTATTTTACTATTTTTAACTATATATTTCTGTTTATATTACGATGATACCTCCCCTGATTGATTTTGTACTAGTTTTAGTTTAATTCATATCCTAATTTAAAATTTATAATACAATTTTAAAAAGTTGAGTTTAACAACTAAGAAATAAGGTCAGACTAAGAAATAAGGTCAAGCCTTC
Organism: Limnanthes douglasii subsp. nivea; assembly: GCA_036936605.1. Classification (NCBI taxonomy): domain Eukaryota; kingdom Viridiplantae; phylum Streptophyta; class Magnoliopsida; order Brassicales; family Limnanthaceae; genus Limnanthes; species Limnanthes douglasii. Next base: position 124,240,808 of record JAUPFV010000004.1, read on the forward strand.
CAAAACTAGTAAAGATAATATTAATTATGAAAGCTTAATCGGCTAACAAAGTTTTAGGGAGGACTCTAACTTAGTGGTAGTTTAGGTGTTAAGTTTTATAATTTATAAAATTATAAATATTTGAAATCTATTATAATATTTATAAATAAATTTTGTTTTGTTACTTTTTACCGTTTGGTTATTTATGTTTTTCATAGATTTATATATATAAATTCCCCCTCTTTTTATTTTTATTTTTTTATTTTTATTTTTATTTTTATTTTATTACAACATATTTTACTAATTTTTTATTCGGTAAAGTACCATTTAATACTAAAAATCCTAACTATTATCCATTTAAGATATATATATTTTTATTATATTTCTAGAAAGACCCGTTTTAGTTAAATATTTACTATTGAAGACCCACTAGCTCTTTAAATATTCTTGTTCATTTATATAAAAAGCTTTTAAACCTATACTTCACTTTTTTTCTCTAATTTTTTCTCTCTCTACGTGAATAGAACAGCTCTAATGTTAGGCGATTCTTCATTTTTTTACTCAATTTTCTTATTTTTCTTTTGTTTTCATATGTTTTTGTTGTGTTTTTAGTTGATTTCGAAGTTTGATTTTGGATATTTGTTTAGATAAGTGGATTTGCTTGTGGTAAGTCGAATTTTGGTTTTAGAATACTAGAAGTACTCGAGATATGTTTTTGTTTCTGATTCTTGGTATTTATCTGGTTTTTACGTTGCTAATGTAATTTATTTGTTGTATTTCAGTTAGTTTTTCGTCGATTTTAGTGTGTTTTGAGTCTCTGAGGATTTTTGTGTCGAGTAAAACGGTTCAGGGAAGAAGATGTGAAACGTTTGTATTTGTACCTACTGATAGTTGCGAAACGTGTAATTCTTCTGGAATGGTAGATGCAAAAAACATGTTTTTAATAGATGCGAAACATTATTTGTTCTATTTTTTTTAATTCATAACATATCATGAGTGGTACTAGTTTGTTCGTCTTAAAAAACAAAACAAACAGTATTTTTGGATTTTTTTTCGAGTTACAGTTTAATAGATACAGAATTTTAAAGTTTTAAAATTTATAGGGGTTTCGCGAAGAATATGCGAAACCTTCTTCGTTATGATAGATGCGAAACCTGTTTTGTTGTGCTAGATGTGAAACCTTCTTTATTTTGCTAGATGATAAACCTTATTTATTTTGATAGATGTTAAACCTTATTTATTTTGATAGATGTTAAACCTTATTTATTTTGATAGATAGTATTTTTTGTCTTAAAAAACAAAACCAATGGTATTTTTGGACTCTTTTTCCGAGTTACGTTTTAAAAGATACGGAGTTTTAAAAATTAAAATTAAAAAAACAAAGAAAGAGAAGTTGGTTGAAGGGTATTTAAGGTATAAAGTCTCTTAAAAATTTTAGGTCTTTATCCTCAATAGGTTTGTTGAATGGGTCTTTATTGGTAAGTCTCCCTTTTTTAAAAGGTAATTATTTTTGTATTAATTTTTATGACATTTAACTAAACATATAAATACGTCACCAATTAACACACTACATCGATTTTTTTTTAAAGAAAAATAGTTTTTCAAAATCTAAAACTAAGTTTGAATAAACTAAAGTAATGTATGTATTTTACCAAGATGAAATTGTATTATTGTAGGAGATGACCATGCTGTCGTTACCGCTAACGTTTATCAACAACTCGACGAGCAACAGTTCATGATCTCTAGTGACGCACCTTGAAAGCATTGACAAATTTTGTGTTATGTTGTTTGTTATCTCGACACGTTAATGAGAAATGAGATTATGCATCCTCTTTTATGATTGAGCGATGATATCATAATTATTACATACGGGATCATGCGTCATAGTGCTCTCGTATTAAGAATTTAAGGTGAGATAGTCTAAATAACACTATGATCACGAGTCAATGATCAAATCTAAGAAAGGTCGCATTTACAGTGATTGTTCCCGATATGGCAAAATGACTAGAACCCTTTTATCTCACGATCACATGAAGAAAAAATGCATAACATACAAACGTCTGAATCTCATCAGACCATATACATGAATCGAAACGACCAAAATTGCTAAACCATTCAAAAATTACTTTAGTCGAACCCCTCACCTGGGTCAATATGCCTACCCACCAATTTTCCAAAAGAAAATACGATTACTCTCATATGATCTAAACTTGCCATAGTTAGCCACCACAACTCACTACCAATTTTTGTGGACTAACGTGCATAAACTACCCAAGAAAATCCTAGATGAATCCTAATTTAACATCATTTCCATCATCATGCGCCGCAAAAGTACTCTAGGTAGAACTTTCACCCAATTTGGGTCTAACCCCACCTAATTATAAGTTCATCCAAAAGAGGTATAAGCCCACCCATTTTTAGACCAAAATATCATCTAGCTAGTATTTAAAGGTTTTTTTCCTAGACACTATCCACTCAGAAGTTGGTTTCAAGAACCAAAAATCTCTTCACTTTTCGGTTTCTTTATCTTCTCTCTACACTCTTCTCTCTCTCTCTCAAATCCGGTAAATCAAATTCTGGAGAGCTTTCACGGTTTTGATCCTTCCCCGGCATCCTCCCCTCCTCATCCATCATGGTGAAAAGAGGAGACTACTCCTCATCTACCAAGCTGTTTGATTTTCAAATTTTATTTAGGTTGATTTTGTAGTCAGATTTTAGGTTGTTTTATGTTAGTTTTGTTGATTTAGATTGCTTGATATATTAATTTGATGGGTTAAATTTAGGTTTTGAATTTAGGGATTTAACCAAGGTTTAGGGTGTGGTGTTTTTGTTTTTTTGTTTTTTTTATTTCCTAACGGGAATTGGATGGAAAATAGCAAGCACCGTAGATATGGGTGTGTGTTTTTTAACTTCAATTATTTTAGTATTTTGTTCCAAAAAATTACCCTTTTTTTTTATTTGTTGAAATAATAACGTAGTTTATTTAAAGGTTTATTTAGTTAATAATAAATCTTATAACCTTGTTTATTTAAATTTTTATTTACTCGATAGTATTTTTATTTATTTTTGTAGTTACTAATAAATGTTTTCGTGTTTCTTATAGTACGCGGACTGACAGCCTCTGGATGGATGATCTTCTACGGTCCACAGTTATATATTCTAGGAAAAATATTCCCTTATAAAATTTGTAGAAGCGGATAGGCCCGAGAAAACGTGGGTGAACAATACGTAAAATAAGTTAGAGGAGCATACTGAAAGGTTCTTACGTCGTATTCACAAGTTACAAAGAATACTTAACATATGGACAAAATAGTAGACCTTATGAGTGAGTGGTGGATCATCTAGTCGTGTTGCACCAATACATGTGGTTATGCTAGGTTGACTTATCTTTATGTTCATGTGTATGTTTTCGTATTGCATTGAACGATAGATGATTTGATTATGTACTTTCTTATTATGTTAAGTTATTTTTATTCGAACGCTTATGTTTATTTTATTATCCACTACGCAAAATTAAAATTAAAATTAAAACTTACGTTAATACGTATATTAAAACTTAGATTATAACATAAATTAAAACTTACACTAATACGTATATTAAAAATTAGATTAAAACATAGATTTTAACTTACATTATTTTTTATATTAAAACTTACATTAGAACTTACATTAATTCTTATATTAAAACTTAAATTATAAAATAGATAAAAACTTACATTAATACTTAAATTAAAACTTAGTCAAACATTTAAAAAACATAATGCAATAGGTGCATAACTTATTGTTTATGAATATTTCAACAAAAATTACAAGTAGAACGTACCATAGGTGAACACTACATAACACTTATGGTGCACGCTACTAAGCTCTAATAGTTCATATAGACAGCATAGAGACCTATGCGGATCAAGAAAACAAGGTTCTTACTTCATCATGCTTTGCTTCCCATCGGTGTGACGTACCATCGGTGTTGACAGTCTACACCATTGGTGCGCGTACCACTACTACATCGGTGCACTATTACACCATTAGTGCACAGCATGGTGCACCAACGGTGCGGCCTACTTTGCATTATGATTGCACAGTTGGCGGTGCAAAACTTCCGCCAACAAAATACTCCCCCTAAAATTACCCGTCCAAAAAAAGTCCCGCTCAAATAAGTCCGCCAAAATTAAAATTCACGGCTCTATAAAAGGCTCTCTACTAACATGACTTTAAACACAAAACTTCAAATATCTACTTTTAATTTTATTTAATATGGAATGAAGAATGTTTGAAGATGCTTATCTACTCAAACTGTCAAGCTTATGAAGTTTACTATGTGTGATGAGAACACTGAAGGATTTTTCGACGAAGTGTTATGTAGGATGTATATCATATACGACTGCATGTATCGGGAAAGACCAAGTTGATGGTAATTTTCAAGTTGATGCATCATCTCTATGTAATGTTATCCATGTAAGATGTATATGTGCCATGCAAGATGTATTTGTGCACATGGGAAGTCAACGGTAGTGGCAAGCTATACACACTCATAAAAATAACTAGGATGCTTGTGGCTAATTAGTACAATAAAAAACATCAAATTAATATTAATTACCTATGTTGACGAAATGGTTATTTTCAACAAAAATAAATCCAATTTCCATAATTTTATACAGCGGACGAGGTGCATCTCAAAATGGTAGAAAAAATGTAACTACAATTCATCAACCCTGATTGTGATACAAATTGCACAATGCACTGAAATGGCAGATGGTACTCTGTAATAGTGTATACTTTCAGCCACCTTCAAATACTATTATTTACCATTTTAAATCTTGTTATAAACATCAAAATTATCTATAAGTTTGTATTAAAGTCCCTTTTTAATCACCCTCAAACCCTCTTACTGACCAGATAACCCATATAATACTGCACAATACCCACAATGATCATTAGGTCTACCGCCGTTGATACCAGTTATAAAAGGTCTGAAATGATAAGGAAACCATCGTAAATATCTTTTCAAATTGTTATATATTTGTTTCGAACCGGTAATGGATATTGGTACGCTATTACTAGATAGCGATGTCATCAAAAGAGTTCAAAGTATAGTAGGTATATTTTCACGAATGGTATTACCACTAAGAATTACTTTACGAACGGTAACCTTCGAAGTTTTAAAAGGGTTTAGTACCGAAGCTTCACCTGCTTTATTAGTATCTTCCCCATGTTCCCACTGAGATTTATCTCATTTAGAGGATGATGCATCAATAACTAATTTTTGTTTGACATGTGTACGACCGTGATGTTTCTGTTTATCTAATGATTCTAAAAGCGAGGATATCTTTGGATAAACAACTTCAAACTATTTCTTGTAAATGTGTTCTATACGTCTTTTATCATTGGTGAGTATTACACCATTTACAATTGTATCTATTTTTTTATTTTAGAAGCTCTATCATGGTTAAGTTTGTACTTGTCAATATATCTAACCTCTTTCAATGATCTGGAAAAGATTCTAAAGGCGCAACTATTCCACTATATACTCACTCACAAATATGGTGCCAACACGATATACCGTGCGTAGATCTTATCAAACAAGTTTAAATTTCATTGGTTATATAATGTTTTACATCCACCCCAATGTCATCGAATTTCTCAAAATCTTTAGCACTTTCTAATTCAGTAAGAAAGAGTTGTAAAGTTATGTCGGAAACCTTATCTCTAATTTGGTCGAACACTTTTCAAATGAGTATCTAATTTCATAATGTTAGAGTTCAATAAGTGAATGCACCATGTTCTAAAATAACTCGAATTTAAGCTTGCTAATACATATATAGTTAAAATAAGCACTCTGCACCCGGTTAGTTGTGTCATGTCTCGAATACATGAACTTGTTTGTTTTCCAAACCATAAATTTATTAGTGTATCGGTCAAGTCAAGACTTTTCAGTGTATTTGATTGCAAGATGATAGTTTTTGTAGTCACGCGGCATCTCAATCCTAGCATGATCAAATTCAATTTATGATACCGCGTACGCTATCTTTTTGCACGCAGAAACAGATAAAGTATGAACGATTTTCTGATTAAATTACTTCATAGTATTCCCTTGGATGTTTTGGTTTATGTGTCATCGACATAACATGTGTGTTGTCTTTGAGAACACTAGTTCTAAAGCGGTGATCAATGTTAAGTCTATATCTATAAAAATCACGGGGGGATCTTCAATTCCGTGAGATACAATTAATGATTTTAAACAATATAATTCTCATTTGAAATTGTTTAATTTCTCTCTAAACATAAACACATAACCAACGCAATAACTCAAACTAGTAGATGTCACACCTACAATCTCAAACAACGACATATCATGTCTTATTGTCTTGTAAGTGTTATCCATTATCAACATTATTGGAAATAACTGTAGCAAATCCACACTAACTGGATCCGGAGAAAAAATATATCAGTAATGAATAACTTTCATCTTCGCTAGATTTATTCCATTCAAAATAATTATGTTTTTTTAGATCTCTTAACAAGTATTACAACTGTGACCTACTGGCTTTCTCCAACATCTGGTTTTTCTGCCTAGCATTGTAGATTGTCCGCATGGAAGAAATATTTTCTTCATTCAACATTTTAACTTCGTTCAAAATTTATTTATGACAAGTCCCCATGAAGGTCGAACGTTCTAAAATTTCCAAATCTTCTTCATTCAAGCGACCTGCGTATGAATGATCATCTAAGTGTTTATAATTTTCAGGGTTGTGAATTCCAACTATAACTTCTAACGACCATTGATCTAGAGTTATCATCGCACCCTTAAGCTGGAAGGGACAACCGTAATTTACCGTCAGATTTCTTTTAAGATTTTTTTTCGAGTACCGCTCGAGTATACTTTTTTGACATTTCGCACTCAAAGAATATTCAAGGATTATTTTTATTATCTATCTTATAGCGACGTTTTATGTTGATAACTAAATCATTTTGTGATCTGGTATTCTTAACTCATTTAATCAATCTGTCTTGCGTATTGAGAAAAACATATAAGTGTAGTCAATACTAAAATCTTCAACCGAGACATCTGTAGCATCCTTAGACTTATAATACCAAAATCTAAAATAAAAATCAAAGTAGGTAAGTAGACAAAAATTATTAAAACTGGTGGAAATAACGATTCGAACCAATGGTTAAGTTTTAAAGTTTGATTGTTTTGTGGTCACGCACCATCAGTTCAGTTGTTCTTAAATGATGTTTTAAGGTCAAAAAACCGATGTCCATGAAACCATGCACCATCGGTTCAGGGTCCCAGAACCGGTGGTGCAAGGCCTCAGAGCCGATGGTTTTAAAGCCTTGCACCAAGGGTTCAGGGACCCTGCACCATCCGTGTAGGGACCATACACCATTGGTTCACGGATCTTACACTCGTGGTACAAGGAGCTAGATTTGATTATAGTGTACCTCTGCACTATCAACTCTAGCTCATACAACCGGTGGTGTGTAGGTGCACCACCACCGGGAAAAAAACTATCACATTTTTCGGCGAGTGAAGCTACTCCTCTAGCAAATGAACCTCATTATCCACCTCCGGAGAACGTAACTCCTCCATGGAAATCCCATCTTCTAGTTGAGTCATATTTTAGTTTGTGTTTTTAAGAGAATTTTAACAAAAATGAATAACAAGTTTGAATGTTGATAAAAAAATTGAATATTGAAGAACTAGTTAACAATTTGGAAGAACATCTAAAATTGTAAAAAAAAACAAGTTTAATTTTAGAAGATGAAAGTTGTTTTTTGGGTTGGGTTAGTAAATAAAAATTATTTTAAAATTGGGTGAGAATAACATATATTTATTATTTTATCTTCATGAGTGACAGTTTCGTAAATAAATCCAAGTTTGGGGTAAATTTAGTATCTAAAAAGTCAAACATTGGGTAAATCTAATTTTTGGGTGGGGTTATATAAGTATTGGATGAAAATAACTTCACGCATATTTGAAATCTACTATAACATTTATAAATATAACTATTATGGTTGGTTGACCCGTATATAATTGTTTTTGGTATTTTTACAATAATTTTGTTTGTTTGTGTTTTTATAAATTTTAATATACGAATCCACCCGTTTTTTTTATATTTTTTTTATTACAATATATTTCCCTGGTTTCTAAGAATATTATTACTTTTGTATTATTTTTTATTTGGAGTTCCAACTTTTAATTTATCATTTTTACCAATTATGTTTTTGCTATATTTAGCTAAACATATAAACACGTCACCAAATTGAGATAATATATCGAAAACTAAGTATCTTGTAAGCATTAGTCTTTAAAAAATCAAAACTAGTTGTTAAAACATCCAGATTAATGTATTTTTTTCCAAGATGAAACCCAATTATTGTATCAGATGACCATGTGGTCCTTATCAGTGATGTGCATCAACAATTCGACGAGCAAAGGACCATGATCTCTAATGGCGCACATTGCGTTTAAAGTATTGGAAAACTTTGTGTTATGTCGTTTTTTCTATCATGACACACTAATGAGAAATGAGATTATGCAACCTCATTTATGATCAAGCAATGACATCAGAATTATTTCATATGGGATCCTGCGTCATAGCGTTATCACAATAATAATTTCAGGGTGAGAGAGTCTAAGTAGCAATTTGATCACGAGCCAACCATCAAATCTAATAAATGTCGCACTTACAGTGATTGTTTATGATATGTCAAAAGGACTTGAACCTTTTATCTCACTATTACATGAATAAAAAATGTGTAACACACATGTCTTAACCTTATCAGACTAAATACATGAATTGAAACGCCCAAAATTGCTAACCTAGTCCAAAATTAGTTATGTTGAACCACTCACCTAGGTCAATATGCCTATCCACCAATTGTCCAAAAGAAACTGCACATACTATCATATGACTTAAACTTGCCATAATCATCCACCACAACTCACCACCAACTTTGATGGACTAACGTACATAAACTACCTAAGAAAATCCTAGATGAGCCATAATTCAACATCCTTTCATCATCATTTACCGCAAAAATACTCTAAGGAGAACTTCTATCCAAATTCAAATAATACAAGATGGATAAATAAGATGGGACTAGATACCTCGAGGATCACGTTTGGAATTTCAAAAATGAGATGCTCAGATTTAGAGGAATGTTATTCTCATTATTTTATAAATTTTAAGAGTAATGTTTTAATATAATTTAACTAGTTACCCTCTATAAGCATTCGTAACTCTAAAATATAATAAACAACCTTCCAAAACCAATTCAATGACAATAAATTCATAAAATACACAGTAATTATATCATCCATTACAAGAATAAACTCAATGTGAGCCTCTGAGCATATACTCAGAGGTTCGTCCAAACCAAGAACAGTTTAGAGAACTATTATGAGCTTGTCTCCTACGTGTCTTACATGCATGGAATATTATCGGGAATCATGATATAAGATATAATAAATATGAAGCCCTTGACCTTTGGCAAATTGTCAACCTGTGTCGATGGTCATAAATATTTACCTTTCTTATTATATAACATCTAATGTCAATAATCCTTTCACAATGGCTCTGTAAATGTTTACATTTATTACTATATAACATCTAATGTCAATAATCCTTTCAAAATGGCTCCCTTTCAAGCCTCTAAGACCTAGGCCAAACCTATATAAAATCTAAATATCAGAACTAGGGCTACCAAGGATCAGGAAAAATAACAATAGAAAGTAGAAGTCGATGATTGAGAATATGAAGGTAATCTTCGATTTGACCAAAACTTTGGTGATATATTGAAGCCCAAGAAGATATGGAATCCCGAAGAGGAGTGTAATCAGAGAAAGTTCTGAAAATACCACAATGTTGTACGATATTTAAAATAGAAACTCCCATATCGTAAATAAGAAGGTTTAGAACATGATTTCCCTAGGAAAGGTAATAGAGTTTTTGAAATATGGTATATGGGCCAAACTAAAAGAATTTTCTATTGAACCTCAACAACATGCGTGAGCCGGACCCAACATATCATAGTTATAGGAAAATCTCTCAAGACTTTGAAAAACTCATATTCAATGCACTTTTACCTCGGTGCACTTTTATAAGAACTCATATCCAAACATAAACTTTGATGATAATAATCTTTGGAGAGTCGTACCACAAGAGAAAAATATCATCAACATAACTGATATTGCAGGGGTCTAGGTTAGAAGGATTATGATAAACATAATGAGTTTGGTCAACCTCATGTTCAAAAGCACCATCTAAAAGAGTTTGGAATTGATTCAATTGGACGAAAAAACTCAGTTAGAGGCTAACTCAAACTCGATGTAGTTTTGTACTCGTATAAATATATAAAACATGTATAATGTATGTCCATGCTTCTAAGTGATCCCTCATCATACAATGTGAGATTTGGTAGACCTTGGCTCGAACAGATGCATAGAATAATATCAAAAATAGATTAATGCCTCTACTACAGTATCAGTGGTCACCTAGTATGCTCATAAACTAAAATGGATTTTATGAGAATTTTACATTACTTTTTTTGCACTCAAGGAGTAGAAACCACCATATAAGTTCATCCTACGATATAGTTGATCTAAGAGAGGTCTCCCACTTTTTCAAAGCGAGGGAGGAGGGAGGAAGTTAAAATTATAATTATGAGCATACAAAGTTATTCACGTTGATGTCGTATAAGTTATCGGTACATAACATGTTTTGGTTGATCAGATATAAAAATAAAAATATATTCCTAAAAAAACTTTAATTAGAAGTATATATAACTTTAAAGTTAGTTTTTTGAGCTTCAAAATAAGTGATCAATAGTCTAACAAAAAATAATAATCATGTTAGAAGCGAGAAAAGATCGACTTAGATACCTATTTAGAAAATTAAGCACCGATTAACGCTTAACAATTTTTAAAATATGAAGTAAAGGTTGAATGAGAAGTAAGCCATAAAAAATAAACAAGTCAATCGTGGATAAAAACAAGAGACACATCATATTAAAAAATATTTATATGGATCCAATATTTACATAGTACATAAAGGTTTTAATACTCTAATCCCCTTACAATATTAGTTATATATGAGGTATCCATGTCAAGCGCCTCCAGTGGATTGCTTAGCATCATCTCGGATGTGGCCTCAAGTTGGTTGAACAACCCCGAGGTCATAAGCTCACATATCTTAGTTCCAAATGGTCATAATGGAGACCCCAAATAAATAACCATGAGAGATTTATGTGTAAATCTTTGCACATATATGATTTATGATTCTTACAAAAATTATGTGCACATATAGAAATTTTAGTAGTTGTTTCTTTGTTTGTTATTGTTATACGGTTACTACTTCGGGATACTGAGAAGAAAGTTCTAAGAGTGAATTCGAGCATTTTTACGGTGTTTTGGATTTTGACAAGTGTGATCTGTTTGGGCCAATTGTATTCTCTACTTTGCTGGATTATCCTAAAAAAAATATTGTACACTTGTTATACATATTATTTTTATACTTTGACGATTTGTTATTGTAAAATTTATTTTGTTATTTAGCATATATTGTTAACAATCTATATACATAACTCAATGTAGCATAATAAATGAAACTATAAATATTTCATAAAAAGTAAATTATATTTTATAATAAATAAATAAACACAAAATATATAAAATAAAAGTTTGTAAAAAAATCAAATTAGTTGGTAACAAAATCAATATATAGTTGCAACGTAATTTTCATATTAGTTGCAACGGAGTTCAATTTATTACAAACAAAGTTCAAATAATATGATTTAAATATTGACCTGATGCCTTTTAGCATATTTACAAGGGATTTGCAACGACATGACTCGTTCTTATTCAGATCAAATTTGTAACCAAATTTTATTACAAACTTGTTACAACTAAAAACCCGTTGCAAGTGTTCCCAATTAGCGACCGCGCAGATGCAAAGGGTGGTAACCATTGCAAACCCATTGTAAAAAATCTATGGCAACCGATTAGTGACACTTTCTACATTTTATAGTCCATTATAAAATGTAATTTATCAAGTAGTGTAAGAGGCGCTCAACTTCAATTGCTATGCATGTTACAAAAAATAACACATGTCAAGTGATATATTCATTCACCAACGTATGCTAGTATTTCTCACTAAACCTATCATTAAACTCACATGTTGGCTTTTATCTATGTAGAACTTCAAAGTTCAAGCATTTCGTTTATTCAAAGGTTTCTCATGACTAGTCATAAAAACTTCACACTTTGAAAAGTTTGGTCTAACTAGTCAAAAAATCTTTGAAGTGAAAATAATTTGACCATTCGGAATTGACATGACTAGTCATATACACATTGGATATGAATTAGTTCATCATTCAAATAGATCGCTAGCCTCATATTTTGGCTTGAATGTTGTTATACTTCATTAAGTTCAACCATTTGGTATCATCCAATTGAATGCAGTCTCATTCTTTAGTTCTTCATCATAATTTAAAAAACTATTAAAGCTACTATTATAAACAAATGCAAAACGATTTTTCCATCATAATTTTCAACATCCTCCAAATCGAAACACGGGAAATTTTGCTTATAAGGTACCAAATATCAGGAAATATAAAAGCATAAGAAATATCATTCTTATTTGTAATTTATCTCCTTTTGTAAAATAAAATATTTTCATAAGAGGAAGTTTAGGTTGACAAAGGCTTTAACGAGGCTAGTCTAAGAAAATCATACATAGAAACTTTCAAGAGTTCATCAGGGTAAGTTTAGGTTGACAAAGTCTTCACCAAGAGATATACTAATAAAGTTACCAATTGTAAAAGCATAGTCTATTGGGTTTGAGTTTGTTAAAATGTTTTAAGCTGAACTACAACCTAACAAGACTGTAGGCATATATGTAGTCTAATGAGGTCTTAGGCATAATTGTAACTTTATAAGATTTTGGACATAACTTTACTCTAATAACAACTTAGGAATTAAGCATGAGGTTTATAAAAGTACGAGCCTCACTATAAAACTTATGAATGCAACTACTACTTTCATTGTTGTAAGATGATTTTTATTTGCACAAAACAACATTTTTTTGTTGTTTTTCCAGTTTTATTGCTTACCCATATTTTTAAAAATTTGGCACACAAACTCAATTATTTTTTCACTTTCCATTTTTTCATCACCTCTCTATATTTCTTCTACTCGTCCCTTATGAGTTAACCACTTTTACATTATCTCACCACAAGAGTTTGGACTCTTAACTTACCATTATAGCTGATTAACTTTTGATCGAACTTAACTAAACACATAAACACACCACTATAATTTTATTATTAATATATTTACATCTAAAATATTTAAAAACACTTATTTATAAACATCACACGCTTATTTTACATATTCAAAATACAATAAAAAAATAAATCCTTTAAAAAAATTAAAATATTTTACAGTTTAAAAAATTCTCCCATATCTTAACTTTTGTATATAATTTCAAAAGAATTTCACCGTTTAATAAAAAAAATTATAATATTTTATATTTAACAATTATTTCAAATAATAATAACATATCATAACATATAATTTATTTTATTATATAGTGCACGTGATATTCATTCGATATCTTTTGTTTAGTTGGGTCAGGGTTGTTATCGATTCAGTTCGGGCTTTACGGTATCAGATCAAAACACTAAGTTTATCGATTCAGAAATTTAAGTTTATGGGTTCAGATCTAATCGGACCGCTAAGCTTTCGATTCTGGTTTTTGAAACCGGATTGAACCGTTAAGTTTTTGGTTCGATTCAATTCGGTCTGGTTCGATCCGGTTGTATTTGGTTAAGTTCCGGTTCTGGTTCGATTTCGATTCGGTCTGAGTTTGATCTTGTTCGTTTTGATTTGGTATATTATTGATTTGTTTGGTTCATTGTATTATTTAAAAAAATTGAATCCAATTATAATTTGATTTTTTTTTAATTTTTTTACTTAAATAAATTATATAAATAATTAAAGTTTAAAAGTTAATTAATTGATTTTTTTTTTAAATTGGTCATTACCTAACAATTTTAGAAATATAATGTAATATTTTTTTTAAAACATCAATTGACTCTAACAGTTTTATTGGTTCGATTACGTGTCGGTTCTACCGTTTTATCGGTTCTATCGGTTTGGTTTCAAATCGATTTCATTATGTTATCGTTTTTTTCGGTTAAGTTGTTTTATCGTTTTGTTCTTTATCGATTTTATTTTTCAGAATGGAACAACAAATCAAACCGTTAAGATACGATATATATATATATATATAGTTTGTTCGGTTTCGGTCTAGTTCCGATTTTTACATCGATTTATCAAATTTATCGATTCGGTTCCGAACCGATTATATTGTTTCGGTTCTTTATCACTTTCGATTTTTAAAATAAAACCGCAAATCGAACCGTTATAATTCAATTTAATTTTTATCAATTCAATTCCGGTCCAATTCCCGATTCTTAAGAACCAATAACCGCTTTAGTTATTGCTATTTATTTAAAGCAGGTAATATTAAATCATAATACCTATTGAAATATATTTTTAGTGAACAAATTTACCGTATTGTATAATAATATAATAAATTATAATCAAATTACATAATAAACTTCTATCCAACTAAATTAATCACATAATCGAAAAACATTTAGTTCTTTTTTAATTCATAATAAATTTTTAAGTTTGTAAGTTAAAACAACACAACTTCTAACCAAATTCAAAAGGTTTAACAAGAGTAACAAAACTTAAACATATTTTTAAGTATTTGATAGACCAAACAAATTATTAAAGTATGTTTTGTTTTCTCTTTACCTCTAACCGCCCCATCTTCGCTTTAACCACCCCCGTCTTGTGAAGAACGTTTGACATTGCTTTCCTTTTTTTTTAGTTTTTAGTTAGCTTTGAGAAGCTCAATTATTCGTTTTTTATATAAAAAAATATTTAGAATTTTTACGGATCAAACATAAAGATTTTTTTTGTTAGTTTCTTTTAGACGATTACGAGATTTTGGAGCTAATTCATCTTTGGTAACAATATACTCTTTGGGATCTATATTTAATTTATCAAGTCTAAAAAAGATTATGATGTTAGGCTGTTTTAAAACCATTATTTTTACCTGATGAATCGAAGTTAACCAGATTTAGGACCGCCTATATGCATAAATTTTAGTTACATAATTAATATTTTTATCTTCAGACATATTTATTATAAAATTAAATAACTGATTAAATTATTTAATTAATTTTGAATAATATATATATATATATATATATATATATTGTGATGATATTATAAAAAATAATATTTTTTATATTTGATAATAATTTAAATAGTTTAGTGATCCGTCTACATTGGTCCATCAACCATTTAAATATTCAAAGTCTACGAGATTTAGTAAAAATATGTTATATTCAGGTAGTTCGAATAAGATAGCATAAAACCTTCCTCATATAAAAGAGATATTTTCTATAACTACAAACTCTATAAATAAAGACATAATGATCATAAAAAAACCATCCATTATATTTAGTTCTTAATATGTTTAAGAAATATTTATCTTCTACATTTGTTATATTCTATAACGCTATTGTAGATCAAACTCGCCTTCAGATAAAACCAAGTCACTCCAGGTTCTTCACATCAATTTCTATTATCTCCATGAATGAATTTTTTCTTCACAAGCAACTAAAACAAAGTAGAAACTCAAACTAGCGGATGTCGAATTACGGAAAGAGACGTGAACCATCCGTAGATGAGGAGTTTGAGATGAAACATCTTGATGGACAACCTCTAGCCCCGACGGTTCTTGCAATACTTCCTACCGAATTGACTGTTTGTCTTAGTAATTAATAAGGAACAAGTTTGTAATATTTGGTTGTTTCAAGAACTATTAATCTCGCAACCACCATATTCAAATTTGTTATGCATACTTGGGATGAAGAAGATAGAGATTATGCAAGTCCTGGAATGATAAAAGATCGTTTGGTGAAAGAAGTACATAGCAAAAAGCTTTAATTTAAAGGATCTAACAAAGGGGGCATAGAGAATTCAGACCAAAGGTCCTTTAGTTGAAACAAGAAGCTACAAAAACATTGTTGAAACAGAAAATTAAGTCAAACTCTAACCTTAAGGCATAACCAAACAAATGATTAGGCTAAAAAACCTCGATTAGAGCATGAGGAGAAGAATATGGAACCATCAATTCCTCCAATCGTGAAAATTGGAGCACCACTACCGAATGGAACATAATTGGGATACATGTTGCCTCAACTTGGGTACGAGAAATTCCTTGGAAATCAATCAAGATTCTAGTAGACTCGAGTTGTCCCACCGGGGATCCCCCCCGACCAGTAGCAAGTCTCGGCTTCTCAGTATGTCCTAGACCAACCTTGAAGTGTCACCGATTTATCTCCCGAACCTTGTTACGGGGACAACAACAATAGTTGAACGACGTACTGTCTTACCAAAATTGGACCAAAGGCTATCCACGAGCACCAATATGATACAATCATTTGAACTTGCAAGAGCAGGAGCAGACACAAACAAACCAACACTTGAAAGGATACCAGCCAACTATGAAGATGTAGTCCAGAAAGTCCAAACAAAAAACTTTTTAATTTCATTTTATTTTATTCAAATATCTTATATTATTTAAATAAAATATAATTGTATTAAGATATGATTTTGTTTTATTTTAAAATATTTATTTTATTTTATTGTATTCTAATTTAGGGTTTTGAGGAACTCTTATATAAAGTCTCATATACCTTAAGTTTTAAATAAGTTTTTGAAATAATATATTTTTTATCTGTGAAAATTCCAGTCTTTGTTACTCTTGGATTAGGGTTTCACCATGTTACCCTTGAATTAGGGTTTCATCTATCGTTGCTCTTCTTATATTTCCGATGCGTTATGAGAGTGGTTTCATAGCCTCAGTTCCTACTACAGGGCAAACATATTTCTGAATTCTGATTTCATCTGATTCAAGGTCTAAATGAGAGAACAACATCTATGGTCATGAAGATCTTGAAGATCGTTAGGTATAAAGGGACACACTAGGTGTTTTGATGAAAATCGTATTGACCGATAATTAAATGAGTTTAAATTGGATACCAATCGTCGAATCAAGGTAAAACTTGCTTATCGGGATATTGTCTCAAGCTATGAAGAGGTTTTCAAAACCATTTTTTTATGAACTGGACATGGGGTGTTGTTTTCAGGCTATGGAAAGGCTTTCAAAACCAATTTTTTCATCAATTGGATGACATCAGTGTGACTTCGAATAAAGAACACTCGAGAAGAATTTATCTTATCTGATAAGGTCAACAATTATAATTCCCTATGTAACAATTGAAAAAAATGAAATAAAATAATTTGGGTTGTTGATGGTGATGATGTTGTGAATTTGAGGTTCTTGTCAACCATGAGAGGATGATGTAGCCCATAAAGTCCAAACAAAAATCTTTCAAATTTTATTTTATTTTATTCAAATATCTTATATTATTTAAATAAAATCTAATTTTATTAAGATTTTATTTTATTTTATTTTAAAATATTCATTTTATTTCCTTGTAATCTAATTTAGGGTTTTGAGCATCTCTTATATAAAGCCTCACATACCTTAAGTTTTAAATAAGTTTTTGGAATAATATTTTTTATCTTTGAAAATTTCAATCTTTGTTACTCTTGGATTAGGGTTTCATCATGTTACCCTTGAATTAGGGTTTCATCTATCGTTGCTTCTTCTTCTATTTCCGGTACATTATCATATGATGAGGTCAAAGCAAATCCATGAAGAAAAAATAGAAATGACACGGTTCCAACATGCATACCCATTCGTGGATAGCCTGAATGGATTCTATGAAGATGATGACTCGTGGTATGATGTATAATCCCCACTAGCCCCATAGATTTTGTATAGTATTATGTCACCGTTCTTTGACAACCACAAGATGAACAAGTATTACAACAAAGGATATATAGAGAATTACATTCAACAATACAATAATGAGATGATGTTATATGGAGTTGATGACATGATAAAGTGTCGAGCATTTGTTATGAAACTTTGAGAAAACCTCATGTATCGATTTAATAGTCTCACAAAAGGATGTATAAAAATATAAGATGCTTTAGATAATATTAATGAACCATTTTATATGTTCAAATGAGATCAAGGGAGATGAAGATCACATAATCCATTACAAACAAAAGTCTAATAAAATTATAATGTATTACACCAAGCGTTTCATGGAAACAAAATCTTAAATACAAGATTGCGATGATTTGGTAGTCGCATATGCATTCAGGCAGGGAGTTAGATAAGGTTCCCTCTCTAATAAAATCATAAATAAAAAATTATTAGCAATAGAAAGACAACTTACTACGCTCAAGAGGACCATTCACGGAGTTTACAGAATTATTGGCAATTATTTATGAAAAGATATAATATATTATAAAATAAAACCTGTCTAAGATACCCAATACACGAAAAAGTTTTCGTGATTAGAGAGAATCATAAGACATCAAAGGAATGTTATGCAACATTTACGACATTTAAAGTATAATAAATAGAAAATGAAATGGTCGTCTTTATAGGGGTGTATGACCCAACAGAAGGGCCTCAACCGGTGTAGTCGGGGGATGGTGTTGAAGATGTAGTAATAAAAGTAGGAAAACATTGAAGATTGGCCGAGATATGCTAACCGATCTCATACATATAAAATTAATTTGGATATGTTTTTAAAGAGTATGTGGGATGTAACAGGAGTCCAAACATAAGTCATATACCATCAGTTGTGTATCAAAAATAACTTTTAGCTTATTATATATATATAAAGATCTTACTCCCACCATAGCATGAGGTAATCGCTGATGAAGTAGATAGATTGATTGTTGTAGGACATATAAGAGAGTCCTAATATCCAATGTGGATAACTTATCATGTATTGGTCAAGAAGAAGAACGACAAGTGGAGAATGTGTGTTGATTTCATGAACTTAAACAAATTATATTGCGAATGACCCTTTTTCACTGCCGATGATTAACCAGTTTGTAGAGGCAACATCCGGAAACAAAATAATATCCTTTATGGATGCATTCCAATGATACAATTAGAGATAGATGTGCAAAGAGGACCAATAATATACAACATTAGCACCGAGAGAGGGAAATCTTTCTACAATGTAACGCCATTCAGACAGAATAACGCTGAAACAACTTATCAAAGGATATGAACAAGATCTTTGCAAATAAATTAGGCTAAAACATACAAGCCTGCAATGATGGTATGTTGGTAACAAGTATTCATATAGAGAGTTACCTATCAAACTTAATCGATACATTTCCAATCGTAACTAATATTTTAAGTTGATTCCATAGAAGGACACTTTTGATGTACAGTCCAACAAATTCTTGGGCTACGTGATAAGTGAAAGATGAATCAAAATAGACACAACTCAACTTTCAAATTTAGCAACAATGAAGCAATTAAATAATGTAGAAGAAGTCCAAATCATAACTGAAAGACTAGCAACACTTAACAGATCATTGTCCAAATTCTTGAAAAATTGTTAACTTTTCTCCCAAGTTTTGAGAGGAGCGGTAAAATTAGAATAGATTTCAGCATGTGATAAAATTTTCAACAACATAAATAAGTTCTTGGTTTTACCCGTAATATTAATTAAACCTCGACCAAGGGAAACCTTGTATTAATATCGTATAGTCTCGGACTATGCGATCAACGTAATATTAATAAGAGAGAAAATAAGATATTGTAAAGTAGTGTATTATATAAGTAAATTTTTATTACAAGATAAAAGTAGGTTTTACAACTAGAAAAAAATTCTTTAGCACTAATAATTACAGCTATGAAAATAAGATCGTGTTTTCAAGCAGTAGTATAGTAGTTAAAACTTACTTTTCTTTAATAAATATGTTGCAAATCCTGATGTATAAGAAAGATTGACCAAATAGTCAGTAGAATTACTGTGTTTTTTATGTTTAATTCGAGAATAGAATGGAAATCAAAGCCCAAAAGTTGGTAGAATTTTTAATTGAGTTTCAGTTCGAGAGACCAATTACTCCAAATGATAGGTACGAAGATACTTGAATAGTCAAAATTGATAGAGAAAACAATAATCAAGGCTTAAAATATGAGTACAACTCATATCTTCAACATGGGGTATCCTAAATTAATCAATCAAATTCAGATTTTGAGCGTCAATAATGAAGTCAAGTATGCAACCGCAATTCCATGGTTTTGGATGGAAAAAATATATGGAGCAAGGAGGGTACAAATACTTACAGACTCCCAATTAGTTGTCAACCAGGCATCAAGGCATGACAAAGCTAAAAACTTAAACATAATTCAATATTTGAAAGAGTTAAAATGAGTAATTGCTAAGTTCAAGCATGTGGTATTCAATCAAGTTCCGAGAATTGAGAATAACATTTGATATACTTGCATTATCGGTATGTACATATTTGGCATCATGAGTAATTCTTCAAAAAAAATATTACATTTCCCAACCGTTTTTATCAATATCCATGTCCACATGAGTAATGGTAATAAAAAAGAAAAAGAATAAAAAGATTGAAGAACTCCAACCAAGAAGTACTTGATATAAGGAATACTTCCCAATAACAAAAAGGAAGCACGAAAGATAAATAATAATTCAACAAGATTCGTCTGGACTTTGGACACGACATATAAGAGAGGGCTAACTATGTCATTAATCTGGTGTTTAGGAAAAAATAAAGCAGCTTTCTTGCTCATATAACTTTAACTTTGCAACCTCGGCTTCAACTTTGGTATCATTATTTTTCAACAGATGACCAAAGATCAGTAATAAGTTTAGCCTTGGAAGCATTCATCTTTATAGATATACATAATTTTATATTGTACATAAGTCACATTGTTCATTAAATTTTTCGAACTAACAACTAGCCAAGATGATGTCATCGGTATGCATCAATGCACTACTTAACCGTGACAACGCAAAATATTTTTTTATTTGGCTCTTCAGCCTTAGACAGAAGCTCAAGGTTCAACTATTTCTCCCTCTCTTGGCAAGCATCAAAATCATCTTTAATTTTTTGTCACTTTCAACATTGGTATCAAGGCATATTTCACATCATAGTCTAATTCTACAAGTTTAGCAGTAACATTAAGAATGGCCAATAGTCATAAATGTAAGATGCATATGCAAATTGGTTTGATAAAGCATGGTCAAACTTTTGAGAATATCCTGAAACACAAGACGACATATACATAATATATAATAAGTTTGTTTGCTACAACATAAAACATGGAACTAAAAATAATAATAAAAAGAAAATTTCATATTACCTTAAACCAAAAATTCAAGTGCCTTTTAGCTAGTTCTACGAGAAAGAGATGGATGGGGAGTTCCTCTAGCTGGCCAACATAATAAAATGAGTTAAAATCCCAAGAATTTGGTCTAACGAGAAAATAAATGTTATTGAAATGGTCGTCTCGAGTGAAGATGTACCCAAGTTTGGCAAACCACGATTTAGATCCACAACCACGGTATCCATAACATTTGTACCTATGATGAAAAAAAATAGCATAACATATTAGGAAACGCTATAGGGATCATCATATGATGAAAGTTTATAGAATGGATAAAGTGTTCATACAAGTTTTGATAGTGACAACCACATCCTCCTCCACATTAACGTTTTGGTTAGCTGTTTCACCAACCATACTATTCATCAATTTATGGGCTCACCTACTATAAGATCATATGCTTTAGAAACCTTATCAAATTTTTCATTATCAACAGGGATGCCAACTCTGTAGATAAAACTTTTCAACCTTAGAAATACCTTTGCCTTTCATCTATCAAAATTAGTAGCAAAATAAGTCATCTTGATCTTGCTTGTTGGCCGCCTTAGCTTTATTTATTATATTTTATTTCATGGCATTAATATAAAGATTTAGCATAGAATATAATAGATCCTCATATCTCTACCAAAACCAGGGATTGTCGACGCCAAAAGTCCATAAAAATAACTTTGTTAAATATCACACGAGAGAGGACGCTCATGGTTAATAAGTTTGAACCACCCATATCTTCATATATAACTATGTTTGGAAAGAGAAACTTCTGGAAGATATGGTGCATGAGGTGAATCATCAACAATACTTAACCCCACGACAGTTTTTATAACAAATATAATTGAAGAGTATAAGAATATGAACGAATTGAATGAGTACTCCGTTGCTTGCATGGTATCCAGATGTATACCATTTCCATCTAAATTGCTTTTAGTGTTACTGATAATAGAGAATTATTACATCTATAAGTTGAAGCTTTTCGCCGCTTAAGGGACATATTGTCTTCCTCATTTTTGGCATCCTCATTAGAAATAGTAAGAAAATGACGCCATTTCTTATTTAAACCAAGGGTTCTTACAAAGATTAGTTTTCAAGATTCATATTCAACCGGTTTTGACCTATAAAGTATTAGAATGAGTAGCAAGTAATTTATTTGAACCTATGTAATTTGTTTTACTACACAGTTCTATTTTGGAACGCTTTCCAACTACCTTTGCTTCGGGAAATTTCTTTTATTCATTGGATACTATTTCGTGAACTCTTTCTATGATATAGAATATTTATACACAATATCTTCCTTAACAGAAGCGCAAACAAAGAAACCTCCTCGTACAAAAATACTCAGCCATAATCCGATGTTAAACTATGATGAAGGAGTATGAGTGGGAAAATTCGTAAGCTTCTTCCACAAGGATAGTATACGCTTAGCAAGTACGTTCTTCCTTATTTTCATCAATATAAATATTCACAATATAGGATATAAGAAGAAAATTGTAAACCAAAATTAAACACATAAAATACAAATTTTAAATAATAAATTAGGGTCAAGAAAGAAAAAACTTACGCTTGGAAACCCAATTCCGGTTGAAAGAATGATCTTCCATCTATACTTGTTCTCTCTGTTTTCGGAAACAAAAAAGAAATTTATACTACCACACTTTATTACAAAAGAGTAGGTCACTAGCGATCTTGGTGATTGTTTGCATAAAAAATTAAAAAAATGGGTTGATCTTTCACCAAAAAAAACCTTAAAATCAATAAAGAAATCTTTAGTCGAGAAGCGTTGATAAAAGCTTCTTGATAAAATTATAGCAAAAAAAAGAACAATCCAAGAATTTGGAAAGAGTTAGCTATGGCAGATGTTTGTCACATGGAATGTTTTCACAAACTTTGTAGAGAAAAAGAACCGAACCTTGTGATCAAGGCTATAACTGAAGAAAACCACTTCATCTTCACAAGTGTCGAATGGATTTTCCCCATTTATGGGAAACCTAACTTTCATGTCGTATGGAATCGCTTACTCGAACTGTTTTTTTCACATTCATCTTTGGTGAGATACCGATATGGATATTCAATAATTCTTCTGATGTGTGTTTTATTCAAACAATCATCCCATACCATTGGTAAATCTTGTCAACCATCAATATGGCCTCCATTTTTACATCATATCGTTGTAACGCTCATACCTTTAATATAGAAGAAGCAAGATTAACGATGAGATGAATCACAACTTTGAACGATTTATCCTTTTTGATTACCGTTCTTTACTTTTTCTTCTGAACTGTCTCACATGTTGGCTTATAAACCTTAATAATTTATTCGTAGTCAAAAGAACATTCTCTAAATACTAATATTTTAATTATTTTTTTCTATCAAATCACTTGTGATCCTCTCTCATTTTACCCATCTATAACACAAATTGAAATTTTGTTGTGACAAAAATAACAAATTAGAAATTGATTCAAGAAAATCAAGAAATCGAAGAAAGAATGAAGCAACAATAGAGTGAGAACTGAAGAAAGAAATTAAAATGATGACAAAAACGTGATTTAATGTATGAATTAATTTAAATTGCAAATTGAATGGCTTAGATTTAATGAAGTATGTAAGTCCAAGATTGTAAAAGATGAAGATGACACACACGTTTGCATAAAATAAGAAACTTTCCTACATATGTAAGCTTCTTTCAGCAACTCACATGTTTACCAAAATAACACAAATGGTCTCTCCAACTTCAAAAACTTTACCAAATTAAAATTAAATAGTAAACTCAAATCTTTTGAAAATGAGAAATTACATCCTCATAAATATCCAAACTTTATATCTTAAGACAAACTTGGTTGTTTTAAAAATTCATATATATTTTATTGTGATTTTCAACCCTTATCTTAGTCTTTAGGGATGGAAACAGGACAAATAGGGGAAGGGTATCTATATACCCGATATCTAAACCAAAGTAAAAAAACCAAACCCGATACTCAAACCAAACCTGTCGGGTATTATAATCTTTATACAAAACTCAAACTCGCGGTTAAGGTTATACACATGAATACTCGCGTACTACCCGCAGATGAAAACCTAAAATAATCACAAACCAAACTAAAATTTAATCGAATTTGAATCCAAAAATAATTTTTTAAAATAAATAAAATATACAAAAGAATATTAACATCAAATAAAAAAACTAAGATAAAAAATTATATCAACAAAAAATATTTCCTTATGTATAATTTTAGGATGGAAACCTATGGTAACGGGTTCGGGACTGATGCCCGTCGTATGATAAATAAACCCAAAATCCAAACCAAACTCGAACATTTAGTAAAAAATAAAACGATAACCCACATCCCTCTTGTTTTTATTTTTTGGTAATCTGTACCATTGGGTCAGTTCGTTTCGGATATCCATAATTTTGGGTAAAATTTTCATCCCTATCAGTATTCATCAAGACTAAGTGGCTTCTCAAGAATTTTTAAAGCGAAATCAAATCCAAAAAGCAAACCAATAACTTCAGAATTGAAGAATTGCAGAAGTGGATAGTCAACTGGCATATTCCTTCCTTCATCATTCTCTTCGAGTTGAGGGGAGTACTAGACTATATTTATACAAGTTTAGATGAAAAACATCTTGAGCTACCCAAAGATTCAAAGCAATATTAGTAGTCATTACTTCATCCTTCATTGATGACTAGGGGGTTACTCAACTACAATCAACAAAGAATTAAAGCATTCCAAAGCTAGTAGTAATAATAATTAAGTTAGTTAATGAGGAATATGTAGTACCATAGCATCCTAGTGACTCTTAGCAATAATTTTTTTTCTTTAGAAAAATAGAGTTTTTTATCCTAAATTGAGGTTTCGGGCATTAAACATTTTTAATGAGGCATGAATAATATAGTACGAACTAAATCAAAGACATCTCTTGTGATAGTTCCGCTAAGGTAAATTAGAATAACTAATTAAGAATTTAAGAGTCTAGCCGAAGACAGTTGACATAGATACTTCAGTATGTAAAAATGTAAAATATAATATCTTCAGATATGAAGTCAGATTCAAGTAAAATCTTAATCCAACACCACGAGATGCTTCAGCAAATGTAGCAGATACTTCAATCAATGTCAAATTCTTGGGACAATCAAAGCTACTCCTTCATTGTTACTCGCGTAGATATTATAGGGTTACTAGTAAAACGTTGTAAATAGTATGACACGTCTATATTGGTACATTAGTCATTTAAATACTCAAAGTCAAGGAGACTTAGTCGAAGATTTGCTAATATGTAATATTTAGGTATATATGATACAATAACATAAACGTTTCCTCTTATATAAGAGATATCTTGTGTAACTACAAAATCTATAAATATAGACACGATGACAATGGAGCAAAGTCATACTTAAAAGTTCCTATCAACCATGAATAGAATATATAATTTTTTAATATCTTTATCGTTCAATATTTATCACATATGTTGTTTTTATTCTTTTATTCTATTGCAGATCACTTGTGACTTCAAATAAAAAAAATCGTTACTAATTTTTTACATCACGATCAAATCACATATTGTGATAAGTTTAATATAAATTCGAATTAAGTTAAATTTATTATAATAAAATAAATACTAATTTAATATATATTTATATTGTATTTTGGAATGATAAATTAATATATATATATATAACTAATTCTATTTAAAACATTTTATTTAAAATCCGTAAATACAATATTTTTACTAAAGATAGATAACGGGATGGATCTGGAATGAGTATCCATGCATCCGATATTTGGACCGATAACAAAACCTATTCGAACCAAATATGATAGATGTTCAAATTTTTATGCAAAACCAATACATCGGATCTTGGAATATATGGGCATGAAATTTCAAAATAATTATCTGAACTAAACTAATATTTAATCGTATTTGAGTCTAAACATAAAATTTAAAAATAAATACAATTACTTAAAATAATATTAATATTAAATCAAGACAAAAACAAAAACTTTATTTTGAATATAATTTTAACGGATACTTAGGGTAGTAGGTTTGAAATGGATACCCATGATATGATATATAAACTTAAAATCCGAAGTAAATCTAAACTTACGGTAAAAAAACAAAAACCACAACTCAATCAAACTTTTGATTATTTTTTCGAATAATCCATACGATCAGATCATTTACAAATTCAAATAAAACTATTCTCCCAAATTATGGATTTTTATCACGATATAATAACAAACATACTAATATCTTCGGTTTAACGATTCTATCTTATATTTTATTACTTAAAATTTATTAATAAATTAGTTATTTATATAACAAATACTCATTTATTTATATATGTATATATATATATATTTAATTTTATTTAATATAACATATTTAATCACTAAAATATGATTTATAGTCTTGGAATTTAATATTATTTCCAGTAGTTAAAAAATAAAAGAGCATATGACAAAAAATTGATTAAAAATAGTTGATATTAATTATATTACGAGTATGAGATATTTATTTAATATTTGAAGTAAAAATTTCAAAAAAAATTATTAACATTTATAATTTCATCCGTAACTAATTAAATTGATTTTTTTAACACGTAAAAAACTTTTATTAAAAAATAAATAAATTGTTTACATAATATATTAAAATACTATTATTTTATAGTATAGTATAATTACATTTATTAGAATTATTGCTCCTTGATAAAGGAGACGGTCATCTCCAATGATTTGTTGAAGCTACTAGTATAGGTGTAATAACTTGATCAACAAGTTTATCAACAATAAAGTCTCAATAGAACAACATCAACTCCATGAACTCGTACATCATCTTGAATCTTAACTAGGTTAAGATCATCTAACATGCCTGATAGAATTATATGTGAAGATCAGCAATGAATATGCAAAATCCGCAATTGATATTGCATAGTACACACTGTTTTAATATTGTAACATTAGAATCTAATATGACTGCATGTTCTCATCAAAGTATTAGTATTTGGACAATATGGCAAAAATCTTATAAGTTTTAATTATTTTCAAACCTTAGATAACAAGTGTTAATGCTTCCAAGAATAGCTGCGGTCTTAAGAGGATTGGGCATGTGGTTGTTATAATTTGTTGGGTTTATTTTGGGTTGGGGGTAGATTGATGAAGTGTTTAGAAAATGTTTCACTAATTTTGGGGTGTTTTGTGTTTAATGTGGAGAGCAGAGAGATAATTAAGTTGTCTACTAGTATTAAATTCTCATCACCCTCGTTAATGAGAGTGGTTAAGGTATTTATATCTACATTACTGACCAATTGGTTTATCGGGTCGGGTTATGAAACCGGGTTGAATTCAAAGGCACATTAGTCTTAAGTTGATTAGCAAATAATTTAGTCAAAAGTTAATACATTTGTCTTGTTTGGATTTTTAGTGGTGTGATATGGTCTGAATTGCCCCTCTTTGGACAGGTGCATTTTGCTAAAGTATAGTGATCGAAATATCCAAACTCACAACTAATAATCATGCTTCATTTCACATTTAAGAGTCCAACAAGCAAGCATTTGCCTGATTTTAGATTATAGAGATATTAAGTTTAAATTTCTACAACATTTTAATATTGGCTCCAAATACCAAGAGAAAAGGTCAGATGTTAACATTTCAACAAAAATTACTGAAATTTGTTTCATCGTTAATATTTTTATAGCCATTTTGAAGACAAATGATAATGTTATCTAACAAAGTTATGCAATCAGCAACGCGGTTGCATGTTATCTAATCCACCATTTAGATATCCTTTTCAATTTATAATTAAAAATATTTAAATCCTAACCAAACCAAATATTATATGCTGTTTTTCTTTTTTAATATAAAAAAATAAAAAAAAAATCAAAACAAAAATCGGTTTCCAATACGGAACGATATTCTGTCTAAAGAAATGTGGGTATTGGTTTTGACATATGAGGTTTGTATGAACAAAAATATCAAATTTGTGTATTTAAAGCGTGAGAGGTTTTCTAATTTAGGATTTAAAAAAAAATACTTTCCTTTGCAATTAATATATTAATAATACTACATATCGACATGAAAGAAAAATTAAATCCAAAAATAATTGGAAATACAGATAACTTATATACCCTTTTAATTTTCTTCAACAACATGTTGCGTTTACAAAATCATATTAAAGCCCTCCAAAAACTAGCCGAGTTGGTTGAGTATGACATTTTTATGATCAAAAGATTATGAGTTCGAGTCTTTCTACATACGCTTTTTCGGCTGAGCCTGTCACCTTGTGTGCACTCTGAATAACGGCTGCGGGTTTTCTCCGAAAAAAAAAAACCATATTAAAATTGTGCCTTTGTATTGCTATTTGGTCATGAAAAAACAACTTGTGTGTTAGGTCACCCTCACATAAGCCTCTGGGTATACTTTTGAAAAGTATTATACAATGTGATATGAAATAGTAAATTACATTAGAAATGTGGTTTCGATTTAGTTCTCTCTCATTATACAACCTCGATATTTGGTCATGTAATAAACGTTCTTCGTGTTAGGTCACTCTCACATTATCTCTGCATATCTTCGCGATAAGTTCCGATCGAATTAAATAAAGATATGGTATTATATAGTAAATGCGAATATATAAATTGTACACTGTTACACCTAATTCTCATAACATTATAGGACAGACATATCCAAATAATTTTGGATGGACCATGAGCTGTACTATTTTGTCTATTAACAAAGAGTACAAGACAGACTGAAAATGGAAATAATAAGCAATTAACTATTTATTATTCTTTTACCAAATAATGGAGCTAGTAATAAATGAATGATAACATACACTTTTTTGTTTTGAAATTATTGAAAGAAAAAAAATTCTCTTTGTTTGTTTGGTTGTTTTATTTTCCAATTGATAGGATGAAAAAAAGTTGGGAAATTATTTATCTTCTTGTTATTAAATTATATTTCAGAAGTGTGATTATTTGATTATTTTAAGTGATAATCCGCATTTTGATGTACAACAGAAATTTATCTCAGAGTAATATTTTCTATTTTTCAAAAGAAATTAAAAAATTAAAAATGAATCTCTAAATTATTGTATGTATTTTGTAAAATAATTTTGAACAATAATAATAATATATATATTTATTATTTTTTAAAATCCATAAATAAAATTTTTGTTGTATGATTACGGTAGGATATATGATAAGATTGACATAAATATATATACATAGTGGGGTGGTCCATAGTTGGAAAAAGTGTTAAATTCTCTTAATTTCTGGTTAGAGGTCAAAATAATGGGGAAATAGATGTGGCAAATTGCATTTGAAAATTTAATCCCCTGTTGTACATGCTCTTAAATGTAATTAAATACGTTGAGATATTGACATAGAGAATGGAAAAGACGAAAGCGATATTGCCGAAAGTATTGTCCTTTCCTTACTCGAATGGGTTGGTTTGTAAAAGCTGACATAAAATGAAAAAGTTTCAATTTCTGAACTTCAGAGAGTGGCTCTTACTGTGAGAGAAAGGAGTCAAAGGACTATAATTCATATGGGCTGTAGCGGAACAGGAGACAAAAGTGAATTAGGGGGCCTATGTTCTTTGGTTCGTATAAGTTGTACTGGAGTTTCCAAAGGAAAAAAACTGTTTTAGAGGAAATTATAAACCGTGAATTCTATTTTTTTTTTCTGAAAAGTTACTCCCATATATTTTCAATTCAAAAGTGAAAAACATAGAAACCATTATAGTAGAATCCATTAAATAGCTTGTTCCTGGAATTACCTAGTTCATTTAAGCCTAGTTCGCCGCTAGAGAACGGCTGTTACAAGTTTCTGGAGGATGGCTTTAGGGAGTCCCATTACACTGTCAGTTGTTCCTACCTGCAAAGAGTGCCTTCAATCATTAATTAAAGGGTTTATAGCCCAGTAATGGAGCTTTCTTCGAGACCATGAGAAATTAAAAAAAATGATGGAGATAGTAGCCTTACCCAACAAGTAATTATATTCCTGTTATCAGTATGTCATTTGAAGGTAAAGTTGGGTACATGTTTTTAAACATTTTTTTCAATAATTAGAGAATATATTTGAGTAAACAAAATTTTCAGTAGTCCAAAGTCCAAAGATAAATTTCAATAGTTTGTGAACAAATGTCATTAGTCTGAAAATTCGTTGCTAAAACTTTAAGTTACTGAAGTTTGTTCTTAAACTATTAAAATTGTGGTTTGTTCACGAACTACAAAAAATATCAGCGGTATGTTGTAGGTGGCGACCCCTGTTTTCAGGGTCATAAGCGCTTAAGAAGTTTGATGGCTTATTTATACACCCTATAGTGTTAGATCTGGTTCTTATTAAGGCCAATAATCTACAAATACATTAAATAATTCTCCACAACCAAGAACAGCAAGTAATGAGAAGAGGTTTTCTGGTATGTGGATTATAAGCTGAAAAGCTCGCTTAATAAGCTGTTAACAAAAATTAGCTTTAAAGAAAAAATCCCAAGGTGAAAGGAATTAGCTTCTAAGTTAAATATCGATAAACCAGTAAGAGAGCCGGTAAACTAACCACTTCTTTGATGTATGGCAATACTAATGGATTTTCAATAAGAAGTGCCCCGGCAACTTTAAGCACCATTCCCTCTTCTATCTGAGAATTAAGAAAGAAATGTTGATAAC
Source organism: Limnanthes douglasii subsp. nivea (assembly GCA_036936605.1). Taxonomy (NCBI): domain Eukaryota; kingdom Viridiplantae; phylum Streptophyta; class Magnoliopsida; order Brassicales; family Limnanthaceae; genus Limnanthes; species Limnanthes douglasii. Next base: position 124,271,833 of record JAUPFV010000004.1, read on the forward strand.
AAAACTCGTTTCTCTGTACGCACGAGAAACACAGACTGGTGCTAAGTAAATTGTTACCAGCTTCTCAATGGTTTCTTCTGGTATTTTGTGGAAATAAATCTGCATACCATCATTATCAATGAAACGATTGTTAGAATGAATAAACACAGAGTGCATTAGCATAATTACAATAATCAGCTTTCATGTTTCTACCTTGAATTTACTATAATCAGCTGATTCCAAAATATTAACAACATTTAAAAAAATGAAATTAAACTTCAAATAAAATTTTAAAAACTACATAGTTCCATGTTTAGAAATTGAAGCATTGTAATATGTTATAGATGAAGTTCTCTCCCCAAAACCAAATGATATCTGGCATCTGGTATAGGTTCAAACTAATGGATGGGTTGATGCCTTCAACTTAATTGGATTTTAGGCTTATAAACAAAAAGATTGTGTTTGGCTGGATCTGTCTTTTTCATATTGAATTAAGTTACTCTTTTAGGTTTATAAGATCCAAAAGCAGCGCATTCATAGAAAGCACATTTCACATTTAAATGTTGAGTTTGATATTCATTTCATACTAATACTTTCGTTTTGAACTTTGAAAGTTGGCTTTTTACTAGACACCAAACAACTATGACCTTTTTAAAAAGTTTGTTTTTTCTATATAATTACTATAAGCTATTCACCAGACAGACTTAAACATATGCACAATATTTTACCTCCACTATGTCGCAGTCTCCTTTTCTTAACCCGGTTTTAAGATTTGTAACAAGCACTGAACTCACAGTTGCAGCATGCCCTCTGGAATAGCCTGTGATCCATGTACTAAGTATCCTCAAAGCTTTGACGATATAAACTAGCAAAAAAATACGGGAGCACATATGAATAAAAACCTCTTATGAAGTCTCGTGCTTCTTTTTCGTCAGATGGTTTCTCCCTGATTATACCTTCATAGACCACCACCTCAAGATTATAACACAGTAACAGATAGTCGTTAGACATGTAAATTTCATTTTCTCATACTAAAAAATATACTAAACATTTCTCTTGGTATCAAAAGGCTAAGAGAGCACATTTCCTCGTAAACCTACAATGTTCATTTTTCAGGTACAAAGGTATATATAGTTGGCTTTGAATGCTAGTTACATCCCTGACTTTAAAATGTCACACATCTGAAACTAATTTCTTTAGTGATTTTCATAATTAAGGAGTTTACTAGTATAACGTTTGATAAATGGAGGACCACTAGCATAACATTCTGAAATCAGGAGACTGAATTCCTAAATGACTCCTATTCAGTGAGCTTACGAGCATTCAAAGCCATGAGTTGTACCTTGACTTTAAAATATATTAGGTATAAATTACACGGGGAACGACTCTAAAGCCATTAATTGTCTGTTGAAGGACTAAATTCTTGAATTACTCATAGTCGGTTTGGACTAACCATCATTCAAAGCCATGAATTGTCCATTGACTTTTGCAAATGGTTAAATTTGGCAAATTACAAAGGTAACGAATCTAAACCTATGACCTGATGAAGGAAAATAAAGGTAGATAAGCGAAAGGTTTTCCCTAGAATCCAGGTGTCCGGGACATTTTTTTTCATAAGTGGAAAAATGTCATGAACCAACTGAAGATAAATATGTGAAAATACACTAAAAGGATTGTTCAGTACCTGATCACACGTAATCAATAACGTTGGTTCAGCTTCCTCTAAGCGGTCTCCCGTGGGAATCTTCTGCAAAATTGCTTTAGCCTGCGAATGAACAAAGTAAGTGACAGCAAAACTGAAAGTAACAAAAACTATACAACTCCATAAGACCCTAAGTATTTGACTTTGCATTAGAAAGACAAGATAAATACTTGCTTCACTATTTAGCTACCATAGGGTTCGGTACCATCTTGCATCAACTAAGTTTAAATTTAATAAACCGAACCAAAAATGAATCTTCTGGTTCTTCCCATAACTAACTTCACACAACCATAAATATCAAATCAGGCATAATTCGGAGAAAATGTCTGATTTTCTCCAGAGCAAACACAAACTAAAAACTGTATATCAACTCATGTTCCTCAGAAACCAACAATTATCAGATTTTACAAGAACATAGACAGGTATTTACCTTTGCCTCAGCCAATGCGGTAACCAACTCTTCCGGACTTTCCTTTCGTATAGACTTCTCATCAATATCGGCAGTCTAACAAAACAAGAACTCACTCGAAATTTATATACAAACACTATCTCCATAGGTACACGAAATGGGAAAACATAAAGAAAGTTACCATTATGGTAAACTCATGTCCCATATCAGCTAATATCTGCCTTCGAGCCATCGAAGATGATCCCAGAATCAACTGCAATGTTAATATATTAGATGATAAACGAACTTAACAATTCATGCTCCGTTTCGAAACATCGCAGACGGATTAGCTTACAACTGTATACAAAGTTAAGTAGTAGTGAACCGAGCAAAGATGGAGAGAAAGAAAACGAACCTTGAATTTGCTAGAATTCATTTCCATTTCTCTTCAGGAGTTTTTATCGAAGGGAGGTAGAGGGACGATTCAATCACACATAGTTGTTGGTTAGTTTCTCCGGCTGATTTCTCTCTTCTTCCGATTTGAATTTTTTAAGAGGTTTTGCTCAAAGTAAAGAGTTTAGATGTCATCGGGAAGTAAAACGGGTTGGGTCGAGAGCCCAACCTGAACCCACGTCTATACCTTTGCTCAGTGGTAAGCAATAAGTGTGAGCGTTAAAAAATGGACTAGCCCAATCTTAATCGTGGTGTATAATAAATGGACGAAATGGGTAGCAACCAGTTATATCTTCCAAAATTGATATTTAATTATTTATTTATAAAAAATGGGTAGCAACCAGTTATATCTTCCAAAATTGATATTTAATTATTTATTTATAAAAAATGGGCACTATTTTTTTGTTTTATTGCAGTTTCGTTATTATGAATGGCTAACGTTTATAGATAGGGTGAGACTATATATCCAAAACCAATCAAATTTCAATTTTGAATTCATCTGTATTGCTGATACAAAACTTTGGATAGGTATAGCATTATCCATATTATATATATACTAAATTATATTATATATATACTAAATTGGTTTTGGATAAATATAGCATTATCCATATTATATATACACTAAACTAAAACACGTTATGAGTTCGAGTCCCTCTACATACGCTTTCTCGGCTGAGCCTGTCACCTTGTGTGGTTTACCTTCTGGCGTTGGTTTGCAGGCTATCGCGTCAGACTGAGGGTTTACCATGTGCGCACTCATTGCACTCTGAGTAGTGGCTGCGGGTTCCCTCCGAAAAAAAAAAAAAAAAAAAAGTAAAACACGGATTCATTTCTTATGAATACTGAATTAGTGTTTTACCATTTTACTTTTCAATAATTTAAATAACATCTAAAACGTAATGAATTACTATTTTATTATCTTCCTTTTCTATTTATTAAACTTTAAGTAGAAACAACGGGTGAATTTGAACCGCATTTTTTTTATTTCTCAATATATCCAAGTTGCTAGGCTCGTTTGGTCCAAATTTTTTTCTTTCTCTTCCTTTTCTTTCTTCTTCAATTATTTTTTAGAACTATACCAAAATGTAAAACACAAATATAGATCTCCACAAAACCTATCACTTTCTTCTCCAATTATTTCCAACCAAAATACGGATATCTGGCAAAATCTATTACGGTACCATCTCTTACATAAAATTATTATAAATTTTGTTTTTTTAGTTTTTTTCCAAAGCACTAATTTAATGATCTATTGCTAGAAATATAATTTTTAAAAATTGATTTATTCTTTTGATTGTATAGGATGCTAATTAAGTTTCATAAATAATATTACACATATATATATATATATATAAAAGAAAAAAAATATGTTTATTTATTTATTTTTAATTGTTTATAGTCTAATGAATAAAATGATAAGAGTGATTTTTATTATTATATTTATTTTACTTTCTATTAATTTTTTTTATTTTCTATGAAGTTGCCACGTTTAATACTCATTTTTCTTTTAGGTTGTCACGTGTATTTTCTATCACGTATCTTTTTTTTATGTTGCCACGTTTTTCCTACATGTCAAAATTATTCTATTTTGTCAAGTCTTATAATATATAATCATCAACTAAAATCAATTGTTATCTCACTTTTTCTTTTTTGATTTTTTTTTCTCTATCATCCTCTTTCGTTTTTTTTACTGTTGTTTCTCTTTTATAGGAGTTAAAAAAAATTACTTACTAAGAAAGCCAAAACATAAGAACTAAAAATTTAGTATGAGAAGCATACTAATTTTTATTTCAACTTTAAATGTTTAAGTTTGGGAATGAGAAAAACCAGCTAAAAATATCAAAAAAAACTCGTCTTTTTGTGTTTCATCGATAATTTTACACATAAAAAGTATTCTCATCAGAAAATTTGTGAACTTATTGAAGAAAAAAAATGTTCTCCATAGAATTTTTTAAAACTTTTTGAAAGAAAAAGAAAAAGATAACTTCTACGGTGAGAGAATATGTATTTTAATATTTATTTATTCAAGAGAATATAATGGTTATTACAAAAAAAAATGGAAGGAGAGAACACACAATTTTTTTTATGCTTCTGAAATTTTTGGATAATGTTTTTTAGGAATTTGGAATACATGCAAATAAGAAATTTCTCTTCCAAAAAGGTCAGTAGAAAAGTACATATTTTTTATATTTTTTGTTAATTTATATTTATTCATTTTTCACTTTTTATTTTTTTTTAATTGTGGTTAATGATAAAATTATGGGAAATTGTACCTAAAGTACCCACTCAACTATTCAATTGTCATTTACTACCCAAGGTATGCTCAATTGTTACTTAATACCCAACTCAACTATCTTATTGTCACTTACAACCTAATATTATTTTAATACCCTAACTACCCTTAACGCACTATATAAGCATATTTTTCTGTTTTCTTTCTATTTTTTCTAGCTTTTTGAAGATTTGAATTTGTTAGCCGCTCTAACAACTTAACCCTACAACCACCACGAAGACCGGTTGAAATCACATTTCCGGTGATCGGAAGCTGCTAAAGGTTTGTTTATTTATGTAGGTTTTGGTGTTAGTCCTGTTTAACCACTGTTTTTTACGTACAGGAGTTGATCGTGGTTTTTTGGAATCTGTTGGCTTTCAAGTAATCGTTTTGCTTGCTCTTCAGGTAATTACCTAACGATTTCGAAGTTATTTATTTGTTTTCTCTGTTGGAATATGTTCTATTCTACTGTTTTTAGACGTCATTGCCTGATTTCGAGCTTTTCTCTGTTTTTTGGGTTATAGTGATCTGTTATTGTTTGTTTAATATTGTTCGTTATATACTTATGTCATTGTTTTCTGATGTTATATACTAATTTTGTAGTGCTTTAGTTTTTTATTTCATGTGTAGATTACAAGTTTTAGTTGTCCAGGCCTTACACTCAAGATGCGAATTGTTTGGTGTATTCGATGAGAAAGATGCTAATTGTATGATCAATTCGCATGGTGACTTGCGAATTACATGAACGAAGTTCAAAGTTTACATACATTTCGCATGTTAGGATGCGAACTGTGTGAAACTATAGAGTAGTGTGTGTTCAAACAAATACCAGGACTTTAGAGAATTTTCTACACATTTCGCATGTTATGATGCGAACTATTTATAACTTTTTAGAGTATTGTATATCAAAACAAATATCAGGACTGTTTGCACACACAAATATCAGGACAGGATGTTAATAACTCGATGTATGTACACACAATTCGCAAGTTAGGATGTGAATTGTTTGATGCAGTAGTAAATTATTTGCACATATTTTTTGTGACTAATAACTAATAACTTGTTTTGTCCAGGGTAAGAGATGTCCAAATCACGAGTTTGTATTTTTAAATATGGTCACCAAACCGTAATTTTGCCTTTCACGGAGTTTGAAAGCTTTCAAAGTATCGAAGCTTATGTAGAGAACACATGGGAGGAGCTTGCCACAAGTGACTACCTAATTACCTACTCTTGTGGGGATCACAATAATTATTTATTTAATAACCAGAATGATTTTGTTGGGTTGGTGTTATATCTTGATTTGGAGCGTTTAAAACGGATTAGTTTTCTCATAGAACAACACGTTTTCGATAAGGGTTCTGGTAATAAAAGTTCTGTTGATAAGAGTTCTGGTGGTAAGGATTGTGGTGTAAAGCGTAAAGAGCGTAGCTTGATTTTGGGAGAACCATCTCCCAATCAACTAGTTAGCAGGGAGAGTAGTAACGGTTTAGTTAATTCTGATCAGAGAAAAAAACAACTTGCTACTGCTGGTTGGGCTGATGCTATTACAGGAGTGGGTCAAGCTTTTGAAGAAGGTGCTGCCGGTCTGAGGTTATCTTTGTACAAGTTTGCGTTAGAGCATGGTTTTTCTTTTAAATACCTGCACAACACAGCAAATAAGATCACTGCTTATTGTGAAAATAAGTTCACAAGTGGGTGCAAATGGAGGCTTTATGCATCTATTGACTCAAGCACCAGCTTGATGACGATCAAGAAGTATGTCCCACACCATACGTGCAGTCCTGTTTTCTCCCAGAAGCATAAGCATAAGCGGCACAGGCATTTGACATCAGATTTGATTACAGAGGAAATTCAAGATTCTCTACGAATCTGCCATTCTTTGACAGCCAAAACCATACAATCGACTGTTAAACAAGATTACGGTCTTGACATCTCTTATCGTTTGTCATGGAATGCTTTAGAGAAGGCTTGGATGGGAGTTTTTGTAGATAGTTCAAGTTCTTTTAGTTTACTCAGCGGATACTTCAAACGCTTGAAGAGTTGGGATATTACTTCAGACTACCAGTTGGAGTTGTTAGCTGGAAACCGATTCAAGCGCTGTTTTGTAGCATTCGGTTCGTCCCTTCGGGGTTTTCATTCATGCCATCCAATGTTGTTTGTTGATGGAACCCACTTATATGGCAAGTACAAGGGTACCTTGCTCACTGCTGTAGCAAAGGACGGAAACAACGGTTAGTTACATTTATCTAGTTAATCTGAATGATGTTTTTGTGTGAAAATGCTGATGTTTTTGTGCTCACTGCGAATTAAGAAGTGTTATGATCTTAACCTTTCGCATCCTTTGCTGCGAACTAGGTATTATCTGAAATTGTACTTACATCGCAGCTTGAATTTGGTATTATTTGAAGTTGTCACAAACAATTCACATGCCAAGCTGCGAATTGCATGTATGAGCAATTAAAATGTCTAACATAATTCGCATGACAAGCTGCGAATTGTTTGTTCCAGGACAGCATGCGAATTGTTTACAATTTTAAACACTTTGGGTACTGTTGTAGTGTTCATTTGATCTGCCTTTTTCCAGGACTATTCCCTGTTGCTGTTGGTGTAGTTAACATTGAAGATTGTGACAATTGGATGTGGTTTTTGGGGTGTTTGAAACCACATTTGCTGGATCGGCAGATCACATTTATTTCAGACCGTCATTCGGGTATCATTAATGTTTTTTCTGTCTTGTATCCAAACTGCTATCATGCGTACTGTTATTTCCATCTCATGCAGAATTTGAAAGCCAAACTGGAACATACTAACAGAGACTATAACAAAAGGATGTTGAGTTTCTTCCATCTTCTTGCTTATGCTCCTAGTCGAGAGCTTTTTAAAGATATACTAACGGGTTTTCTATATGAAGGTGGTGACAGAATGAGTGATTTTCTTGCAAATTTACCCCCCGAAAAGTATGCGCAGGCTTACGTAAAAGGGAAGCGATACGGCTCTATGGCTTCTACTGCAGCTGATCGTTTAACAATCAGATTAGAAAATATTGCGGCTTACATATTGTTGAGTTTATTGATTGGATTAGAGTCTTGCTTATGACTCAAGTTTCACAGAGATATGAAGAAGGTCTCAGCTGGAGTACTAATTTGGTTCCCGAGTACGAGAAGAGGCTAAAGCAGAATATTGACATGTGCCGAACTTGGGTAGTTCGTAAGTCCTCTTCCGCCATGTTCGAAGTCTTTTCGACTCCTGTGGCTGTTGTTAATCTGTTGGATTTCAAATGTTCATGCGGATCATGGCAACAAGAGTGTTTTCCATGGCTAGTTAATTGCATTTCAAAAAAACAAAAAACAAAAACCAACTCTAGCAGTTGGTAGATAATTCATCACCAACTGTTTCCTCTTTCTCCTTTTTGTGCTGATCATCTTTGTCTTTCTCCTCTTTGTCTTCGAATTTCTCTTTCTCTTTCTCCTCTTTATCCTCAGCTTCAACATCAACGTCCATCATGCTTAAAATTTCTGTCCTTGATGGACCAGCTTCGTCTTCCCTCTTCCTTTTGTTGTTTCGAACCGCTGCCGTTTGAGGTTGCACTTTTTCTGGCTGAGGTGCAACAGCAAGCATTGGAACTTCTTCTGGCTGAGGTTCAGCAGCAACCTCTGGAACAACTTCCACTGGTTGAGAGTCAGCAGAGTAGTAGTCATCATACATGTCTAATTCAAAGACAGATACTGGGCTGTGGGGTGGTACTGCTGGCATGATCAACTCATCGCTCCAGTTAATGGTTAAGGATGACCAGGAGTCACCCAGAGAACCGAGTGAACCAGAGTTTGAGTATGAGGTGGTGGTTGTGGTGGTGGAAAAAGACATGATTGTTTGAATTCGAAGAGAATAGGAGGTGTTTTTAAAAAAATATAGAGTTTGGTGTAAAATTAGCCTCTCGTTATTAGAGGTATTTATAGGGAAATGAGGTAATCATTACATAGCCTCCATGTCCAATCAGCATTTAATAAATTATGTACTTGATTAGATTGTTTTTTGTGTGCTCAATGGAGAAAACGTTTACCAAGGCATAAGCCACAGCATGTTCGTATCCTTGGACTTTGTATTTTGAATTTTTTATTTCTGCACCAGGCTGCGAACTGATTTTAAGATGGTATACCAGGCTGCGAACTGTTTGTGTAGTGATAAGCATCTATCAGGTTAGGCTGCAAAGTATTTGATGATAAGTTAGGCTGCGAATTATATAATGATAAATAAGTATTTATTAGGGTAGGCTGCGAACTGTTCATACATACCAGAGATTTGCTGCGAATTATTTGGTTGGAATTAATCGAATATTAATCAATCCTTATAGATCAGGTTATGATGCGAACTATAAGCTAAGGAATATTCAAATTTCTGAAAATGTAATTTGTTTATGTATGCACAACAAAACTAAAAATTACAACCGATGTATTTACAAGCAACGGCATAGTGTTTTAAATCGAATCAGCCATATGCGATGCGGTCTTTGTCATTTAAAAAGTAATAAAACATTTCTGTTCTGAAGGCAGTTACCATATCTGCATCGTATTTTTTCTGCACTGATCCATGCTCGATAATATCTCTTGCATATTTGCAGACAAAGATACCACAGTCCAGGGTGCCTCGCTTTTGTTGTGGGATGCCTCTTTCAACTTTCATCTTCCACCCTGTAGTATATTTAGGTAGGAATCCTCTATCCAAGAAATATTTGATCTGTGTATAATAATTAGTGTTAGGAATAAGCACAAAAACAACAACAGTTGGTGACATACAATTCACACCTTAGGCTGCGAATTATATGACGACAAATCCAACATAATTCGCACATTGGGCTGCGAATTGTATGACAACAAATCCAATATGGGCATGTCACACGATTCGCAGCTTAAGCTGTGAATTATGTGATATGCACCCATTTTTTGTTGAAATGCCCTGTTCAACATAATTCGCATCATATGCTGCGAATTGAGTTATGGATAGGCTGCAAAGAGCAATTGATTTAATCACAATTTGCAGCATATCCCGATCACAGTTCGCAGCATGCATACTTAAAATGTGTTTAAATTCAATTGTATAGTTTGGAATATTTACCAGTAGTGCAGGTGTCCTTGTGGTGTGGTCTATCACTTTCAACTTAGGCAGAAGCGGATTGTACTTTGAAATTGTCATGGCGTCGATGTCAATGACGAGCAACGTTCAGTGGTTTACGGTGTCCTTCATCTCGGTGCATACTGGAACCATGATGATGTTGGCATCTTTGCGCCCCATTCTAAAAGCCATGTCCACCAAATTTTCTACTTGCCAGCCTGCTTTCATTTGATGCTGCATCCAAGCAAGAGTATATTAAAATGAGAACATTTTCTGAAAACTTTGTTCAATTTACCTGAGCTAAACTTACCGCAGTCATGCCCGAAATCAGTACAGCGTCATGATGCTCTCCTTTAGCTTTAATGCATGGAACTTTGAAGTCTGCTTCTTCAAGCATCTTTCAAATCCAAGCATCGATAACCTAACAAAGGAGTTGTAGATTTATGTTAAATATACAATACATATTTGAAACATTGAAAATAGAATTGGTTGACAATTGGATACATTTACGTCCAGCTCCAGTTCTAAAGGTAGTGCCATGACATCACTCGCTTGCACTCTGATTCCGTATGTAAACTTGGACTCTGGTAACTGCCATACCACTGGATCAGGGGTGTCGCTCTCGTAGGTTTTAACTAATTGTATTTTGTGGTATTCTGCCAGATCGATACAGTTAGTTACTTTTGTTTTCTTTGGCCAGTCGATGTACTCTACTTTTGGCGGTTCCCGTATTGTTATAACGAACTCTCTTTTTTCCTCTGCCACTTGAGGCTGTGTTTATGTCAGTAGAGTAAAACTTGGCTCCTCTATCTCTTTACTGGGCTCGATCTTAGTAAATAACAAAATTCAAAAGTAGATGGGTGTCAGTATTTGTAATTGCAACGACTCCAAACAGTTCGCATCTTAGGCTGCGAACTGTTTTGGTTCCAGATGAATAAATTTCATAGTATCTATCAGGGTAGGATGCGAACTGTTCGAGGTTCCACTGAACAGTTCGCATCCTACCCTGATATTCGTTTGTAATACCCCAATCAGTTTGCTAACTTAAATCTCATGTCATGATGCGAAATCATTATAAGTAGCCCTTACCGCACGGTCAGCGACAACCAATGCCGTTGACTTGTTCGGCATAGGACCTGGATCGTGTCGGCAGAAATCATTAATGTCATCCTCCGACACGTTCTCCAAGGACCGTTGAATTATAGAATCGTAATATACATTATCAATTTCATTTAAAAATGGTTGTGAAACTTGAACGTAAATACCATCAACAAAAGCATCGGGTAAACCTACTGTGTTATCGTGGGACTCTGGAGCTTGCAGTTGATTTGTTACCGGGCCTACAGTTTCACGTTGGCTTAGCAATTATGACTTTGCTGACAGCACCGTTGGTCTTTGAGGTTCTGACTCTTGAGGTGCTATCTTTTGAGTTAGCCTTTCTCTCTTTGCCAAGGTTATTTGTTGCTGCTGTTGTTGTTCTTGTTGTTGCCGGTCTTCGTGTTGAACTTGTGGCTGCTGGTGTTGTTGCTGGTGGTGTTCTTCTTGTTGTTGCTGTTGGTGTTGTTGTTGCTGGTGGTGTTCTTCTTGGTCTTGTTGTTGGTGTTGTTGTTGTTGTTCTTCTTGTTCTTGCTGTTGGTGTTGTTGTTCCTCTTGTTCCTGTTGTTGGTGTTGTTGTTCTTCTTCTTGTTGTTGTTGCTGTTGTTGTTCTTGTTGTTGCTGCTGGTGTTGTTGTTTCTGCTATTGTTGTTGTTGTCTTTCGGTCTCCTGTTTCATACAAAAATCTAAAAAAACAAAAGAGTGGAAGGGTTAAGCATAAGTTAATCATTGTTGAGCACGATTCGCATGGTGACCTGATATCTGTGTTGTCCATTCTAAACAATTCGCAGCTCAGCATGCGAATTGTGTAATAACCAACCCACTAGTTTATTACACAATTCGCAGCTTAAGCTGCGAAACGTTTGGACAGGACTACACAAGAGTCCTGATATTTGTTTGATAACATCATATCATCCACTTACATTATCTACCTCATTTGGGTCATTCAGAGGAGACTCGTGTCTTTCTTTCTCTGTCTGTGTCTCCATGATGTCCATCTCTGCAGATAGTACCGGTATGGGTGAATGGTTGGCATCATCGTCCCTTTCTTCTGGCAGTACTCCATCAGCATGGTGATGATCAGCATTAGACATGGATGCTTGCTGATCAGTGGATTATTCTCTGTCTAGAAATGCTGGTACCTGCTAAACTATTGGGCTTTCAATCCGGCAAATTGGCTGAGAGATAGCATTGTGGAGTTGTTGTGCTTCAGCTGCAAAAATGATAGCAAACTTTTTATAAGCATATTAAGTGCTGATTGTAGTGATTATTTAAGGCTCAAGTCATACTTATTTCTATGGCCTGTTTTTCTATCTTTCTCTCGTACTTGTTCTTGTCGGCGTATGTCTTCAAACGCTTTGATTGAGCAACAATTGCAGAAATCTCGGGATTAGGACATCTCCGTTTGAGTACATAATCACCGATTGTTTCACTCATACTGGTTGTGTCGTCGTCGGTGGGCTCCTGCCTGGATTTGCCTTTCGGTTGTGGTGGAATCGTTTGCTTGGGGAGTCTTGGTGGTGGAATCGTTGGCTCGGGTGGTGTTGGTTGCTCGGGTCTGGGAGACATCACCTTATTCATTACATTCTGTGATGCTCGTCTCCTTTGTTTTAGTTTTGATGTTGTGCTTTTCGTCCTCTTCCTTGGTCTTTCTTCCGGTGAAGTAGAAAAGGTTTCTGCATCTTCACCATCTTCTCGTTCTCTGAAAGCTTCACTTTCAGCCTCGGTAAGCTGTAATGGACCTTCTAAAACCTACAACAGAGGCACATGTAAGTAAATTAATTGTTTCGAAAGTATGAGGGTGTAGACAAACAAATTGTTTTTTAGAAACAGTTCGCATCATATGATGCGAAATGTGTGATTTTAATCATGTTAGAGTTGCAAAGCATTCGCATGCTGAGCCGCGAAATGTGTATGGGACAATATGCTACGAACTATGTGTAAACCATATGTTGCGAACTAAGTGTAAACCACATGCTGCGAACTAAGTATTTATGTCAAGCTGCGAAAATGGTTGATGCATGCAGAGCTGCGAAATGTGTGTAAAACTATATGATGCGAACTGTGTGGAAAAAGAAGCTGCGAAGTAAAATTCATATCAGGCTGCGAAATGATTGATACATTTTTCTAAGCAAAATGCATGATATGCTGCGAACTGTTTGCACCCCCAGTTCAATACATATATAAAGCTTATACCTGGTCATTATCCAGCAAGGGTGTCCTAAGAAGATATGTCATGGTTGATGCTTGGCACTCTAATCCCAACCATTTGAAAAACCTTGGTATCGAGGTTGGCTTCGCTACCTCGTGGCCGATTGTTGTGTGCTCCATGATGAAGGGCTGCATGGGGACAAGTTTTATCAACAAGATGCTATGTACATAACTAATTTTTATACTGAATAGATCAATCTTACAATTACAAGGGCGACGCAGCCGACGACTTTATCAGCTCTTTCTATTGTTAAGCAACTCCTGATAGACTGTCGAAGCTTGTACAGTATTGATCCAGCCGAGTCATAATTGTTTATTCTGCTGAGGTCTTCAACGTAATAAACCGTGTTCCAGCCCAGGATATCTCCAGATACGGAGTAGAATAGTGTGGAGCACAAAAACAGTATCAACAGCCTCGCAACGTCTTCCAACTCATGCTCCCCTCCTTCGTTTATGGCCTTCTCTATACCCTCCTGTAAAACCAATGACAACATGGTATGTTAGAAATGTACAGAATCTTGCTTTATAAAGATGAAGTCCATTTTAGACGTACCTTTATAATGGCATTTGTTATTGTTTTGGTATTACTAGCTGCTACTTTCCTGCCAGTTTTACCCATGAAGTATTTCTTCATCATCCTGGATTCGTCCTCCTCGTCGGGTGCATATTTGTTGTGAAAGCTCCGGTTTTTGTTAACCGCATTTTCTCGGTGTCATGCCTCAACCCGAATATTATCTTCACATCATTTTCAGTTAGCTTTACATACTTGTTGCCAATCCTAAAGGCGTCTCTATCCACAGAGAATTGCTCGATGATATACTGAATGATTTGATAGAATTTTTTCTTTGGAAGCTGTGCCTCATTACGGATTTGGAAAGCCGTTTTCAGAAGTGTGTAGAAGGGTGTGTTTCTTGCAGCTTCAATGTGGGCCCTTGTAATACGTATGTCTTTGAGTAACTTCAGAAGGCTCACCAACCCTGATCTGTAGTAGCTAGGTTTTGTTGTCATACTTTCTACACAAACACAAATCAGTTGGATTGTCACAAATAATTCGCATGACAAGCTGCGAATTGCATATATATGAATATTGGTTTAACAGACAATTCGCAGCCTTGGCTGCGAATTGTTTGTAAATAAAGGACATAAACATATAATCGAGCTGCGAATTACTTGCATAACGGGTGATCAGGATGCGAACTGTTACACTTTTTACATGCACGTTGCAGGGATCTGGGAATTATTGAACAAACACCAAAATCAACAATGAACTACCTAATGCAGATCTAACATACATAATATTTCTCAGGAAAGTATTAGTATTACATGCAACTAAATTCTACCATGCCTTCAACGATAAACCCATAAACTGAGCAACTATCGTCAGTAGATACTTCATTCCAGTATAAAAAGCAACGCCTATCGTGAATTAACAGAAAAAAGTGGTTCAAATTTGTCAAAAACGCAAAAAAAAGTACACTTTCCACGATAATGCATACCTGTTAAATTTCACCGATCGGAGAATGAGATTGAAGCTTTCAGAGACGACTTCACGACAACTTTGTCGAACAGAAGGTGTGTAGCCTGAGTGAGTAAAAGACGTTGACCGGTGCGATAGTGTCGAAGGTGCGAACGGTGAGAAGCTGTAGGGTTTTTGGGTTTGAGAGAGAGAGAGTATCACGAAGTCGAACGGTTTTCTGGTGGTTTCTAAAATTAGACTTTTGTGTTTGTTTAGGGTGATAGGAAGGTGGAAAAAGTGGGTTGGAACTGAAAAATGGGTATATATAGTGGAAGGGTATTTTTGTCCAATTTATTAGTCTGGGTATTAAGTAACACTATGTCAAATTTGGGTACCGCCGGGTAATAAGATAGTTGAGTGGGTATTTTCAGGTACTTTTCTCTAAAATTATTTGGTAATTATTAAAAAAATATAGATATTTATTGAGTTTATAAATTTAATATTAATGTCATTGAGTTATTTAGATTTTGGTGAAGTTAAGAGTATAATTCTATTTAAAGTAAGTTTTGTATAAATATAAGTGTTATAAGTTTTAAAAGATATCTTTTATTTATATAATTAATATAAATTAACTAAAGTAATTCTAAATTGATAAATTAATTTATAAAAAAACGTCTATTTCATTAAAAACATGATAGGAAAAAATCTGATTGATATCTAAACCTAATTTAGATTCGAATTAAATTAATAGAATTATATTTAGCAATTCTGGATTAATTTGATTGTAATATTATTTATTAATCTTAATCAAAAGTAGTTTGTATTTCTTTTTTTCTTTTTCTTTCATAGTTTTATTTTATTATTTTATTTTTGTTCTACAAATAATTTTAAAAAAAAAAATTTCTTCTACTTCTACTTAAGCATAAAATATTTAAAAAATCATTGTAAAATTTTTAATTTTGGTGTTATTTAGATTATGTCGTTTTAGGTTATAGTATTATTTAAATTCATATCATTTGATTTCTATTTCTACGACTTTTTAAATAGCTTTTATAAAGTCTTACAGTATAGGTTAATTTTCCACACAATCTATCTAAAAATATCTGTAACCATTAAACAACTAACATTATATAATGATCATTATACTCAAACTAAAGAATGTTATAATAAAAATGAAATAAAATATTCAATTTTTTTTGAAGTCATTTGTGAACGGGATAAAGAAAATGTAAAAGGCATATCATGGAAAGAATTGTAACCTTGTCATTGGCATATAAATCTTTATTCCAAGTTGTGGACATAACATTAAATCACAGCTTCTATAGTTTTTATTAAATCATAGCTTATACCGGTCTTTGGTGATTGCTTCGTTGATGTGTTCGAACTCTCACTCAAGTACTAAACTGGAAAACTCATTGGAAAGACGCTCATTATCAAGTATTTTATCTGTTTCTCTTTATTTCATTTATTTAATTGAAGCATTCAATATTTTATTTTTCGCATGTACAAATTTTATTAGAATAACGTAATGTTCAGTGTTTACTTTCTATCAATGTGTTTCTTTGTTTTACTAATTTTAACCTAAATCAGAGTTATATTATAATATTAGGTATTTCATGTTTTTTTGTTTTAGTCTGGAATTTGACTTTAAGATAACAACAAATGCGTGAATATAATGAAGATTCTGAATGTATTCATTATCATAAGAAATGAACATTTGATGTTGTAAAATTCTTGACATTTTGATTTCCTAATAGTCGTGACACTCTAAAGTTGTAAGTAATCTTTTCGCATATGTGATCTGGTTTTTTTTACTTGGGATAAAAGAATTTTGTAGAGGGTTTCCTAATTATAAACTGCTAACTATTTACTCAGACATAGAATAAGGTGTGATGTGGACATGATAGTCACACATCACACGCTAAAAATACTAAATAAACTAGGGATCTTCATTTTTTTTTTTGCTTAAGGGTGAGATTCTCAATATTCTTATAACATTGACGATTGATTAATAATATTTCCGTGCTTTTTTTTCATGTCCTAAGTAACAAGGAAGTACTCTCTTTTTTGTTATATTTTTCGTTTCAGGAAATGCACGAATTACTTATAAGTCTCAGTCTTTATATTAATCGTGTAAGACTGTTTCGAAGTGTTTTAAATTATAGTGTACTTGAGTGATAAATAAATGGTTCAAGTTGAAAACATTGTTTTTGTTTCACAAAATGCTTTTTTTCCAAATAAAAAAATCTGGATTCATATAAGTTTATGAAATACAAAAGTTATTTATATGAACTTGCTATACAGATAATTGAAAATTCAAGGTATCAAGTCCCCGATTAATACAAATGTTCATGTAAACCAAAATTGGCCTTATTTTTCATTTTTTGTACTTCATGACTAATGTAGTCTAGATATCAGAGAGTTCTCATGTTATTTTTTCTATTATATTTATCGGAGATTTCTCATGTTGTTTTTTTGTTATATGTAATTTGATTGTAAGTTATACTTCTAAGCGTGAACCTTTTATATTTGGCTTAGAAAATTATGGTAAATTATGGTAATTTATAGTAGATAAATAGCTAAATTTATAGTTTATTTTTAAAAACTATACAGTTATTACTATTTCACATTTGAAGATTTATTTTTTGAATTTTATTTATTTCATGTTTTAATTTTATTTGTTCAATTTACCAACGCGCGAGCATTTTCTCTAGTACATATCGTAAAATAAAAGAGATATTTATTATGTTGGGTGAACATCTTTTTATTTATTATTTCCTCATAACTTTCTTTTACCAATAATGGCTGGATTTATATTTGATTTTGGAATTTTATTTATTTTTAGGTTTGTACAAGTTCGAATTTGTATTTATATTTATTTTGGCCTTTAAGGTTTTAATTTTATTTTGGGCCTATTTTTTTTGTTTTCTATATTTAAATTATTTAAATTTTGAAAAATTTAAAGCGTGATGTAAGGTTAAAATTGACATATAAGTTGGATATCTTTTATTACGATCAATATACAAGCTATTTTTTTTATCTCACTAAACTCTCTTATCTCTTTTTATTTAAATCAAAGATATATTTATTACTAAAATTAAAAGTTATACAAAGTTTGAGGACTAGAAGTACAATAAGACCGGATTTGAATTGCAAAATTCAAATTTTTGCGCCACAACTTCCCTCCACCACCAAATCTGAAAATTACAGCGTTAAAGAATCACAACATTCACAAAAGCTCTCTCTAATGCTCGAATAGTCCTCAGAACAAATATATGTCCACGAACCATCTTCGAAACAACCTCCCATCTCACAGAGCTTCTGAAATCACCATTATTTGCACAACAACCACGTAACAATCCAAATCTTCACGTCCATCTCCTTTATTGCAAAACAAAAAATCCAGCAGTGTCTCGAAAGGTATTTAATTTGTATTAATGTAGCCTAGACCAAGGCTTTCAAGGAAGACAAAGGCTAGCAAGCTTGGAGGAGCATCAAGCTACTTAAATATAATTTTTTTATTGCATTTCAGATTCCATTTCGCAAGCCAATCCACTGCTTAATTCTAGACTCTCGAAATGTACTTTATAGTCATTCTAAACATAATAAGCTTTCTCCAAGCTGCTGTCATGTCATAATCGAACCCAATATCATGATTCTTAGCTAAGTGATTAATAAGAATAAGAGAATCATATTATACATCTACAGCTGTCCAATTATGTTTGTAACAGATAATTAAACCTTCAAGCAGAGCTTTAGATTCAACAAGGATAAGCGTGAGTTTCTCGAACATAACACCAGCTGTATGAACAATATCGCCAGAGCTATCTCTGATCAGATACCTCCACAAGCTTCGCCTTTTTTAGCACAAGCCTCGTCCACATTCATCTTCTCTCTGCCACTTATAGGTGCATTCCACTTTAGGTAAACCGACTTCTTATATATTTCAATTGAAGAGCATCCCAGAGCAGCCCCTGCATTTAAGGACTTAGACCAGTGCTTATAGTTTAACTTATTAGAAATATGAATTCCTTTTATTATATTGATGACCAATTCAATAACTTTATTGACATTAATATGTTGTGCTTTGTATTTAACTTCATTTATAACTTTCCAAATTACCCAGCATATAATCTGAGGAATAAGGTGAGCGACATGAATTTTTTTGTACGAAAACCATAACTAGCATCTTAATATACGAGTTAGCACCATACATCTACTGATTTCAATATTGAAAATACATATAAAGAAGTTCCAAAGCTGCCAGGCAAAGTTGCAGTTTACAAAAAGGTGATTTTTGTCTTCGCAATTGTTGCAAAACAGACATTTTGAAACCAAATGTAGATGTCTCTTCCTCATGATGGAATCAATAGATATATAGTTATTAATAAGCTTCCAAGTAATGAAAGAGAATTTCATGGGGATGTTAGGATTCCAGATTTTCTTGAAAAAACGTGATTGGTTATGCTTGGTTCTCAGGCTGTTCAAAGTAAGCTTCATGTTGAAGTTCATATCATTCGAGTGCTTCCAACATAGAAGATAATCTGTATCAGGGTTTACTTTAATAGTCTTGATAATATCAAGCCTAGTATTAGAAAGACCTTGCATAGCATTGAAATCCCACTGATTATTTTTCCAAAAGGAATGGACATTGGCATCCAGATACCAGTTTATATTATTGGCACTTGCAATAGATGGCAGGTTGTGCCATGAATCCCTTCAAAAATCCATCTCACCCTTGCCCAGAATCCATGATAGATTACTCTCAGCTTGTCCTCTGATGCTTGTTAACCTTTTTCTAAACTAAAGAACCTCTTATGTTAGTAGCAATAGAAGGATGACTAGTTTTACAATAAATATTATGCATAATGTTTAACCAAAAACAATTGTTTTTACGAAAATTAAACCAAAGCTTTTGAGAGAAGGATTGCTGAATTTCATCCAACCTACTGATATTCAGCCCTCCCTCTCTAAAATGCTTACAAAGAGAGGTCCAAGCAGACTAGTTAATTGCATTTATTTTGTACTTTGATCTCCAAAAGAATCTATTGAAAATAGTTTCCAGCTTTTTGATGATATTTTTAGGTAAAACACAGTTTTGCATCCAGTGATATGTAATAGGGAGAAGAACATTGGTTATTAAAGATAATCTACCTCCATAAGAGAGGTACTTACTGTTCCAATCAATGATTCCATCATTAATTCATAGCTAGAATATGGTTGAAAATCTTATCTTTATTGTTGTTTGACAGAGCGACTCTCAAATGATTAGTAGGAAGAAAGTCCACCTCGAATCCAGTTTGAAGCTTCAAATTCTTGATTCTAGATTGAAGAGTTTTTGATGATATGATTATCCTAGTCTATTGCTTATTTATAGACTGACCCGATATCTTTTGGTAGTTATCAAAAAACCTGCTTAAAATATCGATCGAGAAAGACAAACTGTTAGTAAAAACCAGAATGTCGTCTGTGAACACAATACATGGAATAAGATACTCAGTCCTAGTTGCAAATTGCATCTTAGAGTTTCTGCTGAAAAGATCATGCATTCTTCTGGTAAGAACCTCTTCTCCGAGGATGAAAATGCTTGGAGATATAGGATCGCATTGCCTTGATTCTCTTCTCATATGGAAATATTCATAAGTGTCTCCATTAATCAGTAAGGAAATGTGAACGTTGCTGATCATTTTATTAATAAGACTAATGAACTTAGCAGAGAAGCCAAACGAGAGCAACACTTTGAAAAAGAAAGCATGAGAGATTATATCAAATGCCTTCGACATGTCTAGTTGAATTATTATGTTTCCAGAATTTGTCTTCTTGTTAATGTCATGAAGAAGCTCTTTTGCGATTAATATGTTGTCATGAATCAGCCTTCCCCTCACGAATGCACTCTACACATTTGAAACAATTATAGGCAACATATTAGATAGTCTTAGATTTACAAGAGTCGAAAGAATTCTGTTAATCATAGTACACATCACTATAGGTCTGTAATTGTTTCACCAAGTAGGATTAGTGCTTTTAGGAATTAAAAAAATTCTCGTGGCAAATAGACCATTGGGAATGCTGCTACCATTTAAGAAGGAATTAAGAGAATTGCATAGATCAGTTTTAATAGTGTTCCAACACACTTTGAAAAATAAAATGTTAAAACCATTTATGCCAGGGCATTATCACTCTTCATATTGCTGATGATTCTCCATATTTCCTCTTCATTGGTGTTCTTAAGTAAGTTTTCATTGTCCTCCTTAGCAAACAGGGAAGGGATGCAATCAAAGAGACTATCCTGAAGCAAATTATTCTCTTCTTGTCTGTTGGAATAAAGATATGAAGCCATGATCTTCTTAAAGTAATTAGCATAGTCGCCAATATCATTATGATTCAAAATTCAGGTATCCTCTTCATTAATGCTTTTAATTTTATTTTTTCTTCTCTTATTAGAAACATAAGAAAGAATAGTTTTGAACTTCCACCACCATCTTTTAACCAACTGTTGAAGCATTTTTGCTTCCAGTAAGACTCTTCATTTCTAAGTGCTTGTATGTGTAGACTGTTGGCTTTAGATAAATTGGTCCTTGAATTCTGATTGTTTTTAGTGTAATACATGATCTCCATTATTTTAACACTCTCTTCAGTGGATTTAACATTATCAAAAATGTTACCAAAATGCCTAGCATTCCAATCCTTTAGACAATGTTTAAGCCTCCTCACCTTGTACCAGAAAAGATGACTAGGCTTTCCACATATAGGCAGCATCCAATCATGTTCAACAACTCTTTGGAAAGATTCGTCATTAGACCACATATTTAAAAATTTAAAACATTTCCTTTTGTGAATTGAAGTAACATTATTATTAAAAGTAGTAGTTATAAGTAAAAGAGCATGGTCAGAACAAGTTCTGACCATGTGGAAAATCTGTGTTTCTTTGAAAAAATTCATTCATTTGTCATTGATAAGAGCACGATCAAGTCTCTTCCATTTGTTACTTCTAGACCAGGTGAATTTAAATCCACCATACCCAGCATCATGAAGGTTGCAAGTTCTGATAATGTCATTCAAATTTCCCATGATAGTTTGGTAGTTAGAGGTGCAACCCAGCTGCTCATCATGAGTGGAGATGATATTGTAATCACCAACACATATCTAGGCCTTGCTAGAATCAGCTATACTAATTAAATTATTCCAAAGTTCCATTCTTTGTAGGTGCTGACACTTAGCATAGATAGAAGTTAGGTAGAATCTTTCATCAATAACAGGGTATTCCACCTCCATATGCAAGGATTGATCCATGTTTTGAATGGTTCTCAGTTTGATATCATCCATCCAGAAGACCCATAACTTATTTGATATATTAGCAGTATACTCCTTGAATCTTGGAAAATGAGCAATTTCTTTATTTTTATCAAACTTAACCATAGTTTCCTGTACATCTTAATCCTTTCAGTTCTGATCATAAAATTTAGCCTTCTCAAGGTTGGTTTGTTGTTAATACCCCTTGCGTTCCAACTAATCACTCTGATCATTATCAAAGTAAGATTTTTGTAATTTCTCCCTTGAGTTTAAGGTCTTAACCGTTAGTTTACTTATTGATCTTCTTCTTCTTTTTTCAGATTTCAGTTTGGTGTTGATGATATCTTTAAAGCTTTGATCAGGAGAAAGGGTAGGAGTGCATATACAACTGCCTATGTTTTCAGGATCAAGAGTGGTTGTTTCCTGAAGGTTGAATTGAGTATATTCATGTTCCAACTTGTCCAAGGATTCAATAATTTCTGTTTTTTGGAGAAGAGTAATTTTGAGAGTCATGCGGTTCCTCCATCATGTTGATCTGCTTCAATTTAGGACTAAGTTTTGCATGTAATTGTATGCGCAGATCTTGAGTCAAATCATTATTACTTTTATTTGCCACAGATTCTTGATCTTTTTTTGTGACGATAGATTTGAGTTTTCTCCTATAAACTTTGATTGTAGTTTGAGTATTTCTCGAGTCATTATTGCTCAAGACATCTTTAGACTGAATCTCATAATTATCTTTGTCATTTCCAATATTTTCTTTACTGTTTTCATCTTCAATCTTTGGTGCTTTCTTGCATTCAGAAAATTTGTGGCCTATGTGATAACAATACTCACAGTATGATGACACGTTTTTGTAACTGATGGAGATCCAACATCCATCATTAATCCCAAAACCAATCCACATTTTGCGCTTTAGTTTTTTAGAGATATCAATTTCAATTTGAGCAAAACAAGTGTTGGTATGAGCTATGTTCTTCTCAGGTACAACAACTTTGTAAGTTGTTCTTATAGCACCAACAAGGTCATTCACCAATTTTGTGTCATATAGGCATTCTGGTAAGTTTTCAAATCGAACCCAGGTCAGGACAATTGGATTTTTGTATTTCTTGTTAAAATTTGGACTCCATCTTAAGATTCTCATCCCGAAATCATCAAATCTCCAGACGTTCTTCGATCATAGGGTGCAAACATCTTCCTTTAAGTTGAACTCAAGAAAGATGTGATGAGAATCTCATACTTCATAGCTGAATACACCATTGAATTTCAATGAATCCAAGAAATTATCGAGCTTAGCTTTCTTTGGAACCTCATTACTGAATTTTCCAATAAGTATGATTTTTTATTGGCAAAGTAGTTGCTTCTTGATTTCCTCAGAATACTGGACAGAGTAATGACTCTGTGTTTCTATAATCAAATTATATGGGATTTATGTGAATCACATACTTTTTTTGATGTTTTATGTTTGAAACTAAATATATAAACTATTTTTTATATTTCTTAATCTTCTTATTTAATTTTAAAAAATGTTAGTGGAAAAAAATATTAATAATAAATTTTATTTATTTATTATTATTATTATTAAAATTAAAAGTACTATTAATTGTTAATTAGTTTAACAACAAAGCTTTGCGAATTTTCTAAAGAGAGATAAGAATATTATTTATGACAAATTTGTTTTAGTTGTCGACTCTCTTTAATGTTTTTTGTTTTTTTAAAATAGTGGAATATGATGTTAAACTAGGATTGATTTTTTTATTTTTGGGTGTTACAAAATATGTTGAATCATTAAAAAAAAAGTGTGTAATATTTTATAAATATTTTATTTTTATCAAATAAGAAAACTATTTTTAAAAATATTATATTTTTTCAAAAATATATAATAATTAATGATAAAATATATATTTTTTAATTATTTTAAGAATAATTTTATTTTTAGTTTATCATACTAAACCTCTTTAATTTTATTTCGAAATAGCTAATTTCAATGCAAAAAGTAAAAATATTTCTTATTAAATTATTCATGACTTTTATTTTATATTTGCTTAAAATATATTTTATAATATGTAAATATGTCTTAAGTTATAATATCAAATCTTAAATCTTATGTTATTCGTTTTTATTTTTTGTTATATGAAAATTGAAGATAATACAATATTTTATGAAATCTAGATACACATTAAACATATATATCAAATTTTATGTATTCTATGTTTATTATTATTATTATTATGTGTCTTATATATTACAATTTTGTAATCATGTCATTAATATTGAGTTTTTTTTTTAATATTCATGAAATAATTGGTTTTTAAAAAAAAGTTTGTTTTACATGTTATCTTAAAAAATATCATTAAACCAAAAAAATATTAATTGATTTTTTTTAATGTTTGTATACTGTTATTATTTTAAAATGAAGATAATTTTGTTCAATTTGGTCATTAATATATATATATATATATAATTAGGTTGGAGTGTTTAGTATTTTAATCTATCAAATTGTGAAATTTATTTCTAGATATATTGAAATCTAAAATAAGGGTTTGAATAAATTAAAATCGATTTCTCGATACATTGAAATTTAAAATAAAGGTTTGAATAAACGAAATTGATTTAGTATCATTTTTTAATGCGAATATACATCGTTCCACCTATGGGTGTTATACAGATATTTCAGATACATGTCTGCCTATATTCGAATCCAAAATCTGAAATCGGTATTCAAATCTATTTTTTTAGAAAAATTGTGTATGAATCTTTTGGATATTATCTGGATACGGATAATATCCAAATCTGAATATCTTACAGATAATATCCAAATCTGAATATCTTAATTTCAAAGTTGACCATTAAAATTATCGATTAAGATTTCAAACATAACCAGACCGAACTATTAAGATTGTCGGTTCGAACCAAACCGATAATATTTTGATTTTATAAAACACAGCCGAACCAAAACCGATAAGTTTCGATTCGGTCCGGTTTACCAAACCGATAACAATCCCATAAATATTTATATAATATTTTTAATAATTTATATAAGTTAACAGTTGTTTTGATGAGCTACAACAAGTTTTGGTAGAAAATAATGGATGCTTATGAGTCATTTTAAAGTGAGGAAGTATTTTGTCTTACCGTCAAATAACCGCTTACGTCTCACAAATTTTGTTGTTTGTTTTGGTGTTAGATTTGTAGCCCACTCAATGCACTACAACCCACAAATATATGTGGTCTACACTCCTCTATTAATTTTTTCTAAACATATTATATATATATATATAAATGGTATACATTAGCTAGACTTGGAACATGTTGTTTCATGAGTTAATTTGTTTTTCTCTTCAACACGTAAACATGCACAACTATTGTTGAAACATGCACAACTATGCATAAATGTTATTCTTGCGCCAAGTCTGTATAGAAATATAATTGTTGCATCAAACCTTCTTTAGAATTTGTGTCTACATTATGTAAATACGCCAAGGCATTTTTTTTTGCAGAATATTCGTTTTTGCATGATATATTTATTATATGACAACTAACTATCTCTACAGGTTACCTTTATCAAGACAATAAAAAGGTTTGTTCCCATTGTTATACAACATGGCTCTCCTCTGGTTCCGGCTATCTGTTTTTGTTTGGTATAAAAAAATTCTCTATTCTATTTTGTTTCTGGCGGTTTAGCATGCGTAATTTTTTAGTGTTTGTAGTTCATACCATATTGGATATATTCATATTATTTCATATCACGCTTAATAAAGATAGTTTTTCGTTATATATATATAATGTTTATTTATAAAATTTCGGATATCGGATATTTCGAATATAGATATGTCTATATATATGTATCCGTTATTTTTTTATACGAATATTATCAGTTTTCTTTCGAATACAGATATTACCCATTTTCTTTGGTTTCGATATCGAATATTTTGAGCAGATCTTGAGATTGTTTTGACAGACCTAGCCTCACTAAATGTTAATAAAACTCTTAATGATGCTACTTTTTTATTATTTTAATGTACCTTAAAATAGTCATGCTACCCCGTAAGGGTTTTAGCGCCAAAGAAAATTAGACAACCGATTTTGAAACTCTAACATTAAACATCAAATTAAATATTTTAATATTTTAATTTATTTTATGTTTTTATATAGTTACTGAATTATATAAGATTTATCGATATAATATTTGAATTTCAAATATGAAAGCTTTATATGATATTTTATCTATATGGTTTTCTTGTTTAATATTTTATAGAACCCTTATCTTTCAATGTACATATCTTAAACCCACAATATGCAATATTACAAAGACTTTGTATATAATTAAAAAAACAATTTTTAACATTAGTTTTTTTTTAGTTTTTTTTTATAATTATGTTGTTTAGTTAGATAAAAAACTCACTTAAGGATAAAAAAAATCTATTTTTTCAAAGGAAAAAAGTATAACTAACAATTAGTATGCTACTAATGTGTTATCTGTTTCTTCGACATGCTTCAATTCTTTGCTCGATATAGATGAGTAACCTCCTTATTCTTTGTTGAATGATATAGTGAGAACTATATTTAATGGCACTGGTTTTATGTTAATTATGTGATGTTTTAGTTGTCACATCCCGTGTTTTGGAGAATATATTTGATGTGGAGATAAATCACCAAGCGCAAGATTAGAAATGTTAATTGTTAAGTTAAATAAATGTATTTGTCCTATTGTTGTATTTATTACTAGTCATAGGAGAATATTCCTAAGGTATTGAAAGTGAGGGACCAAATTTTAAAAGTGGAAGGACCACAAAGGAAATAAGTGGAGGCCACCTCACCCACTATATAAGGGAACCTTTTTTTTAGGTTGGTGGGTATTATTAAATACATTCTCTTTCTACTTTATCTCTTTACACTTTCCTCTCTAGTCACATTACTCAATAGATCCAAGATTCCCTCTTTAGTCACATTTTAACTCATCATTGGCGCCGTCTGTGGGAAAGAATAATACCTGAAGGTCACATTTTTTCCTCAAAATCATAACTAACCAAACTATGAACGACGAAATGGTTGGGGACGAGATCGAGAGAGTCTTGACACGAACTGGATCGTTGTCTGAAGGCGAGAGATTTCTCGACCATGACCATTATGGACGAGTTTGGGATAAGCGATCAACTCTAATCATGACAAGAAGACAGCTAATGGAAGAGATCGTGAAGCTAAAGGCTGAAAATGAGAAAGTTTTGAACGAAAAAAAGATTCAAGAAGGGAAAGGCAAGGAACATATGATTGACACTGACAGAGAAGACTCTTCGGGTGAGAATCAAAACAAGAACAATTCCCATGTTCGAGGTCATCGGGAGCTCAAACCAGATTGGGAAATGGAAAGAAGGACCAAACATCATTCAAAAGAGGATCAAGACGATTCTACTGATTTCACTTCTGATGAATCTTCGGGTAGAGAATCCCGATGTAGAATCAGGCGCAATAAGCAAGCAAGGAATAATAGATCCCGGCGCAATAGAGAAAGGCTGTTCCAATCTCCAAAAATCAAGAGGGACTACACCGAAAAAAGAACATTGAACTCTCATGAGAAAGAAGAAATGTTGACAGCAAGTAAGGAATAGCGGGTAATGTTACCTCAAGTTCAATGGCAACCATCAAGAAGCCAAACACACGAGTACAGGGTCACCAGCCATTTCATCAATCCAAATAATGAGGGATTGTACGGGATTCCCACTCAGGGCCTCGGTGGTGGCGCTTTCGGATTTGGACTTAATTGGAGAGCATCTTCATTGTCGAAAAAAATATTTTTGGGACATCTCCTGAAGAGATTAGACATATCTAAACTGGAAAAGTACGACGGTAAAAAGGATCCGGATAACCATTTGGAGGCCTTCAAGAACTTTATATTAAGTTTCGACAACGATGACAAGCTTCTGTGCCGAGCTTTTTCAATGACTTTAAAAAATCGGGCCTCCAAATGGTACAACAGGTTGCCGCAAGGCTTAAAAACTTTGGGATGTTCTAGGTAATGTTTTGGAAGCAGTTTGTTGGAAGAAAGAGCTTCCGAGCAAATGGATACACGATTGTCAACTACAGGAAAACGTCGGGAGAGAGCCTCAAGGATTCCACCAGACGTTTTATTAATGCCAAAATATATATCGATCATTGCGAAGAAAATGTAGCCCTAACAGGGTATCAGTTAGGATTACTTCCGGGACCGATGAAGCAAGCAGTAACTAAAGAACGTGCCTTTACCTTTTCCGCCCTCTTAGCTCAGGTGGAAAAACAGATATTAATTGAGGAGACAAAGGCGTCCGAACTAGCAACCCAAATCCAGCAGAGCACGCAGGCCTCGGTCGTTACTAAGCAGAGTACTCAGTCTAGCTATGTCCCGCAGCCTCAACCAATTAACACACTTCCCCCAAGTGCTCTGCCTATCCCGGTTAAAACCCAATCCTGTAAGGTACAGAAGGTCAAGCAGAACAATCAAGTGGTCACCCGAACCATTTCTAACAAGTGGATTCGACCTGCTTACTTTGCTAACCTAACAAAATGTGTGTCAACCATCTACGAGAAGACCAAAAATAGTGGGATCTACCGAAGACCATTTCCCATCTCGACCCCTCGGGAGAGCAGGAATAATCGATATTGTAGATACCACAAGGACGTAGGGCACGATACTAAGGATTGTATCTCTTTGAAAAATGAAATACAGATGCTAGTGGAAAATGGGAAGTTGCTTGAGTACGTGAAGAAACGGGCGCAACAAGGAGTGGCGTCAAAAGAAATAGTGGCAGTACGGAAACCGGAAACAACGATGGCCATAACAGAGGTGACAGATCTGTTCGATGTGTCTTTGGAATATCTAGATCTCGACGTCAATCGAAATCTCATTGGGGTCATCAAATAATAATTGATGGAGGGTCGGAAGAAGGTAAGTAGTCTATGTCCGTTTTCTGAGTCTCTGGCAATCTTTGGAGGTGATTCCATGACAGGGATTACCAATTCTTCCCGAAAATGACACATCGTAAATCTAGCAACTCAGTTGGAGTCTCAGACATCTCC
Source organism: Limnanthes douglasii subsp. nivea (assembly GCA_036936605.1). Lineage (NCBI taxonomy): Eukaryota > Viridiplantae > Streptophyta > Magnoliopsida > Brassicales > Limnanthaceae > Limnanthes > Limnanthes douglasii. The sequence goes on from JAUPFV010000004.1 coordinate 124,300,847, forward strand.
TCATTTGTGCAGGAGTCCATCACCAATCTTATACTTCGACGAAGACGATATGAGGGATATAGCAGTCCTTTATGAAGACGTTGTCGCGATTGGGGCGGCAAACACGGGAGATGAAGTTTGTCGCATACTTGTGGACACCGGAAGTTCCACAAATATAATCTTCTCGTCTATTTTTGCTCAGCTCAAGAGACCACCAGTAATTTCAAGGTTATATCGGACTATTGTTGGGTTCACAGGGTCAACAGCAGTGGTAATTGGCGAGTTCGAAGGCATTGTGCAGCTCGACCGAGGGTCGTTCAAAAAGGAGGTCATGGTTATGGTCGTGGTAGTTGACGCGCCCGCTTTGCATAATGCAATTTTCGGCAGATCATGGCTGTTGCGAATGCACGCGGTGACATCTATAATTCATCAGTGTTTAAAATACGTGGTCGACAACAATGTAAGAGTCGTGAGAAGTAGTCAGAAGGCAGCCCGAGAATGATATCGTGTCGCACTAGCACCAAAGGGCGACCAAGAAATGGTACAGGCAAAAGATTAGCAATTAGTGGGGTTTTTGTTGGGGTCACTGCTGGTAGAAGATCCCCGAGAAGCCCCCAGCCTACTGACTACCGACGAAGATTGTGAAAATTACGATTTTACGGGAGGAAAAATCTTGAAGCTCGGAACCAACTTCCCACCAGACTTTCGGGAGAATTTGATTTTGTTATTGAAGGAAAGGTTACATTTATTCGCTTGGTATTCGGAAGATGTAAGCGGGGTTCCAGATAATCTAATAATTCACAGTTTAGCGGTTAACCGAAACATCCGACCTATTTCACGGAAACGTCTGGCCTTCTCATAAAAAAAACAGATATTATATTACGGGAAGTTTAAAGAATGTTAAGCGTCAGGCACATAAAAAAGTCGAAATATCCACTGTGGACATCAAACCCTCTTCTGGTAAAAAAGAAAAATGGCAAATGGAGGATGTGTGTGGACTTCACTGACCTCAACAGAGCATGCCCAAGGATCCGATTTTCATGCCGAGAAAAATGGAAAGTGGAGGATGTGTGTGGACTTCAGTTCACTGATTCAACGTCAGGAAACAAGTTACTTTCTTTCATGGATGCGTATGCAGGATACAACCAGATCAAATTAAACCTGATCGACCAGGAAAGCACGACTTTCATAACCGGGCGAGGGCTATACTGTTACAAGGTCATGCCCTTCATGCTGAAAAAACGCAGGCGCAACGTATCAGAGATTAGTAAACAAGGCATTTGAGAAGCAGATTAGGAGAAACATGGAAGTTTATATTGACAACATGTTCGTCAAAAGTGAGACCGAAGATAACCATCTTGTTGATTTGGAAGAAACCTTCGATATCCTAAGGGATATAAACCTCAATTTAAACCATGAGAAATACTCTTTCGGTAATCCATCAGGAAATTTTTTAGGTTTCTTGGTTAGTGAAAAAGGGATTGAAGCAGATCCAACCCAGTTGCAAGCTTTGACTAACATGGAACCTTCAAGGAGTGTCAAAGAAGTTCAGATACTGACCGGGCGGTTGGCAGCATTAAATCGATTTATCTCTCGTTCCTCTGACAAGTGTGCCCTGTTTTTTCAGGTGTCGAGAAATGTTAAAGCTTTCGCTTGGACATCAGCTTGCGACGAGGCTCTCGTGGGGATAAAACATTACTTTTCGTCCCGAACCTTTTAACAAAGCCCCTGAAGGGAGAAATTTTGTTTTTATATATAACGGTTTCTGGTTATGCAGTGAGTGCAACTCTGGTCAGCGAGTCAGGGGCTGTCCGTAAAGCAGTTCACTTTGTGAGCAAAAGTTGGTTAGATGCGGAAACAAGATATCTCAAGCTTGAAAAGACGGCGTTGGCCCTGGTTACCGCGACGTGAAAGATGCGACCATACTTCCAGGCTCATTCGGTAGTCGTCAGAACATCATATCCTCTCAAATACGTACTGCAACGGTCGGACATATCTGGAAAAATGTCCAAATAGTCGATCGAATTGGGCGATTTTGATATCGATTTTGAGCCACGAACGGCCATAAAGGGCCAAGCTTTAGCTGATTTCTTGGTAGAGTTTCATTCAAGCCGACCAGAAGAAGTGGAATTTCCCGAGGACAATAGACCATATGAATGGGTAGTCCGAACCGATGGAGGATCAAATGTCAGCGGATGAGGGGCAAGTGTAGATAACCACACCATCGGGAATAATGATGCATCAAACAATCTTTTTTTTTCACCATATCCAAGAATGAGGCTGAATACGAGGTCGCGCTAGCTGGTTTGAGATTGGCACGAGTATGTGGCACCAGATATGTACGTCTTAATAAACCAGGTTTCGGGTGCATCAGAGGCCAGGAAAGAGCATTTGGTTTAGTATCTGGCCGCATTGCGTGTATTGGTTGCCTCTTTTACCAAAGTGACATATGAGCACGTTCCCAGAGCCAAAAATATGATTGCAGACTCCCTCGCATCTGTGTTTTGCTTAAACAACTACCTGTGGATAATAATGTAGGAAAATCCTTCAATCATTAGGAGAACAAATCTTGACAACCAACCTGAAATCGCTTGTCATATATCTTCGATAGCCTTGTCGAACTGGAGAAGAGATATTATAAACTTCCTAGCAGAGGGTTCCTTGCCATAGAACCGAGTATTGGCAAGGAAGATACAAAACAAAGCGCGGGGGTATTATGATTTTTGGGGATGTACTTTACAAGAAATCTTTCAGCAGACCATTACTGAGATGTTTGGGAACAAATAAATCACAAATAATTTTATTCGAGCTTTGCGACGGAGAAGGGGCCGCTCATTACGACTTTAAAGCATTGATAAAAAAAGGTTTTCATTGCAAGTTTCTATTGGCCGATTGTCACCGCCGATGCGAAGGGCATAGTGAAAACGTGTGATACTTGTCAGAGGTTTGTAAACGTAATTTATACACTTGTTGTTTCCCTGGAATCAATCTCAGAGAGCCTCTGGTAGGACCGTTACCGATTGCATCTGGCGGAAGGCAGATGATAGTAGTTGCACTGGACTATTTCTCCAAGTGGGCCGAGGCCGAGCCGTTATCAGGGACGAAGACTAAAGATGTCATTAAATTCATTTGGTCAAATATCTGTTGTAGATATGGGGTTCCCCAGAGATTCACCATGGACAATGGACCGCAGTTTGATAGCAAAGAAATGAAATCTTTTTGCTCGTCCCATAGAGTTAAGCAATGTTTTTCGGCACCTTTCCACCCGCAGGCAAACGGACAGGTCGAAGTCACAAAGCAGACTATTATGGACGGACTCAAGAAAAACTTAGAAGGAAAAGCCGGCAAATGGTTGGACTATTTGCAGGAAGTACTTTAGGCCTACCGCACAACCCCCCGAACGGCGACTTAAGAATCACCTTATGCTCTGGTTTACGGAATGGATGCGGTAACCCTGTCGAGATAATCTTCCCCTCCTTCAGGGTCGGGAGCTATGATGAGAGCTCGTGATTTGGTAGAGGAGAAGCGAATTCGAGCTCAGTTAAATTCGTTACATTATCAGACCCTAATGAGGAGTCGATATGCGTCGAGAGTTCGCCGATGAGAATTCAAATTCGGATATATGGTTTTGAGAAGAGTTTTTCTGCATACTAAGGACAAAAGCCTCAATAAGCTCGCACCAAAATGGGAAGGTCCATATCAAGTAGTGGAAAAAGTCAAGAACGACACTTACAGACTCCAAAACAAGCATGGGAAACTCTTGAGACTCCCTGGAATATTGAGCACTTAATGATTTATTTGGATTAAATTTTCAGTTTCTGTTATGATTAATTAGAGCTGTGTAAAAACTTTTGATCGGTGGTGCACTATTTCCTACCTTGGTGGCACGATGAGGTTTTAATGAGGCATCCATGGCAACTAATTTGTTTAATCTACTCTTTGTTGCTTTCAAAAAAATTCGGTATCGTTATTAAAGGAAAGTCTGTCAACTGACGAGTTAATAAACGTAATCCTTGAGTTCGGTAGTTAAAAAAAATTCAATTATCAAATTGATCTACACATTATACCAAACCTTAACCGTTTTTTCAGTTCTAAATGATCTACAAATTATCCCGATCTAAAAAGGGAAACTTTCAATTGTCAAATTGATCTACATATTATACCGAACCTTAACCGGTTTTTCAGTTCTTAACTGTTCTACATATTATTCCGATCTAAAAAGGGAAACTTTCAATTGTCAAATTGATCTACATATTATACCGAACCTTAACCAGTTTTTCAGTTCTAAACTGATCTACAACTTATCCTAATCTAAAAAAGGGAAATTTTCAATTGATAAATTGATCTACACATTATACCAAACCTTAACCGGTATTTCAGATTTTAACTGATCCACAAGTTATTACGAACTAAAATTCACTTACGTTTATCCCGACCTTAAAATTCAGTCTAAAGTTGGTCAACATTTTCATCAGAACCCTCTTTAATTGAGAGAAAACAGTCATAATACAACAAACAACGTTGTAACCTTTACAAAATATACCTTTGTGGGCGAGAACTACAAAAATTACTACAAAAAAATTCAAGCATCTTCATCGTTGGGATCGGCATCTGACATATCAGTGTCATCATTTTCCTTATCTTCACAAACGGCACCGTGCGGACGATCCTCTTCTGGAACATCCAACCACATCGAACCCAGTGGCAGGTCGGGAAACTGACTATGTAGGTTCAAAACGTAAGCAGCTTTAGCATCGGCCGTTTTCCTCTCCGTTAACTATCTACACTTGGCGGCAAAACTAGCATTTTCGGCTTTGCCAAGATCCTGAAGCTAGTCAGTTTCCTTCGTCTTATTTACCAGCAAGTGGCGGAGCAATTGATTCTGGATTTTCAGTACTGCCAAGTGACCCCCTTTACCGTCACTGTCTTTCCTGACTCGCGCAAGAGAGGAACTTAAGGAATTTTTTTCCTTCAAGAGATGTCAAGGCTGCCTCAGATTTTGACGCCTTCTCTTCTGCGCTCTTGTCCATTTCCTCCAGATTCTTTTTGCCCTGATCACTCTTTTTGAGCTCTGCCTCCAACTCAACTATTCGTTTATTGTCATATCACAAGTCTTGGCTCAGTTTCCCCGCTCGCCTCTCTTTCATAGCTAACGGTACAATCATGTTGTACAGTGATAAAGATAAGACATCGTTGCATTGCAAGGCAAAAGTATTCGGGCTTCCAGGTACTAAAAGCACGGGAATCTTTGTTCCGCTAGATGAGGCTCCGCCAGCTCTCTTGACATCAGAGGGGCCGACCCTTTTCTCCTCTGGATGAACTCGCCAACTTCATTCTCATCGGCGATCACCACAAAAGTGACGTTCTCTGCCGATAGCACTGCGGGAGCAGCAAGATCTCCAGATTTGGCACTCTTTCCATACTGCTCGAAGAGAGCTGCAACGTAGTATTCTCACCAAGCGGCAGAACTGTCCCAATCGCCCCTGATTTAGCATCTACCTTTCTTTTTGTTGCTTTTGGCCTTTTGGCCTCATGATCATCAGCAACAGACTTCTTCCGTTTCTTTTTCACCTCCTCCTGACAGCTAACCTTCCCAGCATCCGCGACAACTACCGGCTCCTTTCCTTCAACCTCGACCTCTGCCTCACCTTTATTTTCCTGCTCGACAATCTCATCAGATTTCGAGCGCTTACTTGGTGCCTTGTTACTTTTCGACAGGAATAAATGCGCGTCAGGCGTGTCAGTTTTTTCCACTTAGTCCACCAAACTGGGTGGTTGGCGCAACTGTTCTATGGTCAGGGGTTCATTAGAGCAGCGCCAGAGGTTTCTCATTATCAATTTGGTGTTCTTAAAGCATCTATGGAATACCCGACCCTAGTTCTTCTGAGCATAGTCTTTTAACACCTGGAAGTAGAGGTGTCAAACGGGTTGAACCAGCACCAACCCGCACCGTTTAAATCAGAACCACGGGTTGCAGTCCTGCCGGGTTGCGGTCCTGGCGGATTGCGGTCCTGCCAGGTTGCGGTCCTGGCGGGTTGCTCTTATGCGGTCCTGACGGTCTCGCGGTCCTGCCACGTTGCAGTCCTAATGAGCCAGTTTCACAGTTAAACCGCCAGTTCAAACCACCAGACGAACCATTTAAGAACTGTTTACCAGTTCAAACCATTTAACCATTTAAGAACCGTTTATCAGAATATTTTATAATGTTATTTAAAATTAATTTGTAAGTGTTAATTGAATCTAATTTCAATAATTGATATATGTACCATATACACGAGTTAATTATTCTATTTCATGTATTTTAATTTAAATATGTTATCATTTTAATCGAAACTTTATAATCATCAATTACATTTTAAAAAAATAATTGTAATTTGATTTTGATACGTTTGATTATATATTTATATTTATGTATTTAAGATATTTTATTTAATATTATGTAGATATTAAATAAAATAAGTACATCTACTTGTATTTCGATTACAACTTTCAATAATTGTAAAAATATAAAAATAAAAATTTGATTGTCTTAAACAAGATTACAACTTTCAATAATTGTAAAAATATAAAAATAAAAATTTGATTGTCTTAAACAAGATATCGTAAACAATATAATTGTAAAATGATTTGTATATTGTTTTAACATACTAGATATTTAAGATGTTATATTTAATATTATGTACATATTAAATAATATATACCTATTAGACATATAATTGTATTCTAATTTTAAATTATTAGGTGATTTGTATATTGTTTAGAACCGATTCGGAATCGAAATAAAAAATTATTAAAAACTTGCTAAAACTAATGTATTTTAAATATTATGCCGTAATAAGAGATTAATTTAGGAAATATATATTTTTAAGTTTTTTTTTCGTCTTTAATAATTAAATGTTTAATATCAAAACCAATCATAAAAAAATAATAAAATATAAAAGCCGAATAATCAATAATTAAATTATATATGATCATTGACAATGTGGATAATCTTAGATTACTTGGGATTCTTTTATATAGATTGACACTTTCATCTTCAATGGTAACTATCGATGTGGGATTCTTTTAAACAAAACTCCTCTTCAATGGTAACTATAGATTTGGAGTTTTGTTTAAAAGAATCCCACATCTATAGTTAGTACTACCATTAAAGAGGAGTTTTGTTTAAAAGAATCCCACATCGATAGTTACCATTGAAGATGAAAGTGTCAATCTATATAAAAGGAGGCACAAACACACCCTCTCACTTACCAAGTCTTGGGCAACTACTTGAATGCCTAACATGGTGGTTAATAGTTAAAAATTTCGAATTAATTTTTTTAAAGTAGTCTTGATCAACTACTTGAATGCCTAACATTTTCTTAAAATGCCTAACATGGTTTTTAACAATTAAAAAAAATTAAAATTAAAAAAAAAATTTAAAAAATTCATAAGTCCGGACTCTATAAATAGAGAAGACCCCAAATCCACACTCATAAATTCATATACTCCTCTCTACGTCTCTCTAAATCTCTCTACTTGTTCTAAATATTCTAGAAAACTCAAATTTCTTATTTTACATATTGTAGTCCTACTTTCGGAATTGTTTGATTTTTTTTTTTCCGCAAATTGTTTCCATTTGATAAAAACACTTAAATAACGTTGGGATAACATTATAATAGCTCAATTAAGAGCTTCGTATAATTTATCAAGTTATTTAATTGTTATAGTAATTTAAATTAGTTCTTTTAATTCTAATTTTATTAGTTGTTGTTAGTTGTTATTGCTTGTTGTTAGTTGTTATTGCTTGTTATTAGTTGTATTAGTTGGTATTAGTCTAAATTTAGTTTTTATTATTTGCGATATTAATTAGTTTCGATTAGTATTTTATTGCATATTTAAAAAAAACGTTGTTTTAAGTTTTAAAATGCCTATAAATCGTAGACTTACTAATACTCACCAATCCGCTAATTTTCACTTGTAATGAATGATGTTTGTGATAACCAAAACAAATTAATACTGACCAAAATGTAATAATAATTTTATAATCATTATTAAAATTACAATAATAAAATTCAAAATTTAATATTAAAATTATAACAATATAACTTGTAATCTTTTACCATGATAAAATATGATTTTGGTTTAAAAAATAATAAATAACATTTGTAATATTTAAAACCAAATCACAATAATAATATTCAAAATGTAATATTAAAATTATAACAATATAACTTAAAAATAATAAATAACACTTGTAATATTTAAAACCAAATCACAATAATAAAATTCAAAATGTAATATTAAAATTATAACAATATAACTTAAAAATAATAAATAACACTTGTAATATTTAAAACCAAATCACAATAATAAAATTCAAAATGTAATATTAAAATTATAACCATAGAATTTGTAATATTTTAACATGATAAGATATAGTTTTGCTTTGTATTAGATCTAAAAACATAATAATAATATTTAAAATATGATAATAACATAAGTAATATTTAAAATTTTGGACTATATAATAATTACAACACTTAAAATATTAATAACAAAAACAAATTAATATTAAAAAAAATGTAATAATAATTCTATAACAATATGCAATATCACAATATTTTTTAAATATAACATTTTGGTTATAAAATAAATAAAATCAGCATAATATTTACCAATAAACCGCTGGTTTTTTACAAATAAACCGTGGTTTCGCAGTCCTGTCGGGTTGCAGTCCTGCCGGGTTGCTCCTTATGCGGTCCTGGCGGGTTGCGGTCCTGGCGGGTTGCGGTCCTGGCGGGTTGCGGTCCTGCCAGGTTGCAGTCCTAATGGGCCAGTTTGGCAGGTAAACCGCCAGTTCTTAAGCAGGTTGTCAGCTTTGAACCGTGGTTCCAGAACCATTAGACACCTCTACCTGGAAGGTTACCTTGACATCTTCAAAGTAATCCTTTTTCAGCTCGTGGATATGCTCCTTGCAAATTGAAATAATGGTTCGGATATATATACATACATATATATATAATGACGATATGGTACCGTCAGGAATCCACGTGTGCAGCAGCCACCTCGGTTTCTTAGGAGTATAGGATCGTCCATTTTCCCAACAACCGCTGACAAAGATGAACCTATGCTTCCATGACTTGTCACCTTCAAAGAAATCATTTACGATCTTCCAGGTATTTCCCAAATAAGCGTAAAAGAAAGGTAGCTTTTGCGATTTAGAAAGCCCGGACATGTGACATACTCTTCGGTCGGCATAACACGGCGAGACAACCACGAGGCCATGATGCAGGACAAAAGCGTGTACCAAGTGTTGGGAGTCAGCTGGGACGGGCAAAGACCAATAACCTCAAAATATTGCGCAATCTCAGGGTCCAGATGGAGTCTAAGACCCGAGTTGAAAAGCTCGGTAGAAATAATTATCTCCCAGGACCTAACATGTAATGGTATTTCCCTAAAAATGAGAAAACACACTTTGACACTCTCTGGTATGCCCCACCGGATCAATAGCTCAGGTTGCTCCTTAAGAGTATAATACATGTACTTGCCTTCGTACAAAGTGATGATGTTGTCCCTGCATAAAGACCGATGATTGGTGGTCGTTATCACTGCATCTATCTCAGCAGGAAGAGGCTCTTCGGGAGATATAACAGCAACAGCCCCTTCACCCACGGTGGCAATCTCCTATTCTGCTTGGCACCCCTCTGCGGGATCGACTTCGGGGTCGGCCAAGGTGGCCACCTCTAGGTTGTTGTCAGCAGCAGTATGTTTCCCTTCGGCATCGAGGGGGTCAGCTTCCTCTGAAATCTTAGAGAAAGCAACTTGTTTGGCTTTGACCGAGGCGGGGTTCATAAAGCTCGAGCTACTACCGATATGCTTATGCTTGGGGTCGCTCTCTTGTAGCTTTTTTAAAGCCTCTATTTCTGATCTCTGACGATCGACGTCTCTTTGAGCAACACCCTGCGGAGTAGCAGTAGTGTTAACGCATGTCCGTACACCGAAAATAGTATCGATTAGCTACACCATTTCGGGTGAGGATGATGCACTAGAACCGCCCATTGTAAGGAACCTAGGCTGGGAACTTTTCCTAAAATTTGGGTCAAGAGAAAAAGGAAGACCTTAGTCACCAGTAGGAATTACTAGTTCAGCCTGCAAATGACCAGAAAGACTAGCAAGGGGCTCGCGGTAGGATCACTCGAAGAAATAAGAACTACTTCGGGGCTCTGGACGGCAGGTGGATCGAGCGCAAAAAATGTCTCCACAGATACGGGTGATGACCGGGCAGGATCGTGAGGACGAGGAACGGGTATAAATGGAGTTTTGTTGGAATCCTAAATTAATCCCGTGGCACGGTATTCTTCAGCCCTATCAGTAATGCTGGTCCAATCAATAAACCCGAATACAGGCTTCGGCTTCTCTTTAGGCTTTCAATTTTTCTTCGAGACGTTCTTTCTCATAAACACAATAGTTTCTCTCTCTAGAACTGGTAAGGAAGACTCTCTCTCTAGAATTTTTCTGAGGAAGCAATTAATGGTTGAAGAGAAGGCTTATTTATAGGCAGCTATGTGCCTTAACCACTTTCTGTATGGGGAAGTTCAAAAGAAAAGAGCAGCGGGAAGGTGAAGAGTCTCTTTGGGAGGTGTGCGATCAGACACACTTCAAATAAGGGACTGACACTTCAAATAAGAGTCTCTTTGGGAGGTGTGCGATCAGACACACTTCAAATAGGCGTGTCGCGGCGTCTGAACTCGTGTGCTCCTCAAGCGAGTCCCACGTGTTCACCAGTGCCAATGAGTGTAACAGAACGCTTCGTAGATGGGTCGGATAATCCTTTTTAACCCGATTTAGGCCCATCAACTAGAGCCTATGATGTAAAGGCCCAAGATCAAAGCAACAGAAACATAACTGATTTTCTCTCCTAAGTACTATGATAAACGAGAACGGGTCGGGTATAGTATTTCATGAGGAAACAGACCGTTGGCCTCGGGAACGTGAAGTGAGAGATGCCCAACAACTAATTGAAAATCCCGATGCATTCGTATTTTCACATATCCGCTCATGAAGGAACCATTCCCGATGCAGTGAAACACCAGATGTTATTCTCGTCGAGTCACAGCAAGTTTTCACTCCCAAGCTCTTGAAGATTGGGGGGCTACTGATGAGGAGATAAATCACCAAGCTCAAGATTAGAAATGTTAATTGTTAAGTACAATAAATGTATTTGTCCCATTGTTGTATTTATTACTAGTTAGAGGAGAATATTCATAAGGTATTGAAAGTGATAGACTAAGTTGTAAAAGTGGAAGGACCACAAAGGAAATAAGTGGGGGCCATCTCACCCATTATATAAGGGAACCTCCCCTCTTTCTGGGTTAGTGGGCATTATTAAATACATTCTCTTCTGACTTTCTCTCTCAATGCTTTCTCTCTAGTCGCATCACTCACTAGATCCAAGATTCCCTCTTTAGTCACATTTTAACTCATAAATACTGAATTATTATAAGTGGTTGTTTGTAGATTACAAGTATGTAAGCAATAAAATGGCGTTTGTCTTTCTTGTTTTATGGGTCGATATATATAACTCGTGAGTCAAGGCACAATATGGTCTCTTGCGTAGTCTTTAATAACTTGGTTGATTAACCAGTTCGCTAATTTGACTTTGTAAGTCTAAGCTCTGTATGGCCCTTGCATAACCTTATAAGCTTGGTTTATTATTCAGTTCAGAGTGTTGAACTTTAATTTTATGCTCAGTGTGACCCATTGGGTGGAATTATAGGCTTGGTTATTAACCATGTTTGCTAACTCGACTTTTGAAGTCAATGCTCTGTATGGCATGTTGCATGGCCTTATAGGCTTGGTTTATTAACCAGTTCGTGATGTCGACCTTTTAATACCATACTCAGTATGGCCTATTGCGTGACCTTATATGATTGGTTTATTAATTAGTTCGTGATTTTTTTTATTTTAAATCTATGCTCAGTATGGCATCTTCTATGGCCTTATATGTTTGGTTAAAACATGGTCGATATTTAGAATTTTTAAGTCTAGGCTCACTATGGTCTCTTGTGTGGCCTTATTGGCTTAGTTGATTAACCATGGTCCTTAAATTGACTTTTTTAGTATTCTTCGTTATTTACATGAAGATTATTTGACTTATAATATTTTCATATCATGGAGATGAATATTACTTGGCTTATAACATTTTCTTTTATGGAGAGGATTTGGCGTATATTAGTGAGATAACGGGACGACTGGCGAAGTCATAAACTCGTTGAATTTTTTGAAGTTCGAGTTAAAAAATTAATTATATATGACTTGTGAACTGTACATTTTAGAATAATTCATTAAGCATGCACCTCTTCCAACGGTTGGACCTTATCGTCATCTATCATCTCGTTTTCATTATGTAACAAATCTTCATTTGTAATTTTTTACGAAGTTATTGATGTCCTTACAAAAAATAGTTGTTTGAATTACATTTTTGAAAAATATAGAGAAATATTCCTAAACAATAACAAAACCTTACTATGTATGGATTTTAAGATTTATATTTGAGAAATATTAAATAACTATGCACTTCATCTGGCAAACAGACCTTATCTAAAAGTGGCAGCTCGATTTTCTTCTATACTTCCCCCTCATTTTCAGTTTTTTCAACAAATTATTGATTATGAAAAAAAATCGATTTACACGTTTCTGAAACTTATGTAAACATGTCTGAATAGTACTTGTGAAACCTTTCCAATTGTGTATTTGCAAAATCTGACTAAAATTAACCTGCAAAATATACATTTGATAAATCTAATTAACTATGTACCTTATACAATGTTTGGACCTTATCTTTGGTTGACATCTCAGTTTCCTTATGTATATTCATATTTACTAGATCAATGTCCTCATCTACCACCATTTTTTCATGAGGAACTACCTCTCATAACACCATATTTACACGAGGGCCATTATCATCTACCTTCATATATACAAGTCAACCATCCTTCTTTAACCCAACTTTCTATTGAGTAATTACATTTTGTACGCCCACAAATTTAAAAAGAGCTCACTCATCTACCATCACATTACATTTCGTGTCAATGTGAGGTATTTCCGGTGAATGATGAGATAAAGACTCTTCAATATTTAGTCTCTTGAAATCTATGTTATTTGAAAACTCTTCTTCATACGTCACACTTTTCTCATCGGGATGCATCATAGCTAGATACATAGTTGAGTTAGTTGAGTTTTCTCCAACTTTGCATACTCTTCTAGGCTTTTTGTCTTTGGTTCACTCTATTTACATGTTCTTTAACTTTTAAAATTTCTTTCGTAATCCTAGAATTTTCTTCACTAAAAAGTTTGCATTTTTTTATGAGCTTCATGTTTTTTCACAAAATCATTAAGATGAATCTTTTTTTTTGTGTTTTCGTTACGAAGTTATCATTATCTTATTCGTTATGGACTCATTTTATGAGCCTTTTTCTTCTTTAAATACACCATCTTCTTCTACTGCTAGTTCATCTTCGCCTTTTTTATTTTCCATCCTCTTAACCTTTTCTTGATGTTCCAAATGATTTTTTTCCATTGGTTAGAACACGTTTTCCACGAAAAAACTAAAAGTAAAATGTTTGATTAAACAATGGTATTATGATATATTTCTGAAATTAAATACTAATAGATTTCAAAACAATACATGTATACCATTTGCGTAATTTAAAGAAACATATATTTGAAACATAGTATTAGTAACTATACATGAAATTATAGGTAAGTATAATTATGAAAGATTGATTGTAAACTATTTATGTAATTTTTATAAATAGGTGTTTGAAACATAGTAGTAGAAACATTTACAAAATTAGATTAAGTAGTTTGTGAAACAGTGTTTAGTAATAATTTATGTAATTAAAGGTACATAGCTTGTGATAAAGTCTTCCAATATATATGCTGATGAGTCCGAATTCAGCATGCTCCCCGTACAAGGGCAAATCGGTCTAGTCTCTCCGGATACCGGACAGGTCACATGGACATGGATCGAACAGGTCACATGGACCGGACAGATTACTTTGAAAACTATGAACATAGGGCTGTTCGAACTATGACAAAAGTACTAAAAAACCTAAACACTTCTTGACTAAGCTACTTGATCTCCTACTTAGAGCTCATGGGTCTTTGAACATGACCCGAGTCCATTAAACTTGACCCGAAAGCCCATAAGGGCCCAACATCAAAGTATAAATACCCAACCACCTGCATTAACTATGGGTAATGGGTATTAACTGCTACCAAGCTGCTTAATTATCTCTCTACTCTCTACTCTAAACACTTAAACACCCACACACCACCTTAAAACACCTACTGAAATTACTTGCCTACCCTCAGGCGATTATTATCCACATCATATGCGACTTTTTATACTTTCTGCATTAAACAATTAAGTTATCCTTGTAGCTTTTTTCTACTGCATACCATTTCAAGTAATGCATGATTAAGTTTGTGTCAATTGGTTTTGATGTTATTGGTGTGTATTATAGAATAATATTTTGAACCTAAACATCATTAACATTCAATATCATGATTAAAATCTTAAAAAATAATTTTATAATAATACTAAAAACAGCGAGTAACGAGTAAAATTACGACACATCATACGGTTTTGAAAGGCGTATTTGGTAAACAATTATTTATAAAAATTTACCAGCTTTTTTCTCATTTCAAGCCAATCATAGATGTTAAGTTTGTCAACGTATTCGATGTAGTGAACCATTAATGTGGCCATAACATGTTCTAAAATAAAGAATGATAAGATAAAGCGTAGAGCATACATATAGTATAATATAAACATTTATATCACGTACAGTTTCGTCTTCTTTTGTTCTTGTTATTCAAATAATTAAATTATAAAGAAATATACATCTCTAAGTTAAGTGATAAATATTTCATTAATTGTGACATGTAAATACATAATGTTACATAATATGTATTGAAAACCTACAATATATAGGTGTTTACACTCTTACAAAATATTAGCACATAATACGCTACAAAAGATGGTGATAAATAAACTTTTGAAACGTAAATGTGCATGTAATTATGATACTTAAGCTAATAGCACATTTTTAAACATTAGTTAGATATCTTACCACAAGCTTATTGTCTCTTATTTGAATGAAGTATTTATTTCATGTGCTTCTTTGCATCGTCACTAGGAAGTATGTACGAATTATGAATTTTCTTTTTTTATCGTCAATCATCGTGATCTCAAAAGTGTTTTTGGTATATAACATATGTTTTTTTGTCATATTTGACACCAAAAATTATATCGTGTTTATGAGCTTAATATATGTTTTATCAAACTTAAACAATGTTCGGTATTATATGTCTTAGTAATATCACTTATTAATTACCAATGTTTTTTTATGGATATTATTTTATACACTCACATACAACAGTAAATTGAAAATAGTGTATAATGTCGTATTTGTTGTACTCTGAGTATACATTTTCGTTATTTCTTATAACTTGATTATATTCTCCAAATATAAAGAAATTGAATCGGGATTATTTTTTACTTCTTGCTAATGCTATAATTTATGTAAAAAGTTGTTATATTATTTATGAAATCAAAATATTATATTATTTATGAAATCAAAATATTATATTATTTGAAAAACAAAATTGTTATAATGTTTACAAATTAAAGCTATTATATTATTTTCGAAATACATACCTTGAAAAACTTGCAAATGTGTATTGATTTAAATTAAAAAAAAACTAAACTTTAAGAAATGGTAATCAATATTAATTTGGAAAACATCACATTTGTGAAAAAATCTTTAATACATAAATAAAAAACTTGTGATGTGTATCCTTTGCAAAATTAGGAACTTGCATGCAATATTGGTTTAAGAGTTAGAAATAAAAAACTACAAATTTTATTTTTTAAAACAAAATCGATTTAAAAGTACTAAAAAAACTAAAGAATAAATGAGGGTTTTAAAATGGGTGAGTTCTTAAGAGGTACATCAAATATATCAAAATTCTTGTTACATACAAAATATTTTCATAATTCCAATAAGTGTATAATATTTTTGATACTAACATTATATCTAATATTCTAGATACACTTATTAGAATTAACCAAACTAAGGCCCACTAAACAAGATTTTTTAATTATTCTATATATCTTATTGGAAATTAAATTTAATACGAATCAAGATAACTAAATCGGGAGTGATATTATACCGAAAGGTCATAAACATTTCCAATAAAAAGTGAGAAAGTTTGATGTTTTTGGATGGTTCACTTGTGAATATAGAGCTCTAATATAGAATTTTGGCAATTTATAATTCATATTAGTACTTTTAAAATTAAAAAAAATCGCCAATGATTGTTAACATATTTTATTTTTATTTTAAAAGTTTTATACAACTTATGATAATATAATGTCCAAATTCGGACACAAGTCGGGTTTCACAAATTATGTACAACGTGTTTTGTAAACGTCGAGTAAAATCTTACTTGAAAATTACTTGGTACCTAATATTTTGTAATTGATAAACAATGTTTCTCAAATGTAATTAGGTATAATAAGTGTCACAAATATATTTTACAATTTGTTTTTTAACTCTATCTATTTACAATAAGGTTTTACAGATGTTGAATATAATACGTTTTGCGAAATTATATAATTACAATAATGATTTTACAAATATTGAACAAACTATGTTTGTAAAGTTATGTGATTAAAATAGAGTTTTGCAAATGTTGTATACAATATGTTTTGTAAAGTTATATGACTACAATAAGTTTTTACAAAATATGAATAAATCACGTCGCACAATTAAAATGCTTTACACAAGGTTTTATAATTGCATTTTATTTTTATATATACAAAATATAAGTCAATCCGTTTGTATACAATAATAGTATAAAATAACAATTATATTTCATAGTTAAAGAATATATATATATATATATATAGTGGCTTGCATGATTCATTATTATGTGTCAGACTAAGTTAATTAAACATGTGAAACTTAAACAACCAAATCATGTTACTAAATTAGTATTGTTACTAAAATTTACAAACATAAATAACTTGAAAAAAAAAATTATGCGTGAATGTTATACTTATGAAAATTGTACTTTGGCCGATGTGCATATGCAATAAAATGAAAAATAAGATTTATGCGCATATTGGGACAAGTAAAAATAATTTGAGGACTAAAGAGTAAATAAAGGTCGGTAAAATTATGTACTAACCAAATTTTGCTAACGATTAATTTTTAGTTTTTTGAAATTGTTATTTCTCATATGCGAATACATAAGCTTTTTTTACGTAGCTGTACTTCACAGAGTTGTAGTTAAAGTACATTCATTTCATTTGATGCAACACTATTTTTACAATAGAAAAATACATGTGGAATGGCTATAAACTAAAAATGAACCGTTTTAAAAAAAAAGTAAAAAAAAGCTTAATAAAAAATAAAAAAAACAATGTTAGTTCAAAATAATCTAATAAAAATTATAAAAATAACAAATTATATTTTAATTTAAAATAATTAAATATATAACTGTTCATTTTATAATTTTAGAATATTTTATGCAACTATAATGTAGCACTAATGATGAATAATATTTTAGATCGATTATGTTTGGAAAACGGCTAAAGTCTTTATAGATAAAAAAGTAAATATAATGTTAAATTATATTAAAACGTAATTTATTGATAATCTCATGTATCAAATTATTTATAAATAAGTATTTAATACAATATACGTTAATATAAGCATTTAATATACATATAGGTTGTAATATTATTCAATCTCGAATTAAACTTTATTTATTTTAAATGATATATTTTTTAAATTATAGTTCGGAAAGGATATCCGAAAATATCACTGATCTAATTTCGTTAAAACGGATAAAACTAAAACCGTAAAATATTTTTTTATTTTGGCTTTTATTTTTAATTGAAAAATTATGTACAAATATTCGTGTAAATAAGATAAAAACAATTAAATAAATAGAATTTTAGTAAATAGAACTTTAGTTAAAAAGATTAAATGGGTCGTGTTTATGCCATATTGAATCGAGAAAAACTAACGACATTGAATTCTGATTACATGTTATTGTCAAAATTGAGAAAAAAATTGTTCCAAATTCCAAATAGTTATAAGTAATTTCCGTAACTTACCTTTATTATTATTATAAAAAATTATAATCTTTGTATATTTATAAGATTAGTATTTATATGACCTTTAAAATGGGTTCATTTTCTGAGAGAGATGGTTTACTTTTTATCTTTTTAACAATAATAATAGAAAGTAAAATATTCTTTTACCATAACAGAGTTTTACAAACAAGAGCCTGTTATGCCCACCACATGTTCGACACAATTACAGAGCCAACCCCTAGAATCATAACAGGGTGCTAAAACCACATAAGTTTAAACGCCAGTAGACCCAAATCCTCCCTCGCCGCGAACAGTCGAATCAAGATCCTCAACCTCTGCAACATCAGGCGTCATGATCTTCTCGATTATCAACTGTGCAATTCTATCTCCCGATTTCACTTCAAAATCAACATCAGAGTGATTAAAGAGTATAACACCAACTGGACCTCGATAATCAGCGTCTATCACTCCCGCACCAACGTCAATCGAGTGTTTCCATGCTAGACCAGACCTTGGAGCTACAATATCACACTAATACGTTTCAATAAACAGAGACGAAAATTCGGATATAAAAAAAACGAGAAACGTACCGATTCGAGCGTAAGTTCCTTCAGGTATGGCAATGCTAAGATCAGTAGGTACAAGAGCTTTGCCTCGTGCAGGCACTTTCGTCTCCTTTGCACTTTAAAAAAATCAAAAGCTGAGTCTAGTTGCAGAATTCTTTAAACAAAAGAAAACTTAAGGAGGATAAAACGGAATCGATTATACCTTGAGAGATCGTATCCAGCAGAGAGAGACGATCCTCGTGATGGCAAAACGGCGTTTTCAGAGAGTTTCTTCACTCGAAGAGAAGAGACGAAGTTTTGAGAGGCCCCATTTACGCCGTTGTGGGCAAGTTTTGGGACTTTTGGCGATGGTTCATCGATCTGAGGAGTGTCGTTGTTGATGTGAATCGTTGGGGCGGCCATTGAAGGTTGGGGAATCAGAGAAAAATATATCTTGGCAGGGAACGGATTTGGGGGAGTTGAAGAGTGGAGGACGTTGTGATTATATATGGAAAATTACCTCGATTTTTGGTCAGATTTAGCGCCAAAGCTTCCCGCCATTAGAAGTGGTGTAAGTGGGCTTGAGAGGTTAGGCTCTATTTGATGGTCTGTAACTCGGGCTCTTTAAAGGGTGAAGGAAATCGCGAACCCAATTGGTTCCAAATTAAACCAAAATTTGTTTATTTAATAATAAATCTAAATTAGTATCTATTTTTATTTTATTTTTGGTAAAATTCAATTTTATTATTGAATTTAAATTATATGATGTAACTTGATACCTATTTTATTAGAAAAGGTGTAGGTGGGCTTAACTTATATTGATCTTTCTTCCCATTTTTAACCGATATGGGATGTGGAATTTTGGTCGCACCTAACAATCCTCCTATCGAACAAAGTACCACTCTAACCTCCTCTCAATTGACTTCCATCCGCCTACTCTAGTCAGGTAGAGAGACGCGGATCTATCTGCTCACTATTAGATGTCGGTCATTTATCAAGCCACCCCATCTATAGATGACATTGTGTCGCTCTTTGATCAAGCAACCTGCTTGATAAGCCATCAGACGCTTCATCTATCCAGCAGATCGTCACCTTTGAGTATGACTCCTAGCTTCTGGTAAGATGTCGGCATCTGAGAATTTCACCCACATCACACCGTCCACATCGCATTCCGTCTGGGTCTTGTGCTCTGATACCATTTGTAGAGAATATGAGTATCGCATATTCCACCTTTGTATATAAGTAAGAACAATCGATCTCAACATTAGTATGATATTGTCCGCTTTGACACCCGAAGGTCCGCACGACTTTGCTTTTGGTCCACTTTCGAAAGGCCTCATACTAGTTGAGATATGTTATTACTTATATATACATATATAATATATTTTTTCAAATATTATCCAATAACCAAACACAAATTCATATATTCCTTCCCGTCCGACCAACCTTCACCCTACCTGATTCGACGTCATTCATCTCCGGACATAATGAATCGAAATGTACTAAAGAATCAGCTTTCACTAGAGGTTCTAATAGTTGATCATGACATCAAATCAAACATCTCCAAAACAAGATAATCATTCCTATGTTTCTAAGAACAAAGATATAAACCATTCTCAAAAGCCCTTGAATCATAAAAAAATAATTTTTGATGAAACATATCCTATATTACCATCCAATAAGGAGTCGCATATCCGGAATATAGTGACTCAAATCCACGAAACAATATACAACCCAGTATTTGACAATTCAACGCTAATATATCAGATTTTCCAGCCTATGCAAAACACAATCAATACCAAAAATTACGCAGATGTAACAAGGATCGGAGCAAAAGAAATTATACATGACAAAGAAGGCTACAAGGCTATAGACTTCACACATCAAGGTAAGAAAAATATATTATTTATTACTAAATTTACTTCTATGGCTAAATTCTTATTTGGTAGGCATAAACTCGATATAATCCAAACAATTCCATTTGTGTTTAATAATTTTCTTTGTGATCATAAATATGTCCTTATAAATTTATACATAATTGAAGACCTTAGAAAACTTTGGAAGTGCAATGTCTGGACCATTGGCCAATAAACGTTGAGACTTTTAAAATGGTATCCAGTATTTAACCCGAGTATTGAATCCTCAATTACTAAAGGTTATGGTCACTTTTCCAAAAATTACCAAAGTATATGTACAACCATGATGTCATTTTATATCATATTCAAGGCCCTAGGTTAGCCTCTATCTATATGGGTTCCCCTTTAAAAAAATGGCCAAATTTAACTATTGCAAAGTAGACGCGCAGTTAAATGTCTCAATAACTCTTATACAACAAGTTTGGATTGATATTGGAGACGATAATGGTTTATGGCAATAAATTATCTATTATGTTATGCCCTCATATTGTTTGGATTGTAAACATATATGCCATAAATCAATAAACTGTAAGAAATTAGTATCAAACAAAGATAGACAATGCTTAAAGAACAACCAGTTATATCCTAACACTTTAGCCGACCTTAACCATAAATCTTCTTCTAAAAAAGGGAAATGGTTTGTTAAAGTCAAATAGATCATACTAAATGTGAAGAATTGAAGAATAGAGTATCATTCATCCAGAATTACTTCCTATAAAAAATGTTAAAACTTTGATGGTCCACGAGACTCTATCGAGAACTTTGACAAATAATAATTCACCATATACGGAAACCTATACAATGTAACAAATATTTCACAAATGTTACTACAAGATCAAACCCCATTTTGGCTAAGCCTTGCACCGTCGATGGGAACTTGAAACTTTTTTGCTCCCATCAAGAATAATACAATTCAAAATTAAGATTTTGAATGATGTCAAAAGCATTGATCTACTGTCAAACAACGAAAAATGAAACTGAGCATCATTTAAACGAATCACTTAAAACTTATGTGGTTAGAAAATCAAGGACGATAGAAGATCTCACAAATCCCCAACTAAAATTGATGCGTTGGTCAAATTTCTGAAAGAATAACACGTCATAAATTCCTTATTACGAAAACAATTGTTAATACAGGTTTTAAAAACCGAGGGAGATGTCAATGCAAGACATGATATAGTTGCATATAACGACAAGCTCGAGTAGAAGTCCGTAAAATATTATCCATCGGGTGCTAAAAAAACAATAAAAGACTAACGCCCATTTAGGTGTGATGGGAATAATAAACTCGTAATCAAAAGGCCCAATGGATTGGAAGGATGGGTAAAATACTCGTATTAAGAAAATCCTTATGAAAAATATATAAATGGGCCCCAATGACCGAACCAAAAACTCTCGTAAATATCTGAAGCATATTCTCTCATCATAGAGTCATATAACGACAATCATCTAAATAAGTATTATGGGCGAAGTAATCCCAAAGATCATGTTTGACAGTTTAATGAGAACACATCAAAATACAAGATTAATGGCATAACCAAATTCCAAGTCTTAGCATAAACCCTAAGAGGAAAAACAATGCATTAGTACAATGATCTCTCAAAATAATGAACCAAAAGTTATGAAATACTTTGTAAAACCTTCACAAATTATTTTGTGATGCCTAATATCTTACCATTAGACGGGGATTATATAGTGTGTTGGAGGAAACGACCCGAATAAATCTTTAGGGAGTATATTAAAAGGTTTCTCGAGACAAAATCACAATTACAAAATTTCCACGACCAAGTGGTAGTAACAAATTTTGGAATAAGGGAAAAAAGGGAACCTTAGCGGATGAATTCTTAAGGAAGGATTTACGCTTCAAATAAGTGTTTTGGTATGCATAATACCCAACTCAAGTGGAAGTAGGGATGACAATTTGAGATTGTATGGCCTGACCCGGCCCGACCCGATCAAGTTTTGTCCGGCCCGAACATTGGACGGGTCGGGTCAAGGTTAATAAATTGTAAACCGCAACCGGGCCGGACCGAGTTTGGGTTTCTAGTTTGTTCGTCCCGTTTCGGCACGAAAATTATAAAAAATACATAAAATATTATTTTTATAATATATATATTATTTTTATAATATATATATATATATATATTAAAAATTAATATATTTAAATTAAATTAAAAATTATTAAAATTAATGTTCGGAGGTCAAGTCGGGTTGACCGACGGACATGAACAGACGGGCTCGAGTTTGAAAATATAAGTCTGGAGGTGGGTCAGACCGGGTTCGGGTTCAAGTGTCAAAAAAGCGAGCTCGGGCGGGTCGGGTCGAACACGACCCGCAGACGACCCATTGTCATCCCTAAGTGGAAGCGTAAGCCTTAAATAAACATTGGTAGCATGCACCAGTACCAGAATAAAAAAGTCGAGATATCATATTGCTTCAGTAGAAACCAAAAGAAGATTAAACCAATATCAAAAAGTCAAACTGATAACAAACTACCATGAAAATGACGATAAAAAAGGCAAATTTTAATAATGTGGATTATCTCTCAAGTGGAGCGAAAAGTAACCCACGTCTGGAGACGAAAACAACAATACGAGCTTACATTGTAAGTAACACTTTATGTATCCATAACTATTCACTTATTCAGAACAAAACCAGGTGAGAAAATAATAGTCAGATAACTCTGGCGAATAAGAAGAGAGGTAGGCGTAGAGGGAGACAATACAATATGAATCTGAAATAATCGAGGCAAAAATAACTTCACGTGCAAAAAGATTTTATAATCGATGCACGAGGAAAATAAGAAGATGATCTAAATTTAAATCCACATGGGCAAATGGCCAAACTCAAAATATGAAAAAGTTTGGATTCTAAACAAACAAATGGATTAACCCAAAAACATGAATTAGATGTGAAGAGTCAGTCACGAGGCAGCAGTCAACATCAAGTATACGACAACATATATTTTTCTGATGATGATATGGTGGGGGATGAATCTTTGACAGACAATATAATTGTCACAATGACATAATACAAAGATGTTAAAATTAACAAAACAAATAATCCCTGAAGACGGTCCAATAAATATATTGCATAAAGAACCTTACGAGAGAATATGGTGGTCTTTTTTGCTAAGTCAAAATCAACTTCCATTAATTATATTTGTGGGTGCAATAATGCTCGTGGTTGGACAAATCACATTATATGTAGCCATTAGAAGAAGACAAATAAGAAAAAAGGTACAATGCAATTTCATAGTTACAAATGCATAACAATAATACAAAATAATTTTAGGTTAACCTTGGTTTGGCCAAATGGAAGTTGTGGTATCTACAATTCATTCATGGTCTAATAAAGGAAGCCTATAAACTCCATTATAAACATTACTTTAACATGATATATAAAAACGAGGGGCCATATGAGAGAACCTAAGACCCCAAAAGCTACGATGAAACTAAGAAAATTGTCAAAGCAAAATATGTGGGTATTCACAGTAACATTAACGTAACTGGAGAAAAATCAATTAAAGAGTAGAATAACACAAGGCTACGTATAAAGTGTGTAAAATTCTATTACTAACGGATCCCGGAAGCTGATAATTATAAAAACTAGTAATTCCGTTTATAGAAGGGCTAAAAAAACAAAACTATATTTTCACAAATAAAGTATAATAGTACAAACTTCTTACCCCATAAAGAATACATGGAAAACCGAATGACCAAAGAAAATTAACTAGAACGATAAGGAGAGATAACTAATAAACCTATAACTTAGACTAATCATACAAGCTCAAATCCAAGCTCACTTGTTAATAGATTTGAAAATACAAAAGACTGGTCATTGCTAGTAATGGGCTAAATATTATATAGAAAGATAAAGGTAATAAAAAACATAATAATTAGGACTAAAGTTCAAGAATACGATATATTTTCTTTAATATAAATATTTTAAAACAAGTTCATATATGTTAGATCTTTATCGTTAAAAATGCATATGAATGTATGGTTATTACCATATGCTTTCACTTGCCCTTTAGTTAAGCAGTTAGCAAACAAAAGACATGAATGAATCAAACATTAATGTTATCAAATATTTATGATATTGTAAGCTCTAAAAGCACGAATATCACCTTTTATTACACCGATCACCGCGGGCCACATATATTTACTATTAGGTACAATGAGCAAAAATGATTACAATAGCTCTTTGTAATATGATTAAACGTGGACGAAACATTCTCTATAACAAACGCATAAGAAATGTTCACTAGAACAAAACAAACAATTTAAAATAACATACTATGAGTTTGCCACATTTCAACAATTATAAATGACATAACAATGAGGGAATATGAATGTACAAATAGTATGGAAACAACCACAATATCTCAGGGAAGACAGAAAAACCAATTCGTCGTCGCATACTTTTTTTCCAAACGGGCATAAGCATAAGTAATACAACACATAATAACAAGAGAGATAACATAAGTAAATTGACAAAATACCTTTTAGCATGGATGCATTAAGAAAACACCAAGAATTTTATAGAATAAACAAAATTTGTTATAAATCATTAATGAAGAGTATATACAACTCAAATTTTTGAGTCGGAATATTCAATATAAGTGATAAAGTTATGAGAATATTATTTTAATACACATAAAGTATAGACTTGTAAAGCTAAACCCAATATAGACTAGGATATTCAGAGTCACAATAAAAATAAAAGCCAGGAGTATACAAGATATCCGAAATAAAAAAAGAAATCAAACCCAATATTCATGAAAAAATGAATACTCAAACATATATCATAGTCTTGCATACTAAAGAGCTAGTGCCTCACTACTCATATAAGTTTTCATTTATTAAACTATGAGGATGTTCAATTTCTTCCCTTGGTGGTGCGATAAGGTTTTAATGAGGCATTTGAGACTAATAAAATATTTATCTTGCCAAAAATTTGGTTCATTTGTCATATGATATAGCGCAGATAACATAAATTGTTTCCAATTCAATACATTAAGTAAATTGATTTTTTGAAAAATGCTTAAGACATGATAAAAATACGGTAAAACCAAACATTTATCAAGTAATACATACTAAATAATATGAAAAATGAGGATTATGTCATAAAATGCACAAATAATAATAAGTCAATAAATTATATAACTTTTGCAAATAAATGATAAACATGAATAAAAATATTAAGGATAATAAAAATACCATGGGAGAAATCAAAATTCCATACGGAAACGAATATTTTCGAATGATAAAAATAGTGACTAAGTGTCACAAATCCAAGCAAATAGTAGTAATAAGGGATTAAACCGTAATAATAAGCCACATTTGTTTCAAAAGAAGATAACACACCTACCATGGAGTCATGCATTGTAAACATACTTGAAAAATTCTAGAAAAGTCCAGGTATATAACCATGTTGTTCTATAAAATAATTCTCGACCTGTTGTACTTAATCAGTCAATATAAAAAAAATATGAAATATATTTAAATTCTAAAAAAGTTTTCATAAAACGTAAAAGTGTACTCGTAAAAAAATCTTACAAAATCTAACAGCAGTGTATTTAAAAAATATGGACAACAACAAAAAAACTCAAAATACATAGATAACATATCAAACAAAGTTATACTCATTTAGGAGAAGAAGAAACAAAAGTTAGAGATCCAATATTAGTCATCAAAACATCATTATTTATAACACTGTCTGTTGGATCCCCGATTGGATGAGGCATAAAAGTACCAATTTTTTCTTCAAACGTGCTTAAATACAAGTCATAAGGCATGCCAATGATACAGACATAACCAAAAACTACCTAAATCAACTTCATGAAATAAAGTATGAACATATAAGATCATCATACTACACGGTAGAAGATGACTTCCAAGCAACATTAGTAAAATCTTGTTATAAAACACTACACTCCTTCATTTGATATTGACGTTCATCAAATAAATCCTTACCTACAACTTCATAATTATAATATACATTAATTAATTGTTCATAAATCTCGACAGTAGAAGCTTTAGTATCTGCATAATCAGACCACATAATGCTTAATCACTTGCGAAGTTCAGCAATAGAGGGTTTAGCAGCCAAAAGTTGATGATCAACAGAGGACCAAAGTTTCTCCAAGTTATCATGGGCAGAAAAATAATTAGTAGGTTTTTTCTTTAACTCTCATATCCCTTTATTTTGCATTAGTGTTATTATTAAAAAGAACAAGTAGTTTTTCTTCAACTCATAAAAAATATGAAATAACATACAATCCAACTATCTAGCATATTTATCCATAATGGTTACAACTAAATGGATGTATGACAGTTTAGTGGAAAATTTCATGACTTAGACTTTACGTCTACACATTTTAGGTGTGCAATAGTTCCTTATTAACCGAAACTATACATAGATAATTAGTAAAATATGTATATGAATCTTTAACATAACAAATGAATTTTTAACAAATTTATTCATTTAAGGACGTATAGTACAAGCAAAGGCTTACTAGCCTAGCATTGGTTATTGGTGTCTGACACCGTAATGGTTTTCTTCATATGATATTAATTTCATTCTATAATAGTTCTTTTAGAAACCCACTACCCAAATCCAGATATGAGACGATTCAAAGACTTTGGCGATATTTAGTTTGAGGGGAAATATTTAGTGAACAACCTTGACATGAGGGAAGAATCATAAATGATTTGTTTATATTTAAATGATAAGAATTTGATAATTATGCCTTGGTCATATCCTTATTCCTCTCCATGAATCAATGTTAAAATTCTCACCTAAGAATAATAAGGAGTAGTTATTCATGAAGTATAAACTCACATTCCATGTGAATTTGTGCAAAATTAAGTTAGTATGATATATTACATAAGAATCAAGTTTCAACTTTTCTAAAGTTATAAAAAGTTCCACAATAACATTAAGTTCTTTTATGATCAACATAATAATTTGGTCCAGATTTTGTAATGTCATAAATAAGTTTCACAAGAATATTAAGTTTAGTTATGATTAACAGAAGAATCCGGTTCTAACTTTTGTAATATCATAAAACATTCTACGATAACATTAAGATATTTCATGGTGAATTAAAAGAATCCAAATTTTAGTTTATGGAACACTATAAATATATCTATAAAAATATTAGAAATATCATGATTTAAAGAGAGAATTCAATGTAAATTTTATAGGATGGCATTTATAATTTTAATGTTTAAATATGAACTATTGTAACAAACTGAAATTGATTGAGTTAAGATATTCAAAAGGTCTTACAACTAACAAGTTGCATTTATTATGAAAAGATTGACATTTTAATAGAGTCCATAATTTATATATTTCAAATTAATCTTTTAAGAAAAATATATGTCTTGTACATTTCATAAATCAAGCTTCATTAAATGATTTCATTATCAAATCTTTGCGAGTGGTAACATGAAGAAAACCTAATATATATATATATATATATATATATATATATATATGAATTTAAGAACTTTATTAATTAAGAACTGTGAGTTTTAAAATTTAATAACAATTATATTCATACAAGGTAATAATCTATAACATTTAGAAATTCATTTATGATATCAAGTTTAAGTGTCCCATCAGTTATATCATAATCTATTCAAAGTTTCAATCTCTATTCATTTTGAGACTAACTTAGTAAAGTATTATAAATTTTGTTAATTAAGTATGGGTGAATTTAGATTTAAAGTTTACCGTCGTATTAATTATCATAAGTTAAAGTAAGTTATTGCATGTCATCAAGAAATTTCTGTTAATTATTTTGAGTCCGAAATTTATACTTTATGTAATGAGGAACTAAGAATAATCAGAATTACTCTTGATAATTCTGTGGGTTTATTACATAAGAACTCATGCTAAATCGTTATGGTATGAAAACGACAAAGCTTCAGTTTTCTCGGATTGAATAAAGACAAGTCTTCGAGGAAAACATCTTAAGACCTATTTGGAAATTGAAGAGGTACAAAAGATTTCATATGTTTCAACAATTGAACTTTTGATGTACATGCCGAAGATTAGGAAAATATTAAATAATAATTATTAATTTAAGAATATTATTTACGAAAGATACTTGAATAATATATTATTGATTTAAGAATACTATTTAATTAGGAAAAATATTATTATAATATGAAATTATTAAATTGAGCAAAAAATATTATTTTGTAACTGAAACAAGATAATATACTAATATAAATATAGGAGAAAAGAACAGAACTACAAAAAATCATTAAAAAATCATATTTTGTTTCCAACATAGTATCAGAGTAGTGTTCTTATCGGATTCGGTAAAACATTTTATCTTCCAACAAACACAAAAATTAGTCAACACGTATTCTTATGTCAACTGCCAAAATATCATAAGAAAATTCAAGAATTACTCAAACAACAACCCAAATGTTCCCGATGAATTAACGTTACAAATAACAAATCTACTCATAAACGGATTGAATAATCAACTGAAATCAACTCTCATAGCCTCTTGTCTGGCTTCAAACTTGATAATGAAAATTATTTAAGGGCATGTCTTATGAAAAAAGAAAATTGGATGAAGAGGGAATACATAACATCTCAGTGGTACACTACCGAAGGCGACAAATCCAACATATGCAAGATGGGAGCAATCTGACCAATCTGTGTTTACTTAGATCATTCAAAACATTGAGCCATCTTTGATTAATCATGTTGTATAGTATGCAACAACTAGAATCCTATGCAATTGATTAGTTGTAACATATGATAGCAGCGAAGACTCATTCTAAATATATGAACTGCACATAATAGTGAGTACAATACATCAAGGAAGTGATAGTCTTTAAACTTTGTGGGATAAATTACAATATATTTGGATGAGCATTGATAGGAGATCACCAAATCCGAAGGATCCTGAGGATATAACCATATACAACAGAGTTTTGGCTAAACAAACACTTTATAATTTTTTTTATAATCATTGATGATACATACGAAGCGGTTTAGAGATATATATTGAAACAATATCATTTTTCTCAATTAAATCATCAATAAAATACAATGGTGAGAAGGGAGATAGTTGTATTGTGAATTTTAAATCCAATAACCAACAATGAGGTTATTCCCTCATCAAATGATATTAGAATGTGACTAGCATTAAAATCAGTATGCTTTAAAAATAAACCAGGATGAGGAGGAAATGACAAACTCGTCATTCATAATCTACTGGAAGTCAGCGGAAATCCTCATTATTGAATGATAAATCAAATTTAAAGTGTACACATTATGGAAAGCACAAACATATCAAGGAGAATGGCTTTGAGTTGGTATGGTATCCATAATAGTGGGAAGACAACCACAAGAAATGCAATGTCATCGGTTAAGAAAAAAAATAGACAACAAGGTTCTGCAAGGCTAAGTCATTGAGGTAAAATAACATAATATATTGTAGATTGTGGGGCTACAGACACAATATCCTATGACCAATCAGATTTTTTGATCAAGTACCACCTTCAAAACTTCGTGCTGAAACTCAAAATTAAGGTTTAGCCAAACTCAAACGAGAAGGATCTATTATTATTTCTCCACAATTGAAATTAAAAGGATGCATTTACGTTTCATCATAATCTTGCAAAATTTTCAATATTTTGTGTTATTTGTTGATGATTTATCTCGCATGACTTGGGTATACTTTATAAAACACAAATCTAAAATGTATGAGAAATTTGTTAGTTTTTTTTTAAATGATGCAAACCCAATTCAACAAGAAATTCAAAATTCTTCGGTCTATTAGTCGAGGGGAATATGTCAACCATCACGTGAGAACCCTTTTTACAAAAAATAGCCTTATTCATCAAACTTGTTGCCAAAATTCACCCCAATAAAATGAAGTTGTGGAGGAAAAAAAACAGATGCTTCTTAAAATGACTAGAGCTATGATGATTGAGTCTAATGTTTTTAAACACTTATGGCCTGAAGCCATTTCCACATCCGCATTTCTAGTTAACCGTTTACCAACAAAAATTCTTGGCTATAAAACTCTACTTCAAATCCTATAAACCTAAATAAATATACCACATACCTTAACTTTCCTACCTCGTATATTTGCTTGTTTTGCATTTGCTCATGTTCCAAACGATGATAAATCTAAACTAGGATATTTGTTCCTTAAAATGCATTTCTGTGGGCTATGCACTTCATCAAAAGAGTATAAGTGTTATAATACAATCAATCATTGGATCTATGTCACCATGGATTTTAATTTTCTTGAGATATATTTCTACTACCTTACCCAACGTCGTGTTCAGGGGAACACAAAAGTGACTCACTAGGTTGGTTATGTTCCCCAATCATTCCAGATATTTTATCTATAAAGTGACTCATCAACGTAAAACGGACCAATGACTTCATACCTACCAATGATCAACCTTCAATAATATCGTACAAGAGGTAAGTGAACCACGCAGTCCAGTCGATTCCCTTATAATTGATGATTATATAAATGTTAACACTAGTGGGTAAGTGCCTAAATAAGGTAGATATATTTTATCTCGCAGGAATAATCGTGAGTCCCACCTACACGTTACTCACCCAACCATATTTCTCAAGCCAACAAATATCCTACGGGAACCTTGGTTATAGGGAGCATGCTATAAGAGGTCAAGGTATTTACTACAATACTATACACCTATGAAATTCCAAAAACTGTCCAAAAAGCAACACAAAATAAGAAGGGAAAGTTGGCAATGAATGTCAAAATGGATGCCATTGTAAAGAATGATACTTGGGAAAAATGTAAAATTCCAATATGAAAAAATCGGTCATGTGTAGATGGATTTTCCTTATCAAACACAAAGCTGATGGAACCATAGAACGATACAAGGCTCGACATGTTGCAAAATAATACACACAACTAACATAATTGATTATTCCAAGAAAAATTCTCAAGTGGCAAAGATATACACAATTCGAGTTTTATTCTCAGTTGCAGCAAACAAATAATTAGCCACTTCACCAATTCGATGTAAAAAATGCATTCTTTCATAAAGACTTTAAATAAGAAGTATATATGGAGGCTCCACCATGATTCTCTGATGGGTTTCAAAAAGATGAAGTATGTCAGATTCATAATGCGTTGTATGGGCTCAAATAGTCCCCACGAGCATGGTTTCAAAGATCCCACGAGCATGGTTTCAAAGATTTACTATGGTAATGAAACAATACGAGTACAAACAAAATAGCTTTGATCATATGTTGTTTCTGAAGAAAAAAAAGATACCATGATCATTTGCTTAATTATATATATATATATATATATGGCATGATCATCACAACAACAACACTGAAGAAATTACAAGACTAAAGAAAAACTTGTTCGCAGAATTTGAGATGAAGGACCTAAGAGGGTTAAAATACTTCTTATGAATCGAGGTTTTTACGTTCAAGAAAATGAATCTTTATATCTCGTATGAAGTATATTCTTGATATACTTATGGAAACGTAAATGGTTTATTGTAAACTGGTAAGGAAAGGTATTCCTCAGGGGCCTAAGTGCAATTGATAGGGACTAAAGTGATAAGTTCTGTAAATATAGAGTTAAATTAGGCTTTAGGAGAAATGTAAGGGTTGAACTGCAAATATACCATTATGTAACCGTTTCTCTAACTAACTCACTCAGTCTATTTAAAGAGGCTGAAGAAGTCAGTTAAGCCTATGAAATAATCAGAAGCACTTTTCACTACCTAAAATTCTCTAAGAAGATTTGTGTTCTTAATTTGATCAATTTAGCTTTAATTCTTACCAAATTGGCGCTAGAAAGAGGTGTCGAGGATACCTTGATCAACAGATCAGAAATCGACGTTCGAGTTTTCGTTTTGCAAAGCTTTTCGTTCGAATTTTCATATTTTGTTTGATTTTTCGCTGATTGAAGATGAATTCAGAAGAAGGTGACAATCCATCTGTTCGCAAGGCTATGGAAACATTGAAATCCGATCTGCAAGAGGCAGGTAAATCGATTCCAACTCAATCAATCCAATTTGATTTTGAAGGAAAAATGAATGAGATGATACGGAAGGTGGCAGAGCTTGACGAATTGGTAAAAAAGAAGGGAAATAATGATGGTGCTAGGCTTAGGTCTAAAATAGCAGGGGGCGATCAGAATGATCAGTCGGATCAGTCGATGGACGATCGCGACGATCGATATGAACAGCGTAAAGCACGTTTTGAACAAAAAAAAGAGTATACTGGGATAAAGAGGAAAGAAAATTTACAAAAGCGACTGTATGTGAACTCTAGTGATGAAGAGGATTTCGAAGATTCGGAGTCTGATGAAACACCAAGGTACGAACGTTCTCGAGGCCATTCAAGAGGAGCAGAGCGTGAGCTCCGGCCAGCTAGGGTGTATAAGGAAGGAAGGAAAAAGAAAGAAAGACGAGTATATTCACCTCGGAAATATTCGCCTCGAAAATACGAAGGTGAGTCGAGCTTATATGCTACTTTGGGGATGAGAAACGAAGACCAGTATGTTCAAGGAGTCGACTGGAGGGACTCACCATTGATCAGGGAGATCAGATCTGTGCCGCTTCCGAGGCGGTTTGATATTTCCAAAGTTGATAAGTTTGATGGGACTCAAGATCCCGATGACCATATTGAGCAATTTAAAAACTACATGACTAATTTCGAAGATGATGATAAATTGGTGTGTAGAGCATTCTCTCAAACGTTTAAGGGAACTGCGCTGAAATGGTTCAACAAGATTCCTAAGGAATCAATTGCAAATTTTAGAGGCTTCTATACTGCTTTCCGAAGACAGTTTGTGGTAAGCAAGGAAATGAGAGCTAATGGAGACACAATAATACAGTGCAAGCAGGCTGTGGGAGAGAAGTTAAAGGATTACACTAAGAGGTTTGTGTCAACAAAGGCTGAATTGGATGACTGTGAAGAAAGTGTGGCAATGACGGCGTTTAGGCAAGGACTGTTGCCTGGGGATTTAGCCGATGAGACTACGAGGCGCAGGGCGTTAACATTTGGAGCTCTTATGGCTCAGGTTGAGGATCAGATTAAGGTCGAAGAATCGACGCGGGTTCGAGGAGGTGCTAGTACTATTCAGAAGGGGAATGGACAATCTAACACGTCGAAAAACAACCCCTCGCGTCCGAAGAGCAATCAAAATGTTTCTAACCGAGGAGCTTCGAGCTCGTATCAAGGGGGATATAATTAACACAACTCTAATAATCAGCAGCAGTTTAGATCCAGATCGAATGTGTGGGTAAGGCCAGATTATTATGCGGATCTGACTGAAAGCGTGGCTTCGATATATGAGAAAACAAGGGGAACAATAAATTTTAGAAAGCCACCAGCGATTAACAGGTAAGAGAGGAGCGCAATAATAAGTTCTGCAGGTATCATGATGATGTTGGCCATGATACAAATGATTGCATTTCTCTAAAGAAGGAGATGCAAATTTTGATCGAAAATGGAAAGTTGCTGGAGTATGTCAGGAAGAATGCTAAAGTTGCAGCTCCGAAAATTGGTAATCCTAATTCTAAGCAGGAAACTGCACTAATGATTTTAGATGTTGCAGGTGATGACTTTGATGTGGCCTCGGAATATGTCGAACCAGACCCCAGTCGACTTTTGTTAATGTCAATAGATGAGCCGATGCGTCAGGGACGTGTTCGAGATTTGTGTGCCTTCTTCGAATCACTAACAATATTTGGGGGAGATTCGATGACCAACAACACTAATAATTCGAGGAAGAGGCATATAGTGAACTTAACACGACAAATTGAGGGAGGCGCATCGGCACACCTAAGCAACAAGAAGGATGTACCCTTTATAATTTTCGATGGGGATGATTTGAGGGGGATTACGGGGCCACATGAAGATGCAGTGGTCATAGGAGCAGAAGTGTGCGGGGTGGAGATTCGACGAGTGCTAATCGATACCGGGAGCTCTGCCAATGTGCTTTTCAAGTCAACATATGAGAGGTTAACTGCTCCGCCTCGAATAGAAAGGTCAGAAAGGACTATCATAGGGTTTACTAGCGCAACAGCAAATGTGATAGGAGAGTTCGAGGGTGAAATTTCTTTGGGAAAGGGGCCTTTCAAAAAGAAAGTACAAGTACTTTTTGTGGTGGTGGATTGTCCATCGAGCTACAACGCTATTTTTGGGAGGTCGTGGTTGGCTAAAATGTACGCTGTAGTGTCTACAGTTCATCAATGTTTGAAGTATGTGATCGAGGACCGAGTCGGCGTAGTGCGAAGTGATCAAAAGGTGGCAAGAGAATGTTACGCTGCTGCGTTTAGACTACGGGGAAAAAGTTTTGATGATCCGATGGAGAATTAGCAGTTTGGGGGGTTGTCTTGTGGTGGAACAGACGAGGGAATTGATGATCCGAGGTCAACCCCGAGTTCTGTGGTGGTCAATGAGGAAATAGAAGAATATATTTTCAATAATGGCAGGGTACTTCGAATTGGGACTCTGTTATCTTTATCGATGCGAGAAAAGTTATTGACTTTTTTGTCTGAAAATTTGGATGTATTTGCGTGGAGGTCCGAAGACGTAGTAGGGGTCCTAAGTGACATCATATGCCATAGCTTGGCGGTTGATCCGAAGGTCAAACCGATAATTCAAAAAAGAAGGGCCTTTTCGTTGGAAAAATCCGAGGCAATAGTTGTCGAGGTGGATCGACTATACAAGATGGGGCATATCAGGGAAGCCAATTATCCGAGGTGGACGGCTAATCCTGTGGTGGTGAAAAAGAAAAACGGAAAATGACGAATGTGTGTGGACTTCACAGATTTGAATAGAGCATGTCCAAAAGATCCTTTTCCGGTGCCTCGAATCGATCAGTTAGTGGATTCCACTTCGGGAAATAAAATCTTGACTTTCATGGATGCATTTTCGGGGTATAATCAGATTCGAATGAATCCAGATGATGAAGAAAGCACGACTTTTATTACTGACAGAGGTTTGCACTGCTATAAAGTAATGCCGTTCGGATTAAAAAATGTTGGGTCAACATATCAGAGGCTGATGAATAAGGCGTTTGCTTCACAGATTGGGAGAAATATCGAAGTATACATCGATGACATGCTTGTTAAAAGCAAGAGTGATGATGAACACATTGATGATTTGGAAGAGACGTTTTTGAATCTTAGAGCCATACAATTGAAGTTGAACCCAGAAAAATGTACATTTGGAGTTCGATCTGGCAAATTTCTGGGGTACATGATTAGTGAAAGAGGAATCGAAGTAGATCCAGAACAATTGAAGGCTCTGATATCTATGTCTTCACCTCGGAATATCAAAGAAGTGCAAATGTTAACGGGCAGGTTAGCAGCTTTGAACAGATTCATTTCTCGTTTTTCAGATAAGTGCTTGCCTTTTTTCCAGGTGCTGCGTAAACCTAATAATTTTGAGTGGACTTCGGATTGTGAAGAAGCCTTTTTGAAGATCAAAAATCTTTTGTTCTCTCCTGAAATATTGTCAAAGCCTCGAAAGGGTGAGCATTTATTTTTGTATATAACAGTATCAGATTATGCAGTAAGTGCAGTTCTGGTTAGCGAGGATACGAGAATTTCGAAGCCTGTCTACTATGTCAGCAAAAGTTTGGTTGATGTTGAGAAACGCTATTTGAAGCTCGAAAAATTGGCACTGTGTATAGTAGTGGCAGCGAGGAAAATGCGCCCTTACTTCCAGGCACATACGATTGTGGTTCGAACTTCATATCCATTAAAAAACGTTTTGTAAAAGCCAGACATCTCAGGAAGGATGACTAAGTGGTCTGTAGAATTAGGAGATTTCGACGTGTTATTCACTCCTCGAACAGCTATCAAAGCTCAAGCCTTAGCAGATTTTTTGGTTGAGTTCCACTCAAGCAGATCCGAAGAGACAAATGGTGAAAAGGATAACGTGAATCCGACGTGGATAATACGAACTGATGGGGGATCCAGTAACAAAGGGTCGAGTGCAGGAGTTGAATTGGTGGCACCAACAGGGGAATTTATGTTTCAAGCTATAAAATTTGGATTTCATGCTTCGAATAATGAAGCTGAATACGAGGCTGTACCAGCAGGGTTACGGTTAGCAAAGATTTGTGGGGCAATATTTGTGCGCTTGGAAACAGATTCTCAGTTGGTAGTTAACCATGTTAAAGGAATATCAGAAGCTAAGAAGGAACGTTTGGTTTTGTACTTACAAGAGCTACGAGGAATAATGGCACAGTTTGAAAATTTCGAGGTGGAGCATATTCGAAGGGGAAGCCACACAATGGCTGATTCTTTGGCAACAATGGCTTACTCTGAAGAATATCCATGGATCATGACACAACCATCGCCTTCGATCATATCGAATTCTGAGCAGTGTGAAGTTGTTAATGAGGTAGTGAATGATCCGATGTGCGCTCGAGGAGATTGGAGGTTTGACTTGTTAAACTTTATTTCGAAGGGAATATTTCCTCTTGATAAACACTTGCTTAAGAAAATAAAGTATAAAGCTCTTGGCTATGTGGTATTGGATGGGGTATTGTACAAAAGGTCTGCGTCGAAACCTTTGCTACGATGTTTAAGCAAACAAGAGTCTCAAGACATTTTATCTGAACTGCATGATGGGGATGGATCAGCTCATTGTGGATTCAAAGCCTTAACGCGTAGGGTATTGTTGGCAGGGTATTATTGGCCTACCGCCAAATTGTTAGTTCGAAGTTGTGATACTTGCCAAAGATATGCAAATTTAATACATAAACCAGCAGTACCCCTAATGAGAATTTCCGAGGCGGTTCCTTTCGATAGGTGGGGGATTGATTTAGTAGGACCATTACCTATGACTTCTGGTGGAAGACATATGATTATTGTTGCGATCGATTATTTTTCGAAGTGGGCAGAAGCGGAACCTTTAGCTGGGACAAAGGCTAAGGATGTGATCAAGTTTATTCAAAGTAACATCTGCTACCGTTTTGGAGTTCCTCGAAAAATAACGACGGACAACGGTCCTCAATTTAATAACAAGGAAATGGACTCTTTTTGCTATTCGAAAGGAATACAACAATGCTTTTCTACTCCTTTCCACCCCCAAGCAAATGGGCAGGTGGAAGTTACAAATAGATCTATTTTGGATGGCCTGAAGAAAAATTTGGCAGGAGCAGCTGGGAAATGGCCAAATTATCTTCAAGAAGTGTTGTGGGCATATCGAACAACACCTAGAGAAGCTACAAAAGAGACTCCTTTTTCTTTGGTATATGGAATGGACGCTGTGTGCCCTGCTGAATCTACATTGCCTTCCTACAGACTACTACGATATTCCAATGTGGAAAACGATGAAGCTAGAAGGGTTGAGTTTGATTTGTTAGAGGAAAAAAGGGTCAAAGCGCATTTGAATGTGGTCCATTATCAAACGTTAATGAGAAGCAGGTACGATGCTAAAGTTAAGAGAAGAGAATTCAAAATTGGCGATCGAGTGTTACGAAAGGTATTTCTTCATACTAGGGACAAGCACCTCGGAAAATTGGCTCCGAATTGGGAAGGTCCTTACGAAGTTAAAATGAAGGTCAAGCCAGGTTCCTACAGGTTGTCTGATCGAGAAGGGAGGATGCTCAAACATCCTTGGAATATAGAGCACTTGAAATTGTACTGTGAGTAAACTGTACTTCGAAATCTTTGTAAAACAGACATACTCTTTCCTTATCTGTTGGCCCAGAAAGGTTTTAACGAGGTGTCTGGTTAATATTGAATTTTTTTAATAAAATTTCTTTTGGCCATTGGTTGTTTACTATGATGGGTGATTTATTATTTTGGTAATTTGGCAAAGACTGATCATCTTTGAAAGTTGACCAAGAATAATTTTCCGAAGCAATAGCTTTGAAGAAACAACCAAATTTTCGAGGTGCCACGTCTTATGAGTGCATCTATTTTTCGAGGTGCCACGTCTTAATGAGTGCATCTATTTTTCGAGGTGCCACGTCTTATGAGTGCATCTATTTTTTGAGGTGCCACGTTTTATGAGGGCATCTATTTTTCGAGATGCCACGTCTTATGAGTGCATCTATTTTTCGAGGTGCCACGTTTTATGAGGGCATCTATTTTTTGAGGTGCCACGTCTTATAAGTGCATCTATTTTTCGAAACGACAAGTTTAAATAAGTGCACCAGAATTTAAAAATATTTAAAGTTGCTTGTTCATCGAATAAAACATGAGGCTTACAAAAAGGATAAAACTACTTAGCCAAATACACAAAAACAAACATGACATGCCTAGTCTATTAGGCGTCTTCTTCTTCTTCTTCTTCTTCCGATGACCCTTCTGAAGCATCTTCTTCTTCTGAGGAGCTTGGAGGCACTTCGAATGCTTCCCTTGGGCGACTTTCTTCAGGAACTTGTTTCCAAAGATTCGTCAAATCCAGCCTTGGACAGGCAGCATGAACCTCTCGAAGAAGTTGAATAGCTGTATCAATTTGAGCTTTCTTGATACCTTCAAGCATTAAAGAGCCAACAGCGGCCTCGGCCTTTTTGACGGCAGCATTCTTTTCTTCCTCGAATTTTGTTCGAAGCGTAGTAAACTCAGTTTGGCAATTCTCCAGCTTCTCCTGAGTTTCTTTAACAAGTTTCTCAGCATCGGAAGATTTTTGCTTTGCCTCGGTAATTGCGGTGGAATGTTGAGAATTTAGGTCTTCAAGAGCTTGTCGATGAGAAGCCTCCAGAGCTTCGACTTTTTCTTTGTGCTCTTTAAGAAGTTTGTCTTTCTCAGCTTCGAATTTCTGAAGTGCCTCGATTTTCGAAGTCTTTTCAGACTCTGTCTCTTTTTTGCTCTTGACCAATTTTTGTGCAAGAAGCTCCAATTGTGCATGTGAATTTTTCACTTCTTCACATAATTTATTGGCTGCAGCACTTAAATTATCAAAAGGACGAAGGATCGAAGCTACCTCATCGGATTTGTCTGAATGAGGAAAGACTGTTGGGTGGTGATGAACAGGAACGATGGTGTTAGATGTCGAAGCCATAGCAGCCCCAGTAGAAGTTGGTGGAATAACATTGGCAGGTTGGGAGCCAGGAAACGCAAAATCCCCACTTGAATTAAAATCTTCGAAGTTGAGATAATCGTCTATTTGATTATCTCCTAGTGTCAGTCCTCCTTCAGGGTTTTCCTCAATAAAAGTTTTCCCCTGCGCCTCGGAAGCTAGCACCGCCTCTAGTATATCAGCCTCATTCTTTTCATTTGGTGTGCAGGACTTACTCTTTTTCTTTTTTGGAGAATTGTCCTTTTTCTTTTTCTTTTTCAGGACAGGTTGGTCTTCTTCGGATATGGAGGGAAGCGGAGGTGCAGATGCTTTTCTTTTCGCTGCACGCTTCGGAGTCTTGGAAGGGTTAGCTTTACTTGTACTGGCCTTCTTGTGGGTCAGATTTCCTTTCTTCTTTAATGGAAGATGGCTTTCGCTTCAGTTCCGGGTGGGAAGATAACATTTCCCATCTGGTGCAAGTATCCTTTGAACTGCTAGGATAGGATCCGGGGGGATCATCGGATCTTGCGGGAAGTCAGCCCTTAAGGATATACGCCAGAGATGGCAGTTGACGAAGTTGATTGGCTCAAAGGCTGAGTGAAAGCCATTTCCCCAAGACTTTTCTGCCCACTCAGCCATTTGCTGGAAGATGACCTTGGCTTCTTTTCGACGACTCTTAAATCGCCTCGGAATTTCTAAGGAAAAAGGGGGGTAAACAGTTAGATAAATAAACAAGATCATTCAAGTAAGGTGAGGTGTTACTTACTGCTGTCTCTCCAGGTGAGGGTGAGTTTTGAAGGATTGGCATCGGAAATTTCTTTGCCGTTTTCCCAAGCTCCTGATAGGAAGACGAATCTTTGCTTCCAGAACTTATCATCTTCGAGGAGGTCATCGACAATTTTTAAATCATCCTCAAGAGTTAGGTAATAAAATGGCAAAACTGGACCATTCGAAACTTTGGTTACGGAGATGAAGTCTTCGATTTCGAGGGGAATGCCTCCAAGCCTCGATACCATGATTGCTGAGAATAAAGTGAAAAGCTGGTTGGGAGTGACTTGTGTTGGACACAATCTGAGGATTTCGAAGTACCTCACTATCATCGGATCGAGGGGAAACCGAAGTCCCCAGTTGAAGAGCTCAGGGTAGACTACTAGCTCATCTTTCTGACAGTTTAGAGGTGTCTCTCCTTCTACTGGTAGTCGAAGAGTCATCTTATCGGTTAATCCCCATAGTTTCTTGAGCTTCTCCTTCTCTGACACTAGGTAGTAAATGTAGGGTATATTCTTTAAGGCAAGAATGTACCGAGGAGAAAATGGTTTAAGATTTTCTTGAACCAAGGCAGCAACGTCCTCGGGGAGTGTAATGAGAGGTTTCCTCCTTCGAATCTTTTTTGGAGGAACCGCATCGTCGGCCTCGGATTCCTCTTCGGCATCAGATTCAGTAGCTTCAGAATCGTCTTTGTTGTTATCTTCATCAGTGACTTCATTAGAGCGACTTCGGATTTGAGTCTCCTGTTGAGTCACAGGAATTGGCTGACTACTCTCTGGTGTAACGTCACCCACTTCTTGTGGGGGATGAGAAGAGTGTGGGGGAGGAGAAGAGGTTTCTGCTTCTTCACCCATTGCTAGAAAAGGTGATTTTTTGGCACGTTTAACTTTGATAGCCTCGAATTGAGGAGGAGGTGATTTGGGTTGAAGGTTTTTAGTCGCTTCAACTTGAAGCACAGGTGATTTGGGTTGTGGTTTTTTATCAGTAGGTGGTTTGTCTAAAGTGACAACTTTAGATTTCCGATGAGGTCTTAGCAATGGAGAAGTAGGTTGACTTCGAGGAGGAAAGGTTTCTTGATTAGTTTCTGGTTATGAAGCTAAAGGTGAAGACGAAGTGGCAAGGTTGGGGTCGAAGTTACCATATTCAAAAGTGGTACAAGAAGAGTGAGGACCGTTGTAGATCAACCCAGCAGCTTTGTATTCTTTGGCTCTTTGTGAAATACAAAGATAATCGTAGGCCCCGAATACTTGATTGCTAGAACCAGGGAAAAGAGGTTTCTTTGATTTTACTGGTTTTCTGGGTTTAGATCTTTTGTATTTAGGATATCTTCTCATACAATGGGTATCGATCTGAGAGGTTGCTTTGGTGGATGAAAAAGATGAAGTAATTTAAAGATTTATGAAGAACAGGTTGAAGATGGCTTGAAGAACAGGTTGAAGATGAAGAACAGGTTGAAGATGGTTCAAGAAGTGATTTCTCTAAAAAGTTCTTAGTGAAGGAAGAGTTGGGTATTTATAGGATAAAGGAGTGACGTTGAGAATATGGAGAGGCAAAACCAGTGAGTTGCTCTCATTGGGTGGAATGTGAAACGAAAAGAAAACGTATAGTGTCATAGGTCTACTATTAAAGGTCTAATCAATCTATCAAGTATGGATCAGAGATTTCGAAGTATTAGCAAAACTATGTTTCTAGTAATAATGTTCGAAGAAGAGGCAAAGCTATACTTCAAGTTGGCAAGTTCGAAGCGATTGGGAAATCTGTTTGCACTTATTCACAAATTCGAAGAGAAGTCACAGATC
The DNA here is from genome assembly GCA_036936605.1 of Limnanthes douglasii subsp. nivea. Lineage (NCBI taxonomy): Eukaryota > Viridiplantae > Streptophyta > Magnoliopsida > Brassicales > Limnanthaceae > Limnanthes > Limnanthes douglasii. Next base: position 124,343,022 of record JAUPFV010000004.1, read on the forward strand.
ATTGAGTTCAATCATAATAAATAGATAAAGTGAAGAAAATTGTATTGACTCGAGGTAAAATTCGAGGAGCTACTAGTTCTTATAAATGTCTGTATAAGAACTAGGGGGGCTACTGATAAGGAAAGGTATTCCTCAGGGGCCTAAGTGCAATTGATAGGGACTAAAGTGATAAGTTCTGTAAATATAGAGTTAAATTAGGCTTTAGGAGAAATGTAAGGGTTGAACTGCAAATATACCATTATGTAACCGTTTCTCTAACTAACTCACTCAGTCTATTTAAAGAGGCTGAAGAAGTCAGTTAAGCCTATGAAATAATCAGAAGCACTTTTCACTACCTAAAATTCTCTAAGAAGATTTGTGTTCTTAATTTGATCAATTTAGCTTTAATTCTTACCATAAACTATTAAAGACTCCAATACAGGTTAATCATAGACGCATAATGGTTGAAGGTGCTGACCTGGTAGAAAAAGAAATATATCAACTACTAGTTGGAAAATAATTTACTTTTCACATACTCGACCAAACATAGCCTATGCACCAACCATAATTGGATCACATGGAAGCAGTCGTGAGGATAATATGGTATTTAAAAGGCACACTTGAAAAATAAATTAATATAAACATATTTAAGCATATAATGATATAGATTGGGTTGGTAACCCAAATGATCGCATGTCTACATCGGGTTACTTTACGCTAGTTGGGGAAACTTAGTGACATTGAAAAGTATGAAGCAGAAAGTGGTGGCACTTTAGAGTGCGAGGTAAAATTCAAGGGAATTACTAAAGAAGTAGTAGAAATTGCGTGGATCAATGAATTAATGGTTAAAATCGGATTCCTATTATCTATTCCAAGTCAACTCAAGTGTGGCAATAAAGCAGTATTAAGTATCTCGAAAAATCTTGTTCAACATGACAAAACTAAACACATGAAAGTAGATTGACAATTTATAAATGAAAAAAATAAATATGGTACAGTTGGACTTCATTTTGTAAGATCGAATGATCAACTGATAGACATCCTCACTAAAGCTTTAATATGGCGGATCTTCACTACATTTTTGAGCAAGTTGAGTATTGGATTCCCTACTATTCAACTTGGGAGAGAATGTTGAAGATTAGGAAAATTATTGAATAATAATTCTTGATTTAAGAACCTTATTCAATTACAAAAAAAAATTGAAAATTATATTCTCGATTTTGGAATATTATGAAAATATTATTAAAATAGGAAGTTATTATATTAAGAAAAAATATTATTATAAGATTGAAACAAAATAATATACTAATATAAATATAAGATATGTACGAGAGAACAAATAATAATAATAATAATTTTTTTATAACATTATACTTGTGGTTAATTTATGATAGAGTATAAAATTCATCTTAAGTAAATACCTAAGTGATTATAAGGGTGAACCATTTTATATATGATACGTGTAATATAATATAAGTATCCAACATTGCATGATGACATGAAGAAAATCATGCAAATAAAAATATAATCTAGGTGCATAAATTTATAGGGTAAATGGAACGATATTTGAGAAATTGGGACGGTCCCAAATCCTGTTGTAAATAGGGGTAAGGGTAATAGCGTGACATTTGAAAATACTAGTGCCAACTAGAAATCTCAAACAAAGAAAATGTCTGATAATGAATATGCAGATTTAACGAAGTGAAAAATGCAGGTCAAGTCTGTCAAGCGATGTCAACTCGTATAAAAATAAAGACCTCATATTGAACCTGTTAGTGGGCATGTGAAGAAGAAAACCAAGGTATAGAAAGATAGTGGCGGCTCAAAACCCACAAAATCGATTGCTAAACTTTTTAATATGATGGGAAGAATGAAAGGAACACATGTTACATCATATGTAAGATCCTTATGAGAAAGAATGACATACATTCTGTTTATGCACCTAAAGTAGCGGCGACCACAAAAGGATAAGTCATTCCAAAATATTTTATTCTCTCTCATACATTTTATATTTCAAAACTTTGATGAAAAACATCCTTTTATAAATCTTCTTACTCTTATGTTACAAATACTATAGATGATGTTGTATCCTAACTTATAACCTCAATTTGTGATCGAACAGTAAGATTAAAAGGACTGATAGTGGAAATACTAATATGGTAAATAGATTTAAGTATTGAGATAAGTTTTTATTTGTTTTCTTTAGTAATTTTTTGTAGAATTGTAGTTTTATTACGATAAAATTTTGTTAGTGCAACATATCTATAAACTCAAGCTTTGAGAAACCAAATATTTCGTTAAACTGTAACAAAAGTCGTACTATGAATTTGAGACCAAAATTATGCTTCAGGTGAAGAAAGATAAAAAGGCTAAAGAGACAATAAAAGCTCGAATAGTAGAACTTTAAAGTGTGAAATCTCACATAACTAATTGTATAAACAAAATCAAAGAATTAGAACCAGATATCCACTTTGAAGTGTTCATGAACTTCACTACATGAAGAATTTGATACCTCAAGTAATTTACTTAATGAAGAGAGAACCCCTCATGATATTCTTATGGATAGTTTACATGTTCAATATAAGATCCGTTCAGATGAGACATGTACATTTGTTGCCGATAAAGAAGTTGAATATGAGAACATTCTTGAGGAAAATAACATATTACTTATTTATGAACAAATTTCATATTTTAATTTAGGAAACCTTTGGGAGTTGGTGCCAGCTGATCGAATGTTTACGAAGATCAAATACACATAAACAAGTTTGGATTATGTTTACACCAATGAGTGTGTAAAATATATATACAAAACTACGAACGTTCTCCATGGAGATAATGTCGGAGTTATCTTTATTTTTTACCACAATAAAAATACTTAAAGTTATAGACCTAGGCTCCCACCAATGTTATTATAATAGAATAATATATGTCATCCGAAGTTTTAAGCATATAAAAAGATGCGGCTTCCCCCTACGACAAAGCAAATCCCTTTAAATTAGAGATCGTGTTATTTTTATAATGCATATCAAGACAACGAACAAGAGGTTGTCACAAAAAAAGATCAATGAGGGATCACACGTTCTTATGTAAGCATGTGTTAAATAATATGGTATTATGCCTTTAATATCCATGAAGGAAAGATATGAGGTATTTTTTTATTGAAAACTATATTTAAATAGATATAGTCTTTCCTCTATCAACTATTATTGAATAAGTGATGTTTCTCTAATGAGATTAAGGTAAAATAAGATTTCCATACTACCAGATTAGGATTTTATACATATACATTTCATATTTTTATTGTTTTATCAAGTACTAGAGTCTTTTTCCATAAATAAGTTTCTTCAACAGCATTTCCTCTTTTTATGGTTAAACTTAGTTCGTAATATGAAACCTGTTATCTTTTTATGTTCTTTACTCAAGATTATTTGAAATATGTTTGAAGCATAATCAAATATTCCAACCTTAAAAGAGTTTTGTCTTTAAGAAAAAAAGTGTTATTTTTTTCTAACAAATGTGTATACTAGTTATAAATTTATGTGTTAGATGCATACATATACATGTTTGGTGCTTGTTTGTTTATACAATTTTTTAACACAAAAACATTCATTTTAAGGTTCAAGCTATCTCATATGTTAAGTTGTTAACATGTTAGAGAATAATATCGTGTAAGATGATCAAGAATTGAGAGATTTAAGTGTTTGGTTATAAATCTTATTGCATGTTAATGCATTTTTGGCACAATGATGATGGTTTTGAACAATGGTATTATATAATTATAGTGTACTACGTTAATATAATAGTTATGGTTTAGCAAAAATGTATTACTTTTACACAAAGATGTTGTATTATTCTAACAATGTGTATTAACTCAATAGTTCCATAAAAATGGCATAATACGGATATGTTAACGCCTAAAGTAAGAAGACATTATAACTTTATTAACATAAATATGTATTATTAAATTCTACCTTCACCATCGAATTAAAAAATTGTACATCCAAAATATATAAAGAAAAATTGAAAAAATATTTAGAATAATAAAAACACTTGTCTAACAACAGGTTCTCCATTTCATGATATGTAAAGCTTAAAATACTCCATATATCATGGATGAAGCAGAGGTCGTCCATATGCATCTTACAACCTATAAGTTCATGTTTTGACCTTTGCGGTTAATTTGTATGAACCTTCTAAGTTTGGTCTTAACTTTTCAAAAGCCTTATATTTGGTATGAAAGAATACAATTCTCAAGACATGATATCCCACCATGAATTTTCAAAAGTAAACCTTGGAATCATACATATTGCGCACTGACATCATACAATGATCCATACGCATATGAGTATTGATCCGCTTTTTCCAATTAGATCGAATTACACAAGTGATTCTTTATGTTGGTTATTTTATTATGATTCTTGATTCGAAAGAAATACATAAATGTGCATGTTGAAAACACGAATTTCATCATATAAACTAAAGAAAATATGAACTCTCGTGTTCTAATTTTGAAGTGTAGCATACCACTTCCTTACAAAACCCTCAATGATGTTATGCAGTATTGTATTACTTTTTTATTATTGACTTTGACTTACACATTAGCTTTGGGATAGAACGGTGCGATGGAGTATTATTGATCCTCATAACTATAAAATAGTTCAAGCTCTCCATTCTGAAATTATAATGCGTTATTACCCAAGGGAATCAATATATGCAATAAATATTTGTTTGAATGAAATGGAAAACCTCTTGAATTTATATATTGCCAACAAATTTGCTTATACGTATTCATAAAAGTAATAAACTACTACCATATGTTACAGGAGATAAATTAGATTAATATCTAATTTATTTAATAAAAGATTGAGTTTATATATATATATATATATATTGTAGTAGAATATATACGATAATCAATTATAGTCAATAGTCTATGTCAACTTTTAAAAAATAAAGATTCTGGTATTAATTGTTGTAACTGCTACAAATTAGTATAAAAGGTGAACCAGAAAGATAAATAAAATTTAAATTTTTTGAGAGAGAAAATACTTTTGACATGGTATCAGAGCGCAACCGATTTTTCGTAGAGTTTTTTTTGGGTGGTGAGTTTTTCGTGTATTTTGAGTGGTGAGTTTTTTCTGAATTTCGAGAGTATTTTGGTAGTGAAATATTTTTTCTTTTGAGAATTTAGGGATTTTAGTTTTATTTCAGATTTTTGTTCTCGTGGATCTGTTTTTCTTGGTTACATCATGTCACTGGATAAATTCGAGCCGTTTCATATTAAATTTACGGGAAAAAAATATTCTGCTCGGGAATTTCAATTTCAGTTGTATGTGAAAGGAAAAGAATTATGGGGTCATATTGATGGGAGTGATCCTGCCCCTTTAGATGCCAATGCTTTGTCCAAGTGGGAAATAACAGATGCTAGAATCATGACTTGGATTCTTAGTTCACTCGAACCTCATCTTGTTCTCACTTTGAAGCCCTATAAAACTGCCGCTGGTATGTGGAATTATTTAAAGACAATTTATAATCAAGATAACTCTGCTAGAAGATTTCAATTGAAGTATGAGTTGGCTAATTACACTCAAGGAAGTCTTTCCATTGAAGCATATTTTTTAGGTTTTCAAAACCTTTGGGCAGATTATTCAGATATAATTTATGCCAATATTCCTGCTTCAGCTCTTTCTGCTATCCAGACAATGCATGCAACCAACAGACGAGATCAGTTCTTGATGAAGCTACGATCGGATTTTGACATCGCGGTCTAATCTGATTAATCGTCATCTTGTACCATCTCTGGATGCATGTTTGGGTGAACTTCTTCGTGAGGAGCAGCGAATGATAACTCAGGCATCTATTGAACATCAAGCTAGTATCAGTACACCGGTTCCGGTAGCTTATGTAACACAAGCGAGAAATAAAAATAGAGACATGCGTGCCATCCAATGCTATAGTTTTTTGCGTGAAGCACTTTCTACGCCTGTTTTTTTATTAATCGCTTACCTTCTCCTAAGTTAAATCACGTTTCTCCTTTTTATAAGTTGTTTGGTCATTCTCCTTTATATTCTGATCTTCGTACCTTTGGATGTGTTTGTTTTGTACACCTTCCTACTCATGAACGTCATAAACTTACGATTCAATCTGTAAAATGTGCTTTTCTTGGTTATGTTATTCCTCATAAGGGTTATGTTTGTTATGATCCTCATGCTCGTCGTCTTCAGGTGTCTAGGAATGTGATTTTTTTTTTTAAAATCAATATTTTTTTCCATCTCATGTTGATCCACCTTCTGCATCTTTATCTCTCATGCAAAGTTTTTTTGATATTCCAAAATCTATAGAAAGATTTAAACCTGGTTTTGTATATCGACGATGTAATCAAGATGAGTATGGTCCCACTACTGTGATCCCTTTTAATATTGTCTCGACGCCTGATCCTGCTCTTGATTCCACAACTCTTCGTCGATCTGCTCGTCCTTCTCGACCCTCTGATAGGTATGGTTTTTCTTCCCCCGTCTCTCTTGTAACTACTTTATCCAGTATTTCAATTCCCACTGGCTACAAACAAGCCATGGAACATGAGTGTTGGCAAAACGTAATGCAAGTAGAAATTCAAGCACTTGAGGAGAATCATACATGGGATATTGTTCATTGTCCTCCTACAGTTAAACCAATTGGGAGTAAGTGGGTTTTCTCTGTGAAACTACGTTTTGATGGCTCTTTGAAGCGATATAAAGCTCGTCCTGTAGCTCTGGGTAATAAACAAGAATATGAGATTGATTATGAGGAGACTTTGCTCCTGTTGCCAAAATAACCACCGTTCGAAGCATTTTGGCTATTGCTGCTTCACAATCATGGTCGTTGCATTAAATGGATGTTAAGAATGCTTTTCTTCATGGAGATCTTTAAGAAGAGATTTACATGAAGCTTCCATCTGGTATGAGTACTTCTTCTCCTCATGATGTCTGTAAGTTAAGGCAGTCTTTTTATGGGCTCAAACAAGCACCTCGAGCTTGGTTTGAAAAGTTTCGCCGTACACTTCTTTCTTTCAGTTTTGCTCAAAGTCAGTATGATTCTTCTTTATTTTTCCACACATCTACATCGGTTATAGTCCTTCTCTTGGTTTATGTGGATGATATTATCATCATTAGTACTGATTGTAGTTTGATTACTAAGCTCCATAAACAGTTACATGCAACTTTCCATATGAAAGATCTTGGCCAACTTACATACTTCTTAGGATTAGAAGTTCATCGTCGGGCTAATGGTATTTTTTTGAACCAACAAAAGTATATTCAAGATCTTATCACTTTGGCTGGTCTAGAGGATGCTTCTTCAGTTGATACTCTCATAGAGGTAAATGTCAAATTTAGGAAAAATGAAAGGAACCTTTTGGATGATCCTACTCTTTATCGGCGCTTGGTTGGGAGTCTTATCTACTTGACAACTACGCGCCCTGATATATCTTATGTTGTTCATCAAGTCAACCAGTTTATGTTCTCTCCTCGACATCTACACCTTGCTGCAGTTCGACGCATCATTCGCTATCTTCAAGGCTCGCTTACTTGTGGTTTGTTCTTTCCAACTGGCTCATCTCTTCAACTTGTTTCCTATAATGATACTGATTGGGCTGGATGTCCAGATATACGTCGATCTACTACAGGTTGGTGTATGTTTTTAGGCGATGCTCTAATGTGTTGGAGGTGTAAGAAACAAGATCATGTTTCTAAATCTTCTATCGAAGCTGAATATCGTGCCATGTATAATGCTTGTTTCGAAATTGTATGGCTACGCGGTCTTCTTGAGGAGGTTGGATTTCCTCAACAACTTCTACCCCTCTTCATGCTGATAACATTAGTGCCATTTAGATTTCTACCAATCCTGTTTTTCATGAGCGCACCAAACACATTGAAGTTGATTGTCATTCCATTCGAGATACTTTGGAAAAACGAGTGATATATCTTCCTCGCATCTCTTCTGATATCCAAGTGGCTGATATTTTCACCAAAGCTATGACTCGTCAGTGGCATCAATTTCTTATTGGGAAATTGTTACTGGTTGACTTACCAGCATCAATTTGAAGGAGGGTGATACATAAAATAAATTAGATTAAGATCTAATTTATTTAGTCAAAGATTGAGTTAATATATATTGTAGTATAATATATATGATAATCAATTATAGTCAATAGTCTATGTCAACTTTAGGAAAATAAAGATTCTAGTATTAATTGTTGTAACTGCTACAAATTAGTATAAAAGGTGAACCAAAAAGATAAATAAGATATATTTTTTTGAGAGAGAAAATACTTTTGACACCATAAGGTATTTTAAACCCCCCTATAACTTTTGGAAGTGGTCTCACAATATCCAAACCCATATCAAATGATACTACTTCACATATATACTACATGATTATTGTTGAGACTTGAGTCGAGTTAGAAAACCGTTTGCACGTTGCACAATATTATACAGAAATTTTTAAAATGTTTATAGACTTTTTGCCAATAATAACTTGCAAGCAATATGCCTTTGTCAAAGATTTTACCCTTACAATGAGTATTTCATTCTCTAGCGTGGAGTTCTTCGAGGACAAAAGCTAATTTGACTGAAACTATATATTGTAAATTATAGGTAAATTTTATTTATTAATTCGTATAATAACTATACAAAAATACTATTATATATATACGATATTATTGTTTTAACTACGTGAGTGAATCGTGAGAGAAAATATAAAAAAAGGACTTTCAATTATACTTATAAATTTCAATTTTTTAAATCTAAATTGAGTTGTATTGAATAAACAAATAAAATTCCTCTTTTTATTGCATATTTTTTAACTAAAATAATTAAATTAAGACTTTTATACTAAGTTTTTTTAGATCAATGAGATATATATGCTTAAAACTCTGATTCAAGTAGTCATTTATTTTGTACCTCATAAGGGTCAGTAAATGTCAATCTCACTTTTTCTGGGGGATTCCTTCCATAAACATAAGGTTCATGACGATACAACGTTTCAGTGACCCATGCATAGCGAGCATATATGATGTTGATGCTTCAAGTTTCTGTTTTATCTTATGGAAGCGCCATTTCGAAAAAGTACACCTTAATAAAGGCCACAATTACTACATGGTTAAATATTATTAAATATAATAAAATCATGCCACTTCGGTTTGGTCGTTTATAAAATCAGTATAATCTAAATATTTGTTGATCAATTGATCAATGTACGTTTTGAAAACAAATATTTAAAGCCTGGTCGGTTAAGGTAAATGAAATTCACACTCATTCACTACTTTCTATTTTTTCTTTACCAAAATTAAATTTGCAGTCGATACAAGGTAAACGACCTCCCTAATATGGTTGATCTTACTTATCCTCGTAACTTCGATTATGATAGCTTTAGATTTCTAGTGGGAGAATATTCTGTACCTTTGTTTTATAAGTTTACACTTTTTTGTATATAGTATATGGTAGGTTATTATGGCTGGCACAACTGTTACATCTTGCACGGATAAAGCAAATACGTCTATATTTTTGGAGGTAAAGTTTAGTAGGGTAGTTACAAGGACTTATTACAAGTCTTGACTAATGCAAATTATTTGTCCGGCTTTTAGGGTAACTTATTCAATATATTTTCTTAGTTTTATAATAAAGAGGTCTTCACTAGACTTCCCATATCTCCTCAAGTTATTGCATGTGTAAGAGGGGTGTTATTTGCTTGGAACCAAAGAAGCAATATAACACTCTCGAGCTATGCACTCCCGAATGTGTACTATCTTGATTTTTATATTGCTGACCACTTGAATATGATAATGTAATATGAAAATGGTAGCGTGCATTAGGTTCAAACATCGACGTCTAAATATGGAGTTATAAGATGATGGATGATCATCCACCATGAATAAACAATGTACTTTCTTTCTGAATTCTTTATGCTCCATGACTACATATGGATTTAACTCACCAAAACTACAATTTATTCTCCAATTAAGTTAAATAACATTTTTGTGAGAGTGTCATAAGTGTTATGTCATATATATGGTTGTAGATCTTTTTTAAAAAGATGTATGCTGAGCTTCCAGTATCAATGAGAATTCTTTTAATATACACCCCTCTAATTTATGCCACAATAACCATTATGTCTTCGTGTGGGTCCTACTATCCTCCTTAAGTCATCAGCGTCAAAACTAATATTGGGGTAAGGGTTTCCATCTACGTGAGCTAAATTATGATATATTTGGTGAACCTTCAAAACAACGATGTGATGTTTCCAAGAGGAGTTTGATATTCCTGAAAGAGACTCACTTTCAGCATTAGTTCAAACTAAAAACTTATTTAGATCGAGATTAAAGTATTTGGTAATAGCTTTGTAGATAACTATATATTCTACTACCAAGGTGTCATATCTGGGGTTCTGTTTGCTGATCTTGACTTAAAATTATAGTGGTTGTTGTGGTACATCATTTTTTGGTTGACATTCAATGAATTTTATGAAATTATCATCATCGATAATACTATGCATCTCATCTTTCAAAGTTCAACATTCTCATGTGTAATGGTCGGTTTGATTGTGGCACTTACAAAACCTAGTGGAATATATTTTCCCTTTAAGGGTCCATATTATTTTCCGACTTCTAAAAATAATATGTGTTTGACTCGATCATATATTATGGTAATGTTCTTGTTGCATTTGGTATACTATAATTCAAAACCATACTGGTACTTTTACTATATGGTCTATAATCCTTAATCCCATGGAAAGTTCATCTTTTGTATTGGGTCAATAGGTTGTTTGTTCATTTGAATCTGAACAACCATAATGGATTTTGTCGAGCTATAAATGAGATTATAAACGGCATGATAGAAGGATACACAGTAAAGTTACATAATAACCTTGTGTGCATGGTTTTATTTACCTTAATATGTTTCTCCACTTTAGTCAAGAACTTTCTGAAGAATGTCTTACTTTTCATAATATCATATGTAATAAGATCATATATGAGATCTTGTCTATAGGTGACGTAAGACACGAGGTCGTGATAATTCTCTAAACCGTTTTTGGTTAAGACGAACCTCTCTGCGTAGTCTTGAAGACTTTTGTTAGTTGCTTTCAATTGATAATATAGTCTTTATAATCTTATAAGAACTTTTTTCGATGAACTGGTCGTGAAAAGAGGTCCATAACATATCAAATGTATGGATTGAGGATAGGGTTGAGAGCTAGTTGAAGCAAGAACAATACATTTGAAAGTCATACAAAACTTTAGACATGCGTCTATCATCACCATCGAGTCCTAACATCTCATTTAAGAATTACTCGATTTGATACTCATGGTCATTTATCTTGTCGTATTTATTCATTTTATATTTTCAAAATTTAGGAGGAAACAATTATCATAGTATTGATCGTGCTAACATGTACACGACGAGGTTGTATGTGGTGTTGTTATCCGGTGTAGATATAGTTTGATACTTCTGCGTTTATGGGTTTACCGATATGAACAATTGGTTTACCGCTAATATATGTTGGTTTATTGGCGAGATTTATTACTGATACCGCCCATGAAAGTGAGGTCCTTGAGCGAGTATTCCAATTTTGTAGCACGAATACAACGAAGGAATTTGATGGTTATGGTTTGATTGCTCATTTGTTGATTTGTTGTTACACTTAGCTTGGAACAACATGTTTTCAACATATTGTTTAACGTGAGTTATACTCCTCGAACGAGAACATGCTCATTGTATGGGATCAATTTATCCTACGAATACGGTGTTCATCTATGTCCACGATCTTCTTTCTGATCGACTCTTTAGACATTTGGTTTAAAATTTATACACGACCACGATAATTTTGGTGTCTCGTTGTGACGAACGATCGATAAGAAGTTGGTATCATGACACGTCACATCTTTCAACATTGTAAGTTAGTAGCTTTCACAACCGATTTTAGAGCACGTTTCCATCTTTACGTGTTTTAGACAACATAATCGGTTGGAGCAAGTGTTTAACTATCATGATTGTTTGATGATTTAGAGTTTTTCTGCATAACTGCGCTACAAGTCGTTTTTTTGTTGTCGCATCATCAAAATTTATTTATCCGTAGTTGGAACATTGGATTCATGAGATGTTAGATTTAAAATTGATGGGTTGTTAGATGTAAAATTGTCGAACTTTGGCTTTTATTATTAACTTTTAGTGAAAAAATGGTTTTTAAATTATAATTTGGTAGGTTGTTAAATTTAAAATGATAAAATTTCGTTTTAGTTTTATTTTTTAAATATGACTAATTTTTTTTTTATATTTTTTTAAAACCTTCATTTTTATAAACCGGATTAATGATAAGTTTTATCAACCTAAATAACCAAGTGGAACAATATTTATTTAGAATTTTTATGATTTTACGTTGGAAAATATAAACGTATGAGTAAGATATTAAGCTTACAATCTTAAATGTTTAGGTTTGGTATCTTATTTGTAATGTGTCAATAGATAAAACGTAATTGTTAAATGAAACGAATATTTGCCTTTAAATCTTCTGATCGTGGACTAAATGTTTTTAAAACTAAAATGATATTTAAAAAAAAAAAAAAGACTTAATTGAAATGGGAATGTCAAAAAAATACTATCATCTACTTAGTGTTATATGAATATTCTATAAAAGAAATGCAATGGTTGGTGTTGAACTATAAATTAAAAATATATAAAATCGCTTAATGGATTTTACAAAAGTTTAACCCCTCCCATTTCCACAAGCTCACCAACTCCACCCCCTTCACTCTCGTTTCCTTCGTCCAAAATGAAGGCCTCATTGAAGACCAGGTACGACTTAGACAAGAGCACCGCGGCGGCTACTCTCTCGGTTAACACCGGAGATGTCAAGCTTACCGCCACCATGACCGACGCCACCGTCGCCAAAGGCCCCAGTCTCAACGGTTTGGCTCTCGCCGTCCAGAAACCTGGTTTCTTCATCTTCGACTACAACGTCCCTAAAAAGGTATATAGCTCGATCTGTTTGGTTACCATAAACGTGAAGAAAGTAATTGACTATCAGATAGACATAGTTAAAAAGCGATTGGTTATAATTCTGTTGAATTTGAGTGCAGGATTTTAGGTTTCAGTTTATGAACACGGTTAGGGTTGCAGAGAAGCCATTGAATTTGACTTACATTCATAGTAGAGGGGATAACCGAACAATATTGGAGGGGTCCCTTGTGATTGATCCGGTTAACAAGGTATCCGCTAATTACATGTTTGGATCAGAAAATTGCAAGCTCAAGTATACTTATCTGCACCGGGGAATCACTACTTTCGAACCTTGCTACGATTTGGGCAAGAATACTTGGGATTTTGCTGTTACACGAAAATTGTATGACGATGATGTCCTCAAGGCTTCCTATCAGACATCCAATAAGAATCTAGGTTTAGAGTGGACTAGGAATTCAAAAGCAAATGGATGTTTCAAGGTAAATTTCTTATCGTTTGCTTTTTTTATATATTCTTTGGTAAAATAACAAGTACTATGGATCAAATTGTCGGAACATTCTCCGGTAAATGTAATCATTTAGTGTAGCTTCATAATGTGACTAGGTTATTCATGGTTTTCATGAAGGTTTAAAGTTTGGCAATGCTTGAGATACGTTCCTTGAAGCTCTACTATATTTCTTGAAGCAAAGAGTCAAAGTATTTGTTCTCTTAATATTAAATCCGGGTGGTGATTCGATTATGTAAGAATAAGAAAAGTGGATATACTATACCATTATATTGTGGTATGTTCTTGCTAAATGTGCTTTGAATTGGCTAAGGGCCCCATATAGGGAGTAAAGGGATATTCGAAACATTCAAAAAGTATTTAGCCTAATACTTTCGATGTTGCTTCTTTTCTACGAAAAAAATTGTTTTTGGTGGAACTCATTATATGCTAGACACAGTAGGACGAGAGATTAACATTTTTCGCCTTTTGATTTTTAGTCTAATCATACATACACCTTATCTATCAGGCTGTGTTTTATGGGGTCGTGTGGTTATAAACAGTAGTCAGTAGGTATTGTACAAGCAACCCGATTTACCTTTTTCTGAGTCATATTATTACTTTGGTACATGGATATAGGATAAAGAAACTATACCCATTTCATTGTTTAGATATGCTATATGATGCTCGATATGAGGCATTCAATTGTAATTTTAGAGACATGCCACATCATGATTTTACTCATAACTCATACTAATGTTGAAATAGGCAAAGCTAAGTGGTATTCTGCAGTATTGTAGCTGTGATAAGTTAGTTCTGTAGGTTTTCTTATCATCATTGCACTTGAAGTAGGCTTGCCTAGTTGTTTTTATTGGACAACAACAACCATTCAGTATTACTTAAATAGATTGATAACTCTGGTAGCAACTGATAATTCTTAAACACTTTATATTGCAAATCTGATTTGGTGACAATGAACTTCATATTCCGTAGAAAACAAAAAGGTGGTTTTTTTCTGAAATATCAACTTTGCTCTAAAGCTGAGTTTATTTTTTGTTATAGGTAACAGCTTCCCTCAATCTAGCTGAGGACGTCAAGGTACCAAAATTGAGTGCAGAGACCACATGGAACTTTGATATGTAATATTGTCGTTTTTGGAAGTAATCTTCTTCCAGTTTTGTTTTGTTGTTAAATAAGCCAACATTTTGATGAATTTAACATGTTTGATCTATTTACTTTATAAATTTTAGCTGTTAGCTTGGTTTATAGCTCTGGTAATTCATTTTGTGTTACTTGTCAATTTGATTCATTTCTCCCAATTCATGGTTTGTAATGTTATTCGCTTAGGTTGGGGTTGATTAGAATGTTAAACGGGTTTTCATTTTCAACAACCGAATATATTTTTGCATTTACTTTACCTTTTTGGTAACTTGCCAAACACAACTTGAAAAGGGTATATTGTAAGATGATCCTGGATATATGATTGTTCAAATTGGTGGCAGGCAATGGGGCAACGGATTGAAAACAATGTCATCCCTAATAGTCTCAATGTTAGATGTTTTAATTGGTAAGTTTGCAACAAAAAGTAACTGACCCGAATTGTAAGACCAAAGAATGATACCAGCATCTATAAGTGCTGAAAAGCGACATATAATGGGTTGCTAATAGTGGGTCTGCGACAACTGAAGTTACCTGAGATAAAAGCTTAGATGTTGGAGGAGGGTTGCTAATAGTGGGTCTGCGACAACTGAAGTTACCTGAGATAAAAGCTTAGATGTTGGAGGAGGCATAAGGTAATATGGTCGGCTAAAAAGCATTCTTAGTCTCTCATGTTTACCACTTGTATCAACTTAGCCCCCTTCGTTCATTTCTATTTTTCACTCCTCTTCGTTTTAAAAATTTGCAAATATAGTCCTCCGCACATGTGAAGCCCGAAAGATTGACACGTGCCATCAAGTTTTGTTGCAAGATTGGTCCTCCAAAGTTTTGGCTACCCCAGCCCATGCCAAGTAAGTTGCGTAATAACCGGGTCGAACCCAATTTAAACTAACCCACCCCAAAACCCAATCTAGTATAACCCAACCCACTACAATATAACCCAACCCGAAAACCCAATGTAGTCTAACCCAAACCCCGACCCGTTTACCCCGATGACCCGTTTAATCAAATCAGACCCCAATTGACTCAATCAGTAACACAAACCCTAATTTCTCCCTCCAACAAATCGAGAAACTCAAAAATCTTAAAGAAACCCCTAATCAGAGAGACCAAAACGCAACTTCTTCGATTGTTCTCCCTACCCTTTTCCCTTCCTCTCTGTCTCTACTAGATTTCAGCCACTTCCAGTTCTTCATCACAAAAGGGTTTTCCAGGCTTAATATTGTATCTATTTCTTCATCCTTACTAGATTGAAACCACTTTCCCAAACCCAGAAATCTGTCACCAGTCGAAGCAGTGCTTCCACCATGGATAAGCATTTTTACAGAGGTTAGTTGTTTGATTTTATTTATTTTTTCATGGCTAGATAGATGCTTAACTTAAATTGGAATGAAAATTGAGTTATTTGATGTTGTTGTTGGTATTATGGTGTTTAATATCACTGTTCTTGCTGATTATGATGTTATAGTGTAATGTTACTGTTTTGAACTGATTTTTCTTGAATGGTATTATTATGGGCTGATATTGTAGTTCATGTGTTGTTAATTGTTGAATATTATTGTTATGGGTTGATTTGGCTTGAATGCTTGTGTCCTGGGATACTGTCCATGAGAAACTGTTAGTGTTATGGTGTTAGTGTCTTATGTTAGAGTGACAGTAACTGTTGATGTTGTTGTTATGGGATAATGTCTACAAAATTAGTGTTATTGTTAGTGTAAGGGTTGATGTTTTATGCTGTTTTGATTGTTGTTGAGTCTACTGATAATGTTATGGTTTTTGCTATTGTTAATGTTATGGTTGTTATATGTTTAAGGTTGATGTTTTGATTGGTGTTTTGTGTCTACAAAATTGGTGTACAAACCGGTGTTTAACCCTCTTGCTAACGGTTATGTTTTTCTTTGTATATCTCATGTGTAAATGACGACTTGTTTGCCGTGAATTACCATTTCGATGGTAAACTAACTGGAAAAAAGAAGCTGAAGTACTTTGGGGGCAGGTCAGAAATCGTAGACTTCATTAGCTGCGATAAATTCTCTATTTTGGAACTACATTCCATCCATGATTTAACAGAAGCATTAGGAAGAGGGGGACATTTTGTGTTTGCTTACTCGCTGCCGAGTTCAAGCACTTCTCTCAGAATATTAGAGACAAATGCAGACTACTACGAGGTAATAAAAATGATTGGTAGTGATAGGGTAGTGAACATATTCTCTTATATGACACCCCCTCTAGAAGTGGTATCTCCAACTAAACTAAGAAACAAAACCTTCATTCCAACTGTCGATGTTGAAGGTGATAGTAGTTTAATTGTGGCTAATAGTTTATGAATGTTTCATAGTTGTACTGAAAATGTGGATGGTGATGTTGATGAGACTGCTGCTGGTGGTGATAGTGTGGATGTTGATGGGACTGCTGGTGATGGTGACAGTGTTGATGTTAGGGAAAATGTAGAGGCTGAAGGAGATGTTAGGGAAAATGTAAAGGCTAAAGGGGATGGTATAGATGGTATGCAGGTTAATGTTGATGGTAGGGAAAATGTAGAGGCTAAAGGGGATGGTATAGATGGTGAAGAGGCTGGTGGGGCTGGTGTAGACTGTTTGCAGCGACATGGTGATGTTACTGAAGATGTGCAGGTTGGTGGGGATGGTGTAGACAGTGTGCAGCCTGATGGTGATGCTACTGAAGATGTGAAGACTGGTGGGGCTGGTGTAGATAGTGTGCAGGCTGGTGGGGATACAAGTGGTAGAGGTAGTGTTGGTGTCGAAGACATCGACGAGTCGTTCTTTGCTGACATTGACATGTCACAATTTGATGTCAGTGAGCAGCCTCCACCAGCTTAGTCGAAACAGAGTGAACCTATTATTGAAGATAGTATGAGTGAAGAAATTGATTACACTTTAGAATCAAACAGCGAAAGTGAAACCGATTCTGATGGATCTGACGCAAGCCACGAATTGAATAATGACATTAGCTCAGAAGAAGAGTATGTTTGCAGCGACAGTTTGACAGGTTCTGAAGACTCTCCTGACGAATCTAGGAGATCAAGGAAAAGGAAACAAAGGCTTAGAAGTTTCAAGATGTCGACAGAGATAAGGTTCCTTGAGTTGGAGGTGGGAGTTGAGTTTGGTTCGTCGAAACAGTTTAAAGACAATGTTAGATAGTACGGAATTAAACAGAGAAGGAATATCAAGATGTTCAAGAATGACAAACAACGTTGTTCATTCAAATGCACCCATGCCAACTGCAAGTGGTACATCTACACAAGTAACAGAGGTTGCGAACCAGTGTGGAGGATCAAAACCTTCTTGGGTGAACACTAGTGTGGGCCAACTAACAAAAATAGGAACATTACAAGTCATTGGCTGGCAAAACATTACATGAGTAGGTGGCAAGCAGACCCAGATTGGTCGATTAAGAGTTTGATCGCGAATGTAAACCAAGAATACTTGGTGAAGATTGGTAGATGCAACGCGTATAGGGAAAAAATAGGGCACTTAATATTATTAGGGGGGATTACGCGATACAGTACCAAAAATTATGTCAATACAGCCATGAGATACTAAGGAGTAACCCAGGCTCGAGTGTTGTGATCAAATGTTAGCAGACGGTATTCGAACGGGTGTATGTTTTTTTAGATGCATGTAAAAAGGGTTTCAGTTCTGGATGCATGCATGTTCTCGTGTTGGATGGTTGTTTCTTGAAAAACCCTTTTGGAGGACAGTTGCTGGTTGCAGTGGCGGTGGATGCTAATGATCAAATGTACCCAATGGCTTGGGCTATAGTGGAATCATAAAACAACTCGAGTTGGGAATAGTTCCTCTAACTCATTGGAGAGGATTTGAATATCCAGAATGGTGGCAGCTTCACCTGAATATCTGACAAACAAAAAGGTTTGGTTCCTGTATTGGTTGCATTGTTCCCTAACTCGGAGCATAGGTCCTGTGCTAGACACTTATAAGAAAACCTGAAAAAGACATTCCCCGGTAAACAAGACCACAACCTATTTTGGGCATGTGATAGGTCGACATATGTGGAAGAGTTCCAGTACCACATGGAGGAAATGAAGAGATGCAACCAAACAGCATACGAATGGCTGTTTGAGAAACCTACATCGCAATAGACAAGGTCACATTACGATGCAGAGAGCACATGTTACATGCAAACCAGTAATCTGGCTAAAACGTTTAATTCCGTCATCCTAGATTACAGAGTCAAAGGGGTGATCAGTCTGCTGGAGGGGATCAGAGAACAAACAATCGCTCGCATAGTAAAGAAGCAAAATCAGTTAGCGAAGTGGGATCAAAAACTCTGTCTGGCAATCCAAAAGAAGCTGAATAAGATTATAAACTTCGCCGGTAATTGTTACGTAGGAGAAACTGGTGGACCGAAATACTAAGTTAGGGAAGGAACAAACCAGTTGTGCTGGGTTTGAAAATATGAGAATGTGCGTGTAGAAAATGGCAGCTCTCGGGAATTCCTTGTTGTCATGCTATTGCGGCAATATTTTTAGCTAAGCATGATCCAATTGATTACGTAGCTGACTGTTATCACGTTGCAACGCAAAAAAAGATTTATTATCACATCATTAACCCTATCAACGGGTCTATGCTCTTGCCTTCAACCCCCTACGAACCTATAACAACTCCTCCAACAAAAGTTGTTCGAGGCAGACTACAAACAGCGAGAAGGAAAAATCTTTCTGAAATACTCCAACCAACATCAGCTGTTGAACCAGGCAGAACAAGGTTGTCTAAGAAACATAATAAAAGCAGATTTGGTATTTGCAAGTGTAGTGGACATAATCGAAAATATCCAACCGTAACCCCATCTGCTCAACCCAACGTTCCAGAAGGTCATTCCGTAACCCCAACAAACGTTCCAGAAGTTCCACTGGCTCCAATAAGTACTCCACCACCTCCAACAAGTACTCCACCACCTTTAAGAAGTACTCCATTGCCTCCAACAACAACTTCATCCAACATTCAGTCAACAGGATAGTCAAACTACAATGTTATAATGGTAAGCACTTCCTAGTTCCAGAATCTATTAGTTCTTTTATTTTATCATTGCTTTAAATAGCTAGCTTAAGGTCTATTTTACAACATGTGAGAAGGGTGGAGTTGGGAACCAAACTGTTATGGCTGATGTAAGTCTGGTTCGTTCTATTATTATAGTACTGCTTGATACTGGCTGCATAATACTGCTTCTTTAATATTATTCTTGTTTGTAATGTACTGCTTGTTTATTGGGCTTGTAATATACATCCTTCACTTTTGTTACTTTATGGGCTGGGTGTGAGTGTTGTAATTGCACTTGAATGGGCTTGGTGTGAGTAATATAATTTCATTTGAATGTACAACTGTTTTAAAGAATCCAAGTGGGCTTAATTAGTCGAGTTTGTCCTTATTAAATGCTTCACCTATTTTTTGTTGGTTGTTGGTCCAATTAGTTGTTGGTAGATGGTCCATTACTTGTTAGTAGGTGGTCCAATTAGTTGTTGGTAGATGGTCTCATTACTTGTTGGTTGTTGGTCCTCCAATTAATAGTGTTGTTTGTTGAATGATTGCAGGATACTGTCATATACTGTGTTGATAGAAGAGACCACTCACGTGGTAGACAATTGGAGAAACAAAAAGTTGTCCAACCTGTAAGATTTTCAACCTATCTCTATTAAAGTTTATGTATATAGTATTACAAGTGGAGGAAATTATGGTTGAATTGATTTGTATTATATATAATAAGAAGCAAGTGGTATGTTTTCTTCTCAGAACAGCATAACCTTTCCTCATACTACTTGGAAGAGAACAGGAGAAATGAAGACATTTAAATATGCAAAACAAACTCCCTCCAACCTTAAAAAGAGAAAACAACCTTACTCTAGTTTTTATGTCTTCAATTGTTGATGTAACTATGGTGTTGTTTTTTGTAAACATATGGATGGTTAGGCTACTATGTGATGTTTTATTGATGACATGTGAATGTTTAGACCACTTTAGGAACTGATTTGTGAATTTTGTGAAAGTTTAAACCAATGTACTAGTATTAGTTTTTTGTAAACACTGGATGGTTTAATTTAATGAAACTTGAAATGTTTTCTAGTTCACATGTTTTAGTATATTTGTATACACTTTGGCTAAAAAGCAGGTTGTTGATTTGTATACATTAAAATTTGAAGGTTGTAAAAATTACAGGTTCACATTTTCATTTTTCAAGCCATTTGTTGAACCAAGTTACATGTATATTTTATAAAAATTATAGGTCCTGAAGACTTACAAGTTCACATGATGTTGTAATTTATAGGTTGTAGAATCATTTCTATATTCAAGCATCACACTTACAGGTTACAAATACATGGGCTAAAATCACTGATTTTTAGACTTAACAAGGGACAAAAAAATAAAAGTTCAAATCGAGATTGAAATACAAATCATACATTATATTATCATTGAAATAAGAAACATCCATCCAAAAAATACAAGTCTTAGTTTCTTAGAAATTACAGTGACTAACTAACCATAAGAAAGCAATTCAAATACTATTATACTCCCTACCAATACAAACAGAAAAACAATAATCTTCTTCATCATTTCACAATCTGCTTCTAATCTTGAAACCCTCTTCAACAATCCTAGCAGGTTGTGACCCATTGTTAATTGGGGGATCAATCCACCAAAAATAACGACAATGTCCTCCTCTCTACACAATCACAGTTTAGAAGAAGAGTATGGGCTAACTCAGTAAGATATAGTAGCTCGTACAAGATACTTATCCCGAAATTGCTACATCATATTGGTGAGGTTAATTATCGTTTGAGGGTAAATTTGTAATTTGTCTGGAGGTTTGTGGAAGTGTATGGCTGTTTTATATTTAGAGTAGAAAGTAGAAGGAGAATTAAGCAGCCTGGTTGTATTTTATTTTCATTACCCACATTTAATGCAGGTGGTTGGGTATTTATACCCTTACATTTGGGCCTTATGGGTTTTCGGGTCATGTTTAATGGACCCGGGTCATGTTTAAAGACCCATGAGCTCTAAGTAGGAGAGCAAGTAGCTTAGTCAAGAAGTGTTTGGGTTTTTTAGTACTTTTGTCATAGTTCGAACAGCTCAATGGGCTGTGTGTTCGAAATGTCCTGTCCCGTTCGGTGAGTTTGGTCTGATTTGTCCTTGTCCGGAGAGGAGGCAGAATTCGGACTCATCAGGAGCCCCTTTTTTAGGTGTTTGTTCAAATACCTTTGTCAAAGACCTGAAAAACAGTCCGATGTCAGGGGCAGTTTTTACCTGACATGTTTCTCAACTTGGGCTATGGCTTTATCCGGACTGATAAAGCTTTGTGAATTCAAACAGTTTTTTGCCAGAGTTTTTGGGACACGTGTCGCTTTCTGGTTGGTTGCTTCAGCCGTTTTTTCACCTTGAATTTCGAACCCACCTTCTTCGAAAAGCAACCTCTTAATTAAAGGTGGTGACATCAGCTCCGTCTTTAATCATTACCAATCTTTTCGAATTCTCCTAGGAATCAAACTCCATTTTCAGATTTACTATAAATTAAAACACTTATACTGTTTCGTCATCACTCTCATATTTACTCTGTAACTTCTTAAAGTTTTTTCTCTCCAAAGCAAAAATTTACCCAGATAGTTTATGTTTACAGCGAGGAACGCTCTGATCAAAGGTGGGTGGCTCAACCTCTCTGAATTAGAAAAGGCGCAAAAGGTCGAAAGGGAAAGACGCATTGCAGCAGGACTACCCGTTTCGCCCATCGACAAGCCAGTGACTTCAGCCACAGAATCAGATCAAGGTTCTTCTTCCTCAAAAGGCATCAAGCCGAAAAATCTATTTCAAACTAATCTCTCCCCCATTATCTCTGGTTCCTCGTTTCAAGAATCGGAACCTGTTGTTGAGCAAGGGGCAACAATTACCAGCTTCAGAAAGCCCTCCCCTTCTTAGCTATGGGGTCAGACACTGAAACCTCCCCTCAAAATTTAGTCGACTGGAGAAGAGGCCGGCTGGTCAAGGGTCACGCCTCTAAGAGCACTCCTTCAAAGTCGGGTGCCAAAGACAGCAGCACTGGGTCAGAAGTGCCCATCAGAGCTCCCACGGACAGACTGTCTGGTCCGGAGGGTAGTAGCCCAGGTCTTCGAAGAGAAACCTCTGCATCAGAGCCCCAGTCGGAGGCCAGAAGCCAAGGGAACATTGAAGCCCAGCAGTCCGGAGACCAGGCTGAGCCAGATCTGAACCCCCCTGCTGCTACTGCTACTGAAAACCCTTCATCAATTATGGAGGAAGTAATGGAGGACTCTGTCGAAGAGGCTCCATTTGAGTCTAAGCCCTCTGGTCAGACCAGTAGTGCTGTTATTGCCAAAAAAGACAAGGCAAAGAGAAATTGTGCTTGAGGCATCCAGATCTGCCGGAGAGTCTCGAAGGAAGGGTGGGGCCTTGTTTCCACAAGGTCAGTGTCAAGTACCTCCTCTCCCTACAAAAGATTAACTACGCATTCATCCACGCAGCTGAACTGGGCCGGATGCGTACAAAGTGGGGAATTCCGGAGAATGTAAAGATAAGGATCCCCATAAACCCAGAGACTCCCATGGACTGCAAATTGAGCGAAATTGTCATCTTCACAGAGCTGTTCAATTGGGGGCTCAGATTCCCTTTGGACCCATAAATTGTCAGATACTTCCATCTGATAAAGCTCTGTCCGAGCCAGTTGAGCCCCAATGCCTGGTACACCCTCACGTCTTGCATCATGGCTTCGAGGCTCTCCGGGATTCCTCTGCCAATGGAGGAGTTTGCTGCTGTGGCCAGTCTTTGCAGAAACCACCACATCCCCTTTTACCATTTCAATATGGGGGATAATTTCAAAGCTGTAGACGACTTGCTGGAGGCGGAGAGGAATTGGAGGACCCAATTTCTGTTTGTTAGTGGTGCTTGGGAGAATGGAAAGAAGATCAAGTCCGGGGTGAACCCAAGTCTTCTCACAAGCAGGTGGAGGAGTGACCGTAAGTCTCATGCTTTATATTTTTGTCTCTCTTATTTTTTTTAAAGTTAGTTTAAACTAATTGGTCTTACTTTTGCCTTAGCAGAACTGCCCAAGGAATTCAGTGATCATTTGAAAACCGGGCAGACCACTTGCACCAAGATCAACGCTTGGGCCGCTGAGAAGTGGGGGAATCGGTTCCATGATGCCTTCACAGGGGGTAACTTAGCAAGGTCCTACCTGTGGAACACCTCAGGTCGGAGAGATTTAACCTGGGAGGAACTCACCACCCAGCCTCCTCCGGATATAGTCCTAAAGAGGACGCATGAGCCGGACGGGACACTCTACTTGCCAGGCCGGGCTAAGGCCCCGAGTAAGATGAAGAAGAAAGACAAGAAAATTGTGGGGGGAGCTAACCCTGCTGAAGTAGAGGAGGATGTTCTAACGCATCCGGAGGGGCCAGTTCCCAGCCAAATTGATGCTGCTCTTTTGGAAGTGGTGGAGCAGGAGACTGAAAGGCAAGAAGTGCACTCCCCAAAACCTCCAAGGGCTTCCAAAAGAAATTTTAAACGGGGAGGTGAAAGTAAAGACAGGGAGGCCAAAAAGAAAAAGACCTCTAAGGGTGACGAGCTTTCTCTCCGGGCTCCGGAGCCTCCTTCCCAAGCTGATCCCACTGACCCAACACAGGCGGAGGAGATACCTGGTGACTTCCAAACCGATGAGGTCGAAGGGGGAGATCTTAACATTGATGGGGTAGACATCACTGGTCTTGGTGGGCTTGGTGAGTACTTCATCAATCTCCCCAGAGACGATTTTGCTGGGCCTTACCTCCCTCAGACCACCTCAAACATAGTTACTTTTCAATGGTAAGACCTTTATTGTTTCAAGTGAAAGGGATGTCATAGCCCACTCTTTATAAGCAATGTTCAGCCTGTGCTCGTGTTGGAAAAACAAATTCGAAATCAGGCAGACATTATCAAAGACTTTAAGTCTGACAAAGAGAGGTTGTATGACGACCTTCTTACTGCCACTTCGAATGTTGCCACTCTAAAGGAAGAAAACGAAGAGTTGAAGAGGAACCAAGAAGCGAGTACCACAAGAGTCACCACACTAGAGAATACTATTACAGAGCTCCGGGAGAAGCTGTCCGGTCTGGAGAAAGATCTTGCCACCTCAAAAGGGGAGACCAAGGCCAAAGACCAAATCATCACCAACTTAACCAATGACAAAATTGCACTTGAGAATACAGTGTCCAAAGCTGTCAAGGAGAAAGATAGTTTGCTAAGGGAGCAGGAGGCCAAAATCCAAGCTAAGATCGATGCTTATGTCAACAACGTGATCGACACTCAAGAGCAAATGTATGCCAAGGTAAGATCAGACATGGTCTTGCTCTTCCATGAGAAATTTCCGAAGAGGAACCTAGGGGATTTATGGCTTCATGTAGAGGTTGAAGACCTCCCATATCATACAATGGCCGAAGGCGATCGGATTGGCTTCTCTAGTGCATCCTCATCTGATGACGAAGAAAACACTGGGGAGAGCCCAAATGAAGAAAAAGATGATCCTAAGGGGAAGAAGAAGGTAGATGAAGCTGAGCCATCTTCAAAGGCTCAACCTTAATTTACGAATTACTTTTTACTTTTCATGTTATTTGAACCAAAGTCCTTGGAAGGCCAAGGCATTCTTTTTGTAAGTGTGTCCGATATCTGACCGGATAGATCCTTTACTTTGTTTTGACAATTTGAAAGTCCTTGGAAGGCCAAGGCACTTGGGTGGGTCAGGACTCTTCCATCCTTGTCTTCCAGCCAATATGTTCCAGGTTTGAGCCTTTCAACAACCACATAAGGTCCTTCCCAAGTTGGGGCCAATTTTCCGAGCAGTTTTTCTTTGGTGTGTAAGAAGACTTTCCTCAATACTTTGTCCCCCGGCTGTAAATATCTTCTTTTAACTTTAGAAGCAAATCTGCTCATCATCAAACCCTAATAATGTGCAACTCTAAGGTGAGATTTAACTCGTCTTTCTTCCATTAGATCGAGTTGACCTCTGATTGCCACTTCGTTAGCACATTCAGAGAAGTGGTGAACACGAAATGATGGAAGAGTTGCTTCTATGGGAGTTACTGCATCTATCCCATAAACCAAAGCAAAGGGTGACTCCTGAGTTGCTGCCCTAGGTGCCGTCCGGTAGGCCCACAAGACCTCTTGTAAATAACTAGGCCACTTTCCAGCAGCCCATTCCAAATTCTTATTTAAACCGGACATAATAGTTCTGTTAGCCACTTCAATCTGGCCATTTGCTTGTGGGTGGAAAGGTGAAGAGAAACAATGTTGTATACCCCTTGAAGCACATAAACTTTCCATTTCCCTATTGTCAAACTATGGCCCATTGTCTGTTGTTATCTTTCGTGGGACACCAAATCTGCAACAGATGTTGGATAGAATGAATTTTATGACAGTTTTTGATGTTGTTCCTGCTAGAGGGGCTGCTTCAATCCACTTTGAAAAGTATTCCATAGCAACAATTATAGTTCTGCGCCCTCCGGATGCCATAGGGAGAGGTCCCACTAAATCCAACCCCCATCGAGCAAAAGGTATAGGCTCAGAAATTGACTCTAAATGAATGGTTGGGACATGAATTTCATTGCTATACCTTTGGCATGGGTCACATCTTCTTACCAGCTCCTTAGCATCTTTTATGATAGATGACCAGTAGTAGCCGGCCAGTAAAACTCTCTTCGTTAAAGCCCTGAATCCACAATGAGCTGACCCCTCACCATCATGCAATTCAGAGAGGACTACCTGAGACTCATCATCCCCCAAACAGCGCAGAAGAGGTTTACTGTAAGACTTTTTATATAGAATGTCTCTCAGTATGATAAAACCACGAGCCTTGTGTTTCAATTTTCTTGCTAGTGATTTATCTGGAGGCACGACGCCGTCGGAGAGGTATTGCAGGAGAGGAAATCTCCAATCCTGAGGTTGTTTTATTTGTACTTCAAAAATTTCTTCTTCTTTACCCATACCAAGTTGAATAGAGGGGCTCTCCAGCACATGGATCCATGGATACGACTCTGTATATGCTATGGTTGCCAATGATTCTGCCAAATCATTTTATGTCCGTGGTATATGCTCATAAATAACGTTTTTAAACTTGAGTGCTTCATTTTTAAGAAGAAGTAAATACTTCACTAGCTGCTCCTTTTTAGCCTCAGATTGACCATGGGCATGGTGGATAAGAAGCTGGGAGTCACTTAGTAGATTGACCCTCTTAGCCCCACAAATATAGGCTAACTTTAAACCAGCTATAGCCGCTTCGTACTCAGACTCATTATTAGAATCCCTGAAAGCAAAACATATAGCTTGGTACATTTTGTCACTATATGGAGAAGTCAAACACACTCTTGCACCACATCCCATAGTGCTGGATCCACCATCCATCCGGACGACCCAGACCTTTTTGTCTTTCATGTCAGTAGCCTGCTCTGAATCTCTGTCGGAGTGAAATTCAACCAAAAAATCAGCCACAGCTTGGGCTTTGACTGCTGTTCGGGGAGCAAAATCTATATCGAATTCTTTTAATTCTACCGACCACTTAGTCATCCTGCTTGAAATATCTTCCTTTTGGAGAACATTCTTCAAAGGAAAAGATGTCCGAACGATAATAGGATGAGCCTGGAAATAAAGCCTCATTTTTCTAGCAGCTATTACCAAGGCCAACGCTAATTTTTGAAATTTCAAATAACGCTTTTCTGCATCTATCAAACTTTTGCTGATGTAGTACACTGGATGGGGGTAATTATCCACTTCTCTCACCAACACAGCACTGATGGCACAACTTAAAACTGCCAAGTATACGAAGAGTGTCTCCCCATCAACTGGTTTTAACAAGGTTTTGGGGGAGGACAGTGCTTCTTGATCTCATTAAAAGCCTCATCACACTGTGAGGTCCAATCGAATCCCTTTGCACCCTTCAAGGTTTGAAAAAACGGGGCGCATATGTCCGAAGACCTTGAGATAAATCTGTTTAAAGCAGCCAGCCTCCCCGTTAGCCGTTGTACTTCTTTAATATTTCGAGGAGGCTCCATGCGGAACAGAGCGTTAAGCTGGTCCGGATCGGGCTGTATCTTATGCTCACTTATAATATAGCCCAGAAACTTCCCAGATTGCACTACGAACACACATTTCTCATGATTTAACTTCAAATTCACTTTCACCAAGTTGTAAAAGTTTCTTGGAGGTCAGCCAAGTGCAATTGCTCATCCACACTCTTCACCATCATATCATCGATGTATACTTCCATATTCCTTCCAATCTGATCAGAAAAGGCTTTGTTTACCAATCTCTGATAAGTAGCCCCAACATTTTTCAACCCAAATGACATTACCTTATAGCAATGAAGACCCCTGTCAGTGACAAATGTGGTATGCTCTTGATCCTTCAGATCTACTTGGATTTGATTGTATCCAGAGAAAGCATCCATAAAGGATAGTAGCTTGTTCCCAGAGGTGGAGTCTACTAGTTGGTCAATCCGGGGAACTGGATACAAATCTTTTGGGCAAGCTCTATTGAGATCTATGAAGTCAATGCACATGCGCCACTTGCCATTTTTATTTTTTACCAGAACCGGATTGGCAGTCCACAAAGGATATTGGGACTCCTTGATATGCCCCATCTTTTTGAGCCTGTCAACCTCTTGTACAATAACATCAGCCTTTTCTTTGGAAAAAGCCTTTCTCTTTTGAACCACTGGTGCTATGTCTTTCCGGACGGATAAGTGATGTGATATCACATCTGCTGGAACCCCAGTAACATCAGCATTGCACCAAGTAAAAACGTGCTGATGGATTTTCAAAAACTTTAGCATCTCACTTTTCAAATCAGGTGGCATTTTAGACCCTATCTTGACGCTTTTTCCTTCTTCTAAACAATGTGTCTCTACCTCTTTGATTGGTATTAACACTCCAGGGGTCTCTCTGGGGTCATCAATTTCACCCTCACCCCTAGAAAGTCCCTCAAATTGCTATTGCTCATTGATTCGAACTGCCCCCAACGTCCGTGGAGCTAGGGCTGTAGCATAACATTCTCTTGCAACCTTTTGACTGCTCCGGACAACTCCCACTTGTCCCTGAACAGCATATTTCAAACATTGGTGGACTGTTGAAGCCACTGCATGCATCCTAGAGAGCCAAGACCTCCCTAAAATGGCATTATAGCAAGTGGGACAATCCACCATGATAAAAAGTATCGTGACCATCTTCTTGAATGGGCCCTTGCCCAATAGAACTTCCTCTTCGAACTCCCCGATCACATCTGTTGAGCTGCCAGTAAAGCCCACAATTGATCTGTTCGAACTCTGAATTACAGCTGGATTTTTCATTCTCTTGTATGTGGTTAAGAAAAGGATAGTGGCTGAGCTTCCAGTATCCATGAGAATTCGTCTTACGTCATTGCCCCCAATAGATGCTCCTCTGACAACATCTTCATGAGGGCCAGCTATATCTCTTAAATCATCTTCATCAAAAACAATAAAGGGGAATGGAATTTGTGATTGATAGGAAGTCATGCCTCCTTCTAGCTGAGTGGCCAAAGTATGAACGTGCCTTTTCCTCGAAGAAGCAGTAGGAGCTGTCATAGTATCTCCTCCGAAAATTGTAAGTGACTCAAAAAACTTAATGAGCCCGGAGACTGTCCTAGAACATTCCTCAATTGTACCCACTCTATTTCGAGTTGGATCAGGATCCAAGTATTCAGATTCCACATCAAACCTTTCGATTATAACCATGGCTCCCTCCGGAGCAGCATTACTTGGACCAACCCGGTGAGTATTGTCAGGCCTGTTACCTCATCTTCTTTTAACGTAAGCCCCCAACTTCCCCCTCTCAATCAAGTTCTGAACCTCTTGTTTTAAAGCTATACAATCATCGGTGGTATGGCCAGTATCATTGTGATACTGGCAGAAAGAGTTATTACGGTGTTCTCTAGGGGATTGTAGTGTGGCCGGTCTTCTATAGTGCACCTCTTCTTTTGTTTTATCATAAATGGTGGCCACACTTTCTTTCAATTCTGCGAACCACTCCGGTTGAACCCAAGGCCCTCTCTTGTTTCTGGATTGCTGACTATGAGCAGGAGCAGCTGGATGAGACTGAGCTTTAGCCCTACCATGCCCCTGTCCGGTCTCCTTTGCCTTGTTCCCAGACTGATTCTGATTGGGATTTGGTGCCACCGGGGCGGACCTCACCTGCCTGTGCACCCTTATTTTCTTTGTTTCATCAACGTTAATCTATTTTCCAACCTGATTCAGTAACCCTCCTCAAGTCATTGCCTTCTTTCTGGTCACCAAATCAGCCAAATTGTCAGGGTTCAAGCCCTTCCTTAAAGATACTATCGCAACATGCTCGAAGCAGTCAACCAACCCATTCTTGGTGTTCACAAAACGACTTATATATTCTTTTAAGGACTCGTTCGGTTCCTGAGCACAATGGATTATTGTGTCTCCATTTCCCTTTAGCACTTTACTCCCAACGAACTGCCTTCAAAAGGCCACCCAAAAAGTATCGAAATTCTTGATACAACCTTGTGGTAAGTTGTTATACCATTTTAGAGCACTCCCCGTAAAAGATTGGGAGAATGCTCTATAAAGTAGTTTATCATCGTTATCAAAGTTCAACATGAAGTTTTTAAATTGTTCCAAATGGTTGTCCGGATCAGTACTGACATCGTACTTTTCCATTTTGGTGCTATCAAACCTCTTAGGGAGGTTTCCTGACAGAATTTTAGAAGACAATGGAGATTGCCTCCAATTCCGACCACGACTGAACACAGTATCCTCATTGGGAGTTGCAAAGATACCTGGTTCATCGTGGAAGGAAAAATGATCCATCAGCATCCGGTCTATATGCCTCCGGCTGTGTGATGTCCCTTTGCCAATATTCCTCTTCATCCTTCCATGTCTATCCCTTTTCCTCGAATATTTTTTGATCTGCTTTTGTTTCTTTTTAGTTGGACCCTCATCGCTTCTAGAGGATAAGGATTCTTCAACTCCCTCATCATCCGAAGAGCTATCAAAAGACTCTGAGCCTGAGTCAGAACTCTCCACTGGCTTAGACCGGTGAGACTTTTTGGAGCTGGCATGAGTCTTTTTGGTACTCACATGAGTCTTTGAAGGCTCATGCTCTCTGGGGTTATCGGTGTGATGAGCAACTGATGCTTTTGACTTTTCTTGCATGCACATCTTAGCCTTTTCTGCCCTCAGAGCTTCTATTTCACCCTTTAACCTATCGCGCTCTTCGATAGTGTACTCATCGTTTTCACCCACCACTTCGAGCAAAACTTGTGGTACTTCCGGGACGTCCGGATTCATTCAGACTGACTTTTCTTGCTGGTTTCGAATGCTTGATTCGGGCACCTTCTTCTCCCACTATGGTCGCCAATTTGGTGAGGTTAATTACCGTTTGAGGGTAAATTTGTAATTTGTCTAGAGGTTTGTGGAAGTGTATGGGTGTTTTATATTTAGAGTAGAAAGTAGAGGGATAATTAAGCAGCCTGGTTGTATTAAATTTTCATTACCCACATTTAATGCATGTGGTTGGGTATTTATACCCTTACATTTGGGCCTTATGGGTTCTCGGGTCATGTTTAATGGACCCGGGTCATGTTTAAAGACCCATGAGCTCTAAGTAGGAGAGCAAGTAGCTTAGTCAAGAAGTGTTTAGGTTTTTAGTACTTTTGTCATAGTTCGAACAACTCAATGGGCTGTGTGTTCGAAGTGTCCTGTCCGGTCCGGTGAGTTTGGTCTTATTTGTCCTTGTCCAGAGAGGAGGCAGAATTCAGACTCATCACCTATGAATCTTCTCCCTCGATTTGGATCCGTCGAAGCAGTCCGGTTTATACTGGGTAACCCGCATTCACAAATACCATCACCATCCGAGTTAGTAGAGGTTCTTGAAATGCTGGAGTAAGCCATGGGTTTTGGTGATGGAAGGAAGAGAAACTGGTACGTACACGATTTCTGGTGGTGGAAGGAAGAAGATAAAACTCTGTCTGCGAATGAAATTAGGTTTTCCAAGCAAATTGATTTAATTAAGGGTTTGGGTTAGAGTAATTGGGTTTTCGGGTTTGGGTTAGAATGTATTGGGTTTTCGGGTTGGGTTAGACCCGGTCCGATTAAAATAATTGTGGGTAATGGTAACTTTTAATGGTAAATGGTAACTTTTTATGGTAACTCGAGAATATGACTAGGCAGCTTAGTTGGCAGCTTACTTGGCATAGGTAGGAGTATTTTTTGCCAAAATTTTGGGGTACCAATCTTGCAACAAAACTTGATGATACGTGTCAATCTCTTAGGCTTCACATATACGGGAAGACTTTATTTGCAAATTTTTAAAACGACGAGTATGAGTGGAAGACAGAAGTGAACGAAGGGGGCTAAGTCGATACAAGTGGTAAACATGAGGGACTAACAGTGCTTTTTATCCTAATATGGTTATATATATCTATATATATATGGTATGCTTGGAAATGACAACCTTATCCGTTATTTGAATTAAGACACAAGTAAGGCTTGTATTCTATGACCAAGTTAACCAACAAGGGCACGGCTAAAATGAGACCCTTTTTTATACTGGGACCATTTTTTTGGATTTTTTCTGTGAATTTAAAATAACTAAAATACCCCCACCTGTAAAAACCTTAAATTTTTCAACTAACTCATTTTCTTCCTTTTTTCCTCTCTCCTAGATTAAAAAAACACAAAAACCCACAAACCCAAACTCCCCAAAAAACATTAAATCAACCTTAATTCGTAAAAGTAAAAACCTAAAATTTAAACTATGGATTTGACTGACTATAGCGACAATTTCAGCTGCAACATTGATGATTCTCGTTCGGACGAGGAGGAGTCACTTACTGACCATATGGAGAGTGTTCTTGAGGTAAAAATTAAGTTTTTTAACAGGATACAATTTCGCATGAAATCGTGCTTGTAATTGTACACTTCCGTGCAAGAACACGCGTGGAAGATACACTTTGATGCGAAGATTGTGTCAAATATTCGCATGAACGTGCACGATTTTGTCAAATCATCGCAGTAAATTGTGCGTATATTTGACAAAATTGCACAATTTGATGTGAAGATTGTGTCAAATCTTCGCATGAGCGTGCGCGATTTTGGAATATCTTGGCATGAAATTGTGTGGTTTTGGCAAATTTGAGCATAACTATGCGAGATTTGGGTCTGTCTTTGTTTTATATGCCCGTTTATTGCCGAATTTTGCGTTTCTTCATTTTTTTGAAGTGTGAATACATGTATGCAATTGATGGAGTTATTTTTGTTGCTGGTGATATGAAAGAATGATGATATTGTGGGATTTAAATGATATTTTTTTATGTAGGAACCGAGACAAGCACCATGTAACATGGTCGATTATAGCCAAATTTAACTATGGATAATGTCTACACCAAATCGAAATAGCTAGCATGGGTTGATAAGGAAAGAAGAGTATAGGATTCATTGTTTTGGTCGATAAAGATGACGATGGTAGTAAAAACAGTAAAACTCCGCAACTATATTTCAAGTGCGAGAGGCAAAGTGTTTACAAGTCGAGGTCGAAACCGGGGATTGTGAAGAATCGACGAGATTGTTCATCCAAAAAATGTGGTTGTTCGTTCATGCTTAGGGGAAATACGACATTAGAACTACCTGGTTATTGGAAATTGGTAGTTAGAAATGGAAAACACAACTACCATCCCTTCTTTCACTTGGATGGTCATTCACGGACGGCGAGGCTGAAAGCGGAAGAGGAGGAGTATGTTCGTAAAATCACAACAATCGGTTCTCGGCCAAGAGATACATACCGTGGATTGAAGTTAAAAGATCCAGAAAATGTATCTATTATGAGTACCATCTACAACATGCGGCACAAACACCATTTGGTTGACAAAGCGGGCAAATCCCAAATGCAATACTTGTTTGGTAAGTTGAAAGAGCACGAGTACTATGTTTTGGAGCGAACAAACAAAGAAACTGTCGAGATCCTTGAATTGTTTTTCGCACATCCTATAAGCATCAATTTGTTGCGAACTTTTCCTCAAGTGTTTATAATGGATAGCACGTACAAAACTACAAGTTATAAAATTCCTTTGCTAGAAATAGTTGGCCAAACTTCTACGAAAAAGACCTTTTGTATAGCTTTTGTTTATATGAACTCGGAGAAAGAAGATAACTACACGTGGGCAATGAGCGTTCTAAGGAGAATGATGGTGAAGAGTTATTTGCGCATTACCAAATATTATCATCACTGATAGGGAGTTGGCTTTAATGAACGCTATCGATGAGGTATTTCCGGATGCAAGTCATATGTCACGCACTTGGCATATAAATAGGAACATCAGCTCATACTCTAAGATAGTTTTGCCTAAAGTGGACATGGGTGAAGAGTTCTTAGAATTTTATGTCGCGGTTCAACATTCGGCAACGATCGAAGAGTATAACAAAAACCTTGCCGAGTTGCACCAAGCCTACGCATATTATCCCAAGATTTTCCAGTACGTGATGAAATAATGGATAGACCCTTACGAACACAAATTCCTTAATATCTACACGAACAAAATTAAACATTTGGGCAACCATACTAGCAACCATTGAGTTATATTATCATATTTATACATTACTTTATTTAATTAATTATTAGACTTGTAAATAATTTAAGTTTATATTATAAGGCGGAGAGTGCTCACTCGAGCCTAAAACGGGCAATCGGCACAAGTCTATGCATGTTTGAGCAATTTTGGGATAAAGTTCACGCGTTGCTTCACATTCAACACTCTACCATCTTCAAAACGTTCGAACGAAGTTTGTTTTGTCCTAAACAATCATATAGGGGAGCTATATTTAACGACATCAAAGGTAAACTTTCATGTACGGCCATAAAAATATCAGAGAAAACTATTAAAAAGGTCGGGGATTTATGGTTCACTCCCGCAATGTGTGGTTGTGTTATTAGAACAACACACAATTTACCTTGTGCGTGTGAGTGTGAGTGTGCTATGATCGCGAGAGAAGGTAGAATGATTCAAAAGAGTGAATATGATGTTTATTATAGTACTTTAGAGATCAAGTCTAGGGATAACGTTGGTACCAAAGATGAGCTTACAAGAAAACTATCCTTAATAGATAATACCATCCGTGTTTACGGTTTACTAGCATGATACAAATCCTAGATCCCGTTATAAGCCATGTTTTGGAACCTAAGGAACCGGTTGTCACTAAAGATCAAAAAAAAAACCGGTCCCGAAAAGTCAACTAAACGGAACCCATCTGAATGGGAATACGGTGATAGTTTATGCGCTAGTACTCCCGGTACGATAGGTAGCATGGCCGCATCGGCGGTTAAGGTATTTTTAGTACCCAAAGCCAATTCTAAATCTAAAGCCCCACCAAAAAAGAAAAAATGACTCGATCTAGAAAATCGAATAAAGGAAAAAAGATTGTGCGCGTACGAGAGTTGTTTTCCCGAGTACTTGCACAACTATATAACTAGCGTTGAAGATGTTGCTCCTGGTGAAAATTGTGGATTTAGGGTCGTAGCTTTGATGATTAAAGATAATGTTGATTCATAGGATGAAGTGAGATGGGATTTGATGTACGAACCTTCGAGTCAACGTGATGTTTGGGAGAGGGTTTTTTATGGTGCACAACGTGTTGATAACCTATTGCGGAGATTGGATTGTTTTAAAATGTACGAGAGCGGTTGTAGGCACTGGATGACATGACCCGACTTCGGGCTGGTGATAACCACTCGGTATCAATGTATAGTATAACATGTATCTCTCCAACTATCATACACGTATCTTCCTTTGCAAGGTGTGCCTCCAAGATCATGTCTTGTTGTAGAAGTTGGAATTTGTTTCCTGCACGGTAATCATTTCGTGAAACTCAGTAAACAAATATATTCTATTTATACTTCATTGTGATTTTATCATTAATTCCTCTAGGTATTTAATTCTTCTATATTATCGAAATTTGCAGATTGTCTTAGATGGACCGTTGTCAGATATATATTCATGCTGGTTTGCGTTCCGCACTAGCGATGACGTTACAAATTGGGCCATACCACTAGGCGAACGATTCAACTAATATCGACAAATTAAACCAGCACAACCACCAACATTACACGATGGGGATGATCAGTTCTATAATTTTTCCGGGGATGCATAATACGATGTAATAGTTTTATTATTTTGTGTTGTTTGTTTTCTTTTTTAATACTTTCCAAACACATTTCGCTACCTACGACTATTATTGTTTTGTTTTGTATTAATTAAGACTTTTATTTATGTTTGTTCTTAGTTATGCTTAAAAGTTTGGTTTAAAAAATTGGTGCAAAAATGGTTGAAAACAAGTTTTTAAAAAAATTCCAGTGCACTAGAAACTTACAAAAAACTTGGGTTTAGGCTTACCAATGGATTTTTGAATGAAACTACATTATAGGTAATGGTTATATAACATAATTTAAACAATATTTGGAGTAAAAAACATTAAAAAGGAAAAAAAATTGAGTTCAACACTAAATCATGGTAAATGGTTACCAAATAAGACACTTGAAGGAAATACATAAAAACTAAAACAACAAGTTAAAACATTAACTTAAATAAGTAAAAGGCCTTTAAGTAGACGTTTATTAATTGGTCTACTTGGATTACGTTATCTCAATCGTAAAAAGGCCTTTAAGTAGACGTTTTTCGAGGCAGTAACAAGTATAGAAAATATACAATTGCAAAAATGTGTATATGGACTAAGTTGGAAGATGAATATCTGATGAAAGAATCCATCGAATTTGGTAACATAAACATGGAAGAAGGGCATAAACCATACTGGGAGGCATTGTTATGCCAGACGTATTTCCTACACAGCAGGGATGATGTCCAGTCGTCTAGAATTTCTAGGCGTGTAGATGAGGTGAAAGCTAGGTGGTCAGTCCTAGTCAGATTCCGTGTGCATCTAGTTTATGACCTCAACGACGTGGAACGTCGTGTTGCGTGTAACCGGTTTAACTGCCAGGTCACGGATTCTATAACAGAGGAGCAGTTGGATCATGCTTGTTCTGACATTATTGACATCCAGGTAGAGGAAATACGTGAATACCAGATTGCGCAAGTAGGAAGGAAGTTGATGAAATGGAACTGGCATGATAGATAAATTATGATTTGTACAAGTGGATGCCTTATGTTACAGTTCATGTTTTAGACTATGTTTAAGTTTGTGTTTCAGTTTATGTTTGAGTTTGTGTTTCAGTTTATGTTTGAGTTTGTGTTTCAGCTTATATTTCAGTTTATGTTGGAGTTTGTGTTACTTTGATGCTGTTTTTAGACTTAAAGTTTTAACAAAAAAATTTCATGTTATAAAATGATTGTATCTTTAAAATGTAACAAAATACCAAAATTATATCATTAAAATGTAACAAAATACCATAACACATAATTAAACAGTAACAAAATACTATAACACATAATATAAACTAGTCGTTACGTACATAACACATAAAAAGTATTAAACTGTCAACCATGAAAACATAAATAAGAATCAATCCCTGTACTCGTTAGCAAGACGGTAGCACTCGTCCAGAGGCTCACGAGGGTCCTCCAAACTAATGGTGGGATGGCTCTGCTCGTACGCCTGTAAATCAATTAGGTGCGTAATCAGCTCGTGCAGTCTGGTGGCATATGTGGGTGCGGAGGGGTTCACCCCTACCTCTACATCATCTCGGTGAGTCTCTAGATCGAAAATAACGTACCACAAGTTCTTCGTAACCCATGCAGAGTATATCAATGTAATACCATCCTCCTGACCCGGAATATACTGCCCACCTTACAGACTCTGGTGAATACAGTGTGACTCCCAGTTGTCCCAAGTGAATGCGTCCCAGTTGTAGAGGGTGTTCGGACGGTGAATCCTACTAGAACCGGTAAGAATGGGAAGCAGTGCACCAAGTACCTGTAATTAAACAATTAGTTCATAACATACATGCGCAAAACAAACAGTATTAATATCTCGAGTATCGCAAAATATTACCTGCTGGATGCGACCCAACTGTCTAGCCACCCGTAGCGGGTAGTATGCTTCAACAATGTCAGAGGCCTTCATTGTCGCATCTGAGCATCCCGTATGTTCGTATAAGGCATGAATGATACCTACAAAATATGAAAAAATCCTTTAACATTAGCAAATTATATTAAATTTAAATATTACGATAATTAAAAATAAAGATAATTATAACTTACATCGTGCTCGGTGAAGGTAGCTATGTAATCTCGAACACCGTTTCGAGCCTACTGGCTTTGTCGAAACGGTAGAGGCACATACTTGCACAAAGTAGGATGTGCGATACTAAAACTAGGGTACTGATGAACTGAAAATATGGGGAAATGGTTGTAAATCCATGTCTCTAACAACCCAAGAATACATAAATACCGGTGGTAGAGTGTAGGCATCCTCTGCCTAGCTGGAAGTAGAGCTGAGAGAGTATCATCTGTCCCCAATTATATCTGCCTGAGCTACTGTAATCATCTATGAACTGTAAGTAGTCGAGGCTAATGTTGCTGCCCGACTTGTTGGCTAGTATGATATAGCCAAATAATTGCAACAAGTACGCCATAGTAGCTCGGTGAACATCAGCATTAGTAATTTTATCGTCATAATAATGATGAGTGCAGAATCTCCTCTTCAGTCATGCAAGGAGAACATGCCTCTTTCCGCCCCATTTGTTCTCCCCAATCTCTGTCACCAGCTCCTGAACACTGCACCCAAGTAAGTGAGCTTATGCCGCATTACGCTCATCGGTAGTAGGGTACTCATATGTCTCACAGTTCACACCCACCACTGATATCCTCGTGATGATGTAGACATCATCCAGTGTGACAGTCATCTCCCCGAAAGAGAAATGAAATGTGTTCGTCTCAAGATGCCATCTCTCAAAAACGCCTCTATCAAATGAGCATTTCTAGCCCATCAAGCGAGAGTGTCAACAATGGGTCCGAAACATGTGCCCATAAGCTCGTTACGTACTCGTGTCTGGCACACTTTCAAATCCCAACCACGGTGTATCTGGTACATAGCATAACGCTGCATATGTACCATCGGTTGTATAAAAAAAATACAATATAAACATATATGCAATATAACATATAAGATAAACAAATAACCAATATGTTCAATATATGCAATATAACATTTAAAATAAACCAATACCCAATAAATCCAATAACAAATATAACATATAAGATAAACCAATAACGAATAAATTTAATAACAAATAAATTCGACGATAAATTCATTCAAACCTAAACTAATAAATTCTATAATAAATATAAGTTATAACACAAACCAATAACCAATCTAATGCAATAGACAATGTTTTAGACATAAACCTATAACTATAACATAAACCACATTTCATCTAATAATAATAACTTTAACAAATAAATTAAAACTAAAAAACTTACATCATTTCTGAATACGCTATAAGCCTCATGCACTTTGTAGGAGTGGAATGTCGAATATAGGTCGATGACATTCGGTTATATCTACGGAAGCACTGGTATGTAGTACGACGACGGCGAACAGGGGCGACTTGTAAGTCCCCTGTAGCACGGTGACAGATGCTCCGAGACGTCTCGCCTACTACTATCTCCTCGACATAATCAGTCGTATCATCAGTCGTATCTCGTTCCATAGTGGGAGAACGAAGGTGTGGAGGCATCCTACACATGCGCAAGCCAAACAATGTAATCAATGTCTTTTGTCAAACATGCATAATTTACTTAAACGAAATTAAAATGAATAAAAAAATTGCGTGTATGATAAAAAAATATACCATAACACGCGACAAAGTTCAACAGAATCAAAATCGGGGGAAAAGGTGGAATTACAGATCCACACACTAAATTATATGGATTCGGGAAATCCACGCAGCGTGGATCTGTCCAAATCCACAATGCGTGGATTTGGTAATCCTCGTACGATTTCGTGCGAGGAAATACCGGGTGCACGCATGTTCTTGCATGCATCCGATATTTCTAAGCACAAAAACGTGCGAGGAAATATCAAACCCAGCATTTCGGCCCCAATTTCCTAAACCTACCCTAAACTACCCCAAATCCGTAAAACATCACCTCAAATCAAACCTACTCTCCTAACTAAATACATACATGCATTGAAAATTCAAGAAAACAACTACAACTACATGAAAATCAGATTTTGTTTCCCCAAAATCTAAACTCTGAATATTTCTAAAACAAACCATGGAAATTTAAAAAAAATACACCAACATGTAGAGATTGCTTACCTTAACAAGTTTTGGGTGTTGGATTTGAAAAAACTTCGCTTATGATGAGTAAAAGAATAATAAGGAATGGGGAATCTTGGATTCAGTGCTTGATGTGACTAATGCTAAGAATGTCAAAAGAGAAAGTATTAAATAATGTCCACCTACCCAGTAATAAAGGGGCTCCCTTATGTAGCGGAGAAAGTGGTCCCCATTTATGTCCCAAATAGTCCTTGTATTTAATTGTTAGTCATTTACATTTTACCTCTTTAACATATTATCCTCTAATAAATAGTAAATACACTAATGAGTTTATTTTATTTACCCCTTTTACAATTAATACTTTTGCTGCTGGACCCAACGGATTATTTCCTTATCAGTAGCCCCCCAATCTTCAGGAGCTTCGGGAATGAAGACTCACGAGTAAATCGAGGAAACAACCACTGCCAAAATTACCTTGGGCTCAGGGCCTTGTGAGTGTCTTGGCTAAGCGCCTCAGGATCATGCCTTTTAAGGCTTCGGGAAAGGTTATCTTATGGTTGCGCCCGAGCTACTCACCCACTGGAACCGATCCGATTTATGTCTCTTAATGCCTTGAGAGATGATTAATCATGTCCCCCATCACCCGACCTCTGGTGATGGGCTCATTAAACTCTAACTGGTAAATTTGTTATGGGCTTAAACGGATCGTTAGGCCTGCTTGAAAAGTTATCCGCTTTTGTTCTTCGTATTAGTAGATATGTGGAGCTCGTTTGAGGAACACTCGAGTTCTGGCACCGGCGCATGCCTATGGAGCTAGCTTGATAATTACCTATTTCTTGAATAGTCGGTTTCGGCTTACACGTGTCGTTCTTTTACTCGAAGCGTGCCCATTTGCACATCTCTCTAGGAGACTCTTCGACTTCCCGCGGCTCTTTTTCGTTTGGACTTCCCCATGCGCAAAACGGTTAAGGCACAAAGTTGCCTATAAATACTCCTTTTCTTATCATAACTCGCTCCCTCAGAGAAATCTTAGAGAGAGAGAGAGAGCCCCCTTAGCAATTCTAGAGAGAGAAACCAGTGTTTATGAAAAAGAAAAACTGCAGCATACCCAGAAGCCTAAAGAGAAACCGGAGCCCGTGTTTACATTCATTGATTGGAGTAGTATTAGTGATCGAGCTGACGAATACCGAGCCGCATGACTGATTTGGGATTCCAGCAAAAACCCCTTCACACCCGTGCCTCTTCCCCACGATCATGTCCAGCCGACTCCCATACCTGCGGAATCGTTTATTGTGCCAGAGCCAGCTGTTGCTCCAATCCCCGAAGCGAGCGTCGTCCCTTCAAGCAGTTCTTCCCCCAATTCCTCTGTCAATCTATCTGATCAGCCGACGCTCTTGTCGGTAAACGCAACTGGTAATTCACCATCTCCTATTTTTCCCGAATGCCTCAGTAAACCCAGATTCCTTACAATGGGAGACTCCAACGCCTCTTCCTCGCCGGTGGGTGGCATCTCACCCGAACCCCCACCATTTTTGGTTTTTGTACTGGTATTAATACCGCTGCTACTCCGTTGGGTGTTGCTCGAAGGGATTTTGAGCGTCAGACGCTTGAAATGGAGCGTGCACGAAAGTTGCTGGAAAGAGGATCAAAACATAACCGCACAGGTAGCAACTCTAGTTTCGTAAAACCTTCCTCTCATAAGGATACGAAAGCGGTTGGTTCCCAAATTCTCGAGGAGACTGATCCTAAAGGTACCGAGGCTGTACAGGCTAACGTTGTAAATGAAGCAGAGGAAACCCACTTGGTCGGCTCGGGGAACGGTTCCGCAGAGGGAAACGAAGCTGGAAAGGGTGTCGTTGCTGCGGGCACGGGTGCCGCAGTTTCATCAGAGAAGCCTCTTCCTCCGGAGATAGAAGTTGTGATAACAACCACTTACCATCGATCTTTGTGTCGGGACAATGTTATCACCCTATTTGAGGGCAAGTATATGTATTTCTTTGCTGCGGAGCAATCCGAGCTTCTAATCCGGTGGGGAATCCCAGAGTGCGTAAAAGTACGATTTCCCGTTCATGGGGAAACACCTATACGTGTAAAATCTTGGGAGATCGTCGTTTTTACTGAGCTCTTCAATTGGGGTCTCAGGTTTCCTTTGGATCTCGAGATCGCTAGATATTTCGAAATCCTCGGTATTTGCCCCTCGCAGCTGACTTCCAACGCGTGGTACACGCTTATGTCTTGTATCATGGCTTATCGCTTATCATGCCGTGTTATGCCGATAGAAGAGTACGTTGCCATGTCCGGGCTTTCCAAGTCGCCCAAACTGCCTTTCTTCTATTCTTCTTTAGGGAACACTTGGAAAATTGTGAATGACTTTCTCGAGGGTGATAAGTTGTGGAAGCATCGGTTCGTCTTTATTAGTGGCTGCTGGGAGAACAGTCGACCCTATACCAAAGAGAACCCGAAGCGGTTGTTGCGGACGTGGGTTCCTGATGGTAATATATATATATATATATATATATTGTTTCTTTTTTAACTGATCCTTTGTTTAGTTTCCAATGAATATATCCAAGGGTTGAAGAAGGATTATTTTGAGGATGCCAAAATAACCTTCCAAATCCTGAAGGACTTCACCCGGAGGAATTGGGGTCGGGCATTCCACCGGTGTTTTAAGAACACCAATCTCATAATGAGAAACCTCTGGCGTTGCTCTAATGAACCATTCTCCTTGGAACAGCTGCGCTAAACACCTAGTTTGGTGGATTTGGTTGCCAAAACGGATGTGCCCGACGCACATATGTTCCTTCCCAAACGTAACAAAGCCCCTAGCAAACGCTCAAAATCTGACGAAGGTGCGGAGCAGGAAAATACAAAAAAGGTAGAGGTTGATGTTGCTGGGCTAGAAACAGCGGTGGTCATTTTCGATCTCGCTTTTCATGAAAATCTCGTCTATATAGACTTCCATGTTCCTCCCGATCTGATTCTCGAATGCCTTGTTTACCAGCCTCTGAAAGGTTGCTCCTGCGTTTTTTAACCCAAAGGGCATGACCTTGTAACAATATAGCCCTCGCCTGGTGATGAACGTCGTGCTTTCTTGGTCAACCGGGTTCAACTTAATCTGATTATATCTCGCATATGCATCCATAAAAGAAAGTAGTTTGTTCCCCGACGTTAAATCGACCAATTTGTCGATTCTGGGTATCGGGAAAGGGTCCTTGGGGCTTGCTCGGTTGAGGTCAGTGAAATCTACGCACATCCTCCACTTGCCATTTTTCTTTTTGACCAACACGGGATTGGATATCCACAATAGGTACCTTGACTTTTTGATATGACTGACGTTGAGCATTCTTTCAACTTCTCGTAAAATAATTTCTGTTTTTTTCTAGGGAAAATGCTCGACACTTCTGTGAAATTGGTCGGACGTTTCGATTAATAGCCAAATTGTGAATAGCGAGGTCTTCTGGGACTCCAGTAACGTCCTCCGAACACCAAGCGAACAAATACAAACTCTCTTGTAGGAGTACAATCAAATTTGCCCTGAAATCCGACGACAAATTAGTTCCGATTTGCAAGATTTTTCCTTCAGTGAACTGATATTTCTCACAATCTTCATCGGTAGTCCAAAACCCGGGAACTTCCCTAGGATCGTCCACAGGTAACGACTCTAATGGAAGTCCCCTTAACTTCTAGTTCCGTACTTGTTCCATTTCTTGATCACCCTTTGGTGCTAACGCTGCGCAGTAACATTTCCTGGCTGTTTTTTGGTTGCTTCTTACTACCCCCACGTTGTTACCGACCACGTACTTCACACATTGATGAATAGTAGATATCACCGCATGTATCCGCGATAGCCATGATCTGCCAAAGATCGCGTTATGAGAAACTGGTCATCTACTACGACAAACATAATAGTGACCTC
Source organism: Limnanthes douglasii subsp. nivea (assembly GCA_036936605.1). Classification (NCBI taxonomy): domain Eukaryota; kingdom Viridiplantae; phylum Streptophyta; class Magnoliopsida; order Brassicales; family Limnanthaceae; genus Limnanthes; species Limnanthes douglasii. The sequence goes on from JAUPFV010000004.1 coordinate 124,386,824, forward strand.
TCTCTTAAACGGCCCACGACCGAGCTGAACGACGCCCTCGAATTCCCCTACCACTACTGCGGCCGAAACTGTAAATCCCACAATAGTTCGATCTGACCTCGTAATCACTAGGGGAATCTTGAACTGGGAAAACGTAGACGCAAAGATTATGATTGCCGAACTTCCAGTGTCGACGAGTATGCGGCGGACTTCCTCTCCAGCAATGGCTGCTCCGATTACGACTGTGTCTTCGTGGGGGCCGGCTATGTCCCTCATGTTATCGTCGTCAAACTACAAAATCGATTATGGGTTTCCCCACACATAGGGAGACGTTCGAGCCTCCAACTGAGTCGTCTGGTTCACTATATGTCGTTTCCGGGATGAATGGGTGATCCCTGCCATAAAGTCACCTCCAAAAATAGTCAAAGATTCAAAATATTGATAGAGGCTGCTTACCTTTCTTCGGCCCTCCACAACCTCTTCTTCTATGACCCCTATGATGCTACGACTGATATCAGGATCGAGATATTCGATGGACACATAAAAAAGATCTATTACTTCAGAAATTGTCATTGTGGTCTCCGACTTTTGTACTGTCACCATTTCTTTCGAAGTCGCACCTTGTTGTGCCTTATTCTTTACATACTCAAGTAGTTTTTCATTTTCTATCAGCATGTGTATTTTCATTTTGAGAGAAATACAGTCCTTCGTACCGTGCCCGACGTCCTCGTGGTATCTGCAGTACCGATTATTCCTACTTTCCCAGGGTGTAGGGATAGGAAAAGGCCTTCGGTAAATTCCGCTCTTTTCAGTCTTTTCGTAGATAGTAGATACACACTCAGTTAAGTTAGCAAAGTAGGCAGGTTGAATCCATTTGTTGGAAATGGGTCGCGTGACCACCTGATTGTTCTGTTTAGCCCTATGAGTTTGAGGTGTGTGAGCCTTGGCCAGAACGGGTTGAACTGGTGATATCGTGCTAATTGGTTGAGCCTGCGGGACATAACACGACTGAATGCCCTGCTTCGTGACAACCGACTCCTGCGAACTCTGCTGGATCTGTGCTACTAACTCAGATTCTTTGGTTTCCTCAATCAATGTCTGTTTTTCAACCTGAGCTAACAGGGCGGAAAATGTAAAAGCCTGCTTCTTTGTGATTGCTTGTTTCATCGGTCCCGAGAGCAGCCCTAAACGATATCCTGTTAAAGGTACATTGTCCTCGCAGTGGTCAAGGTCAGTATTTCCATTAATAAAACATCTAGTATAATCCTGAGGCTTTCTCCCAGCCTTTATTTACAATTGACAATCGTGTCTCTATTAACTTGGAAGCTTTTGCTTCCTACGAATTGCTATCGGAACGTCATCCAAAACATCCCGAAATTTTTTATGTAACCCTGTGGTAACCGGTTGTACCACTTAGATGCCCGATCCTTGAAGGTCATTGAAAAAGCTCGACGTAAAAACTTGTCATCGTTATCGAAACTTAACATGAAGTTCTTAAAAGCTTCCAGATGTTTATCCGGATCCTTTTTGCCATCATACTTTTCAAGTTTGGATATGTCGAATCTCTTCAGGAGATGTCCCGACAATATCTCATCTGACAGTGGCGATGCCCTCCAATTCAGCCCAAAACCAAAAGCGCCACCGCCGAGTCCCTCAATGGGAATTAGATATAGTCCTTCGTTGCCCGGGTTGATGAATTCGTTGCTAACCCTTTACCCGTGTGTCTGGCTAACTGACGGTTGCCACTGAACCTGGGGCAGTACTACCCACTCCTCTATACTTGCTGTTAGTATTTCTTCTTTTTCATGAGAATTTGGTGTAATTTTTTCGGTGCTGTCTTTCTTAAGCTTAGGTGAGTCGGAATGTCGTTCCCTGTTGCGTCGGGATTTGCTTTTTCTTGTGAGCTTATTTCGTTTTGCCATGCGTTGGTATTCTTTACCCGAGGAATCGTCTGAAGTGAAATCAGTGGAGCTACATCGAATATCTTTCGAATACCGCTTTGCCTTTCCTTCCCGTTTCCGGACCGGCTGGGATTCCCGATAACTGTGACCACGTTGGGTGTCGTTGTTATAAACCTCCCCCGAGGAGTCTTCTCTGCGGTTATCGATCATTGGTTCTTTTCCTTTTCCTTCACGGGTTCTTTTTCGGTTAGGGCTCTCTCCTTCTCAGCGTTTAGTTTTGTGATATCCTCCATTAATTGTCTTTTTGTCATGATAAGAGTAGATCGCTTGTCCCGACCAAGCGCGTAGTGATCATGGTCGGGGGATCTTTCGCCCTCAGATAGCGAAACGGTTCAGGCAATAAATCTCCCGACCCCTTCCCCGATCGTCTCATCGTTCATTGTTGAATCAAAGTTGTGATTTCGAGGAAAACGATGCCCTTTAGGTATTACGTGTTCCCACAGACGGCGCCAATGATGAGTAAAGGAATAATAAGTAAGGGGGAATATTGGATCTAGTGCTTGATGTGACTAATGCTAAGAATTTAGAGAGAGAAAGTACTAAAGAATGTCCACCTACCGAGGAATAAAGGAGCTCCCTTATATAGTGGAGAAAGTGGTCCCTATTTATGTCTCAAATAGTCCTTGTATTTAATTGTTAGTCCTTTATATTTTACCTCTTTAACATATTGTCCTCTAATAAATAGTAAATACACTAATGAGTTTATTTTATTTACCCTTTTTACAATTAATACTTTTGCTGCTGGACTCAACGGATTATTTCCTTATCAGCTTCAAAAAATGAGGGTTTAGAGAGGTTTAGGGTTTGAAAGAAGAGAAATAACTGAAAATTAGGATTTTTTCTATTTATATGAGTGACAATTTTGTAATTAATGGGGGTCTCGTTATAGCCAAGTCGGGTCTCCCTATAACCGGGTCTCGTTATAGAAAAAACAGGTCTTGAATTAGCCTTGAACATCTCGTAGTCTTAGATAAGATGACAATTAATTATTATTGTGAAGTTTCAATGTTTTGACTATTGAGAAATAGTTTGATTCAGTGGTACACTACTTCCAAGTCTGGCAGAAAAAAATTACTTTATTCCCCAACACCAAAATTAACAAAAAAAAATGTGGAATATAAAATAAAAAAAAAACACAATTTAATGTGGTTTGGTGTGTGAAGAAATCCTACATCAATGTATTAAGGAACACTAATTTTACATAGAATAAAAATCATAAAGAAACTCAAAAACACAAATAACACATACGGTCAATAATATTTTGTTACAAAACGTTTCGTTAACTCTCGATTTATCGTGTTTCTCTCACTCGAATTCTTGATTCTTCTCTAAAGAATGAGCTTAATCAACAATTTTTTATGCACACTAGATTCATACTTGTTCATCTATATTTTATATAACAAATATGAGGATAAAACACTTAACTCATAACAACCCCAACATTACTAGTAGTATTCTTAACAATTTTAAAGAACACTCCAATCAGACATGTTATGGTTAACGACTGAAATTGTCACATATTTGCAAATTCATCACACAATATCGAAACTCATTTTCATATATTAACATAATGGTATTTTTAAGCAATTGGCACTTCTTCTCATATCAACTTGGACTCGAAAGTTTTGGCACTTAAACTTTTTTCATCTAAGTTTCAGCACGTAATGTTCATACTTAGGTCTTGCCACAACTTTAACACTTAAGTTAACACAACTTCAACATTAAATTTAAGCACAACTTCATCACACACAACTTTTACAACTCCTCCTCTAGTCACTTGAAGCATATATCTTACAATTCTTCACCTAAGTTTACAATGACTTCAGTATTCATTGCTTCAATGTTTTAACTATTTATCAAATACATTCAGTCTACTTACTTCCCATACTTCAACAAGTCTCATGCAGTACGTGAAATTTGTTGAGGTCGTTTCCCTCAATATATCAACTCATAGCCTTTTTTATGTAAGGTAACAATAGTAATATTCATCTGATCCAACCCAAAACTATGTAAAGAAACAATAGTATTATTCATCTCATATAACCCAAAACTATGTAAGGAAACAATAGTGTTATTAATCTGATATAACCCAAAATTAAATCATACAACACCTGATAACCAACTCCCAAACAATCTTATTATTTCTCTTTAGTTTGAATATTTAAAGCATTAGAACCATTAAAATCTTAACCAAGGCCGAACCCATGTATTGGTTGAACTTTCTCTACAAAGAAATATATATTCCAAGCATGAAACCAACTTTAACATAAACATCTTATGTTTCATTATTTTGTTAAAACTCCTTCTTAACCAGCTTCGCTTTTGGTAGTAATAACTTTAATATTAACCTTCATGATCAGTAGTATTTTAACCTCATTTAATACCACAACCTTGGTAATTAAAGCCTCTTTATCTTAGGTTCCAAATACCACAACCTATACTTATTTACACCTTTAAAAAAACCAAGAGTCCAAGGTCTCATGTTGATAACGTGTATAATTGTCTTGAGAGTTTGTTTAAACAATCTCGTGCTCAATCAAACTATGAGAACTACATACTCTTTCAAATAAGGTTCGATTTATCTCTTAGTTATTCGTGTTTAAGAATACTTGTCAGGGTTCTATGTTCAAGCATACCAAATTTATAACAATATCAGTAGTGATGAATTCATATATTCCAAACCATTTGTAGTTATTAAATTCTTCATGTACTTTCTAAACTGACTCTCAACAAATTTCTTCCAATCCTTTAAGGGCATTGAACATTATCTTGGTAGAACCACTCCCACCACTAGACACACCATCCGCTATAAAACTTGTAAGAACTAAAAACTATTAGTTTGGCTAAAATTCATAACAAAATTTGAATATTTCAATGCCATGAGTATGTTATCTTCAATACTATGATTAAATCTTCATTGTCTAACATTCCTATAAACATAAGGTTGTATAAATTTCAGGGACATACCTCACATTTGTTATGATACTTTAAAGTCATGTAGATATATCAAACCTTATACTTCTTATTCCTTTCCAAATACACAGTTCGCCATTCTCCAACATAACTTAAGTATTTTCAAACTCTTTTATGTCTCCAAACCAGTATTTGTTGAAAGTTATATAAAACGATGCTATGGATTCTAAAACTAACTTTTTATCGTAGCTGTAATTCGAGGACATTAAAATATCAATATAATAATAACCACGAGAAATCAATGAGGCATCTCTAACTTCGAACTTATGGGGAGTATCTTCATTATTTCTTCTGGGAAAATTCTTACTTATATGACCTTACTTCTTGTAGAACCAACATTTCACCATCAAAATAATAATATTATTGTTTAAATATCTTTATCTAGACATTCATCTAACAATTAATCACCATCAAAGTCTCTTTTTAACCCAGTTTCTCTTTTAATATCATTTGAATTCATAACGCTATTTGATTTAGACATCGTTAGGGATTCTTTGTCATAAAGCATAGTGTAAAGAAATGCACGTACACCTTCGAAAAATACCTCAAGAGGATAATTGTTTGACCCTCATATTCAAACTTGTATCAAACTAACTTCAAATAAAAAATGACTTTATTTAAATCATCCAAGTGTTTCCTGATTTTTTATACTGATATCTATTTCCAGCGTAAACATCTATTTTTTAGATACAACTTATTTTACAAAGATTTATTCATGTAAATGGGCTTCATCTTATTCCAAATCGCCATATCATTAGGTTATTTAAACACCTCTCGAAGTACCTCAACCTCCAAACTGATAATCAAAGTAATTTTATATTTAGACAACATTTGGATGCGCCTTAAACAACCTTAATATATTTTTCATACCAATCTGATTCAAATTTTCGTCATCAATAACGGTATAAAAACCCATATATTCAAAAAAAAAACTTGGATAGTAAATATTAAGAGATTAAAATCATTATCCCCGATAAACTTATCACGATTGAACTTAACGAGATTCATCTTTATGATTTTGTTTGACTTTTAGTGACATTTGAATCTCAACGGTTGCGATTTAAAATGATTTTCATTTGTTAACTTTGTTTTTATTACCAATGAGTTTTTTTATTACAAATTTCACAATAATTTCAAGTTTTCGCTACTGGCTGCAACTTTACATGAGTGGTGAAAACCTTCCTACAAGTGAAACATTAAGAAACATAACTTTAGATATTTACTTTCAAACACTAAGTTAACAAGAATGACATCAAATATAAATTTATAAGTGCATCAGAAAAAATAATATGGTTCATATTGTGAAGTAATCCTACCTCCACAGGAAACATAACACTAATTTGATAGATAATAAATATTACAAAATAATTCAAGAACACAAATAACATAACCCCCCAACATTACTTTATTACACTGCTTCTCAAAACAAAATACAAGCTTATGAAGGGAACTCTTGACTTACAATATTTCTCTCATAATTGAGCTTTAAAAAAAACTTTTCACACGTGTTAGCTTTGTACTTATCCATCCATATTTATATAACTAAATATTAAGGATAAAATACTTCAGGCTCACAATAAGATACGACATGTTGTTTTAACATTTGTCAGTTTCAATTAAATATTATAAACACGATCAGATCAAAAGTATTTTAATAAAAAACTAAAATTGTCTCATATTTACATATTTATTATAGAATATTTAAACTCGGTTTTATAAAAAACAAAAGAATATCTTCAAACAATCGATCCTTATTCTCAAAGACTTTGACTTATAAGATTTGGAAGGTAAATTCATTGCACCTACTTTCTAGCACGGAATGTGCATACACTTAAATTTTAGCAAAACTTCATCATAACTTCAACACTTAAGTCTTAACATAACTGCAACACTTAATTTTAGCAAAGCGTCGACAATTCATGCTTAATTCACTTTGAATTTAATCATAAAAATAACTTATTAGGTTTTTAAAATATTATAATATGATGATAAACACATCTAAATATTTTAAAGATGTTTTTTACAAGTTATTTTAAAATCTGAAAAAGTTTTACGAACATACATACTATTGATTAGATGAGATGTAAAAGTACAAATATGATATTACAAGTTTTTAATAATAAATATTATGTGGCAATCAAAGCAATAATAAATTTATTAACATAGCTATTATTTTCTCAATAAGTTTTTTTATTTATCTTGAAGAATGAAGAAAATGAGTTATTTGATAAATAATTTTTATTTAGGAATAAAACATCAATTGTATTGTTTTATTCTTTAACTCCGTCACGTTTTAGAATTTGTAACACATGTAGAAAATTGAATAAATAAATAGCTATAAAATTCTAAAAAATAGCTGATAATTTTATTTTTGTTTTAATATAATTTTTTTAATAAAAAACGTGTATAAATATAAAAAAAGAACATATTGTTGAGATCAATTCATAGTTGGAATTGTTGGTAGTTACATGAGCTAAAGTTACTTACGAATAAAATAGTTGCAAAGTTGGTGATTTGAGCTCAAAATTAATTACTCAGGATTTATATTTATAACTCTAAAAAATCCTTATCGTAATCAAATACTAATCATTATTATTATATATGTAAAAGGTTGTGGTGTTTTTAGTATGTTTCATATGTATAATGATAAGTTGTAAGTGAACCGGCCTCAATGTTTTAAAGAATGAAGTATAAATAATGCATGTATATTGAAAAAGACCACTGTATGAATTTAAACATTTTCTAGAAGTATAATACAAGACTTGAATCATTCATAAAAACTACAAACTACAAAAAAATGAGCTACGATAATTGTGTGTATTACAATGAAACAACACATTAAAATTCATATTTTGTTGTTTGTATGTTAATGAAATATTGATGTTTGGAAACAACCTAAATAATATTGATTACTCGAAGACAAAGCTCAATGATGAATTCATAATGAAATATATTAGAAGAGCTACAAATATCTTTTGAATATATATAAGACAAAATATAAACTCATGATACATATTCTTATTTAAAAATAATATATTGAAATTATACTCCAAAAGTATAGGATGATAGGAGTTAAAGTTGATATTATATCTGTTAGGGGAGACCAATAGTCGAGGAAAAAATTGGCATATGATTAACCGAACCTACAAAAGAACGATCTAATTGTCATGTACATGACGAGAAAAAAAATAAAGAAAGCATAATAAAATCAAGCACACAAAAAATATTTAATCTGGTTCTGTTTATGAAGAAATCATACATCAACGGACAATAAACACTCCTTTATAAACAAGTAGATTACATAAAAACTCTCCAAACACAAATGGTTAAATTATTATTTGTAATAAAAGATAACATGATTCAAATAACTTTATATTGAGTGTTTATCTTTCAACTCATTTATCTTTCAAAATACATAGAGTTGTTTCATTATCTCAAGAAATATACAGCTAGCGTAATCACATCATAGGCACGTCATATATTGCATAATAATATATTCTTATAATTATAGGTTTAGAGGAACCGTAATTCTTCATATGGCACTGCAAATTAAAGCCTATTAATTAACGATATAACTAACTTTTAATTTATTAATATATGAAAACTCATAAATAACAAATCTTAATTAATATATGAAATGTAATTAATATAGAAGATCTAGTATATATAATATTTCTCTTTTACCCAACAGTGGTGCTACAGTCCAGTTCGCTTCCAATCATAGTGGTGATTCAGATCAACTCGCTTCAGACCACCATGCTTCAGCTCAACACATATTTTATTTGACACAATGATCTAGTATTTGATAACTTATCTCATCCATTATACTCAACGGGTGTCTCTATACCTAAGTTATGGCTCGATAACTAGAGAGTTTCAACAATGTTGCATATAAATGTATTGATATATCCAACACCCATGTGGTCTTACAAAACTATATATGTTGACGAGTTACTTTTAGCCTACACCTAAAAATTCTCCACCTAGGCTTACAATAACTCTAGTATTCGTTACACCCAATAATATAATCTGTAGAGACCGTCTCACTTGCATCATAGACTTGCATCAGTCTCATGCAGTTTACGAGCTTTAAAATTGATAATACTTTGGTCAGATCATTTTAATAATTTTCCTCATTAGTAATATTAGACACTTTCACTAATCAACTTAAGTATCTCACAAGTCACTTTAGTGCATGTCAATGCGAATTTCCTAAATTTTACATGAATATGCTCAAAACACTTACAGTGTAGGCAAGAACAAGTCTCATGCAAATCATAGCATACATAATGCTACAGTAATATTAAAATAATGTGCCTTCAAGATATACTTCTTATTTTTTGTTTTATTTGGTGTTTGAATGGAACTGAGTTTAAATTAAGAACCAATGAGAGTTCTAACCACTTTTGCTTTAAACATTGAGATTTTCTTTAGGAATTTATGTGTATATATATATATATTTTATTTTTTAGATAAGAATAAATAATCATTTATCATATTCATTTTGATCTCAATACCAAGTAACATCTTAATCTCTCTCATATCTTTTATCTCGAACTCTTCTTTCAAACGAGTCTTTATGCTTTAATATTTATCATATCTCTTCCAGCTATTAGTATGCATCCACATACAACAACATGATTTGTATTTCCATGTGTGTTCCACAATTCCATTAGACACAATTGTTGTAGCAGTTATGGATATAATTAATAGATTGCATAAAAGAATTAAATCTTTATTACACTGCCTCATCGACTATTTTAGCCTATAGATAGGTCTTTTCAACAAACACGCATAATCTTCATTCCATTCTTCAAAATTCTTTATTTGAAACACATAAATCTTCTATTCAAGTTCACCATGCAGAAAGGTAATAGTGATATCCATTTGATCTAACTTAAGATCATAATTAACAACAATTGATAACATAACTCTAATAGAGGTGTGTTTCACAATCATCAATAATATTTTATTGAAATCAACACCCTCATTTTATGTAAATCCCTCCGACATTAGCATATATGTGTATTTAGATAACTCAACACTGTGAATACATAAATTCATTTTGAAATCCATTTATACCCAACCAACTTTTGACCATTTGGTTTATTTACAAGAATTCATGTGTTCATCTTCTTCAAATATCTCAATTTTTCTTTTATGATTATGAGAACTTCTCTTTATCATTGATTTTGATATAATAATGATATGTTTCATATTCAAGAACATTTGTTTGCATTTCAATCGATGAAGCATAACCAATTATATTAATAAAATCATACATTTATGGCTGAGTAATTAGTATTAGTATTTTATCCCTTGTCAGGTGATAACTATCATGTTCATGTTGCTCTCCCATATGATCATCTGAAGGACTTGGAACAACAAAACCTTGGTCTTATTCAAACTAATATCGTGGAACCATGCTTAAAAAAATATTCAGCAAAAGTATCACCAACTTCACTTTATAGATCAAATCCATTATAAATATCACATATCTTCCCGACAATACTAGGTTGAGTATTTATCGTATTACTAATGATATGTCTTATTTATTGAAAACCTTGTTCATGCTTACCAAAGCCTTCTGACGTTTGATTCAAGGCACCACAGCTCATACATTTTTACTTCTTTTGGATATCCAAGGAACAAACATTTAAGTGCTCTTGCCATGAGCCTATCTTGCTTCACTTGTGCATATGCAACACATCTGAACATTATTAAATATTATAGATTAGGTTTCTCTCCAATTGTATTTTGAGGACAAAGAAACTTAGGCGATGTAAAAAGATGAATAACTAAAACTCTTTATGTTGGCTGAAAAAAAAAGGATAACAAACCTGAAGAACATAAAACTCTGATACCAACTGATATGAACCCGCCCAATAGTGCGACTAAACCCGTAACAAACCTGATACAGAACCTTAAGAGATATCTAGAATAAATAGGACCTCAACCTGTTTCTTAGTAAAGCAAGAAACTTGGTACAAGGAAAACTTCACAAATAAGATGGAAACTCATATGGAAAACTATAAAGAAACACTTTTAATTTTTATTTTATTAAAACATGATCTATGATTCCGAAACATTTATATATATATATATATATATATATATATATATATATATATATATATATATATATATATATATATATATATATATATATACTCGGAACAACCTCCATATATATATATATATAAAGGTCATAATTAGACTTAAATACAAACATTAATTAGAAAAAAGAACTCACAGATTTCTAAAACAACCCAAACCATTAAAGTCTTTTATTTGTTATTTTGTAAATTTTTTGTATCAATACTACTGTATTACAAATTATTTACTTTTAATAAACACCCTCCAATTTGAGTCATTCTTTTTGAATGTGTAATAAAAGAGATTTAAATGTTTTAATAGAAAAAAAATAAGTTTTGAAAAAAAAAGTTTCATTCTTCTTATTTTTGTGTGATTTAAAAAAAAACTAAATAACTAAAACTTTTTATGTTGGTTGAAAAAAGAATAGCAAACCTGGAGAACCTAAAGCTCTTATACTAACTGATACGAACCCAACCAATAATGCGACTAAACCCGCACCAAACATGATACGAAACCCCAAGAAATATCAAGTATGAGTAGGACCTTGACCCATTACTTAGCAAATCAAAAACCTCGGTATAAGCAAGATGCCATAAATAATATGGAAAATTATTTGATAAGTCAAGTTGAACGCCGCAAATAAAATCAACAAGTTAAAAATTGTTAACAACAACTATAGATAAAATATTTTTTAATTTTTATTTTCTTGAAATTTCTTGTGGTTCCGTATCAGGTTTGGGGCGGGTATAGTCATGTTGTTGGATGGGTTCGTATCATAATAAATATTCAAAGCTATACCCTTTGATAAATAAGGAATAGACTTGGTCAGACTACTTATCATCGCTTTGAAAGAACACAAATACATTTTCGTAGCAATTGACTATTTTTTGAAGCTGGTAGAAAAAAACCTATTTAGTTGATCATGACCATGCATGTGATCGAATATGTATTAACTAATATATGGCATAGGTCCAGTGTCCCAAAGTCTATCATCAGGGATAACAATAGTTAATTCCAAAATATTGAGATCGATATACTTTTCAAATAAAAAATATAAAGAAACATTTGTCTACCTCGTTTCTCCCTCAACCAAACGCATAGGTGCATTCTACGAACAAGAGCATCCTCGATGAAATTAAAAAGATCCTGATGGGGGCGTCAGACAAATGACCAAATTACCTCCAAGAATTTTGTTAGGGTCTACATGAAAATTCCGCAAACTACCACAAAAAAAACACCTTTCATCCTCGTGTATGACATGGCGTAATGTTCACGGTGGATGTAAACCTTCCTTTTACAGAGTCTCCTATCACTCATAGGGCGGAAACCAAAATGGAAGAAGGGCCAGGTTGGATTTAATCGAAGAAAAAAGAACTAAATCTCACTTGCGCATCCAAAATTACCATACTCTTATGAGGAGAAAACACGTGTATAAAGTTAGAAAACATGAGTTCGTGATAGAAAAAAAGTCCCCAGGAAAATGTTTTGTTGCACATAAATAATAGAAGGTTGGGTAAGCTAGGTCCAAATTAGGAAGACTCGTAATGGTGTAAAGAATCAAAAGTAGTAACTTATAAACTGGTGGATGAAGTAGAAATGATGCATAAGAACCCACTGAATATTGAACATCTCTGACTTTATCTTGTGTAAAAGTGTAAAGATTCTGAAACATCTCTTTTTAATGACCGTAAAATGACAAAATGATCAAAGTCGTAGGAAAACTTTGAAAACATGCATAATTTAATGTAGTAGTGTGCCACCAAAATACTCTAATATTTAAGTAAACATGTTTTAAACTCAAGTTTGAAGTAATTTGTTTCTTTGTAAAAATATCCAACAAAAATTGGTTGGTGAGGAACTTCGAATTTGAAGTAATCGATAAGGTCTCAGTAGTTCTTTTCCTCGTAGAAATACCCAACGAAGATTGGTTGAGGAGGAGCTTTGAGCTCAAAATAACTAATATGAACATAGCAGTTTATTTTTATCATAAAAATACCCAAACAAATATTGGTTGAGAAAAAATTCGAGTGTGGGGTGACCGTTAAGGTCCCGACAGGAAACTCATAGTTTATTTTCTTATAAAAATACCTAACAAAGATTGGTTGCAAACCAAAATTTAAGAGTGGGATGACTGTCAAGGTACCGATAAGATTTAAGTTGTTTTTTTCTTGTAAAAAAGTCAAACAATAATTGATTGAAGGAAAAACTTTGAGCGTGGAGTGGTTGCCAAAATCTAACTTTTGACAAGGTAAGAATGGCTACCAATAAAGATGTGAACCCAATCTCGAAGTAAAATTTAACTCATAAGACTGATCACCCCCATACTTTAAAAAAGTCAAGGTAAAAGAAAAACAAAGTGATGGTATTGAAGAACCCTGAAGGCTTAAAAGGTGCATTACAATATACCTCGACCATCTGGGAACTTTTAAAGGGTTACAATGAGAAAATAGCATATAATAGTTAACCTGGACATTTACGATTTTAGTTTCAAAGGTAGTAAAACACAAGCATAGATAAGGGAGTAATACAATTATTATTCGTTATTATAAATATTGTGAATAACTTCAGAGGTAAGAAAAACGTTATTAGCAACAACGACTGTTATAAAATTTGTAGCTCTAGAGCTCTCATTTGTGAGGAGGGAATCATGCTCATCTACTATCATCTTATCAATTTTATCTTCCTCTTCGACTTCATCATCTTCATCGTCCGATACATAATCGAATTTCAATGACACTTTGGGTAGGTGCTTAGCCTCCGGGGGGATTCTGATATTTCTTCCTCGATCGCTTTGATAGGAACATTGGGCTATTCGTAAGCGAATTATCTGATGGGCTAAAAATTGTGTCTTATACCGAATTTTCCCCTCCCCTATTGGTAAAAAAGCTAAGCTCACGCCTTGAAAAATGATTTTTTTTTATATTAATGAATCAATAGAGCTTTAAGACCCATATTGGTCATTATACCACATGTCACCTCCTTAATTATAGTGATTGTCATTTGTCATTACTTGACATTTAATATTATTCTTTCGAGGTTCATCAATCTTTAATCCAAATTATTTCATTTTCTAATTTATTTTCAACCAAACAAAAACAAAATCCAAAATATTCAAGAATTTTATTATAAAAGATGAAGAATTCATTTTAAACCCCCAAAAAATGAAAAAGACTACTATCGTAGTGTATATAATTAAATTATTATGTTTATAAACTTTATTTTGACCAAATTGAAAAAAAGAATCATAAAATTATTTTATGCTTTTCAAAACCATAGTGTGATTTTTTAATAATATTTTTCAAGACTTAATCTCGACGAGACAAAATTAGTTATCAAATAAAACAACTAGTTTTATCTAACGATACATTTTTCTTAAACAACTAATTTCACCGCGTTAAAATAAATAAACATTTGAATCATAACGATATTAAACGAGATGTAAAAAATATAACTAATTCCATCATAAAAAAGATTGTTAGTTGATAAAAAATAATTAATCCTGCTCCAACATAATAAAATAAGTTGTCAATAAAATACGTAAAAAATATCTATATCATCTCGCACTCCTAGCTTGTGAGTCCACTTTGTACATTTGATTTCACTACGATGTGTTTGGTAAATAATCATTAGGAATAATTCTAGTTTTATATCCAACTTAAAGTTCATAAAATTACACCATTTATATAGATCACAACATATTCAAACAAAAATTAACAAATTAATTTCCCTTTAATTTAATACTTTTTAATAATGTTTTATTTGATTTCAAACAACAATAAATCTATCTAAAAACTTAAACACTACAAAATTATTCATGATCAATCTAATATAATTCTTAAGTTTATCACTAACGAGGATAATACCACCCTAATGAGCCTTCACACTAATGAAGAAATATATAACTCTATTAGGGCTCTAAATTCTAATAGTGCCTCTAGTGTTGATGGTTTCAACGCATTCTTTGATGAAAAATATTGGAATACAATCGGTAAGGATCTAAGTAAAGCTGTCAGAGCCTTTTTTTTAAGGTGATTAAGATCCTTAGGGTATCTATGTTACAAATATATGCCTCGTACCTAAAAAGGAATCTCCAATACGTTGGAGTGACTACAAACTCATTAGCTTTTGTACCGTTTTAAACAGGATTATCTTAAGGCTTATGAATGACAAACTAGCTAGACTTATTCCTAAGCTTGTTTTTTATGAACAAAGTGGATTTGTTAATGACAGAAGCATTCAAGATAATATGTTCCTTACATATGATATTGTATATGACCTAAACAATAAAATAAAATAAAATCTGGAAACATAATCCTAAAGATGGATATGGAAAATATTTTAACAAGCTTTCAATTCTTTTTATTCTTACAATATTATATACGTTTGGTTTCTCTAATTCTTTTATAAACATGATTGGGAGCTCTAAAACAAATGTCTGGTTCTGAAAAGACATGGCTCAAAGAAAAACCCTAACAGAAAATTGGAGTGAACTAGATTGCAAAGCAATGAGATGCCTCGATTGATTCACTTCCTGTGTTTATATAATAACTTACACCAATCTAATTAAGGTAACGTCTCCTAAATAAACGAAACGACTCCTAAACAATAGCCACTAATTACGGAGTTACATTAAACACTCCTAAACAATAGCCACTAATTACGGAGTTACATTAAACACTCCTAAACAATAGCCACTAATTACGTAATCTCTCAACACCCTCCCTCAAGGTGGAGCATGAGGTTCAAAAATGCCCAGCTTGCCAAGAAGATAATCAAATTGTTTCTTTCCAAGGGCCTTTGTAAAAATATCTGCCAATTGTGCACCAGTAGGAACATATGACGGAGCAATCAAACCATCGACTACTGCATCCCGAACAAAGTGACAATCAACCTCAATGTGTTTGGTGCGTTCATGAAATACCGGATTTTTGGCCATATGGAGGGCTGACTGACTATCACAAAAAAGCTGGATTGCCTGAGGGTGGTGCACGCCCAAGCTCAGAAGCAACCCCTTCAACCATTTGAGCTCACAAGTAATGGCTGCCATAGCTCGGTACTCCGCTTCTACAGACGAGCGAGAAACTGTGTATTGCTTCTTGGTCTTCCAAGAAATAGGAGATTGTCCAAGAAACACAAGCCATCCGGACAAAGCGCGTCTAGTTATTGGACATGCTGCCCAATCAGAGTCACACCAACCCTGCAGAGATAGATTACTATCTGCACGTAACAAAATACCCTTACTCGGAGTACCTTTCAAATAATGAACGACTCTCAAAGCTGCCTCCCAATGCTCAATTTTGGGCTCCTGCATAAACTGAGATAATATATGAATCGAGTAGGCCAAATCTGGACGGGTCACTGCCAGATAAATGAGCCGACCCACTAATCTACGATAGGATTCAGGGTTCGACAAAAGCACCCCGTTTGCGAGACCCAATTTGTGATTTTGCTCAATCGGGAAGCCACACGGCTTGGCTCCCAATAATCCAGCCTCCGAAATAATGTCAAGCGTGTACTTGCGTTGACACAAGAACAAACCAGCTGAACTCCTTGCCACCTCGATTCCGAGAAAATATTTTAAATTGCCAAGATCTTTCATCTTAAAACAGTCACTGAGATAGGCTTTAAATGCCTTAAGTGCAGCGGAATCAGTCCCAGAAATAATAAGATCGTCGACGTACACTAGCACATTTATTTGAACATTGCCCTTAGTGTAAGTAAAAAGGGAATAATCAGAGTAGGATTGCAAGAAACCGTATCCTTTAAGAGCCGTGACCAACTTTGCAAACCAACATCTCGGAGACTGTCTCAACCCATAAAGAGATTTTCGTAACCTGCAGACCAAGTTTGGATAAGAACTCTCAAATCCAGGGGGAAGTTTCATATAAACCTCTTCCACAAGATCTCCATGCAAAAAGGCATTGTGAACATCCATTTGATGAAGTTCCCAATTTTTCGAAGCTGCAATAGCCAAGAAAGCACGTACCGTAGTCATTTTGGCAACCAGAGCAAAAGTCTCATTATAATCAATACCTGCTTTTTGATGATTCCCCAAAACTACTAATCTGGATTTGAGCCTTTCAATATCACCGCTTGAGGAATACTTGGTTTTGTAAACCCACTGACTTCCCAAAGCACGCTTACCCTTTGGAAGAGGTTCAAGCGTCCACGTACCATTTTCCTCCAAAGCCCGAATCTCCTCCTGCATTGACTTTTGCCAACCTACATCTTTCATAGCTTCTTTGAACGACTTGGGATCATTGCTCGAAATAATAGATGCAAGAAACTTCTGATAATTCACAGAATAATGGTCACAATTTATATAATGTGCTATGGGATAAGGGGTACCTGAGGGATGCTGTGGAGACGGAGTGGCGGAAGATGGACTTTCAGCTATAACAGTATGAGTAACGAAGTCTCGTAATAGAACTGAAGGAATTTTATTCCTCATCCCCCTTCCCATAGGAACGGACTGCCCATTGCGTGTATTATCAAGTCCTGGTGACTCGGGCCTATCAGGCAAAACAACTTGTGACTGAGAAGGGGCCTCTGTTTGTGCTGCTGATGAAGTCTCGGTATGGACCTGCCCACCCTCCCTGAAACCTGGGTCCCGATCTGCATCAAAATGGGATGCTTGATCTTGGTGGGGTTGTGTTTGGACTTGTGGGTTAGGCAAATCAGCATTAACAAAATCAGCAAAATCATGATCAACTTCAACATGTGCCGTAGGCACAATATTTTCTGGAATAATATTTGCAGCACCTGGGTTATTAAACGGAAAAATATCCTCAAAGAACTTGACATCTCGAGAAACAAACGATTCCTTTCTGTCCAAATCAAACAATTTCCACCCCTTCTTTCCAAACGGGTAACCCAAAAAAACACATTTTCTACTTCTACTTGCAAATTTGTCATCACTGGATTTTTGATTATGAGCAAAGCTAAGGCAACCAAAGGTGCGTATTTCCTCATATGAAGGAGGGGTACCAAATAGAATTTCAAAAGGTGTTTTATTGTTTAAAAGAGGAGAAGGAGTGCAGTTTATTAAATGAGCAGCAGCCAGAACACTTTCTCCCCAAAAATAAATAGGCAAATTTGCTTGAAAGCGTAATGCCCTCCCGACATTTAAAATATGTTTGTGTTTTCGTTCAACCCTCCCATTTTGTTGTGGGGTCCCCACACAGGAAGTTTGGAACAAAATACCAGTTGCAGAAAAGTAGTCAAGCAAGCATTTAAATTCTGTACCGTTATCACTTTGAACGACTTTCACTGTTTGAGAAAATTGTCGATCTACCATTGCAATAAAAAACATGAACATACGAAAAACCTCTGTTTTATCAACCAACAAATAAATCCATACAGCTCTTGAGAAATCATCAACAATAGTTAAAAAATACCGAGCTCCACAAGAAGAGACATGTTTATAAGGTCCCCACAAATCACAATGTATTTTCTCAAAAATTCTAGTTGCCTTATTGTCACTTAATGTAAATTTGTCTCTTGGATGCTTAGCACGGAAACATATTTCACAAGATTTATTTAAACTACCCTTAAGACTACCAACCGGAGGAAGTAACTTTACTATTTTTGCTGAAGGGTGTCCCATCCTTTTGTGCCACAACTCCAAAGTCGATTCTTCTTTGTTGACAGACACATGTTGTACTGAATCACCTTCATCTCTAAAGAAGTAGTAAAGTCCATCTCGCCTAACTCCCGTCCCAATCAGCTCCCTGGTGTGGTCCTGTATAGCACACATATAAGAATTGAATTGGACAATACAATGTAAGTCATCATTCAATTGTGAAACCGAAAGTAAATTGCAATTGAGTTTCGGCACATATAGAACATTATTAAGAGTTAATTTATCTGATAATCGAACTGAACCAGATTTTGTTGCAACGACAGATTCACCATTAGGAAGTCCAACTGGACAGTCAAATAATGCCACAGTGTCAAATAACCAAGACAAATCACCGGTAACATGATGAGTTGCCCCAGTGTCAATGATCCATGACTTCGTGTCAAACTTACCACTCAACCTGTCATCCTGAACAGGAGCATTACCAATTAAGCCTGCAAGAGCTTTCCATTGTTCTGGTGTGAAGAGTTGATCGGTGGCGCTTTTAGTAGAGGATACTCCAATTGTACTGCTTGTTGCATTAGCACGAGCGGAACCACGCCCACGACCAGCCTGCTGACGACCACGACCAGCACCCACATCAGCCTTGTTTTGATCCAACCACCCCTGTGGATATCCAACTATTTCATAGCAATTATTTTTGTCATGACCATGCTTGTGACAGTGAGGACAAGCAACGAGAGACCAACAATTCGAAGACTCATGCCCCGTCTTCTTGCAGTGGCTACACACAGGCCTGTCCGTTTTTCCGCGGCCTCTTCCTGTGCCAGTAAAGCCAGTACGAACAGCGAAACCAAGAACCTCTGTTGGGTTGTCTTCTGTCACTGACTTGGCAAGCCGCACACGTTCATCTTGTATCGCCAGTTGGTACGCTCGATCAAGCGAAGGTAAAGGATCTTGAGAAAGAATATTGGTACGTAATTGAGCATACAAGTCAGTGTTGAGTCCCATCAAGAAGTCATGTAATTTACCTTGTTCTCGTCTTGCTTGGTGCAAAGATGCGGCAGTACAAGACTGACAACAGCTGCAAGTAATTAGTGGTTCATGCTTAAACAATTCTTCCCACAATACATTCAGTTTCCCGTAGTAAGTTGTAACCGACATAGATTTTGATTGCTCACACTTTGCAATTGAAGTCTTTAACTGTTGAATTCTTGGACCATTAACCATAGCATATCGTTGCTTAAGATGCTCCCATAAACGTTTCGCATCACGAAATTTAGATAGGGTACTCTTTACCGTAGGATCGATTGTGTTGGTAATCCAAGAAACCAACATGGCATTGATGGTGTTCCAATCAGATTGGGTATATGGAGGCGTCGGTTTAGTGATGGTACCGTCCAGAAAATCGAACTTGCGGCGTGCCTCTAATGCTAATTGAATATCTGAAGCCCAATCATCGTAATTGTCTCCGCATAGACGAGTGGGTGTGATGAAGTCGCCTGGTCGGTCTCCCGTGCCGAGAAAAAATGGTGAATTCATCTCCCTTCTTGGTGACGATGGTGATTTTTCATCGTCGCCGGCCATTGTTTTATTGTGTGTGTATGTCAGGCTCTGATACCATGAAAAGACATGGCTCAAAGAAAAACCCTAACAGAAAATTGGAGTGAACTAGATTGCAAAGCAATGAGATGCCTCGATTGATTCACTTCATGTGTTTATATAATAACTTACACCGATCTAATTAAGGTAACGTCTCCTAAATAAACGAAACGACTCCTAAACAATAGCCACTAATTACGGAGTTACATTAAACACTCCTAAACAATAGCCACTAATTACGGAGTTACATTAAACACTCCTAAACAATAGCCACTAATTACGTAATCTCTCAACAGGTTCTCAGTGATTATAAATTGAGAGGCTAGATGATTTTTTTTCACTCTACTAATGGCATTAGGCAAGAAGACCCACTATCTCATATCATTTTCATCTTAACTGAAGAATTTATAATTAAAGGACTAAAACACCTAATGCAAGAAAATAGAGTAATAAGGTATACAACCACTACTTCAGTTCGTGTTTTTTGCCTGAATTTTGTAGATGGCATGGTTATTTTCTCAAATATTGCATCTCCAAGTTTAAACAAGATCCTATATTTCCTGTAAAAATATCAATAAATATTTGGTCAGTTAATAAATAAGGAGAATACATAATTGATTATCTCTAACAAAATATAAGATAACATACTACATTACATAAAACAACAAACTGGTTTCAAACAAGGCTGTCTTCAAATGAAACATCTTATCATCAACATACATAACAATAATGATCTATATTAAGACCTAGTAATAAAAATCATAAAGAATATTCAAGAACGAGATAACATTCTTCTCTCACTTGGGGGCAGGTTAACACTAATTAAGTATGTCTTCCTTTCCTATCCTATCTATTACCTTCAAAGTGTCAGTATTCCTAAACCTATTCTAGATAGAATAGGGAAATATATAACAGATTTATTTGGGGCTCAAATGGTCAACAAAAACCTATAGTATGGGCCAAACAGAGTACGAGCTGCAAATTATATGAGGGATGAGGTCTAAATACTAGAAGGTTTGGTGACATTCAACAAACTTTCTCATGCAACTTTCGGTACAAAATTCGAGAAAAAAATTGTTTATGTGTTAAGTATATGCACATTCACTACTGTTTTATTTATCATCATATGCAAGTTCAAATCATAGTAACAGAATATAAAGCTTAGAAAAGACTTATGAAATTAGACATGTTGCTGAGCCATTCATATTATGAAGTATAGGATAAGGAAAAGTTAAGTTATGGTTTGACAAGTTGTGTAATAAACTTGGGAACATATCAGAATTCTTGGTACACTAAAAACAAAGTCATTTTTTTGGATAAATAACACTTGGGATTGTCTTAACCTTAACAACCTAGTATTCACTTATGATATAAAGAGAATAAACCTTATAGCTCTCGATAGTTCTAAATAGGGCTCAATACATTGGACTCTATATACACATGGGGATTTCAATACTAAGTTTACTTGGGACCATATCAAAATTACAAGGATAACATCTTTGGAAACATCTTTAATTTAAACATTACCAAATACATGACTCTGAATCATGTTATCAGAGCTTGTCTATGTTCTTCCTCCAATGAAGTCAGCATTAGAACAATTCTTCCTCCAGTAATATCTTGGTCCTTGTGGCAGTATAAAAACAAAGCAAAACATCAGCAAATGAAGATGTATTTTTTTATTATTATTCAACACACCATCAACAATATCATTAAACTTGATGTTGCTAATCTTATCAAAATGAAGCACTATGGTAAAAACTCGAGCACTGCATATATATTAGGTTTGCTATAGTAATCTCAACAATTCTTTAAAGACAATTTCTCTCTATTGGACTCATCCTAATCACCCATGTTACAAGTTAAACATTAATCGTGCATGCTCCACAACTGGTGAATCAATTGGTTGAGCAATTATAAGGAACACCAATAGGGAAATAATATATGTTATTTTGAGAATATATGGTAAACAATCTCCAATCTTAGTTGAAAGCAGAGCTTTATTGGATGGTTCGATTATCTGCTTTAAACTAAAAAATTATAACCTAGACATTGAAACGGATTCTAAAACTCTTGTTGCCATGTTATGAAATTATAACGTTCCATGGTTTATAGCTCCACTAATAGAATGTTGTAGACGATTAATTGATCTAAACATGTCAATCACACATATATTAAGAGAGCAAAACTTAGTAGTTGACTCTTGCTAAGGGGACTATAAAATGCAAATACAAGCTCGATCTAAATCATACACAGGTTCCAAGCTAACTTAAAACTACAAAACTGCTGGATAACCTTCAAGTTGGAAGTACTAGAGAAATATCCGAATGTTTAAGAGGCTCAAATATCTTTCATATAGACTCACAACAAAAGCATGATTAATTATTATATTTCTTATGCTCACTAACACCTTAAGCATGCTATGCTTGGCTTAATAAATATCAAAATGGTTTTGCATGAAATTTTAACATGTTGGAGCACGAGCTCAATAGTTTTGCAGATAACTCAAGCAGATATGACAGAGAAATACTTAAACAAAAGCTTTGATTAATAGAAAAAGAACTACTTATCGACCAAAGTCGAGTTCGCTTGCAATTTGAGGCTTAATAACCGGTGTTTGCAAGTTAGTTTGAGGCAATTTGATTACTGCATTGGGATAAAGATGAAACAAGAATAGCCAGACTAGAGAAATCATAGCTAAATATCTCAATCAAACTAATAAAATAGCTTAACTTACAAATCGATGTACTGATCGTAAAGTAACTTACCTATTTTAGTGCCACCATGCTATTGCCTCTCATCTTAAGCTTGATCATTGAACTAATTGAAATAAAAAACCATGAGCAAGATCCGGTGGCATGAGGATCTGATGGTGAAGGTTGCACATGAGGGTTAAGGTTTTGTTTCGAAACTCAAACTCACCCCCTAATAGTATTTTTAGATTGCTTAAATACCTAGGCTAAAGTATTTCCGGTTTAAGAAATTAAAAAGCTAAGACCGCTTAAATATAACCGATTACACTGAATATAATAATGATATTTTAATAAAAGAATTTATATAAAAAAATTGAAAATAACTTTCTACACGCGCATATATATATATATATATATATATATATATAGTAGACAATTAATTAATTAATTTGTTATTTTATTTAATTATCTTGATTTTTTAAAAATATTTTAATTAAATAAAAAATATAATAAAAAATATTTTCAAATTAAATAAATAAATGATTCCTCAATGTTAAAAAAATATTACAGGTGGATTTAGCTTTTGAGAAAAGACAAAATTATAAAAATTAGTACTGAAAAAAGAAGACATTGATTTCTTCAGGATTTCTTGTTCGATAAAATTTGTGTTTTTTTTTTAAAATTTCGTGAGCGTCGACGAATTTAGGGTAGTTTTGGGTTTTTGTTAGCTTTTTTCTTAATCGTCCAAAAGAAGTAAGCGCGATGTTTCAATGGTATTCCCGCCAAAACACGTCCTCCACCTTTTTCAACCCTAACGCCTTCATCATTCTCATCGCACCACTCACCAATCTGAGAAAATGGAAATGGAGATCCATAGCGATACGGAGCAATTTTCTCCCACGGAGGAGGCAATCTCTCCTGTCCCACATCAAAGACTTAAACGACTAAAGAAATGTGGAACCAAAGCGATCTCTTCGGATTGCAAATCATTCGATTTTGAGAAATTGAGCGAACAAGATCTCAACGAAGAAGATGATTTGGCATCTGACCCCAGTTCCGGAGGAATCGACGAAGAAAACGAGCTCAGCAGTGGGTTTGAAGGCTTAGAGGTTGAGGAAGAGCGTGGCAGTGCTAAGAGAGTGCTGGAGTTTGAATCTGTAGGCGATGATCAAGTGGAGGATATGGATGAGTGTGACTTGATTAGGAAATTGAGGATTGAGGAACTGGAGAAGAAAAAATTAGCTGCGGATGAGATCGAAAAGGACAAGGAGAAGAAGAAGAAGAAGAGGAAAGAGAGATACGATTTCGATGAGATTCCCGCAGCTTCGGTAAAGATGACAAAGAAAGTACGTTCGATTAATTAGATTGACTTTCGATTTCGTTTTTTTTTTTTGGGTTTTGGTTTTGCTGTGTTGAGTTTAGAGTGATTTGATTTTGCAGGAAAGAAGAGAACGGATGGATCATCTCCGTGTTGAATCTCAGAGACTGTTACGAGGTAAGTGAAAGTGAATAGATTTCAGGTTTTGAAGACTTCTTGTTTATACCAGAGGTCGACTGAATTTGAATGTGTGTTTGTTTTGATTAGAAACTAGAGATGCTGCATTTAAACCTGTTCCTATTGTTAAAAAGCCCATATCTTCTGTTCTTGAGAAGATTCGCAAAAGAAAAGTGGAGATCACAGAAAGGTAGTGATTTTGATGAACTATGCAAGTTTTTAGCCTTATAATTAATTACCTAACTCCACCATATTAAGTTTTTGTTTTGGGATTTGCAGATTTGTTGCTATGCGAGCAGCTTCTTTTGTCGATGGAGATGGAAAAAGAAGTGTAGAAGATAGAGGGAAGGATGTAGTTTCCGAAATGGAAAGTGAGAAGACTGTAGCATCCCAGAATAGCGCTGATGGATCGGATGATTTAGAGAATGACCCAAGTCATGAAAATAGTCCTTCAAGGGTGATGATTCTTGATATCTCTATCAAATAATAGATTGTTTCAAATTGATAATTTGATGGTTGGTTGTGTTTAGATGTTTTATGATGCTAGGTAAGTATACCTGTAACGTTCAAACACATATCCATTGTTTATAGCTTGAAAACATGCCACCTAAACTTGCAGTCAACTATTTGGCCATTGTTTATACCCAGGAGACATGACACCTGAACTTACACAATCAACGATGTGGTCATTGTTTATACTACAAAACATCACACCTGAACTTACAGTAAAACGATTTGACCATTATTTATACCTACAAACATTACACATGAACTTGTAATTTATATAGCTTTAACAGTCAACAATTTGGCCATTGTTTATACCTACAAACATGACACATAAACTCGTGTTGTATGAGCTTTAATAAGTAATCATCTTGCTTAATTGCTGTTTTGAACAAGTGTTTAGACATGTAAAAGCATAAGCTTTACTTATATACTAATTTTTTCTTCATTAGCAGGATCTTAGTGAAGGATCCACGCAAGCAGTTGAAGCTCCAGTTGATCATGATACTCAGGTTTTTTCCGTTCCATTTTCTAGTGTTATAGAGGAAAAGTTGTTTTGTTCTAAGTTTGTATCGTTATCATGACGCAGGGTGTGTCGTCTTATACTCACATGAGTGACTCTATAGGGGACGCCCAAGGCAAAACTCCCAGCAGCCAGTTGGAAGAAGCTTTATCCCCGTCCTTGCTTAACATTAGCCTAAAGCTTAATGCTGCTCTCCCTGAAGATTGGTGAGTGTTAAGATTTTTTTTATGCTTTTTCTTTTGTAGCTTCTCAATCAACCTCGATAACTTTGCATAGTAGCAGCCTTTATTCTCTATAAGGTGGTATACTCCACTTCCATGTGCCTGTGTTTCTATGGGTTTATCTAGAAACGTGTACATGTTTTTAGTTTCAATTTAGTCTCTTTTAGCAGTTAGTTATCCCGGAATTATGTATGCTTATTTATAATTCCAGTAGGGATCTTATCTCATTTGGTTCCGATGATCAATAACTAAATAATAAACAAAGAATAGTTGAGTACATGATTCAGAATCTGTGGTGTTTAAGTTGAAGTTTCATGCTTGTAAACGTTTTATCATTCTGCCAAGCAACTATGGTCATATGAAAATTGATTTTTTTTTTGGTTAATTTAGCAGTTCTTCTGATGAAGAAGAGGAGGACAATGACAAGGAAAATGCAGATCCCCGTGTTCAACGTTCATTTCCAACTGGTGATCCAGTTAGAGCCTTTATTGATGAAGAAGCTGAAGAGGAGGATGATAGTGATAACGATGTGCATCGCTTCAAGGATGATGAAGAAGATGAGGATGATGCAGATGACGATCTTATTGATATGATAGCAACTGGGAATGAAGAAAAAGACACTGATATTGAAACGCGTAATCAACTCCATCAGAAGTGGCTTGAGCAGCAGGATGATGATGGAACAGATAAACTTATGAAGAGACTTAAGTGTGGATTGGATAAGACAAAAACATCATTGGTTCAAGAGGACGAGAATGAGGAAGACGGGGTAGACAAACCGGGGAGTAATGATGAAGGTGAGGAAGATATACCTACATCAAGTGCCATGCGAATCAATATAAGAAAAATTAAGGAAATGATTCCTCAAATGTTCACTGATAAAGATGATGCATATGTGTCATCTGATGACGAGGAGATGGAAAGAAATCTAGTGAAGCAGTCTCTCTTTCATAAAATTGTGAGTAATCAACACAACTCATGTTTCCCATAGTTGTAATCTTATAATTAGACATGTTTATTCACTTCGTGATGTTAAATAGGCACACGGAGCTAAGCTTTTATCTCCATCAGAGGATCAAAGTAACAAAGATATATTTGATAGAATTAAGAAGGTGAACAATGCACCAGAAAATGGGAGGAAAGCAAAAGCATCATGTAAGTTCTGTCACATTGTCCTAGTAATCTTTTGTTTTTTACTTGCCTCTTAATGGTTCAACTGGTGTTCTATATATCTGCAGCTGCTTCTTTGAGAGGGGGAAATATAAATGCTCCATTAAAGGTAACTCAGATTTTTGAATTATAGCTATCTTATCTTACTATAATTTGTATAGAATTTCCAGTTTCCATCAGTATTCACCTACCTATATGGTACACCGCGAGTTTGAAGTGGGTCCAGTACATAGCACTTTGTTTCAATCTTCCCATGCTTTAAACCGATTACTTTAAGTGTTCTTTTTTAAAGTCATAATGATTATTTAGGATTAGGACTTATTTGATGTCTAACGTATAAATGAAAAAGCTAGCCTAAAATAATCATAAAGATGCTAGTGTTTAGGAAAATGACTTGTGTTGATAAAGTCATAGGTTGTTTGGTGCGTAATAAAAATAGTCCATCACGAAGAGGGAAAGTGATGGTGTAAACTGAAAACTAAAACTTAAATAATTTAAAAACAAGTATTTGGTAAAATTTCTGTATAGATAAACTGTATATTATGAAAAAAGAGTAAAAAATAGAAAAGAAAAATATAGAAGCCTCTTTATTTTAGCTTTTTAGGCCTTTTGATTTTGCAAGGTTGACAGCTAGCCATTTTAAGTTTTATAAATCAGACCAAACATATTTTGTAAATTTCAAAGCCTAATGGCCCCATACAACTCCATACAACTCCATAGTACATAATAAGATTCTACATAAAGTAAAAATATGAAATAGATGAATAGGAGAGAACATGTTGATTCTCAAAAGTTAAGAATGTTGAAGTAATGATGAGGCTGATATAAATTCATGTATTCACTGTGAAATATTGCAGTCATCTTTCTTAAGCCGTGGGACAAAGCATTCTCTACCACCAATCCAAAAGACTAAATCAAACATGATGCGTTCTTTCATATTTGAACGGGATGACAGTAACAGCAGAGGCTCAATCTCAATTAGTGAAAGTTCTTCAGAGGCGGTATGTTCCTCCAAAAAATAGTAAAGCAATATTTCTCGTTTTATAGGTCGAATTTGCTTGCTTTAGTTATGATGGTAAAGATTCATTATCTGCTTTCATATGGTAATCACCTTAATAACTTAAATGAAGCTGAAGCTCTTCCTATTGCAATTGGGCTCTTAAGATATACTTTTATCTCAACATCGTAAGCCTAATATATATATTTTATGGCACTGAAAATGAAGCTTCTCTTCTCAAGCTTTTTCGATTTTATGTTTATAAGAAAAAAATGTTAGGTTAGTCAAAGGGGCTGAAAAAACTAGCTTTTGAAGCTTTTAAGATTAAAAGCATGAAAAGCTAGGAGCTAAAACAATTAGCTTTTTTGGTTCTGTAGAATATTTCCTTCACTGTTTTTTCTTTACTTTTCTTTTCAATCAAAAACATGTTTTGTATTATATTTGTAGCTCTCTGTCTTTATTCTGTTCTTGCATATTTAGCTTTAAAAATATCACCTTTTATTTGGTTTCTGTACTTGCAATTTTTAAGATACTCCTTTTAACTTTTAAACTTGACACCAAGCAACTCTTATATACATCTATATAGACCAATAAATCAAGTTGGGTTTACAATCTCATTGAGACAACCCCTAAATACATCTGTCTAGACTAATGAAGTTGGGTTTACTATAAATATGCAGATTCAGCAAGAGGTTCGACCAACTAAAACTGCCAGCGCTAAGTATAGCTCACAAAAGCAATCAAGTTTTGAGAGCACACAACAGGAAACTGAGACAAGTTCACGTAGCTCCTTGTACGAGATATTGAAGCGTTCATCTCTAAAATCGAGTTGCTACACTCGTGATAGCGTGGTTGAGCAAACAAAATCTATATTTTCTGCATTCAAACTGGAAAAGAAGACAATGAAGAAAGAGTTCTTAAGGACACTTTGATTGCTATATGAATTTCTCATATAGCCACTTCTATACTTGGATACAGTATCTTCTTACTTTGCCATTGTTGAATTGTTATGAGTCTCAAAATGTTACTGTCTTGAACGAATCTGTCGTTTACAAATTTCACAATTAAGATCAAGGCAAAATTTGGGAAATTGTTTTTTCTATTTCATATGGATTTGAAAATTTTGGAGAAATAATTGATTACAGGGATAATTAATTTTTAGAAAAGTATGTTTCTTTCTTTTGTATTCAAAGTCAATGTAGAATAAATGTGTTCCAATTCTTTCGCTGTCAAAATTAAAATTGCTTCCAAAATTTATCATTAATATTTTTGTTTATTTCACTAATCCTCGGATATGTTTTCCTACCGTTAATATGGACCAAAATAAAAAAATCGTTCCTACCGTTAATATGGAGCAAAACCAGGGCTTTCTATATTACCGTATTTTCAGATAAAAATTGTCTTACTTCAAAAGTTCAACTAATATAAAAATACAAAAAGCTCATATTTTGTTTTTAAAACAATTATTTGTTAATTTAAACTTGAAGACGTTTTCAGGCTGTTTTTTTCATAGAAAATATAGCTATTTGGCTATTTTTAAATCTTGATGAAGTTTAGGTTAAACAATTTTATCACCCAACCACTTTATTGTAATGTTAATAATTATTTGGAACAAAAATCAGTTTTAATTTAATGATATTTACATGCCAATTTTTCATGTTCATCTGTTTTTTTGTTTTTTATATGTATTTTTTAAAATATTATATTTTAATATTTGAAGTTCGAAAAAGTATTCTGACAACATATTATTTGTATCGAAGAA
This sequence comes from Limnanthes douglasii subsp. nivea, assembly GCA_036936605.1. Classification (NCBI taxonomy): domain Eukaryota; kingdom Viridiplantae; phylum Streptophyta; class Magnoliopsida; order Brassicales; family Limnanthaceae; genus Limnanthes; species Limnanthes douglasii. The sequence goes on from JAUPFV010000004.1 coordinate 124,416,379, forward strand.
ATGAATAAAAAAATGATATAAACACATACAATTTGTTTTATTTAAATTTTGGTTTTTACGTACATAATTATCAAATAACAAGAAAAAATAAAAACACAAAATTTATCAAAACATTATGTTTTTATGGTGATGTACAATTCAGTTTCTTTTTGTTTTAAATTTCTTGATCAGTTGAAATTATGTAAATATATTATGTTGCATATATTTTATTTTTATTCTTTTAACTTTTTGAAAATCATTAAATTTGAATTTTTCAGTTCTTTTTGCCAACATCCCAATTTTCTTTTGTAGTGTTTTCATTTTTATCTTTTATACCAAACCACATATGATGCATACTACACTAGGAGAGTCTTTCTCAATCTGCACTATACTGCAAAAAAAAAAAAGTTCTATTTATTAATACATAAAAAGTTGAATAAAAAAGTAGTGATCGAAATTTTGGATATCTATTCACACTTTAGAGCTTTATTTAATACATGAAAAGCTATCAATAGTATACTTGTCTCAGAATCTGCTGATATTTTTGACACACCGTTTGAGACATCTATCTTGAACATTTTGATAAATCTATTCATAAGAGAGAAATCAAGTACCAAAACAAGTCGGTGTAAATAAAAAATTCGATATAATAAACATACAACATACCATTTTTTACATATAGCATTGTCGTTTCTGAAAGTGAAATCAAATTGTTACCCAACAAGTTATTAAATATGCTATAGCAAACTTAGATTTGTTGTAGACTTGAAGTATGTTCAAATTCATTAAAACTTATATCAACTGGAAATCATCAAAACAAATATCGAACAACATGTAAACATATCTATGCATAACATGTACCTGCATATGAAAAAACAATGACACAAAACAAGATAATATTTAACAATTATCATTCATTATTTAACTTCGGATATTACAATTAAATCTATATTTATACATTTTATTAAACAAAAATTGACAACTAAGTGTTTACGTATAAATGTTTTACAACTGAATATAAGAGACAACTAAATCAACATGTGAACATTGTCTAATGGGAAAAAGGACAGTTAACTGTTTACAAATGTTTATCGTGACAATTAAATATTTACATTTTACAAGTAAATGTCAACCTTGACATGTATTATCTACATTTACAAGTAAGTGTCTACCTTTGACAAATAATTGTCTTCCTTTTACATGTAAATATCTATCTTAACAAGTAAATCTTTACCTTTTACTAGTAAATGTCTATCTTTAACATATTAATATTTATATATTACATGTTATATTTATCTTTACCGATCATTGTATTGCTTTATTTAACTTTCAACTGTCATTATATTAGTTTGTTTTCATTAATAAATTTTAAATTTTAAAAATGGTTAAAAAGGTTAATCTGGAACACGTCGAAAAGTCAAATAACAAGTAGCATATAATAACAGTTAAGGTGGTAATACAAAATAAAATTGCCACAAAAACCAAAAATAAAACTCTATAACTCACACTAATAGAAAAAACCAACCTAATAAAAAGTTAAACAACGAAGCAAATGTTAAACTACTTTAAAAACTACGTTTTATGAACTCACAATAGTGTAAAAAATGTTTGAAGAAAGATGATCTACTCTGGACACAATATGCTTTAGTAGTCATCGCTAGAACTTGCATGACACTAATCACAACCGATCTATTTTTTTGTTGTAATTACAACTGGGATACATGCCTTAAAAATAGAGTTTCTTTGATAATTAAGAATACCAAACAAACGTGTTCTCTCGACATACAATATCAGTCTATCATTAACATTAATTAAAAAATTTAAACTATAAACAACATTGGTTAACAACTCCATTACCTCCTTAGTATGTTCTCTTCTGTAAAGTTATTTGCACTAAATTTTAAGGACATACTTCTTGTAAAATAATAGAAGGTTCAAAAGACTATATGTTACTTTTATAAATTAATATGTGCAAAAACATTTGGCCAATACCCGAACATGTTGCAATTAATAAAAAAAATGATTAGATGAATAAATGAATATAAAGCTCACGTTTATTAAGGTAAGAAAAAAATCATGTATCAATACCAAATGGTTCGAGATATTAAATTCATTAGAGAAATTATGTCCATTGTATTACATCTACTAACCCATATTATTATTCTATAAATATTGGCTTAAACTGTAGTATATAAACAATTTCAATTAATAAAAACCGCAATCATCCTTTTGTTTCTATAATTTCTATATTGTATAAGAGCGTATATTTAGATCTTGAATTTTGATTTTCTTTTGTATTTTATGTTATGCGGACGCACATTTATTTTTGATATCCGCTTGGTGTTTGATGTTTGGTGTTTGATATGAGTTTTGGATTTTAGTTTAAATTTTAGTTTCAATTTGGTATTTGGATTTGGTTTTGATATTTGGTATTTGGTGTGAGTTTTGGATTTGGGCTTGAATTTTCGTTTTGATTTGGTATTTATTTTGATTTTTGGATTGAAATATGAATTTTTCATTTTATATTTTGAGTTTTGGGAATTTGAAATTTAGAATTTAGAATTTGGAATTTAGAATTTAGAATTTAGATTCAAAATTTGTATTGAAATTTTGAATTTGAATTGATATTTAGAATTAAAATTAAGAATTGGTAATTTGGAATTTGGAATTGAAGATTTAAGATTTGAGATTAAGATTGGAGATTTGATTGATGAAGATGATGAGGTTATTTGAATATATGAAGATTATGACATTTAAATGTTGTTTCAAATTTGTTTGAAGAAGGTAGTTTGAAGATCATTTGAGGATTGAAGACAAATTGTAGATTTCTTCACGAAGCCTCAATCAACATCTCGTTTTTACTTTTTGTGTGACACATTCTCAATGCTTATCACGGTTTCATTATGAGTTTTAGGAGTGATGTTAGGTATATTAGCCTATATTATTACTCTATAAATAGTGGAATGTTGAGATTAAGATTTGAACTGAAATTTAGAATTAAAATTAAGAATTGAGAATTTGGAATTTGGAATTGAAGACTTGAGATTGAGATTAGAGATTTGATTGAAGAAGATGATGAAGTAGAAGAAATGTGAAAAAGTTGATGTGAAAAAGATTTGAATGTTAGAGATATTTAAGATATTAAATATTTATGAGTCCGAATGTTTCTACCTCTCCGGACGGGGACAGTTCGGACTAAGATCACCAGACCGGACAGGGCAGTTCGAGCACCTAGCCCATTGGACTGTTCGAACTATGACTAAAGTACTTAAAAACCTAAACACTTCTTGACTAAGCTGCTTGCTCTTCTACTAAAAGCTCATGGGTCATTGAACATGACTCGGGTGCATTAAACATGAGCCGAAAGCCCATAAAGCCCATATACAAGGGTATAAATACCCAACCACCTCCATTAAATATGGGTAATGAAAATTAAATACAACCAAGCTGCTTAATTCTCCCTCTACTCTCTACTCAAAAATTAAACATTTACCAACCTTCACAAACTCTAAACAAATTACAAAATTACCCTCAGACGAAAATTAGCCACACCAAATTGGCGACCACAGTGGGAGCACGAAGGTGCCTGAATCGAGCATTCGAAACCAACCAGAAAAATCAGTCCGAATGAATCCGGACGTCCCGGAGGTACCACCAGCTTTGCTTGAAGTGGTGGGTGAAAACAATGAATACACTATCGAGGAGCGCGATAGGTTAAAAGGCGAGATAGAAGCTCTGAGGGCAGAAAAGGCAAAGATGGGCATGAAAGAAAATTCAAAAGTATCAGTTGCTCATCACACCGATAACCCTAGAGAGCATGAGCCTTCAAAGACTCATGTGAGTACCAAAAAGACTCATGCCAGCTCCAAAAAGTCTCACCGGTCTAAGCCAGTGGAGAGTTCTGACTCAGACTCAGAGTCTTCTGATAGCTCCTCGGATGAGGAAGGAGTTGAAGAGTCCTTGTCCTCTAGCAGCGATGAGGGCCGAACTAAAAAGAAGAAAAAGTTGATCAAAAAATATTCAAGGAAAAGGGATAGACATGGGAAATTGGAGAAGAATATTGGCAAAGGGTCATCTCACAGCCGGAGGCATGTAGATAAGATGCTGATGGATCCTTTTGCCTTCCACGATGAACCAGGTATCTTTGCAACTCCCAATGAGGATACTGTGTTCAGTCGTGGCCGAAATTGGAGACAATCTCCATTGTCTTCCAAAATTCTGTCCAGAAACCTCCCTAAGAGGTTTGATAGCACTAAAATGGAGAAGTACGATGACAGTACTGATCCGGATAACCATTTAGAGCAATTTAAAAACTCCATGATGAACTTTGATGACGATGACAAGCTACTTTGTAGAGCATTCTACCAATCCTTTACGGGGAGTGCTCTAAAATGGTATAACAGCCTACCACAAGGCTGCATCAAGAATTTTGATACCTTTTGGGTGGCCTTTTGAAGGCAGTTTGTTGGGAGTAAAGAGTTAAAGGGCAACGGGGACACAATAATCCATTGTGCCCAAGAACCAAACGAATCATTGAAAGAATACATAAGTCGTTTTGTAAACACCAAAAATAGGTTGGCTGATTGCTTCGAGCAAGTAGCAATAGCATCCTTGAGACAGGGCTTAAACCCTGGGAATTTGGTTGATTCAGTGACCAGAAAGAAAGCCATGACTTGGGGAGGTTTGCTGAATCAAGTTGGAAAGCAGATTAAGATCGATGAAACAAAGAAAACTAGGGTGCACAGGCCGGTGAGGTCTGTCCCGGTTGCACCAAATCCCAATCAGAATCAGTCCGGGAACAAGGAAAAAGAGACCGGACATGGGCATAGCAGGGCTAAATCTCAATCTCAGGCAGCTGCACCTGCTCAGAGTCAACAATCCAGAAATAAGAGAAGGCTTTGGGTTCAACCGGAGTGATTTGCAGAATTGAAAGAAAGTGTGGCCACCATTTATAATAAAACAAAGGAAGAGGTACACTTTACAACACCGGCCGCACTGCAATCTCCTAGAGAACATCGTAATAAATCTTTCTGCCAGTATCACAATGATACTGGCCATACCACCGATGATTGTATAGCCTTGAAACAAGAAGTTCAGAACTTGATTGAAAGGGGAAAGCTGGGGGCATATGTCAAAATAAGAGGAGGTAATAGGCCTGACAATACTCATCGGGTTGGTCCAAGCAATGCTGCTCCGGAGGGAGCTATGGTTATAATCGAAAGGTTTGATGTGGAATCAGAATACTTGGATCCGGATCCAACTCGAAATAGAGTGGGTGCCATTGAGGAATGTTCTAGAACAGTCTCCGGGCACATTAAGTTTTTTGAGTCACTTACAATTTTCGGAGGGGATACTATGACAGCTCCTACTGCTTCTTCGAGGAAGAGGCACGTTCATACTTTAGCTACCCAGCTAGAAGGAGGCATGACCTCCTATCAATCGCAAATTTCATTCGCCTTCATTGTTTTCGATGAAGATGACTTAAGAGATATAACTGGCCCTCATGAAGATGTTGTTGTCATAGGAGCATCTATTGGGGGAAATGACATAAGACGAATCTTGGTGGATACTGGAAGCTAAGCCAATATCCTCTTCTTAACCACTTACAAGAAAATGAAAAATCCAGCCATAATTCAGCGTTTGGACAGATCAATTGTGGGCTTTACTGGCAGCTCAACCGATGTGATCGGGGAGTTCAAAGAGGAAGTTTTGTTGGGCAAGGGCCCTTTCAAGAAGATGGCCAGGATACTTTTTATTGTGGTAGATTGTCCCACTTGCTATAATGCTATTTTAGGAAGGTATTCGCTCTCTAGGATGCATGCAGTGGCTTCGACAGTCCACCAATGTCTGAAATATGCTGTTCAAGGACAAGTGAGGGTTGTCCGAAGCAATCAAAAGGTTGCAAGAGAATGTTATGCTACAGCCCTGCCCCCCCGGACGCTGGGGGCAATTCGTATCAATGAGCAATAGCAGTTTGAGGGGCTTTCTAGGGGTGAGGGTGAAATTGATGACCCCAGAGAGACCCCTGGAGTATTGATACCAGTTGAAGAGGTTGAAACACATTCTTTAAAAGAAGGGAAAAATGTCAAGATAGGGTCTAAAATGCCACCCGACCTGAAAAATAAGATGTTAAAGTTCTTGAAAAACCATCAGCATGTTTTTGCTTGGTGCAATGCTGATGTTACTGGGTTTCCAGCTGATGTTATATCACATCACCTATCTGTCCGGAGAGATGTAGCATCAGTGGTACAAAAGAGAATGGCTTTTTCCAAAGAAAAGGCTGATGTTATTGTGCAAGACGTTGACAAGCTCACAAATATGGGGCATATCAAGGAGTCTCAATATCCTTTGTGGACTGCCAATCCGGTCTTGGTGAAAAAGAAAAATGGCAAGTGGCGTATGTGCATTGACTTCACAGATCTCAATAGAGCTTGCCCAAAAGATTTGTATCCAGTTCCCCGAATTGACCAGCTAGTAGACTCCACCTCTGGGAATAAGCTGCTATCCTTTATGGATGCTTTCTCCGGGTACAATCAGATCCAAGTAGATCCGAAGGATCAGGAGCATACCATATTTTTCACTGACAGGGGTCTTTATTTCTACAAGGTAATGCCATTTGGGTTGAAAAATGCTGGGGCTACTTATCAGAGATTAGTAAACAAAGCCTTTGCTGATCAAATTGGAGGGAATATGGAAGTATAAATCGACGACATGATGGTGAAAAGTGTGGATGAGCGATTGCACTTAACTGACCTTCAAGAAACTTTTGCCAACTTGGTAAAAGTGAATTTGAAGCTAAATCCAAAAAAATATGTGTTCGGAGTGCAATCCGGGAAGTTCCTAGGTTATATAATAAGTGAGCAAGGGATACAGCCCGATCCGGACCAACTTAATGCTCTATTCCAAATGGAGCCTCCTCGGAATATTAAAAAAGTGCAACGATTGACGGGGAGGTTAGCTGCTTTAAACCGATTTATCTCAAGGTCATCGGACATATGCGCCCTGTTTTTTAAACTTTTAAAGGTGCAAGGGGATTCGACTGGACCTCACAGTGTGATGAGGCCTTCAATGAGATTAAGAAACATCTGTCCACCCCCAAAACCCTATTTAAACCAATTGATAGAGAGACACTCTTCGTATTTGGCAGTTTCAAGTTGTGCCATCAGTGCTGTGTTGGTAAGAGAGGTGGATAACTACCCCCCTCATGTATACTACATCAGCAAGAGTTTGATAGATGCAGAAAAGCATTATTTAAAACTCAAAAAGGTTAGCGCTAGCCCTGGTGATAGCTGCAAGAAAGATGAGGCCTTATTTCCAGGCTCATCCTATTATCGTCCGGACATCTTTTCCTTTGAAGAATGTTCTCCAAAAGGCTGACATTTCAAGTAGAATGACTAAATGGTCGGTAGAATTGGGGGATTTCGATATAGATTTTGCTCCCCGAACAGCAGTCAAGGCCCAAGTTGTGGCTGACTTTCTAGTTGAATTCCACTCTGACAGAGATTCGGAGCAGACTACTGAGATGAAAGATAAAAAAGTATGGGTCGTCCGGACGGATGGTGGATCCAGCACTATGGGATGTGGTGCAGGGTTGTGCTTGACTTCTCCGTATGGTGACAAAATTTACTAGGCTATATATTTTGCTTTTAGGGCTTCCAACAATGAGTCCGAATACGAAGCAGCTATAGCTGGTTTAAAGTTAGCTTATATTTGTGGAGCCAAACGGGTCAAGCTAATGAGCGACTCCCAGCTCCTTATCCACCATGCTCAAGGTCAATCTGAGGCTAAAAAGGAGCAGCTAGTAAATTATTTACTCCTTCTTAAAAATGAGGCACTCAAGCTTAAAAGCATTGTTTATGAGCATATACCCCGGACAGAGAATGAATTAGCAGATTCACTGACAACCATAGCTTACACAGAATCATATCCATGGCTCCATGTACTCGAGAGCCCCTCTATTCAACTTAATGTGGGTAAAAAGGAAGAAATTTTTGAAGTACAGGTGAAGCAACCTCAGGATTGGAGATTTCCTCTCCTACAATACCTCTCTGATGGCATTTTGCCTCCGGATAAATTGCTAGCGAGAAAAATGAAACACAGGGCTCGTGGCTTTATCATACTAAGAGACATTCTGTATAAAAAGTCTTACAGTAAACCTCTTCTGCGGTGTTTGGGAGATGATGAGTCTCAAGTAGTCCTCTCCGAATTGCATGATGGTGAGGGATCAACTCATTGTAGGTTCAGAGCTCTAACAAGGAGAGTTTTACTGGCCGGCTACTATTGGTCATCTATCATGCAGGATGCTAAAGAGCTGGTAAAAAGGTGTGATCCATGCAAAAGATATAACAATGAAATTCATGTCCCAGCCATCCCTTTAGAGTCGATTTCTGAGCCTATACCTTTTGCTCAATGGGGGTTGGATTTAGTGGGCCCTCTCCCTATGGCGTCCGGAGGGCGCAGAACTATAATTGTTGCTATAGATTACTTTTCGAAGTGGATTGAAGCAGCCCCTCTGGCAGGAACAACATCAAAAGCTGTCATAAAATTTATTTTATCCAACATCTGTTGCAGATTTGGTGTTCCACAAAAGATAACGACAGACAATGGGTCACAGTTCGACAATAAAGAAATGGAGAGTTTCTGTGCCTCAAGGGGTATACAACATTATTTCTCTTCGCCTTTCCACCCACAAGCAAATGGTCAGGTTGAAGTGACTAACAAAACTATACTGTCCGGTTTAAAGAAGAATCTGGAAGGAGCTGCTGGGAAGTGGCCTAGTTATTTACAAGAGGTCTTGTGGGCCTACCGGACAACACCTGGGGCTGCAACGCAGGAGTCACCCTTTGCTTTGGTCTATGGGATGGATGCAATATCTCCCATAGAAGCAACTCTCCCATCATTTCGGGTTCACAACTTCTCCGAATGTGCTAACGAAGTGACCATCAGAGGTCAACTTGACCTGGTAGAGGAAAGACGAGTTAAAGCTCACCTTAGAGCTGCACACTATTAGGGTTTGATGAGAAGCATATTTGCTTCTAGAGTTAAAAGAAGAGATTTCCAGCCGGGGGACAATGTATTAAGGAAAGTCTTCTTACACACTAAAGAAAATCTGCTTGGCAAACTGGCCCCAACTTGGGAATGACCTTATATGGTGGTTGAAAGGCTTAAACCTGGAACATATTGGCTAGAAGACAAGGATGTAAAAATTCTGACCCACCCGTGGAATATTGAACATCTCCGGATGTACTTGGAGTATCGTCTGTGTAAATATTTACTTGTTTAAACATCCATGTAAATATTTGGGGGCATACTCTTTCCTACCCTGGTGGCGCGGGGAGGTTTTTAATGAGGTGTCCAGACTTTTTAATGAAATTTGATGCCTTCTTAAAAAAATTTCCGAAGTGTTCTTTGTCACACCATCCGGATTGAAGTAAAAGAATGATGACCACTTAAACATTTGTCACCGGGGAGTTTAAACACTCTCACTTTAGGCTATTTTATGAAATAACTAAGGGCTATTTTAACACTAGCCACCAAAATTGAAACAAACTATGAAAGGATACGAAAATTGTGCAAAACAAGGATATTCATTGAGATAACTTAAGTGCCTTGGCCTTCCAAGGACTTTTAAATTGTCAAACAAAGTAAAGGATCTATCCGGTTAGATAGCAAACATATTAACAAAAAGAGTGCCTTGGCCTTCCAAGGACTTTAATTTAGATAACATGAAAAGTGAAAAGATAATTCATAATTCAAGACTGAGCCTTTGAAGATGGCTCAGCCTCATCCATCTTCTTCTTCCCCTTGGGATCGTCTTTCTCTTCAGGAGGGCCCTCCCCGGCATTTTCTTCTGCCTCTTCAGAAGAGGAAGCACTGGAGTAGTAATGCAAGTCTTCGCCAGCCATGGTGTGGAAGGGAAGGTCTTTGTACTCTACGTGAAGCCACGAATCTCCCAAGTTCCACTTCGGGAACTTCTCATGGAAGAGCAGGACCATGTCTGATTTCACCTTGGCATACATTTCCTCTTGAGTAGCTATTACGTTGTTGGCATAAGCGTCGATCTTGGCCTGGATTTTGGCCTCTTGCTCCCTTAGCAGATCAGCTTTCTCCTTTGCAGCCTCGGACACTGTGTTCTCAAGTGCAATCTTGTCATTTGTCAAGTTGTGAATGACTTGATCCTTGGCCTTGACCTCCTCTTTTGAAGAAATGAGATCTTTCTCTACTCCGAACAATTTCTCCTGGAGCTCTTTGATAGTATCTTCCAGAGTAGCAACTTTACTGGTCCACCCCTCTTGGTTCTTTTTCAGCTCCTCGTTCTCCCCCTTTAGAATGTCAACATGTTGAGTGGCAGTAAGAAGGTCATCGGACAACCTCTCCTTATCAGACTTAAGGTCTTTGATAATATCTGCATGACTTCGAACTTGCTTCTCCAATACAAGCACCGACTGAACACTACTTAAGATAGAGTGAGCTATGATGTCCCTTTCACTTGAAACAGTAAAATTCTTACCATTGAAAGTGACGGTGTTTGAAGTACTCGGAGGGAGGTAAGGCCCAACAAAATCGTCTCTGGGGAGATTGACAAAGTAGTCACCCAACCCACCAAGACTAGTGATGTCAACCCCGTCAATGCTAAGGCCTCCCCCTTCGACCTCGTCGGTTTGAAAGTCACCAGGGATCTCCTCTGCTTGTGTTGGATCAGTGGGATCAACATGGGGGAGAGGCTCCGGAGGCCGGAGAGAAAGTTCATCACCCTTAGAGGTCTTCTTCTTCTTGGCCTCCCTGTCCTTGCTTTCAGCTCCCCGTTTTCGGTCTCTTTTGGGAGCCCTTGGGGTTTCTGGGGAGTGAACTTCTTGCCTAATACTCTCCTGCTCTGCCACTTCTAAGAGAGCAGCATCAATCTGGCTTGGGGCTGGCCCCTCCGGATTTGTTGAAATAGCTTCCTCCACCTCAGCAGGGTCCGATCCACCTACCACTTTCTTGCCCTTCTTCTTCTTGCCTTTCATCTTACTCGGAGCCTTGGACCGGCCTGGCAAGTAAAGTTTCCCATCTGGTTCGTATGTCCTCTTAAGGACAACATCCGGAGGGGGAGGAGTGGTGAGTTTTTCCCAGGACAAGTCCCTCCGGCCAGTAGTGTTCCAGAGGTGAGATCTTGCTAAGTTGCCTCATGTGAAAGCATCATGGAACCGGTTTCCCCACCTTTCAGCAGCCCAAGTGTTGATCTTGGTACAAGTGGTCTGCCCGGACTTTAGATAGTCATTGAAGTCCTTGGGCAGTTCTGCTAAGAAAAAGACAAAGCCAATCAGTTTAAACAAATTTGATAAAAGAAGAGATAAAAATATAAATTAGGAGCCTTACGGTCACTCCTCCATCTGATGGTGAGAAGACTTGGATTGACTCCGGCCTTGATTTTCTTCCCGTTCTCCCAAGCACCACTTACGAACAGGAATTGAGTCCTCCAATTCCTCTCCGACTCTAGCAGGTCATACACTGCTTTGAATTTATCCCCCATGTTGAAGTGATAAAAGGGGATGTGGTGGTTTCTGCAGAGACTGACCACAACAGCAAACTCCTCCATCGGTAGAGGAATCCCGGAGATCCTAGAGGCCATAATGCAGGCCATGAGGGTGTACCAAGCATTGGGACTCAGCTGGCTTGGACAGAGCTTTATCAGATGAAAGTATCTGACAATCTCTGGGCCCAAGGGAAATCTGAGCCCCCAGTTAAACAGCCCCGTGAAAATAACTATCTCGCTCAGCTTGCAGTCCATGGGAGTTTCGAGGTTTATAGGGATTCTTATCTTCACGTTCTCCGGAATTTCCCACTTCGTGCGCATCCGGCCCAAATCAGCTGTGTGGATGAAAGCGTAGTTGATCTTTTGCAGGGCAAGGAGATACTTAACATTGACCTTGTGAAAACAAGGCCCCACATTTCTTTCGAGACACTCCGGCAGATCCGGATGCCTCAAGCACAACTTTTCCTTACCTTTTTCTTTTTGGGCAGCAACAACACTGCCAGTCTGTCTGGAAAGTTCAGACTCAAATGGAGCCTCTTCGATAGAATCCTCTATTATTTCATCCATGATTGAGGAAGGGTTTTCAGTCGCAGTGGTGAGAGGGAGGTTTGGATTTGGCTCAGCCTGACTTCCGGCCTGATGAGCTCCGGTACTCTCCTGATTTCTAGCATCTGGTTGGGGCTCTATTGTGGACGTTTCTCTTCGGGGACTTGAGCCGGTGCCCTCCGGACCGGACAACCTGTCCCTGGGTGCCCTAATGGGTACTTCTGACCCAATACTACTATCCTTGGCACCTGATACAGGGGTGCTCTTAGAAGCCTGCCCTTTGACCAGCCGACCTTTTCTCCGATCAACTAACTTGTGAGGAGAGGTTTCAGCATCAGACCCCATGGCTAAAAATAGAGAGGGTTTTTTTAAGGCTGGTGACTGTTAAACCTGGTTCAACGACGGGTTCCGACTCTTGAACCGAAGAACCTGAGATGATAGGGGAAAGACTGGATTGAAACAACCTCCTCGGTTTGACACCCTTTGTGGAGGAAGAACCCTGGTCTGACTCTGTGGGTGAAGTTGCTGGTTTGTCGATGGGGGAAGCGGGTAAGCCTGGTGCAATGCGCCTTTCCCTTTCAACCTTTTGCGCTTTTTATAATTCAAAGAGGTTGAGCCACCCGCCTTTGATCAGAGCGTTCCTAGCCGTGAACATAAACAACCCGAGTAAAAATTTGTTTTTGAGAGAAAAAGATTTGAGGATTTGCAGAGTGAAAACAAAAGTGATGGTGAAACAGCAGAAAGTATTTCAATTTATAGTAAATCTCAAAAAGGAGTCATGATTCCTAGGAGAATTTGAAAAGATTAGTAATGATTAAAAGACGGCGCTGATGTCACTCTCATTAATGAAGAGGTTGCTTTTCGAAGAAGGTGGGTGCGAAATTCAAGGTGAAAAAACGGCTGAAACAACCAACCAAAAAGTGACACGTATCCCATGAACTCTGGCAAAAAACCGTTTGGATTCACAGAGTTTTTTCAGTCCGGATAAAGCCATAGCACAAGTCGAAAGACATGTCCGGGTAAAACTGCCCCTGACATCGGACTGTTTTTCAGGTTTTAGGCAAAGGTATTTGAGCAAACACCTAAAAAGGGGCTCATGATGAGTCCGAATGTTGCTACCTCTCCGGACGGGGACAGTTCGGACTAAGATCACCAGACCGGACAGGGCAGTTCGAGCACCTAGCCCATTGGACTGTTCAAACTATGACTAAAGTACTTAAAAACCTAAACACTTCTTGACTAAGTTGCTTGCTCTTCTACTAAAAGCTCATGGGTCCTTGAACATGACCCGGGTCCATTAAACGTGACCCGAAAGCCCATATACAAGGATATAAATACCCAACCACCTGCATTAAATATGAGTAATGAAAATTAAATGCAACCAGGCTGCTTAATTCTCCCTCTACTCTCTACTAAAAAATTAAACATTTACCAACCTTCACAAACTCTAAACAAATTACAAAATTACCCTCAGACAAAAATTAACCACACCAAATATAACAGTCATTAGAGATATTAGACCAATATTAGAGATATTAGACTTGTATTAGAGATATTAGAGATATTACTCTATGTATAGTAAATTAAGCTATTTGTAAATAAATAGTTTGAAATTAATAAATATATTTACATAATTTTATTTCTCTATTTTTCACATGGTATTATAGCATATATTAAAACATAGAGCTTAGATTTTTTTCATTCCAGTGTCTCGGAAGGTAGTTGTTTTTTCTGTCCGCAGAGATAATATTTTTGGTTGTCATATGTTTTCTTAGTCGCCGAACTATTGCAAGTGTTTTTTAGTCATGAAAATAAGGGAATATAAAATGAAAAGTAAATTGTTTGCACATGAATCAATACAAAAAATCATAGGGTGAAGCTATTTCCCCCATAAAATTTATTATTTCCTCTATCATTCATAAAAAACTCCATCTTGTTATTTCCTCCATAAAGGAAAATCCTAATTTATCCTTGTTTTAATTTTACACCAAAAACTCAAATTTCTCAAGTAACTATCAATCTTGACCTCTTCTCTTCTAACCCTAAAAAACCCTAGCCACCAAACAATTTTGAAGCAGTTTATGGAGTTCCAAAAATAAAAATATATCGTTAATTGTATTTTTATTTTAAATATATAGGTTGACATATCGAATAAAATTTCTTTTTATTATCAATTTTGAAGCAGTTTATGGAGTTTAATCGTTTTTAATATCAATTTCTGGTTTAATTTTTTCTTTCATGTATATTGAGTTCAAAATATAATTTTTTTTGTGGTTTGATTAATGTCTATTGATTGGGTTCTTTTTTTTAAATATACACGTGATTCTGAGTTCCTAACTTAGAATCACATGTTTTTTTTAAACATGTTATTCCGAGTGGTCGTCTCGGAACTACATGTTTTCTTTTTAAAAAACATGTAATTTTGTGACTAATCTTAAAAATAATTCAGTTTTTATGTTTTTAGGGTTTAATTTTAGAAGTTAAATCATATATGTTGGTTAGGATTTATATTAATGATGTGTTTGTTGTAATAAGGGTTTGCTAATGGATAGTGCCGTCAAATTATAAATTTGAAAGTAAATAAAGGGCAAGAAGGTCAAAACAAATGTTTAGTGTTTTATTAAAAATTTAAAATGGAGAAAATAATAGATCTTATGGAGGACATAGTTTTGCCCAAAATCATAAGAAGAGAGAATTTTTGGTTTTTAGAATAATCAAAAGGTATGATCCAGAGTTAAATAGTATCAATTTTTGATAAATTTTGGACATCGTGTTCAGAACATCTAATGCTTCAATTTGACAAGTTGGATTGTGATTGGTGTTACTTTTAGCTAGAAATTGTTGTTAGAACAATGTAATATTTTTGTTGGTAAAATATTGGATTTGGCAAAGTTTAAGAGAAAAAATAGGTATGATTTTGACTTTGGTACTGTACGTTCTCTAGAGAAAAGAAATTAATTTGGGTTTTTACGGATAAATAGATTAATTTGGGTTTGATTTAGAAATCAAAGGAATTTTATTATTTGATTTGGATTTGTTGATTTTGGTTTCGAGTCGCGTTTAGATTTACTTTGGATTATGATTTGAGTTGGATTTCAACTTGATTATCATTTTATTTGGATTTTGATTGAGATTTGATTTTAGTTTTAGATTCAGATTGAGATTGATATTGATATTGATATTGGTATTGGTATTTGTATTCGTATTCGTATTTGAATTTGATTTTAGAGATTTCTATTTGGATTTAGATTTTGTTTTGTATTTGAATTTTGGCTTTAGATTTTGCTTTGGTTTTGGATATGGATCTGGATTAGTTTTGGTTTTGTTTTTTGGTTTCGGTTCTGGTTTTAGTTTTAGTTTTTTATTTAAAAATTAGTTGGAAATTAAAGATTTTTTATTTGATATTTAATATTAAGATTTTGAGTTTTGGGATTGGATTTGGTTTAGTATTGGTAGTATTTATTACAATTTGAATTTGATTTGGTATTTGGATTTGGTTTTGGCTATATGGTTTAGGTTTAAGTTTTCGTTTTGGTTTTGGATTTTAATTTGGAATTGGAAATTGGAAATTGAAGATACAAAATTTAAAATTGGGGTTAAAGATTTGGTTAGAGATTTGGTTGGAGAAGATGATGAGGTAGAAGAATATGTCAATAAATATACGATGTGAAGAAGAAACAAATTTAAATATATAAAGAATATGACGTTTAAATATTATTTGAAAGCCTTTTAAATAGATTGTTTAAAGATCATTTGAGGATTGAAGACAACTTGCGATTTTTTTCCACGAAGGCTCAATCGACATCTTATTTTCATTTTTTTTGTGACAAACACTCAATGATTATTACCGTTGCATTGTGAGTTTATGAGAGGGTGTTAGAGATATTTAAGATATTAAATATATTAGTCATTAGAAGTAAGATTGCGGTTCACCAGTGTTTATAGAATGACAAATTCACAACACTAACCTATGAAGTAATCATGATAAGCCTCGGGAAGATGAAGCGTTGAAGATTCACCTAGCATGCATTGTAAAACTGCAAAAATTATCTATTCCAATTTCAGAATTGGAGTGGCACATGGCAGAATTCCGCTACTCGGGTTCTAGAGTAGTGTGAAATTAAATGTTTGAATCATTTTAAATTCACCTGAGCAAAGGATTTAAGGTTTTTTTCTTCGGTGTAGACTTGAGTCAAACCTTATTTTTGAAAGTCAACGACTTCAATTGCTAAAGGAGTAACCTTAAGATCCAAGTCTGGTTTTCGGACCTCGTTAGGGTGGCTTATGGTATTCCTAGCTCAATCGCTTCAACAAAAACATGACGTTACTAATAAAAGAATTATCTTATCGACCAAAGACTGTGCTTTGGACCGAATTTGGTCTCCCATAGGTAAAAAATCTAAACTTAAGCCTTGAAAATGACCTGTTATATTAATGAGCCAATAGAGATCTAATGCCCATATATAAATATATATACCACATATCATTTTCCTAATTGTGGTGAACAATCATCTATTAGCACTTGATATTTTTTATTATCCTCTATCACTAGTAGCTTTCTCTCTTTAGGTATTTATCAACCCTTTTTAGGTGAGCCAATTCAAAGCTCATCAATCTTTAACCCAAATTATTTTATATTTTAAAATTATTTTCAACCAACAAAAAATAAAATCTAAAATCTTCAAGATGCATATCATAAAAGGCGAAAAATCTAATTTATTCTTTTCTAGAGAAGAGTCTGGATTTGTTTAAATATTTTTTAAAACTCAATCACGATGAGACCAACAATTTAAATCAGTTATAAAATTGACCACTAATTCCATCATAGAAAACATAATCAATTGTAAAAATAATAAATAATCTCTTCCCACCATAACAAAATTCATTTTCAGTTAGATACATAAAACAATAACGTCGTCCCAAGCTCCAAATTTAGTTGTCCATTTTGACCGCTTTGATAAGTTTGAAGCAACAGCAAAAACAACAACCAAAACAACAACAACAACAACCAATAAGCTAACACTGCCTTCTAATACCTTCTAATGCCCCAACATACCAGAAGAAGTCTCAAGTCAAGTGAGCTAAATCAAGGGTCGTAATATAATGGGAGTTGGCATCAACCAATGAGCCTGCCAATAAACTTAAATCCCTTATAGCCTTATGTGGATGTTCTAGTCTTTGTTTTTTGGCCATGATAACCTATAAGACGTTAGAACCAAGCCGATTAAACGAAAAGATAAAAATATAACTTGAGATTGTCATAGAAAGGAGATGAAAGATTCAATTTTGAAGACACCTAACATGAACCTTCTTTAAGTTAAGAATCTCTTAAGAATCTAAAGACGCCATTAATATTATTCAAGTAGACTATGCTTGAAGAACCTACTTACCATCAAAATTTGTAAATGTTTATCTTTTGCGATAAATGTCCATATTGATGGTTTAAATGTCTAATTTTTATAGGTAAATGTGTACATTGATAGGTAATTGTCTATTTGACAAATAAATAGCAGTCTTATATATCGAAAGATTTATTTTGTTCACATAAATAATTACAAAGGTTTATCTTGATAGGTTGAGTTAGTGCCTCACTTTTAGGGTACTTGGAGGGTTTATTTCAGATATTTATTTTATCATCATTTATTTCTTGTAAGGTTATATAAGTCATTTATTTTATATATTAGAACTGTTTTACTTTAATTGATTGCTAGATTCCAGCATCTGGTATCAGAGCGAAGAATAGGAAAACAAGAAGAGCAAGAAATTTAGATAAGAAGAAAGTAGCGGTTTCTTCCAACCCGCAATCCTTAGATTTGACGGAGATTATGATCAATGGAGCATGCTTATGGATATTTTACTTCGTTCAAAGGAACATTGGATGATTGTGGAATTCGGTTTCTCACAACCAAGTGTATGTAATGTCTTGACTCCATAACAAAAGAATAAACTGGATGAGATGCAGTTGAAAGACCCCAAAGCTAAGAATTATCTGTTTCAATCCTTGGACATAACGATTCTGAAGGAGATAACCCATAAGGAGACCTTGAAGCAGCTTTATGATTCGATGAAAATGAAGCGTCAAGAAAATGCTCGAGTGCAGCGAGTGCAGTCAAATTGCCTAAGAAAAGAGTTCGAGATCTTAATGATGAAGTAAGGTGAGTCAACCAATGATTACTCTAGTCAGATAATGGTGATTGCAAATGATTTGAGGAATTAAGGAGAATATATGACTAATGTCAAGATTGTAGAAACAATCTTGAGAACTCTCACTGAGAAATTTAATTATATTATATGCTCCATTGAAGAAGCAAAAAACATTGATTCACTCCTCATTGATGTCCTACAAAGTTCACTTCTTGTACATAAACAAAATTTTAAAAAAAGGGAGATGAAGAACAATCACTTGCAGTCTCAACATATGGAAGATATGAAAGTAGAGGAAGATGACAATATGAAGGCAGAGTTAGAGGTCGTCAGTCCTACAGCAAAGCAACCATCGAATGCTATAAATGTCATCAGTTAGGATATTATCAATATGAGTGTCCAAAATCAGCAAATCAAGTGAACTATACAAAGGAAGATGAAATAGAAGATATGTTGCTTATGACCTATATTGAAAATCCTGAAGATAAGAAAGAAAATATATGGTTTCTAGACTCAGATTACAATAATGATATGTGTGGTGATTCAAGTCTGTTCAGTGAAATAAAATAAGGTTTTAAAAGGACAGTTAGGTTGGGAAATCATACAAAGATGGAAGTAGCTGGAAAAGGAAGTGTAAGACTGGTTTTTGGAGGAATAAATCACGTGGTACAAGATGTATTCTATGTACCTGATCTGAAAAATAATATTCTCAGTTTTATTCTGCTTCAAGAGAGAGGTTTGGATGTGCTAATCAAATCAAATCAATCCAGAATCTACCATCCTACAAAATGTCTTATCATAGAGAGAAAGATTATATCAAACAAGATTTTTATAATCACATCAAGCAGGCTGTCAAGAAATTAAGAGATGTGTTTAAAAACTGATGTCCAAGACCAGTCTTAACTTTGGCATAGAAGATATAAATATCTCAGCTACACGGGATTAAAGGCTTTGAGCAACAAAGAAATGGTGAGAGGAATGCCGAGACTTTCTAAAACAAAATATGTCTGTACCAATTGTCTGAAAGGAAAAGAACAAAAAGATGTTATTCCAAAGAAATCTTCATGGAGAGCCTAAAAAAATTAGAGCTAATGCACTCAGATATATGTGGTCCAATTTCTCCAATTTCGAATGGTGTAAAAAGGTATTTCATTTGCTTTATTGATGATTTTAGTAGAAAGGCATGGGTACAATGTATAGCTTACAAAGCTGATGCTTTTATTGTCGTCAAACATTTAAAAAATAGTGTAGAAAAGAATATAGTTTGTCTATTAAATGTTTGAGAATAAATCGTGGTGGTGAGTTTACCTCAAATGAGTTCAACGAGTCTTGTAAAGAGAATGGGATCAAGAGACAACTTACTATAGCTTACACGCCACAACAAAATGGTGTTGCAAAGAGGAAGAATAGAGTTGCGATGAACATGGTGAGGACTTTATTAGTAAAGAAAGATTTTTCAAAGAATTTTTTGCCAGAAGCTGCGAGTTGAACCTTTTATCTTCTTAATAGGTCTCCAATACGCTCGTTAAAAGACAAGACCCGAATGAAGCTTGAAGTGGTTTAAAAACTTCCGTAGAACACTTTAGGGTGTTTGGTTGTGTTGCACTTGCCCTTGTGCCCGATGCTCGATGAACAAAACTTAGAGATAAAAGCCGAAGTTGTGTTTTATTCAGAATGAGTACAGAATCGAAGGGCTATAGACTTTATGATCTAGTAAGCAAAATAATCATAGTGAATAGAGACGTTTTTTAAGAAGATAAGAAGTGAAATTGGGATGAAATTTGTGAGGAGCAAATTAATCTAAATTTAGAGTGAGGAACTGATAAAAATCTAGATGAACTAGTAAAAAAGGTTCTTAATGATGACAAACTGAGGTTTCTGGTGCAGTCTCTCCTACCGCAGTTGTTGCTCTTATTGTCGATGCCGCACTCACTGCTCCAATCACTGTAACTTCATTTGTACAAGCTCGTGTAAGAAAACCACCAGAATGGATGAGTGATTATGTAACCAACGTAGTCAGAATCGAGGATGAGGAAGAACAATCTGAATTGTTTGCTACAGGATTCGACTTATTTCTCATGTTTGATCGCTTAGATTCTATGACCTATGATTAGGCAAGAAACAATGAAAATTGGAGAACAACTACGGACTCTAAGATTAGTTCCATTGAGAAGAATGGTATATGGGTTCTAATTGACCTTCCCAAAGGAGAAAAAATTATAGGAGTCAAATGGGCTTACACAATCAAACTGAACTAACATGGAGAGATAGAGAAGTACAAGGCTCTCTTGGTCGCCAAAGGGTATGTACAAAAATATGAGATTTATTATGAAGAGGTATATGCTCTTGTAGCTCGTATGGACACTGCAAGAATGATCTTAGCTCTCCCAGCTCAGAGATGGTGGATTATCAATTAGTTGGATGTGAAATCTGCATTCTTTCAAGGAAAATTAACTGAAGAAGTATACGTAGAGAAACCAAGATAATATGAGCCGAAGAATGCAAAGAATAAAGTGTATAAGATTTACAAGGCTTTATATGGACTCAAGCAAGCCCCACGAGCTTGGTTTAGCAGAATAGACATATATTTTCTCTATATGGGCTTTGAGAAGGATGCGAGTGAGCAAACGCTTTTCACAAAATTCAATACAAAAGGTAAATGTCTGATTATTAACTTGTATGTTGATGATTTGATTTACACTGGAAATGACGATACAACGGTGAGATTTTAAAGAGTCCATGATGAAGGAGTTTAATATGTCTAATTTGGGACGAATGGAATACTTCTCGGCTTGGAAGTGATGCAATTCGTAGATGGGATATATATTACACATAAGAAATATGTGAAAGAAGTGTTGACGAAGTTTGAAATGGATGAGAGTAATTTGGTTATGAATCCAATAACTCAAGGATGTAAGATTCATAAAGACGAGAATGTAGTTAAAGTAGATGGATTATTCTACAAGCAACTGGTTGGAAGTATAATGTATGCGACAACAATAAGGTCAGATGTAATGTATGCGGTGAGTCTCATTATTAGGTTTATATCTAACCTAACTGAGCTTCATTTTGATGTTGCTAAAAGGATTTTAAGGTATCTACAAGAAACTATCAGCTATGGAAGAATTCATTACCATAAATCAGGAAACATAGAGCTTGTATGCTTTATAGAAAGTGACTACGTAGGTTGTGTGGAAGATAGAAAGAGCACATCAGGGTATACATTCATTCTTAGTAATGCAGTATTAGCTTGGTCTTCTAGGAAGCAACTCGTGGTCACTCTGAGCACAACATAGGCAAAATTTGTAGTTGCGGCATGATGTGCTTGTTAGATGATTTGGATGAAAAGAACTTTGAAGCAAATCGGATATGAAGGAAGCTCAAGTCCAGTAATCTTCTGCGATAATAGCTCAACAACCAAGCTATCAAAGAACCCCGTGGTGTATGGTAAAAGTAAACAAATTGATGTTCGCTTTCATTTTCTGCGAGACTTAGTAAATGAAGGAGCCGTTCAACTCAAGTTTCGTGGCACACAATAACAAGTAGCATACATACTCACCAACTCGCTGAAGTTGGACACATTTCAGAAGCTTAAAAAGAATCTTGGAGTCCGTGAGGAACCTAAGTTAAACTAGCTCACTGTCTAGTTTAGGAGAGAGAATGATTAGGTTAAGTTAGTACCAGATTTTTACGATACTCTAAGGTTTTATTTTAGCTATTTGTTTCAGCACTATCTCTTTCTTATAAGGCTATATAAGCCATATATTTTATCTATTAAAACTGTTTCCCTTCATTGATTTCTAAATGATGTTCTAATCTTTGTTTTGTAGCTATGATAACCTATAAAACGTTAGAATCAAACTAATTAAACAGAAAAGATCAAAATATAACTTGAGACTATCATAGAAAGGAGAAGAAAAACTCAATTCTGAAGACACCTAAACATGAACCTTCTTTAAGTTAAGACTCGTTGAAGAGTCTAAAGACGTCCTTAATATTTTTCAAGTAAACTATGCTTGAAGAACCAACTTGCCATCAAAATTTGTATATCTTTATCTTTTACGATAAATATTCGTCTTGATGGTTTAAATGTCTTTGTTTTACCCTTTATTGGTAAATGTTTACATTGATAGATAATTGTCTATTTTGACAAATAAATCTCTATCTTATACATATGAATATTTATTTTGTACACATAAATATCTACCTCGACAACTAAATAGTAACATGAAGTTGACTCTCAATAACCGGCTTCAACTTTAACAAGACAGTTGATTTGAATCACCGTCTCGTTAAAGCAAATTTTATAAACTCCTCAACCTCAATCGACAAACATGTACATCCGTTTGTGTTTATTTGAAAAAAATAAAGAAAACGATAATTAAAACGTCAAATTGAAAAGTGGAAAAAAAAAAGAGAAATTTTATATATATTCAAAAGTTTACATGCCACATTTAAAAGATACTTGAAATAGTTAAACGTATATCTTCTTACATAAATTAATCATTCGTATAATAGTTAAGAAAACGAAAACCAAACTTAAATGTCAATAAATTGCATGGACCCAAATAAAAATAAAACCAAACATCAAATCTATTTTCTCAATACAGTTTCACCTCTAAACTTAAACAGATACAGATCTTATAAATGCTCTAAACCACCGTACAAAATTAGTCTTTTGAATCAATCAACAATAAGCACTTATGTATATATTCTTTTACAAAACTAATGAACATGTCAATAAGTAAACTCAAGAGAGTAGGAGAAAGCACCAAAATTTCTATTGACTATTGATACCTGTCTCGCAAACAAAATTACAAAGTTTCTGGCCACCCATTTCAACTTGGGGACTATGGTTAGAAAGTTTGGGTTGTTCAACTTGAAACTCTGTTAAGAAATCAACTAAAATCTGGAGTTTGATATCAATTTATGGCCCAAAGTAAACACTCCTTTAGTTATGGCCAGTTTTTTTGTGCCACGACTACTAACATAAATAAATGACTTTCTAGCAGAATATACAATATGATAGACGGATTGACGGATCTTTCCTTGCGGATAAGGTTTGCGGTGACAACATAGTTTGAACGGCAAAATATAAATATATAAACTTGCTAGAGTATAGTTTAGACAAAATCTCAAAAGAAGTAAGATGTTTGTTTATTTTATGAAAAACTAATCATATTCAGAGTTCTAGGGAAAGCGACTCGCTTCTTATATCTCTCCCAAATATCACACCGTTACACTAAAATTTTAGTATGCGACAAGATAATAAATTAAAAGTACTCACATAAGAACTTGTCGCCCTAGTGTTTTAGAATCCTAACGTGTACCTCTTCACCTTTATGGATTTCTTTCAAATTAATATTAGAATCAGTGTCTAAATCTCACGTTTTGTATCCCTTTTGGTCCCTAAATCCTAAGTTTTGTGTCATTTTTGATCTCCAGAATGTACGGAGGACTGATTGTGTAAATTTTTCAAAACGAAAAGGACGGATAGGAAACAAAAATAAAAATGAGAAACTAGTTTGGTATAAAAAGTAAACACAATAGACTAATAGTTATTTTTAACCTCATTAAAATCAAGACAACATAGAAGCGACATGGTTAGGTCATGCCTGCAAATAGTGTACATATTTGATAAGATTACCATATTTTACCTCGGGTTAGCCAATTACATGCTTAATAATAAGTTAGGCATCACTGAGAAGTTTACTTACCAAACCCTACATGTATGAGCAAGCCCAAAAGCTGTAAAAGTAGCCTCATACTCATTTTTTTTAGAAGCACTATACCAAATTTAATCGGTTAATGATGATATAAATGCATGCTCCGAGATTTTTTTATTAGAACGGGAAACCGACCCCTACTTGGGACTATCGTTAGAAATTTTCGGTTGTTCGGCTTGAAACTCTATTAAGAAATAGACTATAAGACTAGAGTTTTATAGTAAAGTAGGGCTCATACTAGACCCCAACTTGACCTTGACCGATCATTGGGTAAAGCGACTAAAACTGTCTAGATTCTGAAGTAAATACCACGCCATAAAGGACATTTACAAGACTAAAGACTCCCTAGTAAATACCACGCCATAAAGGACATTTACAAGACTAAAGACTCCCTTGAAATTATGGCCGTATTTTGCAAAAGCTTGAAACTTCGGTCCATTTAAAAAAGGCTGCTCTCATTTAAGTGGTCTCCATACTAGTATGAAACTAAGGGTGCACGGGTTTGCTTTTGGTGAATCAAGGACACTTGTGTTTTATTGATATTATAGATTACAAAGCAAAAGATATTGTTGTAACCAATGTTTTTCTCTCTAACTTTCACCTAACCTTACAAATGAAACACTGTCTTCTTATATAGTAGTATTGGCTTGTAGACGTTTTTGGTTGTTACCTCTTCATTGATGCAACCTTTTCTGGCCTTCCAGACGCCTTTCAGACGAGGGTATGTCTTTCGAGGCAATATTTTCATACAATGTCGGACTTCGCTCTTGTACGCTGTCAGACAAAATTTCCATACGTCTCGACGGCAATCGGGGGTGAAATAATAAAGGCTAAATGTTCATGGGTTGATGGTTGTGAGAGTATTAAGTATAAGTTTGTTGCGAACTCACCTTTGGGTACGACGAGGGTTCTCCCTTGTAGGACATCTAATAGTTAGTTTAGCTTATGCGATCATCGTTCATTTGCGTTCATCGGACCAGCCTTGGCCTTAAGCGAACATGTGGTTGCATAAGGCCGTTAGGACGATGTATTTCGTTGCATTTCGCTCATAAGTCGAGTCTCTTGAATTCGGGATTGTTATGTTCGCTTAAGACCGTTAGGACGATGTATTTGGTTGCATTTTGTTCATAAGTTGAGTCTCTTGAATTCGGGATTGGTTAACACAACTCAGACTTAATTGTGTTGTAGCAGTAACTCTCTCCTACTTTGTTGCTTGGTTTCGAGCTAATGAAGTGTTTTCACTCACAGTTGGTATTTTCTCTGAGGTGATATCGCGTTTCTTTTTGTTTCCTCTTCTTTTGTTTCTCTTGTACCCTTTTTACCACATTTCATTTAGGTGATGGCCTCTCCACCCCTTTATATACTTTACAACCTTGTAGCTTCATTTCCATATTAGAACATCACTCTCTAGAAGTTCACTTTCTCTCTTTAAAAACTACTTCTTATTTAGAAAACATCGAGTCAGTTTTCCCACAGAGCTGAACTTTCATTCCTTACAATGAACCTTAAAGTTAAGTTTATGCATACAATATTGGGCTTCTCCCAAGATTTTGACTCAGAGCTAGTCATCGAGGCTATAGCCTACGTCTTATAACCATCTTCGCAATCCCTTGAGTCTAAGCGCACCTGCTACAAAGATGTTCCTGATGTGTCAGAGTATCATCATGACTTAAACTTTAAAAGTGTTCTGACGGTTGGCCAAGATTTTGCCGAAGCACGGGGATCTCATACCCAAGTCACCTTTGTCGATATTTTGGTCCACATTTCTTGTTAATTAGAGAGAATAGAAAACTATACTGGAGCAAGATGGTAGAGAGAGCAAGGACCATACTGAAGATTCACAATACCTCAGATAGTTTTAGATGGGAAAATAGGGGGTGTCACTAGTGGTGGCTTCATGGAAGAATATTTTTCTACCCATAAAGATGTTGTGCAAGTTGGGGAAGGATCGATTCCCGATGTGATTCCATGCTTTGTTTTCCCAAGTTTGTGGGGATTAAGAAGACTGTCGTTGCCACAGATAAATCTAAAAAATCATATCGTGCAAGGGTTAAGAGATTTAAAGATTATATAATCAATGAAAATATAGCTTATATGGCTAGTTTCGAAAGGGTAAACAAACTCAAGAAGTTGATAGATACACGTGTCTATGAGGTAGAGAAACGTCGTCTTCACGACATTCACCTTACGAAGAAGTATCAAGAGAAAGTAATGCTTCCGTACATGAGCCTCTTCTCCCAGTATGGTGAAGCCAAATCCATCCAAGCTATGCACAAACATTTCTATAACTTGGCTAACAAATCCCACCTTGATGAACTCTTACATTATGACTTGTCATCTGCACCTGATGTGTCGGTTGCCTCTTTGTCCTGGACTTCCAAGTTATCTAAAGAGAAAATTGGAGCTGATATGGATACCGTGGTCTCTTATCCGAATATCCTCATTGTTTTCTACAGAACCTTTAGCCATATTTCGTATGAACATCTCACGAGGATTTTGGAATGGTTGGTTTGTCCTAAGCCTTTGATTTTGGTGTATAGGACATATAGACACATGCGAGTGTCAAATTAAATAATATTAGCCCTAATTCATCAAAGCGTATAAGGCATAGGTTAAAGCTGGTTCTTCTCACTTTGTTCGTGAAGGCACCGTATCGAGGCAAAGACAAGATAAGTAAGAAGCTAAAACCCTTGACTGAGGCTAGCGATGATACAAGTACTTCTCGGGATGCTTGATTGTAGCATACATTTGTTGTTTCTAATTGTTTGTGAGCTTGTCTTTCCCCATTTTACTGTATCCATTTCTTGGGGCCATTTGTGGTTTTTTGCGGTTGTTATACAGGTGTGGTGGCCCTTCGTTGTTTTAATTTTGTCGTGGGGGCATGCATACCCTTATTTGTTGCAAAATGAATGATGTTTTATTTCATTGAATTTTTTAAATCGACTATTGCATTAAAAAATAAGGTACGTTGATGTATGATATACTTTTACTTATCCATCATAGTTTGTTACACCTCGTCGCCTTTTGCGTTAGATCTTATGTTTAAACGCGTACTCCTCATGTTTCCCGGTTCAACTGTGAACTTCTTGGGTGGACTTATAATATTTGGGATATGTTTTGGAGGACGTTTGGATCCTTACTTTTACACCACGTTGGTTTGCGCGCGAATCATTTGTTTGTT
This sequence comes from Limnanthes douglasii subsp. nivea, assembly GCA_036936605.1. NCBI lineage: Eukaryota > Viridiplantae > Streptophyta > Magnoliopsida > Brassicales > Limnanthaceae > Limnanthes > Limnanthes douglasii. The sequence continues at coordinate 124,443,470 of JAUPFV010000004.1, forward strand.
TCTTTCTCTTTTAGTATAAGCTTTCCCTTGTTCCACCAATTTTTCGATTTAAGTATCATGCAAGTTACCTATTTAGCTTATACCCACGTAACGTACAATTTTATGAAAGAGGGTACTTCTTTTCCTAACCGTTTAAAACACACCTTGAAAATGCAACGGTTTTTATTGATAAATAAATTGTAAAAGTAACCAAACATACAGGCAAGAAAAGTTTAAACATAATACAAACATATATGCTCCATGTTCCATGGTTTATGAATTTACCTTCCGTTCATATCTTATAACCAATAGGTTCCAAGTCGATTGCACTCAATCACCCTGTAAGGTCTTTACCAAGTGGGTGTTAGATTGCATGCCCCTTGCTCTTACGTATGTTGGAAGATACACCTTAGTACTAGGTCCCCGACCTTGATGGGTGAATGTTTCAGTTTTGTGTCGTAGCATTGCTCGAACTTTAGTTTCATGGCGAATTTCCTCAAATGTGCTTCATCCCAACGTCCTTCCAATAGATCTAGATTCGCTCGTCGTCTTTAACCCTTGGCTGGTGTTAAAATTTGGAACATCGTTGATAGTTATTGTAATTTTATACTAAGTTTTTTGCGTAGTTGCGCATCCTGGGCCAATAGTATCCAAAAGTTAGAGCTCTGTGGGCTAAATTTTGATCCCCTAAGTGCCCATCGCATGCCCCCATGTTGATTTCTTTGAGGCAATATTCAGTTTATGTTGGTGATAGGAATTTTAGGAGAGGTTGAAGATACCCCGTACGAAATAACTTTCTATCCACCATGACGAAGCATGCACCCCGCAATCTTAACCTCCGCACTTCCACTTTGTTATTCGAATCATCGACAAGGTATCCCATTACCTCAATCATCCATGTTGGCAACTCTGTCAAGATTGTACCAATTTCTTTCACCTCTTATTTCACAAGGTATGACTCCTCTTGTTTTTAAAATTTCCCTTGCTCTGCGCCTTTTTTAGCACTTCATTTTGAGGCGATGTGGTATGTCGTGGTGTTGAGTTCTCGACCAATCTACTCTAAAATAGCCTTATCAAATCGACCGCTCAATTTTTTCACCTATTCTAGATATTGGATCATTCGGTTTTCTATTGCTTCATATTAGTCGAGGATCTGTTTTATGACCAATTGGGAATCACTCCTTATTCAGATATTTTCCGAGGTAAACTCTATAATTACCTTTAGTCCTTCTATCATGGACTCGTATCCGGCCTCGTTGTTTAAGGTTTTGAAATCAAAATCGATGGCTAGAATTACCTCTTCCCTCTCTTCGGTTGCAATGTATATTTCTCCTCCATCCTTTCATATTTAAGGATTCGTTTACATACATAATCCATTATGTGTTGGTGTTTTCTTCTTCAGAGGGCGTTTGTCCAACCCTTTCATACACAAAATTAGCTAATACATGCCCTTTCATAGCACTCTAAGGAATAAGTTTGATGTCGAACTCACCTAGCTCAATAGCCCATTTTGTTGAGCGACCCGTGAATTCTTGTATACTCAAGATCGATCAGATGGGTGTGATGGTGGGTACTTGGATTGTGTGGGCTTAGAAGTACCTTCTTAGTTTTTGCGCGACCGTTACCAAAGACACTATGATTTTTTCCAAAACGGAGTACCTCATTTCGGCCCCAAAAAGGGATTTTTTAACGTAATAGATTGAACTCTAAATTTTTACTCTTTCTACTACCATCGTGACGCTCAAGACGCATTCAGATACCTCAAGGTACACGATCCGATTTTCTCATTTTATGGGGACTAACAATAGTTATGGTGATGCGGGGTAAGTTTTTATCTCTTTAAACGCAACGCTACAATCTTCTTTTCATTCAAATATCCCATCCCTCTCAAATTTTTGAAGAAGGGAATGCACTTGTCTACTACCTTCGAGATGAATCCATTAAGTGTGACTACTCTTCCGTTCATCCATTGTACCTCTTTTATAGTTTGGGGAAGGTTCATCTCGTTTAGTTTTGTGATATGGTTTGGTTCAACGTCGATTTTTTTTTATGAAAGATGAAACCAATGAATTTCCCTAAGGTAAGCCCAAAAAAACATTTGGTGAGGTTTAGTTTCATGTTGTGTTACCTTAGGGTGGATAAGGTTTCTCGAAGGTCTGCAAGGTGAGAATTATTATATTTATTTTTACCAACATATCGTCGATGTAGACTTCCATATCATGTCTCAAATTCTCCTTGAACATCTTGTTCACCATCCTTTAGTAAGTGGAGTCCGTGCTTTTTAGCCGAAAGAGCATTACTACATAGCAATACAGCCACTGGTTTGTGGTAAAAGAGGTATTCTCTTAATTCGGACGGTCCATTTTGATCTGGTTATACCTGAGATAAGTGTTCATGAACGATAACATCCCATGACTCGTGGTGGTATCTAAAATTTTATCTATCCGCGGTAAAAGGAAGGGATATTTCAGTCATGATCGGTTGAGGCTCGTGAAATCAATACACATTCTCCACTTTTGGTTCTTCTTTTTTACCACCATGGGGTTTGCTATCCACTCATGATATCTGACTTTCCTGATATGACTTCTTCTTTTGTTACACCAGCCTTAGTTGTGAATCTATCATAAGCTTATGGTTAGTAAAAGATTTAGGTATACCTATTACCGAAGCGTTGTCCCATGCGAAGATATCCTCATATTCCCTTAGTAAGAGTATTAAACTCGTCCTCATTTCTACTCTAAATTTGTGGAGGCTCAGTACTCGGTTAGTTCATTTTCTGATGTGTACCTCTTCAAATTCCTATGTCACCTCAAACTCGTATTAGTGCTCCTTCGGGTCGTCCACCACGATGGGAGGATTCGAGGTATCATGCTGGTACATTCTCGTACGAGTTAATGTTAGCAATTGACGGGTTGGTTCTAAATCCTTTTGATCTTTCAGAGCATCTTCGTAACTTACCCACTGGTGGTATCCCTTGATTACTCCTACTTCATCCGCCATAGTGTATTCTACTCATTCATGATAAGGGGAGGAGACGACGAAAAAATCAAACAGCCAAGGCCTTCCCAGAATAAGGTTGTAGGGGTATGGTGAATTTAGCACCAAAAACTCTGTCATGTCGGCCTGTGCCTATCTCCCGATCTTCTAGCATTATTTTTCCCATGGGGGCTGAAACTCTTCCGCCGTCTTCCATTATCAAGTTGGAAGCGGCATAAAGGATGATGTTAAAGGGAAATCCACCTTTGGGAGGGATGAAAAGCAAGTTTCTCACCGCCCTCAGGTCTATAGAAATTCTAGACATATCACACTTTTCTACCTCGACCCTTTATAGACAATATTGTATCGTATTTTCTCGGGGGTAGGTTTCTGAGGGCTCGTTGCCAGCAATATTTCTTTTTGACGGAGTCTTGCCTTCGTCTTTGTTCGAAGAGGGGCACAAGGGTATGACTTCTCGAGGGGCCTCCATCGGCACTATTATCTTATCGGTTAGAATATGTGGCTACGTCGTTCTCGATAATGGAACCAAAATGGTATGGAAAAATCTCCCGAACATAAAGAACCGTAATGGTTTAAGTAAGTAAAGATCTATAACTAAAAATATCTCGAACCCAAAACAACCATAATGGTTTGACTAAGTAAAGATTTGTAACAAAAAAATTCAAAAACTTAAATCTATTTAATGAAAAACACCTGTGTTTTATTAATAATATGGATTACAAGGCAAATTATTTTGCTGTTGATATTGTTTTTATTTCTAACTTCCACTTAACCTTACAAATGAGTTACTATTTTCTTATATAGTGGTCTTGTCTTGGAGAGGTCTTTGGTTGCTGCTTCCTCATCTATGCAACCTTTTCTGGCCTTCCATACGTTTTTTAGACGGAGATACGTCCTTTGGGGCAGCCTTTTCGCATGATGTCAGACCATTCTTCTGTACGTTGTAAGACACAGTTTTCGTACATCTCAACGGCAATCAGAGATATAAAGAATAATAGAGGCTAAGTGTTAGTGGGTTAATGGCCGCGAGGGTATTAAGTATGAGCTTGTTGGGAACTCTCTACTCGGTACAACGATGGTTCTCCCTTGTAGGGCAGATTTTGGTTAGGTTAGCCTTAAGCAAACATGTGGTTGTTTAAGGCCGTTAGATCGACGTGTTTATTTTCATTTTGCTCCTAAGTCGGTTCCTTTTGGCCCAGGCTTAGTTAACTCACCTCAGACTTATTTGTGTAGTGTCATCCCGATAATTTTTGCAAGATAAAATAGTCTGAAATTGCAAGATACACATATATAAACTTGCTAAGGTATGGTTTAGATAAAATCTCAAAAGAAGTAAGATGTTCCATTATTTTATGAAAATATAGTGACATTTAGAGGAATAGTGAAAGCAATTCACGTTTTTAAATTTTTAAAAAATTTGATTTTTTTTATCAAAATATCGAGAGATGAAGCGGTTTGAGTGTAGTGAGTCAGCCCGCTAGAATCTGAACCTTTAATAGAAGGAACATGCTCTATAGTTGTTAAGGTAGAAAGTTGGACCGACTTAATTACCTATCTTACTCACCAAATAATCTGCTAGAACGGACACCAAATGTGAACTTATCTAAATTTAACTTTAACTTGACCAAACAAATGTTTTCAAAGATTTTGGAAATTTTATTCAAGTGAGAACATTTCATCAATGTGTGCTTGCAAGTTACATTCGTGTTGATGAGAAACTTAGTTGTTCATGAGGCATTGACACATAACCCTAATATTTTTAGGATAAAATGCATCAATTTATAACAATATAGACCCATTGATGACATAAATTTAGTATGCCCTTGGTCATCTGCATACATTGGAATCTAGTTGTAACCAACATATGAGTCCATGAGAGAGAGTATATGATTACCACATGCAAGAAATTGATCAATTTACGGGACTCAAAAGAGATCTTTCGGATAACTCTTGTTTAAATCTTTAAATCAGTGCACATACACCATTTACCGTTTACCATTTTTATTTTGAACGAGGACAAGGTTCACCATTCACACGAGGTGAATAATATATCTTTTATGGACTGTGTTTCTTAGGTGGTTTACTTTCGCAACAATAACTTCGTCTTTCTCTAGGGAGAAGAGACAAAATTTATACTTAATATGTTGGATCTTACGATCAATAGCTAGTTGATGGCACGCTACCTCTGTAGGAATTCCAATGAGTACATGTGTTTTCCACGTAAATGTATCAACTGACTCACATTGTTTATATTTCAAGCGTTCAGACACCATTCAAGAGTAAATGTATCAACTGACTCACATTTTTCTAAAAAAATTGAGGGTTCTTGTAGGTCATCCATAACATTTATAATGACCAAAGTCGTGATTATTTGCTATTTTTATGGGTCAAATAAACAGAGTAACATTTGTAGGAGGGGGTCGTTGATTTCTTTGAATCATTATGATTTGGTTGTTAAGCACACATAAAATTAGTGATAGATTACATATACAACCCCGTATAATTTATCAAGGAATTGTTAACTGGAAATCATGTTATATGATGAAGGAATGTCTAAAATGCAGTATACATGTTTTATGTGTTTTCGCTAGACTATAACCACATCTAACTCCAACTCTCTTGTAACTAGGATATTGACCCATGTTAAACTAGTAAGTAATTTTTTTAAAGGTTTAAAGGGCTTTATATTCCGTATTTTGTCGTAGTATTTCTTAAAATTGATATTTTAAAAAAGTCGATGTTTATCATGATCCACCGAACCTCAATCCCGACAATACTATATCAATGATGATTGGAACTTAGTACGGCCTAACAACTCTCTGGAAGTTATCATCTTCAAAATAAATAACCGGATATGGTTGTCGATATAGATCTCTCGAGGTTTAGGCATGTTACTAAAATTTTAATATCTGCCACATGATTTTTTTATATTAATATCTTGAGTAAACCTGAAAATGAATTTCCTCTAAAAAAGGTTAAGTCTATTTGAAAATTTAGATCGAGATTAAGGTAATCATCAAACATTTCCACAATGAAAATTGCATGAGGTGCAATATGAGAAGAATTGAATTTAATGGAGTTTGGCCAGAGATAATGGTTTTGACTCAGAAGTTACTTACTTTGAATCACAACATATACAATCCTGTACAAATTTAACTAACTTTAAATTATTACTTAGATTATACACTTTATATTTCAAAGTACGAAAGTCTCACATCTAATGATCTGTATTTTAACAAAAACTTACTTATGGCCGAACCAAGACGAAAGCCAACGATATAAGGCCTTGAGGAAATACAATCACCATATGCAACCTAAAATCTAAGTGTAATAAATGAAGAATGATTTGTAAAGTATGCTGACAGACATATGTAAAGTCATTATATTGGTATACAGGTTCCCAAAAGTCTTTGGCTAAATCGTCGACCAAAATGATAAGCAGCTCTAATTTTAAGTAGTCCCGACAATATTTATAACTAGTCCCATTTTTTTACCCCAAATACCCTTGCAGTAAATATTAATTTCTAACATAATTACTCTAACCAGCCACAAAACAAACCCAATTTCAAACCTCTCGTTTTCCCTCCCTCATCACCTTATCTTTATTCTACAAAAACCTACAAACTACCACAAATCATAAAACTCTTTTTCCCTCACAAAAACTGCTCTTTATCAAAACGGAGTAATTTAATCGAATCAACAACAACAAATGGGTAAAGGAAAAAGTAAGATTCTTGATTTTTTATTTTTTGTTTTATACGTTTTGAAATGATTTTGCTAGACTGAAGGTTTTTAGGGTGTTAAAATAGATAAATCTAGGATTGTATAAGTTTTTCTAGTGATACGTTCATATGGTTTGGGTCGATTTGTGTTAGAATATGTATTTTAGGTCAGATATGTGGGCAAAAATGTTTATTTTTGGATTTTGTTTGCATGTGTTCTTATCGTTTAACGGGGCTGACCTTCCACCCCCGCGGGGGAGTGTTTTTTTTCCAAGTATTCTTTTCCTCTACCAGGTGAATCTGGGCAGCCCCGATAGGGGATAATAATAATTTTTTACAGGTTTTAAATGTTCCATGTCGAGGCTGCCCAGATTCACCCTACGGGGACCTATACTATACATTTAAACATCGACTTGCTGATAAATGGCTTTGTTTGGCTGTCAAATTTATAGTTTTTTTTGCAATATTCTTGTGTTTAAAGTAACAATCATAGACTCGGGCCAACTCAATAATCCAATTAACTTGGTTAGGCTTAATTACAATGGTTGGCCAATAACTAGGCTCGGTCCTACCTAATAACCCAAAAAGTGGAACTGCCTATAGTCACACATAGTTTTATTAAGTTCTAATTTTGATTATAATTTATTACTTAGAACTAGAAAACATCATTTTCTAGCACATAAAGAGAAAAAAAATTTAAGTCCATAGTGGCAAATGGTTTGGGAAACAAATGTATGGTGGGAAATGTGACGGGATGTTTAATGTTTTCATTGGCTTACATCATTTTGGGTGGGAAGTTAAGTATTTTCTTCTTAATTCTAGTATGTACAAAGTTATGTTTTAAAGTTGACATATCTTTAGACATATAATTGGTCTCACAATTCGAAATTAATAATATTTTTGTTGTTATCGCAGACAACAGATAGCCAGGCCGGAGAATGAAAAAATTAGCAAGACACAACATGAATATAATGAGGCCAAACAAATTTTGAAGAAGGTTTGGTCGCACCCATAGTTATCAGCGGCGTGCGGCGTTCCATGGCGAAGAGGGCTAAAAAATCCACAACGGCGAGACGAGTGGCGAGGCGATGGCCACCTGACATGCGGCGATCAATTACATGAATAATATTTTTATAGCACATAATTGTAATTTAAATAATACTATTTAGAAATTTAAACTAACAATAACAACTTAAACATCCAATTATATAATTCTTAGAACATCTGAGTCAAATGACAAACACATAGACTAAAATATCCAATTATAAAACATCCAATCACATAATTCTTAAAACATCCGATTCAGATGACAAACATAGACTAAAATACATCATCGTCTGATACAACATTTTCACACCTCTCATCTCCATCATGTTCTCCATTGATATTCCATAATAGAGTATCTTATTCAGAGTCTTCATCAACAAGCCTCCAATCTTTTATGCGAGCTGTTGAAGACGATAGATTCTTAGACTGAAGATTGTAGTTTACTTTATCAGCCTCAACAGCTCCAACATTAACTCATTCCAAAACATCTTCATCTTTCCAAAACTTAGTTTAGGTTTTTATTTTTTTAGTTTAAAAAAAATCAAGCTTAGCCCCTTGCCACGGCCGCCACGGCGAGCGCCATAGCCGCCACTGACACCACGGTCGCCACTGCCGCTACGCCCGCCACGACGAACGCCACACTAAGGGCCTCGCCACGCCCCACCCTGAGGCGATATTGCCTAGCCTCGCCTTGCCACGGCCACAACAGACCGCCGCAACCGCCACTTGATAACTATGGTCACACCCAGTAGTGGTAGTGAGAGTTCCTCTCGTGCAGTGGAAGCTAGCATGGGAGAGTGGGAAGAGTGTTTGAAGCATTTAGATCGCTTCGTACAACGTAAAAAGTTTTGTATCGCTAGGGAGCGTACTATGATGGATCACCTCGACACGATGAGCGTTCTCTAAAAGATGAGTCAGGTGGCGAGGAGGAAGAAAAAGAGGTACTCAGGCTACCCGTTTGTAGCCATGTACGTTCTAAGAATCCCGAGATTCTGAGGAACTTGTTCCTTTCATATATACTGTAATTCATTTTCCGTACTACACGCACCACGAAGCTTTCAACATTTTCATGGGCAATGTAAGTAATATAATTTACGTCTCCAATATTTTTTTTGTTTCTTAATTTTTTTTTTATCTTGATATGTTTTTAATTGTTTCAGTCTTGTCCTGGCATTACAGTCCAAGCCAAATATATTCTACTCGGTCAATGAGACTTGAAGAACCAACATAGTATGAAGGCTCTCGTCGAATGTACTCTATTTTGGCCGTTTTTGCACCACTTGCTAAAATACAACTCGAACTCACAGTTGGACGAGGTATTTATCGAAAGGTGGCATCAGGAGATTAACACATTCACGTTCTCCTTCGGCGAGATGACTCTCATGTTGGACGATATGTATATCATTATCGGTATCCCGGTGAAGGGAAAAATAATCAAGAAGTTTAAGACCACCCAATTATATTAATGTTATATTCGATACAGTGAGCTCTTGGGAGTTACGCCTGGGGTGATTTAAGAAGAGATTAAGCAACATGATGGGAGCGGTTTCGGTCTTAGATAACTTAAGGAGAAATTTTCAGGAAACAAGTATTTGGATGTTAATATCGTGCGTACCGTTGAGATGAATACACATGTAACTCGTGCGTATATCCTTTTCTTCTTTGGTTGTACCATATTCACGAACACAAGCCAGAAACCATTTAATGTAATTTTCTCTACCATTTAGAGTACTTTGATAGGCTTAAAGAGTTTGCATGAGGTACATGTGCTTTGGTGTCGTTGTATAAGAGTTTGTGAGGCATTTATAAGACATCATTGAAGAATCTCTTTGGTTTCTCCACGTTATTGGACTGTTGGGTCTACGACCATTTCCCATGCTTTCGAGTTTTCGTGAACAACAATTATAGCCCAACTCACCCAAAGATGTTGAGTTGGTTGTCCAAAAAACTTACGGGGAAAAATTTTCAACGGAAGAGTTACTACCGCAAAATCTTTATCGCTCAAGAAGAAAATGATGTAAGTATTCTATATAGCTACCGTTATTTTTTTACCTTACCGATAAGTTTATATGTTTGTTTGTTACAAGGTTATGTTTTTGTTTGCAGGTGATTTCCCAGCCTTACCTTGACATTAGAGAGGCATTTCTGGTGCAGGAGATTAAGTTTTATCGCAATTATATTCGCATTATGTATATCAATGACGTATACTTATCGGATCGAGTGATGCAGCAATTTAGTTGGATCCAAGAAAAGGCGTTGGATCCCATTGCAGCTCAATCTGGTCTCACCAAATGTGATAATACGCGGTATGTTGTTAAAGCGTAGCATTGGGAAAACTGGAGTGACCACTTGTATGTGATCGAAAAGTACACACACCCATTTTCGGGAAGCTATAGGACATCGACGCCTCTGTACACATCTTATGTTGCAAAGTACGATTGGTTTCACATCACTCTGCGTATCCTTGACGAGCACTCAAATGTGGATGCGATTTATACGATAAATCATATTCTCCCTCTTGACGACAGTCTAGAAAATACATAAACTTTACCAAGAGAGTGCTTCAAATCACAAGTCTATGGCTCATTATCATTCTAGGTATCTTGATACTTTGTTTTATGTTTTAGTGAAGTTTTGTTGTGAACAATTTATTCGCTATTTTATATGTTGTACAACATAACATTGGATGGTTTGTATGATGTATAACATTGGTTGTGTTTAATCGGTACAATGGTTTTTATGTTGTCTACGGTTTCTATATTGGTATTATGTTTGTCTTTTTAGTTAATTTGGTTTGATATAGTTTGTATAACATAACATTGGGTTTGATGAAATCCTTGCGGAGGGTTTAAGTTAGTTTAATACACTAGGTATTGTTGAACTTGCATATCCCCATCGGGTGACAATTTTTCATCTGTCGCGGCTACATACCAAATACCAAACAACTTTAAGGTTTGATTCTGGGTGCACTCCCTTCTGGGTTAAACATTATCACCCTCCGGGTAAGTTTCAAACCGTCGGGTGAAAAATCCTTCACTCGCCAGGGACGCATACCAAATAGGCACAACATTTTGGACTTGATTATGGTTGTCTCCCCGCTGGAGCAAAATACGCGCTCCGCCGAGGTGAGCTGCACAGGGTGAAATGTTTCTACCCATAGAGCTATTTTTCCCCAGGCGGGTGCAAAAAATCTGACCCTTGGGGATGCACCTTTTAAAAAAATGAAGACAGACAGTTTTCAGGTGCTTTCCTCGTCGATTCGAAAATTCTCACCCTTCGGCATTATTCCCCCCTTCCCCCGATTGAGAATTGGTGGTATTCCGAATGAGAATTACCACCATGTCGGGTGGTAATTTATAAATATTTTTACAAAGACTCTCGTCAATTTTGGATATTCAGCCAAACTTTATTGGTTTTCCGCTAAAGTTTTTGAAGATTTCTGCCAAATCCCCATCTATAAATGATAGAACCACGCTCGAGCGATATATGTACCAATGTGTGATTTCAATTGGAATGTGCACGAAGATGCAAACCTTTTCAAATATGTTGAGTTTGTAAAAGGCCTGATGTCGCAAGAAACGCCGGATTTCATTGATGTTGTTTTATGCATAATGTACTCCATGCACGACCCGGAGGCAACGTGTTCGGGGTCTATGATGCCCTGACCACGTAGACGTGAAGAAGTGGCCGACAAGTTATATTAATTGAACATTGTACTGATTATACTGATTGAGTCAGTACCTTACGAAGTCTAATGTAAAACCCACGATGTATTCAGTATGACGTTTCAAAGTACTATTATGAAATATATTTAGAAACATGTGATGCATGAAGAGCAGGAGAAATGGGACGTGACTGTCACCAACGTTAGAGCTTACCCAAGTCTTGATGGAACTAGCAAGGATGAAGAATATCATTTCGAGAAACGATTCAATCATGGATGGAATTATCCGTCACCATGAACGCGCCTTAAACGTCTACTATGTCAACTTTGTCTACTATTTATCTATTTTTGTTGTTTGTATTTGTATTTATAATTATGTAATGTCTTAAATTATGTGAAGATGAAGAAGCAGATTAGTGTCAAGTTTGAGATGAGTGATCAGGGTAGGGCAAAAAACATTCTTGGGATAGAGATTACCATGAATAGAAGCGTAGAATCATTACATTTGTCTCAATGAAGCTACATTGAGAAAGTGCTACAACGATTTAACATGTTTGATGCAAAGGTAGTTAGCATCTTGTTTGCCACTTGTTTTAAATTGTATGCAGCGGGGTAGGCCAATGAAAATGTTGAGTTGTAACAAATATTGAAGGTTTCAAACTTAAGTACAATTATAAGTACCATGTATGTTCTGCTGTGTGCACGTCCTGATATTTCACATGCGGTTAGTGTAGTCAGCAGGTACATTGGATTCCTTGGGAAAAACACTAGCATGTAGTGAAATTGATATTTTGGTATCTTAAGAATATTGTGAATGTTGGCTTGATTTTCAACAAGAACAACATTAATGGATAATGCAAGATGAGTCGTTGGTTTTGTTGAATCCGATTTTGCAAGTGATATAAATTAGATCTCTAACATTGTATATTTTTACTCTAATTGGGAGTGTGATCACTTCGAAAGGACCATTGCAAGTTATTGTAGCTTTGTTTACAATAGAGACAGAGTATATGGCGATAACAGAAGTAGTTAAGGAGGCAACATGGTTGCAAAGTTTGGTTGCAGATTTGGGCTTGGATATGACTAGTATAACAATGTATTGTGACAATAAAATAGTCATATACCTTACAGGAACCACGTGTACCACGAGCGTACAAAGCATATAGATGTCATGTATCATTTTACTTGTGATATAATATCAAAAGAAATTGTTGATGTGAAGAAATGATATTCGTCTCAATGAGAAGATTTGTTAAGAACGAGTCAAATAGTATACCTTGTAAGTTGTAATTCTTATGTTCACATTATATGTTTGTGTTCACTGGTACATGGTTATTTTATTGATAGTTTTTAATAGTGTCTTTTTTTTTAAAATCCAATTAGGACCATTATCTATATATAATCCGTATAAATAGACTATTAGGATAACACAAAAAGACACTAAAATCGGTAATCATTTTCTCTTATAGTGAAACACTTTTCTTTGACGGTGCCTGTTGACATAGACATTATTGTCGAACCATGTTAAAATCATGTGTTCTTTTCTTTTTCGTGTTTTTTATTTTGTTTCATGTTTGAGTCATTTGTGAAAATATTGCATTAATTTTATAACACAAACATTTGAGTTACAAGGCATAAATCATCCATTAACTGATATTTGAGATGTCTTAGTAACTCAATTTTTTCTCATTCTATTAGTTCACTTCATCAAATTCTTCATCTTCTCTGGTTTCACTATCTTCATCGTCGTCGTCTTGTCTTCTTTGGTTTCAAAATCATTGTCGTCATCTCCACCAATTTCATAATTTTTGGTGTCATGTTGTTCAGTTAATTTTTTATAGTCTTCAGATTTTTTTATGTTTCAATGTCTTGGTTTGCTTCTTTTTCGATGAGGTAATTGGTTACATGTTCATAAAAATTCTCTTTCTTTAGTTTCTTAGGATGGTTGATCACCTAGAGTTTGATCGTCCATAACACCTGAATTGGGTGTAGATGAAAGCGAGATAGAAAGAGGACGAGAGATTTGAAAATTAAAGACTTTGCTTGAATTTTGATGCGCGTCTTTCGACCTAGAGAAGGATTCACGCAAATCGTCGAAATCGAAAACCTATGTCGGGGGTTGACCGGGTGTTGTAACTTATTTGTTGTTACAACTTAAATACCATTATTGTACTGAAATTCTATTATATTGTTTCAGTATATCAAAATATCGTTTGGGTACAATTTATTACTGTAAAATAAAGATAAAATATAAAAAAACAAATTAAAAACAAACAATTTAGTTTTTGGAATAGTTTTTTTTTTTGAAATAGTTAAGAAAATCAAATCAAATAATTCAAAGCGTATAAAATTAAAATAAATATGTTATAGTTTGTTTAGAATTCAATTAGTACAAAATTATATTTTATTTGATCTAAAAATTGTCAATACAAAATTGGTTTTGACATTTTCAACTACTATAAGGAGAAATGCGAGATTTAAATCCATTATTGATTTTTTTATAATTTTTTTTCATATAATCTCTTGATTCCAAAATATTTGGTGAAAGTCCATTGACTATAACGATTTTTTTTAATTTTTAAAATTTTCGATGAACGTCATTTAACCATAATGTACATCAAGGCATGTTACAATAATATGTAAATAAGTTTTAGTTCGTAGAATCCCTTTATGATCAAATTCTTGGATCATCTTCTAGGTGACTATCATCGAAAGAGTTATAATGTCAATACTCATAAACCTAACCGCATTGATATCTTATAGCTTTAATAATAATGGTGGAAAGATCTATTATTATCTTTTTGAATAAGTAGGAAAGAATATCAACGAACACTGGGATGATACTAAGAAATACGAAAAAAAAAATATTCCGAAGAATCTCGGTAATAATTCCATGAACAATCCTCTATAGGATTAGATTCTTTTTATAATAAAAATTTGATAAAAATACGAAAACCAAAATGAAAAGGAAGAAGAAAAATATAGCATATAATCTTGAGACTCAAATTGCCGTATACTAATAAATGCGTCACTAGTGATACTAATAAAGATCATTGATTGCTTCGCTAAAAAAACCTAATTTTCTAGTCAGCCCCCTCAGTTGAAATTGAGATGCAATGAGCACAAATAGAATAAAACAAAAAATAGCCCCACTGTATTTTTCTAAATGTCTAAAACTTGCACAGTTGCATTGATTAGTTTGGACGACGTACGAAACATGTTTATTGGATAAGAAAATTTCAGATACAGGTTCAAAAAGTGTTACATGGATTTGCTCACTTCAAAATAACAGAACATGAGTATAAAACTGTATTTGGTAAAAACATTTGTACATGGATCAAGACGAAACGCCTTTCTATACTAATCATACATACTTCTGTCTTCAAAGAATAATAAAAAAATCTGCAACCAAGCCATTTCCATCTCTCGAGACATTTGCACAAATTTCACCAACTCTCTCAGTAGACAGGGAATGAATTCCAAAAATGTACACTTGCAGAATTTGAAGATTAAATAAATTCAACCTAGTACGAAAATGAAATTCGAGAATTATACATACGGCTATTACAATCACGAATTTGATGGAAAAGAGATGTTTTGTTCACAAACAAATTTGATTCAATCACCCTATGGCTACACTCCATTATATAGGGATAGCAATTCCTTTCTTTCCCATGCCATCCAGAATATCATTCAAGGACTGACACAATTGAGCAATCTGCAAAACAATTAAATGTACACAAATAGAGCTTATATAATTATGTCAACTATATCCTTTTAGTACAAATTATCTTCAGTGGTCTTACCTGTTGATCCCATTGTTGCAACTCCTCTGTGTCATCTTCAAAATGTATAAATTCTTCCACCTGATGCATACAACTTTAATCAATTCATTGATTTACTCAAGATGTGAAAGGAATATTTGTTTTTTCTGGTATCAAACCAGAAAATTAACAAAAGATGTGTATGTTTTAGCTTTTTACTGAGATTAAATCAGGACGGTGACGTTGCCTAAATCTCTCTAGATGGTCATAGAAGAGTATACATGAGAAAAAAACGAACTAATATTACTATTGGTGAACATGAACCGAAAAAGAAAAAAAACAAGCCAAATGAACCAAAATGAAACTTCCGACTCTTAGTAAAAGCCAGTTTGATTTTGGTTTTAGTTGATAGAAAAACAAAACCGAACCAACCTAAACCGAACTCAATACACAAATCCAAAAAAACAAACATTTTCAGATATTTTTGAATGTAAATTAAATATTTTCAATTATATTTGTAATATATTTATTAAATAGATCTAATAATTTTTTTTTTACAACATAATCAAATATTATTTTTTGAATTATATATATATATATATATATATATATATATATTTAATATATAAACAAGTCTTTTTTCCACTCAAAAATCCCAAAATCAAAGAACGACAAAGCTGACCAAAACCAAATCAGACCAAAACTTTCTTTTTGTCATTAAAACCAGTGTTTGATTTTTAAAAACTGAAGTAATTCGGTTCAGGTTAAATATCTTCATAGAAACCGACCAAATCTCACCCCCTAAATATCACCATTAAAGCAGAAAATAAACAAATCTGTAGAATTCTATACAAGGTTCCTGATCAGAGAATCTAGCTCCTAGATGAGGTCAAGACAGCACCTGCCACCTACACCTATCTTGATAATAACAAAGTGTCTCTATGTACAGCAAAAGAGTGGAAATTTGATAATAATACTATTACATGGATTTACTACTGTTGATTCTAAATGGCCATAGTTATATCAGATTGAAAAATGACTAGTATTTACCTGATCAATGGAACCCCTCATTCTGTCCTCGTAAATCATTCTTGACGCTATCTTCTCTGCCTGTAAAAACAATTCAGCTAATTGTTTAACGATTTTTGGGAAAAATTATACTCCAAACGACACCTCAGTTTGTCCACGTAAGGATTTGTGCTGGTTAAAAAGCAGAGATTCCATTACAACAGTGAGGGAATTAGCTAAGACCATTAAAAAAAAGTCTAAATTTGTCCCAGAAGAAACCTTGGCACTACAACCGTACAATATTAACACAAATAGGAAAATAATAGAGGTCGCTCGGTTAAAAAGCAAGAATTCCATTACAACAATGGGAGAATTCGCTAAGAACATCAAGAAAAACTTTAAGTAGGCACCCCTAAATTTCAAATCATAAAAACGGACTGTTCAATCAAACTATATTAAACATGTGTGCAATGAAAAAAACTGTACCTTCTGAGGATCAATGCCGAGTAAAGTGCCAAGCTCTTCAAAGCTATGTCAATGAAACAAGATCAAAATTAGTATCCCAGATCATGATCAGAAAAAAAAAATGTAATATATAATAACAGCATTATACCACTGACCTTATATTGGTATAAAGTTTGCTTGCACTCAAAAGATTATGCTCTATCATGGAACGATCAAGAACAGTAACATTGTCGGGCAATAGCGCTTTCTGTTCAAAATAGAAAGGTAAAGCACATTCAAGGCTAGGCCACGAAGGTGAAACTAGTCAATGCTGCATAGGAATTAACCAGTAAACACTTCTATACCTGATGTGGTTTAAGCTCTTCAGCAAAAGCATCTATTTCTGGTTTTCTCAAAATTCGCTCGAGATAGACCTGAAATTCATTGACGGCCGAAGGTATGAAAATTATAACAAAATGCATGCACGATTGTTACAAGCCTGTTTTTTCAAGAAAAGCTGATGTAAGAGAGAGTAAACCTTTTGCAATATTGGATATATTTTCAGCTTTGAGCATCGTTCATCCTGAAACCATATTTGGAGCCATCAGCACATCATTAGAACTAAAGATTTAAGGAAAAATATTAATCAAAGGTATCCTCAAGCAAACATTGGTATTCACCTTGTACAAAGTAGCAAGAACACGAGAGCGTTGTGGACCAGCACCAGCCAGAATGGTACATGTCACAGCAGCCGACAGAGCTTCCTCCAGTGAATCCTCATTGATTACTCTGTAACGTTGAATATAGAAACATTTATAAAATGTATTGTAATACATCACATTGCTAGAAGGAAGGGTCTAAAAAGCCTGTCAAATAATTTCTATGAATGGAGGGGAGAAAAAGTGGCAAAGAAAAATTAGGAGTTCAAGATCATGTGAGTATAGGAGGAAGTTAGGTTATTTAGAACAATAACAAGTTCTGTAGAAATAGTAGCTGAATTCGCCAAACAATTAAGAATCAGGCAGCTGAAACCAACATCACACACAGGAAAAGGCAATTCTCTTTTACAGGATGCAAGTGAAGGATTAACAAGAACCAACAGCCTCCGATAACAAGAAATCATTTAAAGATATTCAAGGATATCTAATGAATTAAAACGGACGAATGCACTCTAGTTTACTTCATTTCAGAATTCTGATTTATGGTATGCTTTATTACCTCATTTAATTTTTTTGATATCTTCTATTTATTTTTATCAAAATATAAGATAGACCAGCAATGTCAAGCATATGTCATATGAGTAGTTTCATTGAATAATTGAAAAGGACAAGTTGAAGTTTATCCTGGAAATAAAGTAGGACAAAGTTATATTACTAACCACATCCCTAAAAATAACTACTGAAGGCGTGTAGTCTCAAACATGAAATGACATAGAAACTATTTAGTACACACCAATTTCTATATAAACAAAAGCTCTTTTATCAAATTTAAAAAGAAAGCATATATGTTAAGATACGTACTCATCCCCCACTTGTCGTTTTTCGATTTGGGATATATCATAATATCGTAATGCTGCTTCCAAAAACTTCCGTTTTAAATCCAAAATTTGTGCATAACAGATCTGACAAGATAAAATAATGAAGGAATAGAATTAACACATATATAGCCTTTTGGAAAATAATGGGAACATTATTACATATGATTGGACGAAGTCAAACCTTGTACTTTAAATTTAAGACTTCATTCTGACTGTTGCTGACCAAGAAAGAAGCTTTGTTGATAAAAGCTTCAGCGTTCACAGCATCATCGTCCTACAAATTTGTGAAAAGACAAATGAGGTGGTAGACAATATAACATGGAGACAAAAAACAGAATACGGAACAAACTACAAAGATAAGAAGAGTACATGCCCCAATGGAACAGGATTCACATCCTCAATCTAATTTCCCAGTATAAACAAAATCGAGAAAATACTTGCTAGCAGGCATACGCGAAGCAACTGTCGAACGATAGTCAGTACTATATTAATGGCCAAATGCTACAGCTCTTACCATAAAACAACTATAAGTCCAAAAATGACGCAATAGATCATAGATACCTACTGAGTCCTGATTAAAATACAACATAATTTACAGGTCCAGTACTTGTGCACTAATTGTGCTACCAAATGAGAGATAAGATCTACTAAATACTAGCACTGGGACAACACAAATGTACTACCTCAAGATACAAGCAAGCAATTTGGATACATTTTGACAGCCTGAATGCATCATCCATGACCCTGTAGATGTAATACAAGAGGTGCATAGAGTGTCACTGTCACGTAAAAGAAGCGGTAGTAGACTCACTGGCATGAGCAAAACAGAAAAGAGTCTTACTCTCAGACCTCATTGCAGAATCTAGATCGATGCCACTGAGCATTTGAGCAGCTCTTGACCATTGCTGTTCAGATTCATACAGCTCTGCAAGTTTTTCTCTTATAATCAATGCCTACAACACAAAAAAATGCTTTAAAAAGGTTTTTCAATCTCAAATTAAAGTTAAGACATACGGCGTATTTATAGTTTAGTCACAGTGAAGCTAGATTCTAGTAATATAGTAAATTAATATGCCAATCTCATAGGAGTACAACGTGATTTGGAAAAAGATAATGAATACTATCTTTCAAATACTCCGCATGTAAGTTAAGTATGGTTACCAAAGTTATAGAAGGAGACATATAAGCGCGTGTAAACCAAAGACAAAGAAAAAGATCCTTTGCAAATTCTGAATTCTTTCTATTAGTTTCGTTTACAAAAAAAAAAATGTTTAATGTGCTACTAACAACCCGTAAATGTTGCACGAAGTAAATTAATACTACCATTTAAAACATAAGCAGACACTAGCAAACGTTGACTTATAGACGTAGCTGATTCAAATCACCAACTCAATCGCCCAAACTAAGTACTTAGCATATACAGATCAAAAGCTAGTGATAGTGACAAATATCTTCAAAAGTATCAGGACCATCAAAATACAAACCTGTTCTTCAAATGACACGACTCGCGGTTGTATCTGAGCTAGCGTATAATGGGCAATCTCCTTTTGTGTTTCTGCTTCCAATCTTCCCAGCTCTTGGGCAAAATTCTGCAAAAGCTGCCTCGACACGACCAACGGAACGTCATCGGACAATACTGGTAAACAAAAACAAATCAATTCTAGGTATTCACACGATCGACAAAAACCCAAAGAAAACCTAAATCCCACAAAATGAAAAAGGAAAAGGAGTAAGAAATAGTACTGTGATCAATGAATTTCTTGGCTTGAACAACATCGTTCGACGAAAGCACGGAGGCGAGGACGTGCTTGTACTGTTCGATCTTTTGTCTCTGGTCTGCGATCGCAGAGGCACTGGCCAATGCGGTCTCCATTGGATTACGAGCTTAAACCTCTTCGTCCCTCGCTCTGGTTTGTTTCCTGATCGAAACCCTAAACCCTAAATTTGGACACCAAATGATTCGATTTTTAGTTCACTGGATAGTGATGCGATTGATTGATTGACGTTGTGTATATGGGTACATGGTGATATGAGTCGCTCAATCAGTTATAACCGTGATATTGGGCTTCATTGGACCGGTTTAAGGCCCATGTTTAAATGACAAACGTAAAAAAAACTCAAAATTTAAAAGAAAAGTAAGGATACCCGTACTAAAACAATAAAATAAAAATTACTATTTGAACAAAAATATTACCGACACGCTCTCGCGTCAAAATTTAATAATTAAACATAAGTATCATAAATAAATAAATAAAATGTCTTATTTCTTATTTCTCTCTTTATCAAATTTATTAACATTTAAAATTTGGTTCTTCCACAAATTTACGCCAACAAAACATGGATACTAATTTTATTTTCCTTAAATTAAGTACATTGTATATTCAAATTCACAACACCATATACCTTTAAGACACATTTATTATTTGATTTAGGATTTCTATTTTCAAACAAAATTAAATATGCAAAATTTCGAATAGATTTAAGTTTTCTTTATTATTATTATTTACTTTTTATTGTTGTTAGGAAATGAACATAAAAAGTTCATTTATAAAAAAAAATTGATTTGTTTTTTTTATAGGTTTCAAAGTAGATGGTTATTGTTCAGATTTAGAAATAGGTATCGGATCTCGTATATAAGCAATTTGGTTATCGAGTCGGATGGATCACGTAAAAATATTTCATCTTTGATTATATTTCTTATATAAGCAATTATATTGGATTTCACAATTGAAATTATACCACATATCACAAATATAGCTATCTCAACTTTCACAAATGCAGTTATCTCAACTTTCGCAATTGAAATTATACTAGGTTTCTCAAATCCAATTATACCAAGACTTTGACAAATAGTATCGAGAAATATACCAAGGTTCTTACGAATTCATTCAAATTTTCTCTTTAAGTAATATATGTATTAGGTTTCAAATTCATTGCTAATAGTGTTGTAGTTTAGATGATAAAATGTCAAGATCAAATATCTGCATTTTCAAAAAAAAAAAAAAGTTACGAAACTTACTATAATTTTAATTCAAAATCTTGTATAATTTCAAGTGCAAAACCTAATATAATGGCATTTGCAAAGCCTTTATAATTTTATTTGTGAAAGGAGATATAATTTCAATTACGAAATATGATATAATTACATTTGCACAACTTGATATAATTACATTTACAAAACTTGATATAGTTTTAGTTGTGAAACATAATATAATTACATTTGTGAAATTTGGTATAATTGGATTTATGAAATCTAGTGTAATTGAGTTGCGGAACATGTTGTATATGATGATGGAATAGTATAATGTCGGTAATAATGGAAGAATTTGCCAATATATGATGAATTCTTTCATATTCTTCCACATACCCCTAATAACTTCTCAACTTCAGTTATACAATATCTTAGAATGACGACGACAACAACAAAAATAATAACCTCACACTTTTTTCGTCCATGGAGCCCAAAAAAAGACCATGCTAACAGATGATGGGGATTTCTTTGACATTAGATCCTCATTGGCCCCAAATATTGTATATGGTTAATTATCGCTGAAGTTTGATAATAAAGGGATGGAAAAAAATACCACAAACATCGCATAGAACGATTCAAAAGAGAGATGTAACGCTTTAGCGAGGATGAGAAGATGATATATATGACACTATGACTTTCAGGAGCATTACTTTAACTTGGCTTAATAACATCCCTCTCCCTCATTTGTATCAAGATCTTCAAAATGTTTCATACGACATTCAAAAACCAATACATGGGCTCCAAATTCATAAAAAAGAATGAAGATTACATCATTTACTATAAATAAAATCTGAATGAGAGTCTGAGAGATTACACCTTGAATTTTATAGAAATAAATAATAGCTTGCAAGATTGATATGATCTGGTAACAGTGCAGTATTCCGGCAAGAGGTCTCACCGTGATTTTTGACAAAACATATCATGAAGAATAAGGCACTTAACTTCGAAGATCTTTTGGCTCAGTTTGAAGGGCATATCAAGGTGCGTGAGATAGTAAGAGCTATGATGGATGAAGATTCCACTACTTAAAACTTTTATCAACATTATCATTATATGACCATCAAATAAACTACATATTATGTCACATGTTAAATCTACACCAAATAACAGCTTGGCCATACATACTGGTGAATCTATGGCTAAACCAAAACATTTCAATCGAGGACAATATTCAAGATGGAATCCTAAGAGAACCCGTAATGATAACTACAAAAATAGTAGAAAATAAGATCGTTTTAAGAGTCCATACACCGATATAACTAATAATTTAAAGGTTATTTATGAGAAAATGAAGGATGTGAAAAAATATTGATAACTAGAGAATATATTTGTTTTCAAAAAGCAAAGAAATAAAGGTAAATTATGAAAGTTTTATGATGGTATTGGGCATTAAACCAATTAAATTATAGAACTTGATAGATGATGGCAAACATTTACGATTTCTAAGCAGGAAAAATACGAACGAGTCGAGATAACATATGACATAAAATGAAACCTTTTGATATATAATGAAATTTAGTTGTAGATTGTTTCTAATAAACATAAAATGTTAGATAATGATGTCATTGTTAAAAGGGAAAATGATAAGTACGATAATATTGATCCTAAAAGATAAACAACTGACATAATAGCATGCGAAGATTCGTTTTCATGAATCACCATGAACTTTAAGAAGCAGAATATTGATGACGTAGACGTGAAACATCAAGGCTAAACCTCACCACTCATATATATAAATCCTTATCTAATGTTAGGATTCACATAAAATAACCAAAGGGGAATTTCAGCAACCTACCAAGATGTCGTACTCATAACCATCGAATTGGAAAAAGTAAAGGTAAAAAATAGTATTGATCAATACCATAAGCTAATCCCCCGTACTGTATAATAGCACTTATGAAAAAATAATATATTTGTTGGTGTTTATTTCATATTATAGGATTTTAACTTGGTTTAATGAAGCATACACTAATATTTTAATATATTTGAACTTGGAGTGGTCCTCGACAAATAATAGTTCAATAAAATGTTTGAGTACTTGTCCATGGGTATGGATGCACCTTCTTCATATAATGTCATATTAGGGAGATCATGGATGGGTCACATGTATATTATAGTTTATACACTATAATAATGCCTTAGATACCGGATCAACAAAAAAAGTGGTCGTTATCATAGGAAACCATAAAAAATCAAGAAAATATTATACAACTTTATTATCTCTCAAGAAATACCAATCAGCGGGGAACCTGGTTTTCCAATATGATATGGATAACCTTAAAAATCTCCTCATTCTGATAGAGCATGAGGAAGAAATATAAAACACGGGAGGCAAAATCCTCTAACTCTAGCTAATTTCCACCCTTTCCAAATGTGGTTTATATATTATGTATGGTGTTACCTAAAGGGATATTGATTGAAGCATATTCTTATTTTTTTCAGTCACAACCTTTTCCTAAATTGTACAAGCTTCTTTCGTATTTATAGATTTATATGATGACATCTATACATATGGATATGATCTATAGTGTATAATGAAGTATCACACGAGTGTGTATACAGAAATCCTAATTTATCAAATATGTCACGTTATGATCTTCTACATCATAGGTCTGCATGTTCTGTTACCTAGCTTATGTTCTTCATATAACATTTAGACTAAATAACTCGTTTAAAGTATATTGATATTTCCATATATTAATATCTTCAACATATTTATATTGGGGATAACATAGAAGATATCTTTATTTATTTCTGAGGAATGTTTAGAATTACGTTGCTTAACTTACAATTCTTCTCGGACCATTAAATGAAACGTGAAATAACTTGTCATCCTCTTTGTGAAACAATGAGCGTTTTTGCTTATGTCATTGCTTGAAATAATTTGTCTTCTCCATTTTACTATATTTATAAACTCAATAATTTTATGAGAAGAACCACTAAACTCAATCACTTGCTTCTGTCACTCTTCAATTTGTTATTGAGGTCTATGTTGTAGAGGTACTCAAATTGGATTAGTGATTGATTGCTAAGTTTTGTCATAAACTTAATTAATTACGTCTAATTACGTAAATCAATAGTTCAAACCACACTCAAATGTATGGTTTTCCCCATTTTTATAGGAACTTGTGTACCAAAAACAATCGAATCTCTAATTATAACCCTTTTAGAGTATGAAATATATTATTTTCACCTTTCTCACATTATATGAGACAAATTTATGCAATTTAATTATGATCATATTTTATAATTACAATTCTACCATACATGTCTTTTCCATTTTGTCAAAAATATATTTTACGTTATAAACGCTTATAACCTCCACAGTCTGCCTTGTTGATTCTTTGGCATTACACATTTACTATAATGGTGTTGTTTATAGATCAAATTATTTTATGGATTGGATTTCACTTGATTGTTTACGACTCCATTTTATGTGTTCTAGTTAGAAGTTTTATATAAATATATCGTTATGTTATTACGTATTTTGGTTTAAGTTCTCTTAATTTTAAGAGATGGATTCAAATTACACATTTGAAATGTAATGATTCTACGTTTGTATTTTATTTTATATCCCAAAATGGGTTTTATTCTTTAACCTTTTTCGGGAAGTAGATGGTTATTGATAATACACCATAGAAGAGTTTGGCCCAATATGTTTTTTGTACTAATTGACCGTGATTCAACACTAAAGTGTATTCATTTTTCAATAATAACCAAATATTTTTGTTTGTAAATCCGCATATATGATTCAATATTTAAATATATTTTCCTCCTTATGATTTATAGTCTCGATAAGAATTATAGTTCTTATCGTTCATATGTTATAATATGAATATATCGCATCAATTCGTTATGTATAGATAAGATTTCATTGATACAAAACCAATTTCAATGGACTTATTGGAGGGTGCGATCTCATTAGCATGCATCGGTTATGAAATTAAACCTATAAATTTTCTAATTATGACTTGGTCTTTGTAACCATTCATCCATGAATGTTTAGTGGTGATCATCGTACATGATGAATAACCTAATTATAATTGAAATGAAATATGTATGATAAATCAATATAATTGAGGATGAATGAGTGAGAGGGCATCAATTCAAATCAAAGATGTTTGAATTGAGATGGATATTAAGAGAGATCAATGATTTTATTATTTTTAGATTTATGGGTTCAATTCAATTCAGTGGTATCTTTCATTCACATTTTTTCTACCAATAACATTTTATTAAACTATAAGACCCTCGAATTTTGAGTATCCCAGTTTCAATCAATTCATATGGTTCGAAAAACAATCAATGTTTCACGAGCAATGGTGTACTACTATTTGGAGTATCAACCTTACATATTGTATTAATAATCTAAATATGGTTGTAGGAAAGAGATATTTATTTGACATTACTTTTTCCTATACATATGAATTTCATTAGACCTCGAAATACTACACTAGAAATACGTTTTGGGTCTTCGAGTATCAATAGGGATTTTATTGTAAGATATCTAATGAAATGATAAAAAGGATATTTATCATTAATTTTATATTACTTATATACTCACTTAATTGCTAGGTTTAATTAATTATGAATAAAATATTTTTACTTGATTATTTTTTATTTATTAGTGAGTGAGAGTAAAAATGAGCTAAAATTATAAATAAAAACTACAATTAAAGAAGATAATTAAAACAAAAACAAACTTAAGGATAAATATATAAAAAATAAAGAGAAGAAAAAGTAAAAATGTGAAAAATGTGAAAAATGAATTAAAATTTAATAAGAAATTAATAGCTCTCGAATAATTTATAAGTTCTTATTATTCAATTTAAAAGAGTAAAATAGTTCTTATATTATATTTGATATAGATTGTGATTTTATTCACGTGAAGCTGAGTTTTATTTGTAGGATATAAGGGTTAAAAAAAGCAATATGTTTTCATACGAATAAAACTCTTACCCATAAAAAACAAGATATTCATACAAGAGAGAGTACACCAAACACACGAACATAATATTTTGGGAAAAGTACCAATCAGTACCTTTTCAAGTATGATATTCCGTTTCAATACCCCAATACTAGATACTACAAAAATCCAATTTTGGACAAAAATAACTCTGAGGGTATATCGCGGTATGTTTAAAATTGTACGTCGTAAATCGCGTGACCAATTTTACACATAAATCTCATGACCTATTTTACACATAAATCTCATGTTCATCGTTTTGGATTTGCACTAAAATCGCATGATCGTGTTTTTAGAACTTTAGGTATAGGATGCGATTTTTACACATAAATCTCATGATTTGTTACACATAAATCTTATGATCTGTTATACACAAATCGCATGATCTGTTTTTACACATAAATCTCATGACCTATTTTACACATAAATCTCATGTTCATCATTTTGGATTTGCACTAAAATCGCATGATCGTGTTTTTAGAACTATAGGATGCGATTTTTACACATAAATCTCATGACCTGTTACACATAAATCCCATGATCTGTTACACATAAATCTCACGATCTATTACACATAAATCGCATAATCTGTTTTTACACATAAAACGACCTTCAATTCGTCTACGATCACCGGAGACTAGACGACAATGAAAGAGGCGGTTGTTGATGCTAAACATAGGTTCTTCCTTTGAGAGAGTGGAAGCGGCAGTGAAGGAAGAAATGTGAGAGTTGGAGTGGAAATGTGAGAATTGAACGACGACGTTATGTTCCTGAAAGAGTTGGAATTGTCAATGGTGATAAGAGAGTTGGGGGTGGCAATGGTGATGGTGACTAAGGTTCACTGACCATGGATTTTCTGTTACAGACGAGGAATGTTCTTTCTCCTTCAAAACTCATTTCTTCAAATTTTGAGGGTACTTCAGGAATGAAAATATAAGCTGGGTACTAAAAAGGAATTAGTTTAGTGAGATGGATGTTTAGTAGGCATAGAAAATAGTTGGGGTACTAGATGATAATAAGTTTGGTGAGAAGGTATTTAGTGTGACATTTCCCTAATATTTTTCATATTTTATCAGGTATTATATTTCTTTTTAGTTTTTTTATTAGGATTATCATGCTTAGTATTAGCTAAATTCTCGTGTTCAATGATCTTCAAACCTTTGCTTATATATTTGTTTCTAAATCAGACTTTTTGTTTTTATTTTTTTATTTACGTAATATAAATTGGTTATTGGTATAAATACTAATGCTATCAATTTTATACACGATTAATTGAATGATATTAAATTTAGTTTGAGATCGAGAGGTTAAATATATTTCAAATCTATAATAATATCATTGGGTTGAATGAGTAGTACGCTACGACCATTACCTAATGAAGTCTAAACTTGGTTCTTAAAGCAGGCGTAGGACTAGAGATATAACCAACCATACAATAAGGTTATATGTGTTAGATAGATAGATGATCACAATAGTCTCAAAGAGAAGTTGGCTTTGAAATAATCATGTTTAGTTTAAATTTACTAATTGTTAAATTTTGAATAAATCATATATTCATGTTCCAAATATCCTATAACAATTTTCTACAACTTTAATTTAATTTTAATTGTTTTTTCTTTTGTTTAATCGTTTTTGTACATCAATTCTTGATCTTACGGATCCCAAATTGAATATTTACTTTTTGTTTTTTTAATAACAACTTTTTTATAATTATATTTAAATTAAAAGAAAGATTTTTTTTTATGGTTCGATAAATCCCGAGCTAAAATACTCAATCAAAACTGCAACGAAAGTTGTACACTTACGATTTTCCTATCATGAAACCATCGTTGGAATAAATATCTCATTCAAAGAGAAAAATATCAAATATATGAAGTTTATTTTTTGTCTATTATATGGATGATCCAATCTGTAAGGTCCATAATTGGGGATTGTTTAATCGCTTTTGTTAGAGTAAGAGGAAAAATATACTAAACTTAAATTCAGAAAGAACTATTCGATATCTTAGTGACATACTGGATTTGTTATCTCATGTTGCCTTTCGTGAAAAATACCAGTTGAAATTAAAGTGAGTGGTTCCCTCAAACAACAAAGAGCTTAGTCAATAATTCAATCAAATGATATTGAGCATGTTTTCCATCTCATCTCGATAAACAAATGAGTTATTTATATTTGTTTGTATAATTATGCTCAATTTCATGTATGGCGATTCCGCCATTACCTTTTCATTAGTCGAGGAAAGAATCCGCACAAATCAGATTTTTTAAGGAACATATAAAGGGATCATTGGATTTGGTTAGACAATGTATGATTAATATACAATGATCAATTGTTTTAGCAATATACAAAATGTATTATCAAACATTCAATATGATTCCGCAAGATCTAGTTTCTCTCAAGTAATAGTTATAGCCAATTGAAAATATATTATGATCAATTCATAGATTATTTCAATTCTATTAATAAAGAGAATTTTGAATATCACACATTGATCAATCAAAAAGAGATTAAAAAACCGAAAGATATATCGGTTCTTTTGGATTTTCAATTCTTTAAATGGAATGAAGAGAGATATAATCAGACTGATTCCCTAAATTACTTTATTAGATATTCTTTAATCCCATGGTTACGTGTCAATCCGAGTTGGCCTACTCCTTGAGCGCGATGAGGTTTATGCTAGCCGCGTGTTCTTGAGCTCGCCCGACTATGTGATCGACTAATTATCTTCGAGCTCGTTCTCCACTTAGCTTTAAGGTCGATTAGTTTATATGCGAGCTCGTCCCTTGTCTGCTCATCGCATCCTTAACCCGGTCGGTCAACTCATTGCTCAGATTATCATCGAGCTCGCTCTCCACTTCTCTATGAGGTCGATAGGAACGTCGAGCTCGTCCTTTGCTTATTCGTTTGATCATTGTTATTTTATCTCATTAGTCCAAACTCACCATCTACCTTTCCTGCTCGTTTTCGTACTTATTCGGGGAATCACCGTCTTATCAGGGCTTCCTCTAGTTTATAGGTTTAATAATTGTTTGAAAAGAATTTGTGAACCTGTAAAATAAAAATCACCATTAAATGAACATGCAGAGGTAGGCGCGTGGTTATTCACAACAACTATTGGTGTCATTTTTTGACACGTGTCACTTGTGTAACTGTGACGGTTCTGACACCGCCGTATCTAGGATACAGCGCCTGACGCTTGAGTTTTTTGTACAACTTCTAATTGCTTAGTGATGTCACACCCATATGTTGTAATAATTTACATTCTTTTAACTTATTGTATGTAAATTTACTTGAAAAGGAAATAGAAACTCTTTCGATCATTTCACGTCGTTTGCTGGAGAAAGAAACATCAATTGCCATCTGAAAACTCTCTGTCGTATTTTGAATTTCAAACCAGGTACGTAATTCTTCAACAAATATAATCACTCGTATGTTGCGTTATAGCATGGAACCTTAGATTTTGGAGTGCAACATCTGTGAGTAGGTTATTCCCAAATGTGTATGCTTTCCCTGCGTCTAATCGATTGCCCTTACCTGCTATAAACATGCTGATTCATATCCTTAACTCATTGCAGTCTCAGTAGAAGTTATGGCACCAAAAAGGGCGACGAAGACGAAGGCAGATAAAATTGTGGAACCTGTGTTTGAGGAAACTAGTTCTCTAGAAAACTATTTCTCGTAGATAGCCCCCAAATACGTTTACTTTGATGAGACTGAAGTTACTACTCTTATGAATAGATGTAGGATTCCCGATAATGTGACTATAAGAGCGCCCGTTGTAGGTGAGCATCCCTATCAGGCCCAAGATACAGAGACATGTATCTTCACTACTTTGTTCGATTGGGGTTTGAGGTCGCCGCTACCTGAGCTTATCCACGATTATTTTAATGTGCTAAGCATTTGCCCTACCCAACTTTCTGCAAAATGGATGGATATTGTTTCTTAGTGTAGTACTGAGCTCACGTCTGCTAGGAATCAACGTGTCCTTAGCAAACCTGTTAATGCCCATTGGCGTTACCAAACTGGCCAAAACCCCTTTCTTTTATACCCATTTTAAAGGGATGAAGAAGATTGTCTAGCTCCCTTCATCTGATAGGAATTGGAAAAATTCCTTTGTTTTCATATCTGGAAATTGGGAGCATAAAACACCCACTTTGAATCTTCAATTAGAAAGGAGATGGAAAATAAAGTGTAAGCCTTAATAAAATTAGTTGAAATACTGTTTTGGTGGTCGAGTATTGTAAATCAACAACTTATGAGTGTTTATTTATGTAGATGAGGCAGCTAGTCAGAGCTGGTGGAAGAAGGAGAAAGCTAAAATTTATGTAAACCCTTTAATCCAAATTGGGAATTTGGTATGTGAGGCGTGGAAGCAAGATCCCAATCATCTATTTACGCGTTATAACTATCTGAAGTCAGGCTTGTGGTCTGTTCTGGAGTTAATGATCGCACAAGACGGTAAAGTTACGCTGGAAGATAGGTCAGAAGCCACGATAGAGCGCATCAGGACGCTAATGGAAAAGAGATACCGGGAGAACAACAACACTGAGATTTGGCTTGCAGTGCCACAAACTACCCGAAAGGGTATTGAGGCAGGAGATTCATCATCCACTCCTGGCCAACCGAGTGGGCAAGAAGATATATTGGCGAGCAAAAATGGAGAAGAGGTCGAGTATATCGAAAAGAATGTGGCAACTGTACAAGAAGTTTCTCAGACCAGTAAGGTGCGAGCAGAGCGAGAAGAGGAGAAGGACACTGACTCATCCTCGTTGGTTAAACCTTGGAATAAGAAACATAAGGTGATTAAAGACATTGTTCCTCTTGTTGTGAGAAAGTTACAGTTGAGAGATGATGATAGTGATAGCACCGGAGCTGATCCTGAATTAACAACTTGTCCCCCCAGCTCATCTTTCACCCAAACAAGGTGAGGGAGAGAATCCAAATGCTGTGGAGGAGCTGATTGATTTGGTGGAGGATGGTGAGGAGAAAAAAGATGAGCCTTAGAAGAAAAACGTTATTCCACCAGAGCATGCTGAAATGATGAAACGTTGGGTGTATACTTCCAACATGCCTCCTATGACAACGACGACGACTGGAGAGGGTATTATGTAGCAAATGGTGGGGATAATGGAGAAGACTAGAGGCGAGGATAAAGGCGTTGGGACTAGTCAACAGAGGGTGTCGGTGGAGGAGCTGCTGCCCAAGAAGATTATCATACTACGCCCCTCATCATTTATGTTCGAGCAGCTCCATCAAATTCCTGACTTACCGTATTATGATAAGATGTTAGTTCATGAGATCTTACAACGACAAGTTGAGCTGGCCATTGAGGTAAGCCTCGTCATTTTTTTTGTTAAAAATGAGGTGTTATTATAATGCTAACTTTTTTCGCTATACACAGATTCATCACAAATCGGTTGTACTGGGCTACCAGAGCATGTCCCCAGGTGATTTAGAAACTATGAAAAAATGGAGACCCGAAGCCATGGTTTTTGGGTCAGCCAAAACGAACATCGCTGAGGTTATTCGCTTGAGGCATGCGTATACCTCAGCAAATGCGACCAAACACGAGGAGGTTGAAGCAAAGGCAAAACTGGAGACTACAATGGGGACCTTAAAATATGCTTTGATATGCAGCGACAAGAGGTGGAAAACCGCGTCCGACAATCACAAGATGGTATTGAAGCAAAATGAAAACTTGTTGAAAATGAATGATGAGTTGTATGCTCAGAGCTCAAACCTGATGGATATGAACTTAGCTCAATAAAAAAGGGTGGAAGAGCAAGCTGAGCGAATAGCCACTTTGACTGCTGACGTCACTAAATTGATGGCTAAAGTGGAGGAGGGGCGTGCCGATCTCGAGCGGGAAAGACAATGGTGGAAAAAGGATTTGGAGGTAGCTGTGGCAGAAATGGAGACTCAGATGTTCACTGTTTCCACAAAGATGATAACCAAAGAGAATAAGAAAGCCATAGCTGAGCTGATGGTGTTGAATCATGCGCTGAACTTGGGATCTTTAGCGTCTCTCGTTCAGGGCTCCGTACCACCTCGAAATGTTGGCTTTCCCCTTACACTATTTGTTGAAGTTAGTACCACTCGTGCAGCTGATGTTACTTCATTAGAGCAAACCTAACTGCCTCCTTCCCCAAATGCCAAGTGACAGTCTTTGTTATCTTTTGTTGTTTGCTATGTGCCTGAGAACCTTGTGTTATATGACGTATTGTGAATACCTGTTGAACTTATTTCTGGATTTTCTTACGCCAATATGCTTAATGTTATGAATATTTATGGAGAAAATGTAGAGTATATGTTTGTTGTGCTACATGGGGATCCTTACAGTTTCGAGCTGGCTCATCGCGTAACTTAGACAATAATTTCCATAATAGCTTGTTCGCGACGAGGTCATGGAGACCATCTTGCATAGTATATTTTAGACTTGGTCTTTAACCAGTTTGCTAATATACCCAGTATAAAGTATGAGGCACGGTATGACCATTACATACCCCGTAGGCGTGGCCAATCAGCCCGTTCGTGTTTATAGACACTTAGTATGGACTCAGTATGGTCTATTGCGTAGCCACGAATGGCATGATCATTGACCCTTTCGCTAATTGTAAGGATAAAACTTGCAACAAACACATATTGGCGAAAGCATAAATTATATTGAAAGAAAAAATTGTTGTCTTAAGATGCCTCATTAAAAAATATCCCCACGTCATCAGGGAGGAAAAAGATTGCATCAATACATTCTAAGTAGTTTGGCGATACAATTTTAGGTGATGGACATTTCAAGGGTTTTTAAGTGCTCGGCCACTTTGATCTGCTAATCTGTACGCGCCATGGTGCCATGTGGAGATAATCGTATATGGGCCTTCCCAATTTGATCCCAGTTTGCCACTTGTTCCACTATAGGAGCCTTGAAGTACCTTCTTTAAGACTAAGTCACCTTTCTTAAAAGAACGTGGCTTTAGTCGAGCATTGAAGCGTCCCATCATCAGGCTTTTACAGTGTTTTGCTCGTACCCGGGCTTGGTCTTATTGATCTTTGAGGAGGTCCAAGCATGTTGATCTGACTATTAGGTTTGCTTCTTCTTCATAGCGCTCGATTCGATGGCTTGGTACAATGATCTCTGCTGGGATGACTGCTTTAGTGCCGTGTACCAGGGGGAAATGTGTGTCTCATGTTGTTGAGCGTGGGGTGGTTTGATATGCCCATAACACCTCAGCCGACTTATCCCGCAATTTCCCTTTGGCTCCTTCCTTTTTTTCTTAAGTCCTTCGAGCAGCGTCCTGTTTGTTACTTCGACCTGGCCATTGGCCTGAGGATAATAAGGTGTGTAAAAGTGCTGGAGAATCTCATATCGCTTGTAGAAGTTGGTGAGTATCGAATTTTGAAATTGTGGACCGTTTTCTGTCATTGGAATCCACAGAATTTCGTATCTAGTTAGAATTTGATTATAAAGGAAGTCACATACCTCATGTGCGCGCGTTTGAAATAGATATTTCGCCTTGACCAATTTGGAGAAATAATCTACCGCGACAATAAGGAACTGCCTCTTTTCGTAGCCATTGGCAAATGGCCCACTAGATTTATCCCCCACTTATCGAAAAGACATGGAACATGAACATTCTGCATAGGTTCGTTGGGTCTATGATGTGTGTTTGCATACTTCTGACATTTATGACATTGTTGTACAAGACTTTCCGCATCAACTGCGAGCTCGGGCCAATAGTAACCCGCCATGAGGAACCGACGAATTAGTGTTTGGTGGCCACAATGAGCACCTGCCCCCTGAATGTAGATCAGTTAATATCGAGTTGGCTTCCGTGCGATCAAGACATCGGAGCAATAGCCGAGTCGAACTTTTCTTGTATATGATGTTATCAAGAACACAAAACTTGGCTTCCTTGATCTATAGTGCTCGGGCCTCATTTTTATTTGGTGGCGATTGGCCAGATGTCAAGTAGTGCAGCTATGGTATTCTCCAATCTGTATCACTTGCGATTGAGTTGATGGTTGTCGTTGTGGGTATGAGCTCGGTCATGGGGAGTTGTTGGAGTAAAAATGTGGGATGCTCTCCTAAAGCTGCAGTCATGGCTAGAATATTGGCTGTTGAGTTATCTTTTTGTGGGATTTTCTCGTATGAAACATAGCTGAAGTTAGATTCAGATTCTTTGAGTATCACGAGGTACTCTTTAATGCCTTCTTGTCTGGCGTCGTAAGTACCCATTGTCTGGTTGACCACTAACTGATAATCAGACTTGATCCTAATGCTACGTGCTCCATATATCAAGGCCAATTTCATGCCACATAGAGTAACTTCGTATTCTGCCACGTTATTTGTTACCGGGAACTTAAAATGAACCGCCTGTTTGATCTCCTCACCATTTGGGGATCGCAAGACAACTCATGTTCCTCCGCCCGATGTTGAAGATGCACCTTCAATTTCAACGGTCCATTTGTCTAAACTTGTTACTCTTTGGTCTTCTGTGTCAGTTTGTTGATTCCTAGAAGAGGTGGATTCGGCAAGGAAATCAGTGATTTTCTGTCCTTTAATAGCTAGACGTGGCTCAAAACGAATATCGTACTCACCGAGCTCGATACTCCATTTGGTGAGTCTGCCGGAAACATCCAGCTTCTATAGTATTGTTCGTAAGGGAAATGATGTCTGCACCGTACTGATGTGCCCTTGGAAGTATGGTCGCATTCGTCGGGCTGCAATAACTAAACTTAGAGCAAGTTTTTCAAGATTCAAGTACATTGTTTCCGCATCTGTTAGTGTTTTGCTCGTGTAATATATCGGGCGTTGTATCCTATTCGGGTCACGTACTAAAGCCGAACTCACAAAAATTGGTGACACCGTCAGGTAGAGGAACAATGGTTCCTCAGCTATAGGTGCAGACGGAATCTCTAGAGAGGTGAGATATTGTTTGAGCTCAGTGAAATCTTTGTTACACTTTTCTATCCAGGAAAACTTCGTAGTGCCCCGTAAAACTTCAAAAAAGTGATACTTTTGCCCGACGCGCGGGAGATGAACCTGGATAAAGCTGTTATCCTTCCCGTGATACATTGTACTTATTTGATATTTTTTGGAGGGTCCATTGGTAGAATTGCATTTAAGTGGAGGAGGTCGGCTTCAATACCTCGTTAACTTACCACGTAACCCAAAAACTTTCCCTTAGCTACACTAAAAAAACACTTATCCTGGTGAGCTTGAGGTTGAACTGTCTAACAAATCGAAAATAGTCAGTAACTTCTCCAAGTGTTGCGCTTCTTCATGAGTTTTAACAATCATGTCGTCAATGTATGCTTCTAAATGGTTACCCATATGGTCTTGAAAAATGTGGTTTATCAGTCGTTGATACGTTGAACCCGCGTTCTTGAAACCGAAAGGCATGACCGCGTAGCAGTATGGACCTCTTTCAGTTTGAAATGCGGTGTGCTCCTGGTCGGATGGGTGAAGGCAAATCTGGTTGTATCCGGAGTATGCATCCATGAATGACAAGTACTCGTAACCCAAAGCCGAATCGACCAACTGATCGATGTGCGGTAATGGGAAAGCATCATTGGGGCATGCCTGATTCAGGTCGGTGAAATTCATGCACATTCTCCATTAGCCGCTCTTCTTTTTTACCAGAACAGGGTTAGCAATCCAGACCAGATATCTTGATTTTCGGATGTGTCCTAGACGAGGTAATTTGGCCACCTCGGCTAATATAACTGCCTGCTTTTCTACTAAGTAAGATCTGCGCTTTTGACGTACTAGTTTGGCGCAAGGGCTAATAGACAACTCATAACTTATAATTGAAAGGCTTACCCCTGAGACATCAGCTGCCTCCCAAGAATTTTTTTTTAAAAGTTTTTGCTAACAAAGTAGTTAAACGTACCTTAAAGTCTTGAGATAACTCATTCCCTAGTTAAAACATACGGCCGTTGGCTATAAGTGTATCCAATACTGTAGTACTGGCATCAACTGAGTCTTCACTCTCACGCGGGTCATCCACTGGGTCCGCCGAGGTAAGATCTAGTGTCTCTGGTTCGGGGTCCCCCTCGCCATTTAATTACTATCAGAGTGGTTTGGATGGGTCTGACGCGATCACGTAACATGTTCATGCGGTTCTTTGGCTGCCTCGTATCGTTCCACGAAGCTTCCCACCGGATATTTTATGCATTGTCGAAACGTACACAGTGTTGCTTCCATTATATGCAGCCATAGTCTTCCAATAATAGCATGGTAAGTGCTTGGTGCGTCGGAGATTATGAACAGTGTTTTTAATTCTTTTTTAATGGCTCTGTGGCCAACTTTTACCAGTAGCTCCACCTCCCTAACACATTGTGGAGTTTTAACTTCGTAGCTGACCAAAGTACGTTGGGTTGGTCGGTATGGAGATACATTTTGCATACGGTTGAAACTAATTTTGAATATAATGTTTGCAGAACTCCTGCCGTCGACCAGGACTCAATTCACCATTACTCCTCCGATGTCGAGGTGAATAGTTAAAGCATCCTCATGGGGCAGACTGACCTCTGAGATCATCATTGTTGAACGTGAGATCGACCACTGAATCCCCGTTTGTTTGAAGCAACCCCATGTATTAGTGTCGAATTCCCTCATGATATGGTGAGAAGCCATTGTTGCTTATTAGCTCCCGTTTATTCTCCATTTGCTTGTTTCTCATTGTTTGGAGAACGGACTTCCTCGCGGCGATCCGGATGAGACCGTTTGATATATTGTATCAGCTCCCCATTGTCAATCAGTCGTTGAATCTCTTCTCTGAGTTGCCAACACTCATCCGTGGAATGTTCGTGGTCCTTATGACATGCTTAAAAATATTGGTTAGATCGTTTAAAGCCTGGGGCGCTTATCATGCGCGGTGCTTGGTACTTTGTTCGTCCTCGTGTTCGGTCATAAATCATGGAGATAGCTTCAGTCAGTGGAGTGAATCGTCTACTTGGTTGATCGAGCTGTTGAGGTCGCCGACTGTAATCCCGCCTAGGCTGTTCTTCGAGCCTTTTTCTTTATGATCCTCCTTCTTTGGAATCTGATCCACGCCGCTCAGGTGACCCGCCTCTTCTGGCATCATAGACTATGATAAAAGTATATGCATTGGCGAGTAAATCCCTCATGTTCTCGGTTGGAAACTTGATGAGGTCAGCATAGAGATCACCTTTTCGGTCGAGCCCTCGCTTCAAGGATGCCACCACCATATTTTTGACTAAATCTGGTAAAGCATTCATAGCATGAACAAATCTCATAACATAACTCTTAAGGGACTCACCTCGCCGGTGGTAAAGGTCCATGACAGAGTCCTGCTCCCACTTAAGCTTTTTGTTACCAACAAACCTTTCTCTGAACGCCTTCCACATCCCGGTAAAGTCGTAGATGGACCCTTTTGGCAAGTTGTTGAACCAATCCATAAAATTACCTTTGAGGGTCATAGAGAGTTCCCGGTACAGCATCGCGTCGTCGAGGTTGAACGCCATCATCATGATTCAGAATTGCTCCAAATGCCTTTCTGGGTCTCCTGTTCTATCATAAGCTTCTATCCTGAAAGGGTCGAACTTCCTTGGGAGCTGGGATTCGAGAATCTTCTCAGAGAATGGTGAATCTTTGAGTATGTAAGCTGACAGTCTCGGGCGAACCTGGTTATAATGGAGATCTTCATTTTCCCGAGCTCGCTTGGTAGGCGTCTGTTTCCTCTCGCGGACCTTTGTTGCGGTTCTTATCTTCATTCTCGCATTCGCCCTCGTGTTTATCGTCCCGCTTGGGTGATCAATCTACTCTGTCAGCTTTGCTAGCCTCCGGGCTGGACGACTGATTTACTCGGCTTGTTCCCTTGATCTTAGCGGTGAAGGCATGGATGACGTCATTCATTCCTTCCATAGTGGCGTGCATGGCCTGTTCCCTTGCATCTCTTTCGAATGCTACCTTCAACTGCTCTTCCTGGAGATGTTGGATTCTTTGTTCTAGTTGGAGGACCACAGAATCAGCGGCAGGGGTGGCTTTCATAGTTTCTTGGGCCACTGGTGCATCCGCCTATTAATGTGGTTGTAGTTTTGCCCGAGGAGCAACGACTAGTAGAGTTGGAAGCTCTTCAGGCATGACTGTTCCAAGGGGTGCCATGGGATTACCCCCTTGGGATGGTACAAGAATGGGGTATAGGGTGTCTTGCCCAGGTGGTGGATTCGTCATTCCTCTCTTGTTCATTGTTGCTTCACTTGTTTCCTGGTTGTCCTTCTCTATTCCTGACCTTGTGACTATCATGGTTGATGATTAGTTGTTTTCCCACAGATGACGCCAAATTCGTTATGGGAATAACAAGTTCTGCCAAAGTAGAGTCTTAAGTTTTTTAGTCAGAAAAGAGATGAGGCAAAAAAATATCGTCATATTTATCAATAGATTATTCCTACTTATAGTGTTATGAGTTAGTGGGCAGTTACATTTGTTTTGAATTACACTTAATGCCCCACTAACTCATTAAAATCACTTCTCCTATAATTTTGGACCAACTTCCTGAAATGGTTTGACTTAAAGTTTATAACGTTTATTACATAATGAGTACGGAAATGATTCATTCCTTTAATTACATGTTTTGACTGATTTTACGTGTCAATCCGAGTTGGCCTACTCCTTGAGCGCGATGAGGTCGGTGTTGGCCGCATGTTCTTGAATTCTCCCGACTATGTGATCGACTAATTATCTTCGAGCTCGTTCTCCACTTAGCTTTAAGGTCGATTAGTTTATATGCGAGCTCGTCCCTTGTCTGCTCATCGCATCCTTAGCCTGGTCGGTCAACTCGTTGCTCTGATTATCATCGAGCTCGCTCTCCACTTATATATGAGGTCGATAGGAACGTCGAGCTCGTCCTCTCCTTATTCGTTTGATCCTTGTTCATTTATCACCTTAGTCCAAGCTCACCATCCGTCTTTCCTGTTCGTTTTTGTATTTACTCGGGGGAATCCCCCCTTATCAATTTTGAAAAAAAAGATAATAAAAAGTAATATCTTATTCATAATACTTTATATTTTGATATCAATTCTTGTTATACCTAATCGTATATTAATTTCTTGACGTGTTTTAATCCTTATTTAAATTAATTAATATTAAATTAATTAATCGTTTTTTATCACTTCCACCTTATGGATTTATATATTTTTTAAATATTTTTGAAAGTTTCATATAAATTTTTAAAAAACATGTTCAGACTTTAAATATCTTTCTTTTTTTATTGCCCCACTTGAAAACATATAAGAAACGGTGAGACGTAAAAAATGAACTTTTATTGGAGCATACATATAATTATTCATGCCCCATATCTTGGATCCCGCTTACAATTTTCATTATACTAGAAAATAGAATTCTACTTTTCCGAAGGCAGCACAAAATCTTTGCCAAATGTGGATTTTTCTTAGTATTTTTTTGTTAAATATAGTTATGCTTTTTTCGATTAATCTATTTTTTCAACAAATAACTAGAATTTCTAACGATCAATATGTATGGTCATGAACCATAAAACTTGAATTTTCTTTTGAGTTCAACTAATTTATTGATCCATTTAGTGTTCAACTATTATATCAATATTAATAACTAGTGTTTGTATTTTGATTCTTAATTATAGTGACAAATATTTGTCTGATTATCAAGGGTATTTGAGGTTTTTTGCTTATATGAGTTTTAAATACTTTCATGTTGGGATTAGCTAGCAGTCTAATTTGATACAAGTTTATATTTTTAGTAGTTAGTTGGAATATGGTTCACACGATATGTTGTAGTGAATGTTGACAAAACATATGTGTAACAAATCGTGTAAGGATTTTTAGTTTATTATTATGACTTTTAGGTCGTTATTGGATAACTAGTAGTTTTAAGTTTCAATTATTGTTTAAATTATGCAATAACTTTATTTATAATAATGAAAATCACCAGGTTGATTTAGTATTTGTTAGTTTATGTGTTTTTTTGTTATTTGCATGACCTATTGTTAAATCCGAACATTTCCACCTTCATGTATGGTTACGGGATGTTATAGAGGGATATACTCTTATTCCAGCTCTTATACATGCTACTACTATAGTAGTAACATGAATTTTTCTTGCAACTTGAATTCTTTCTCTTTTTCAGAGTCATATTTTACATAATGTCTCTAATAACTTTAACGATTATAATAACAATATTATTATGAGCTACTTTAGCTATTGCTTAAAAAGATCTTAAAAGAATTTTATCATATTCTACAATGTCTCAATTGGATTATATGATCTTAACTTTAGGTATATGTTCATATCGAGCCGCTTTATTTAAGTGATTACTCATGCTGATTCGAAAACATTATATTTTTAAGGATCCAAGTCTATTATTCATTCAATGAAATCAATTGTTGGATATTCTTAAAATAAAAGTCTAAATAGGGTTTCTTAGTTTTTAATACAAACAAATTAATATCATAACATGGTTGGAATTTCCCAAACTTGAAGATAAACGAGAAATAACAAAAATAAAATATATTATACCAACCGACTACGAAGACACCTCATTAAAACCTTCCTGCCTCACCACGAGAGGAAAGAGCGTGCCACTGGCCATTACACCGATAACTCAAAATTATTCTTGATTCAACACATATAAAGTTATTCCTAATAAAAATATAAATGTTTTATATTCTAAGGATGTTGAATAGGTCTGTTTTTTAAATCTTCCAAACGATACGTCATAGGCTCACCTTATTCAACTACTAAATATGGTTCTTCCTAATTCAGACCAAAATTTCCGAGCCTCTTCTATTTAATATGCAAAAAAAACTTTCTTAAAACATGTTTAACCACTTTAAATTCTCTTATGTCAGAATTTGGATGCATATATGCTCCTCTATAATATGGAATAATAGATTCTGCTAAACTCACTGCATCCATCTTGTATACCAATGTAAAGGATGATTAATGAGTAGCTGCTCGAGGTGTCGTCATCTAAGCCCATAACACCTCCTGAATGTTGCTTGGCTGTTTCACAACTTCTTTATTTAGATTTCTACTTAGACCATCAAGAATGGTTCTATTGGTCACCTCTACTTGCCCATTTTTCCGAGGATGGAAATGCATCAAAAACAGTGATGAGTTTCCCTCAATAAAAAAAGTCTTCATTTATTTGTTATCGAATTGTGGACCATTATTAGTAGTAATTTTCCATGGAATTCCAAACCTACAACAAATGTTAGACAAAATAAACCCGATAAGATCATTTATTCTAGTTCCAGATAAATGACAGACCAAATATAACCCTCGTCTATTAAATGGTAACGCCTCTGAGATAAAGTCAAGTGGTACTACTGACATGTGTATTGTATTAGAAAATATCTGACAAATATCACATCTTCTGTCATGATAGTTGGCCAATAATATTGAGCCAAAAGTATTCTACTAGTTTAAGTTTTGAATCCACAATGAGCGGAACCCTCTCCATCATGTAATTTGGAAAATACTATTTGAGATTCATTATTTACAAAACACTTTAATAATGACCAACTTAATAATTTTTTATATAAAATATCTCTAAGAACTGTAAATGCATGTGTCTTAAATCTCAAAGTTTTAGCCATAATCTTATGAACTTTTAATTTTCCCTTAACGAAGATTTTTTGTAGGTTATACCTCCAATCTTTATTATCATTCTTTGAAACTTGGAAAACCTCCTCGGAATACTAACATTGTTCGGATTTCATAATTATTGACAGGCTTTCTTATGTCAAAATTCACAGATACCCCTCAGAGTATGCAATGGTTTCCAAAGAATCAACAATGAAATTCTGACCCTTATGCACATGCTCATACTTAACATTCTCAAATGATACAACCAATTCTCTTAACACTTTCAAATACTTCAACAACTGATCATGTTTTACCTTGGAGTATGTTCTCTTATATAAAATTTTCGTTCTCTTAAATATCTTTCTTTATAGTACTCATATTTTTTCTCTCTACTTTAAATACATTTAAGAGCTAAAAATGAAGACTTAGTAATCAATACTCATATAATATTTTTCTTAAAATTATTCTTCATTACGACAATTACTACTTGTTATCATCAAATTACTCACGTAACATCGCAAAAATACAATTTAAATACTAAAAATATATAAATTAATCTTTTAAAATTTCAAAATACCTTGACCAAACATCATATAAGTAAAGTTTATAGAGTGATTTTTTTTGTAACGTAGAATTTCATAAGGGAAAAAAATCTTTATGCAATTTGAAAATTTTCAGATTTATATTTTTTCTGACAGCAAGAATTCGTCACTTGATAATTTTGACTACTTACTTCTGCCCACTTATACTTCAGACATTTTTTAAAAATTACTTATAACCAAAACACTTTATTCAAACTAATTTTTTTACTACTTCCAACTTTATTCTACTGCACTAACTTAGAGGTTCATAATATTTTCCCATTAATACACCCCAAAAAATCTCCATTAATATTGCATCACTTTATTTTCTATTGCCAAATATAAAGAATAACACTCCCTAGTTATTCGCTAACTTCCTTTTATCGTTCCAACTTTTCCATTAGCCACATACTTAATACACCGGTGATAAGATGATGCCACAACCTCCATAATGTGTAACCATAATCACCCTATAATAATGATATGAGAAATTAGAACATTAGCAATCGTAAACGAGAAATTTACAACTGTTTTCATTTCTTCTTTCTCAATGGATACGTTCAAATTCACTTATCTAACGCAATCAGTTGCTCGACTATTAAAATTGAATAAATTTATATTAGTCCATTTAAATAGAAAAACCTATTTCATTTTATCGTAACTTGTTCTTAAATATACATTAATTGAACTTTAAGTATTAACCATTACCATTCATATTATTCTTATAGCTATCACAAGGGTTACTATTAAAACGTCTTCATGAGGTACCATAAGGCCTAACAAGTCATCGTTAGTAAAAGAAAAAGTAAGGTTCGTATGTCAATATAGAAATGATTCATCAATTTAATGAACTTCCAAATATTTTTCATATATTTTTCTAGATGCTTTAAGAAATCTGACAACGTATCCCTCCAAAAATAGTGCATCCTTCCTATTGTTTTTTATGTCATCTAGTTGGGCTTCCTTCATTCGTATTTTATTCTTTTTTTTCTTATTTTCCTTTAATGAATTCGACAATTCTCTATTTTCAATCAATATTTCAATTTCATCTTTTAACTGAAAATAATATGTCGTAAAACGTGCATGATCACTATGATATGCACAATAATACCAACGAATTCTTTCATTAGTCAATTTTAACATGACCACGTGAGTTCGCTAATTGATTTGATCTCTCATTTAATCATATACTATTGGTACAAACATGTTCAATTGAGTAAATTTTTAGTTCAAGTTGTCATAATAAGAAGAACGTTATCTATTCATTTTATCGTTTTTGGCTTCCAAAATTATTTTCTTTTCCAAAGAATTTCTTTATCTTTATGGCAACTTAATTTGCACATTTTCTCATTTTTTGTATCCTTTATCTTAATTTATATCTTTGTTATTGTTAAATATCTCTCATACATCCTCTAGAAAACTTTATCAAATCTTCTAACAGCCTGTTATCACAAATCAGACCCACCATTAAAACTATGTTCTTATTATAACTTTCAAATGTGGTAATTTTCTTTATAAACATTTGGACATAATCTCTTAAAGATGCTTCAAATTTTTGAAATAATTCCATAATATTATCTTATTCACTTTTTAATGTTGTATGATGAATTAACTAATGTTGAAATAAATTTCACAATTGTTCAAAACCATCAATTGATCGTGTCGGAAAATTGTTAAACCATGCCAAAACTATTCATTTGAACGTCGTTAAAAAATCCTAATATGATAAGATATCATTTGGAATAAACCATAACATAATATTTCGAAATTGTTTGAGGTGATGCACTGGATTTTTTGTTTCGTCATATTTTTCCATTATATACTAATCAAATTTCTTTTGTATATTTCCTTCCAAAATCCTTCGTGTTAATGGATATTTAGCTAAAGTATACAATGTTACACTTGGTCTTATATAATTTTTAAGTTTTCCTCTATTACATATTCCTTCCCTTTATCATTGCTCTGTTTTTACAACGCTTTATTACTTGACTCGTCAATATTATTCCCACTTTTACTTCTTTAAAGTAAGTTTCTTTTTTCATGAACTAATTCATCATTATCCAATGCTTTAACTATGTTATCATTATATTTATCATCAACTTTCTCAATAACGAATTGTAAAGTTTTAGTCATCAACTCAAATCGCTCTTGACTTTCTTCATTTTGCTTATTTTGTAATACATTCGATTTAAATTATTATATGCTTAACTCATTTAATTGCAACTCTAAGGCATGAAATAAAGAATTTGAATTATTATCTTCAATTATTATTGGTAAATATTGAACGGTTCGTGTATCCATCGCTATACCTGACTGCGTTATATTTGTCATTTAATTCCTTGATGTTTCTTAGATAATATTTCCTTCTTGACTTATAATTCTTGCTACTTTCTTCATTTTGCTTATTTTGTAATACATTCGATTTAAATTATTATATGCTTAACTCATTTAATTGCAACTCTAAGGTATGAAATAAAGAATTTGAATTATTATCTTC
Organism: Limnanthes douglasii subsp. nivea; assembly: GCA_036936605.1. NCBI lineage: Eukaryota > Viridiplantae > Streptophyta > Magnoliopsida > Brassicales > Limnanthaceae > Limnanthes > Limnanthes douglasii. The sequence goes on from JAUPFV010000004.1 coordinate 124,488,289, forward strand.
AATTATTATTGGTAAATATTGAACGGTTCGTGTATCCATCGCTATACCTGATTGCGTTATATTTGCCATTTAATTCCTTGATGTTTCTTAGATAATATTTCTTTCTTGACTTATAATTCTTGCTACTTTCTTCATTTTGCTTATTTTGTAATACATTCGATTTAAATTATTATATGCTTAACTAATTTAATTGCAACTCTAAGGTATGAAATAAAGAATTTGAATTATTATCTTCAATTATTATTGGTAAATATTGAACGGTCCGTGTATCCATCGCTATACCTGACTGCGTTATATTTGTCATTTAATTCCTTGATGTTTCTTAGATAATATTTCCTTCTTGACTTATAATTCTTGCTACTTTCTTCATTTTGCTTATTTTGTAATACATTCGATTTAAATTATTATATGCTTAACTCATTTAATTGCAACTCTAAGGCATGAAATAAAGAATTTGAATTATTATCTTCAATTATTATTGGTAAATATTGAACTGTTCGTGTATCCATCGCTATACCTGACTGCGTTATATTTGTCATTTAATTCCTTGATGTTTCTTAGATAATATTTCCTTCTTGACTTATAATTCTTGCTCCTGTTTCTCCTAGTTATTTTCACAATTCCTTGTACATTGTTGTCCTCACAAGATGGCGGGGAAACATTTTGAGAATCTACAGCAGGAGATCTGTGCATATTTATTTCAAATAATCCTTGATATAGTCGTGAATTAGTCATCACCATTCAGAAATTAAACTAAGTACTTTGAAGAAAACGTTCCTACAAACGGTGCTAAAATGATGAGTCGTTTTTCTTTCTTAAGAGAATGCCAAAGAGACAAAACAAAAAATGACCAAGAGTACTTTATTAATAAATTAATCAACCCTGGTTACAATGTACAATGATTGAACCTTCTATTTATAGTAATTTACATCCCTAAATTATAAGGATGTATGACACGTGTAACATAGCGCACGTGTCAATCATATATTACAACTACTTAATAAAGATTACTAAATTACCCTTTATTTGTTGTGGGTATTTTGGTAATAAACAACATCTTCTATGGACATCTTAATATTCATAAGTTATTTTCATCTTTAGTTGAATACTATTTGACGTCTATTATTTAGCCATATGAATTTTATTGACGCTTTTTCCTATTTTCATTACTTTTTCTTTTTAACGACACTCATGTCTAAGTCTTTTTTAATGATGCATTGATTAATGTTGCTTTACCTTCCCGATGCTTTATAGTTTTTTATAATATCATGTATTTTTTTAAATCATCATTATTATCGACGTCCGATGCCAATTTTAAAATTTTATCTTATGATATAATTTTTTTGGGTGAATAAATACATTAGTTAAAGATTTAAAATGGTTTGTACACATACATTGGACATACCCATAGGAGTGGCATTCAAAGCCAAAAATAAAACGGTATGAGATTATGGTGACTGTGATATAGCCAATACAAAACAATATAGAATAAATGAAAGTACAAAATACCGAAAGGTCAACGAGGTAATATGAAAGACTCGAACAACTTGTGAACAAACCAACAAACTAGCATGAAATGGTTGACTGCAAGTTGCAAAACAAATACATTAAAAAAAATATAAGTTATAGATTATAAGGATAGAATATACGAAACAACTTTAAATCCAAAAAATAAGGAGCGTACAATTCAAAATCGTGGATATTAAAGAAAGAGAGGAACTAAAAGTTATATCATTCTTTCTATTCAAATATGATAAATAATCGAACCAAAACGAATTCCTTTTGATAATAATAATAATAATAATAGATTAAAACTAGTTCGAAACATCTAAAACAAAATCGACCATTATTATTAAAAACAAATCAAACTTAAAACTTACAAGTTTTTACTTTTTCTATAATAGGAAATTATGTCGGCATATATCCTTATCATAATTTTTTTTAAGTTTTGGAGTTTAGTGTCAAATGATTAGTAAAACATCACAACCACAAGGTTGTTGTATAGTAGTAAAAATTAAATCATAAAGAAATACCATAGCCTCTTTCTCAGCTATAAGTTTTTACCAAAATGCACTACATTATTGAGCTACCGCTTGTCCTATCAATCATATTAATAAAAGTGGCTCGATATTTCTTCAAATATAATTTACAATTTTTTATATTTTTTTTACTATACAAGTCACCAAGTTTTCTATTAAAGAGTGTTTCTTTTTCCTTATCTTATAGTTGATAAGTTCTTGTTTTCTCTTTTGGTGTTTTATTTGGTGAATAAACTTCTACACAGTGATTTTTTTTTAAATATTCATATCTTGAAATTATAGACAACATATTAACATTAGATACTTATCTTATTAGTATATTAGTTTATGTTAAAACATTCTGTTTATATGTTCACAATTAAAATAATAATTCATCTGAAATTATGGTTTTTAATATCATCTTCTATTTAATTTTCATAAACTCATGAATCAATACAATTAAATATATCTTTTTATGATATTTGTAGACTTCAAACAACAAAAATACATATACCACAAATGATCGATCTATTGTTCCAACCAAATTTGAGGTTTGAACTCTAAATGTTGAAATTTATTTGCATATGAAAATCCTACAAAATATTTGCATTTTCATGTGTTGTTTTTTCTCAATGTAAATTTCACATGCTCCGATGGTGTTAAGCCTGTTACTATAATTTTTTCATTAACAACCTATTATATGGAAGATTAGATGGATTATTGAATAAAACTAGTCTAAATTAGAATGACATGTATCATAAAAAATTATCTGAATGATCATTCGAATAAGAGTTTTTTACCCAATTATGTGATGATATTTAAGAATAAACTTGTATCTATTGACTTTAGTCAAACTTTAACAAAAAGATATGTACATTAAAAGTTCTGCAATGATCGGTACAACTCATCTAAAGTTTATTGTTTATGTTCGGATATGGCTGTTTGTAATATGTTTTGATTAAATATATATTAAGTAATTTATGTATTGATTTAAATATTTATTTTTCCATTAACACAAAAAATAATTAAATCATATCATCTTGATTGTGATATTTTAAGAATAAATTTGTATTTATTGACTTTAGTCAAACTTTAACAAAAAGATATGCACATTAAAAGTTCTGCAATGATCGGTACAACTCATAAGCTTATTGTTTATGTTCGGATATGGTTGTTTGTAATATGTTTTGATCTAATGTCAATTGATATTAATTAATTTATGTATTGTTTTAAATCTTTTTTTCATTAACACAAACAAATATGACAATAATTAAATTATATCATCTTGATTGTGGTACATTCATCTATACTTAAATAAAAGAGAAATCAAGTAAAAATATGGGAAAAAAATTTAATATACTAAAAAAACAAATGTTTTGAGAACAAATTAAGTGTAAAATAAAAACTAATATATTTGTATAATATTTAAACACGTTATTATAATTATGTTTTGATACTTCTCAATCATATTTCTCAATCGTATGGTTCATTAGTTTTATGTGACTATGTTAGAAGTATTTTGATTTATAGTTTGAGCATATTATCTAAAATATTAGGTATTTTAAAGCTATAATTGTTGTCTTAATAGTTTATATAAAGAATAATTATTTATTCATGATTTTAAAAGTAAAAATTTGGTTGCAATTCAATTTTAACTAAATAATATTGTTACTATAGTTCATTTAAAAGAGCAAATAATGTTATTTATTGTTTTTACAAGTATTTATAACAAAAAATCAAATGTGTTATTCATTTAAAAAAATATAATTAATCATATTACTAATATCACAAATAAAAATAAAAATATTATTATTTTTTACTAATACTATTGTTCCTAAGTAGTCATGTTATCAAGCCCGGACTGCTAAGCGAATGGAACCAAATATTATGGACTGAAAGCGGCTCGTTAAAAGTCGAGTTGATATGGTCTGGTCCAGTCTGACTCTTAACAGACCGGTCTGTTAGTTTATCATAAATTTCGTAGGGTTTAGTTAAAAATATACATATATTAGGAATTTTTTTTATATATCTCCCTTACCAGCTGGTTACCAGGAAAACTGGTCTAGACCGGTAAGAAAGTTGGTCTAGAATTTCGGCTCCCAACCCGCTCATTAAGCTATCCGGACTGGTCTCGGACAGACCTTACAGGGTTAACGGATTGGGAGGCCCAATAGCAGCTCTATTCCTAAAAAACTAAGAAACATATAACAATCATAATGAATATGAAATACAACACCCAACTCAATAAAGTATAAACTAGTTAGAATGCAAATGTAAATCTAATACATCGCACAGTATACTACATTTTGAAATATAAACTATCTAGAATGAAAATGTATATCTAATACATCACCTAGTATACTACATTCATAAAGAAAAAAATGGTGGAAATTTTCAATTGAGTGGATATTCTCATAAACCAATCGTGAACCCATCTTTAAACAATAGTAAATAATAATATTTTGAGTTCCCGCTACATAGAATTCCAAAAATAAGTATATATGCATATTGTCAGTAACAAGAGTTAGAAAACTTCTTAAGTTGTACAAACATTAAGTTTCACGAGAAGTAAACGAATATTTATATTTATGTATATTTTAATCGAAAACGATGCTTTAAAACTTATACATCAACTTAAATCTTTTAGTAAAGTTTGGTTTCTTATGAAGTTGATCTTCTTGAGTATAACATGGATCTTCTTGAGTATATCAGTGGATCCATTTAGACAAAAGATTAACCTATTACTAACCATTATTAACATCCGTAGAATTTTCAATGAATAACTAACCTATAATAACTTTTTTTTTTCATCTATACTAACACCGACGCAGGAAATTAAATTACAATTTATAAACATAAATTCTACATAACATTACTAAGACGGTTGATGATTAAAAAATTATCGTTGATCATCATCCAGAAAATGATTAAGTTTTATTAATCAACAATAATTCTATAAACAAATATGGACAAGTGAAAGAATATACCAGCACAATTTTTTATTTTATAAATCAACATATCAAAAAAATAAAATAACATTTTTCAGTTTCAATACTATAAACTAAATACCAACTTATTTTACTTCAAAAGCTATATATATATAGTTATGAGTTTCAAGATCCAAAGTTGTTGCACAACTTCAACATCACAATCTTCAGTAAATATCTTGATTATTAACCCACTAAGTGTACCGAAATTGATTGTTGTATGAATTTATCAATTAATATCACACGAAGAAATATATCAATGTCTATACTCGTCTTACTTGAAATAAGTAATCTACATAACAGTTTCATAAATTAAATCATTATTCGAAAGCAATCCATCAATTGTAAGCGTACATAGATATAGACATACATATTATGATTCTAATTATCTCATTCATAACACAAAGACAATAATATCACAGTAAAACGTAAAGAAAATTACAATCATAATTTTAAAAAATAAAATAAAAGAGTTTAAAAAAGAACATGCAATCCATGTAAATGATTCATTATTACTAAAACTCTAAAGAATATGCGTACCATAATAAGATATTTAATTAGATATTAACTCACTCCCGAAAGATGTGTAATGATAGGGATATACTAACAGTGGTATGGTCATAAGTATCCTTAGAAGAACTCAAAATTAATACTTAAATACAATACAAAATAAAGTAGATAAATATATATTAAATACAAGTGAATATGATAATAAAATACACAAGTTTACGTGAACTTTTGTAAGCATACATCCGTGCGTTTCTCTAGTCATGAAAGCAAAATACCCTCAAGTACCACTAACTTTAGAATAAAACATTGAAACAATAAAAATAAACATAAAACGGAAAAGATTAAAAAAGAGATAAATATTAGCTAAAATGGTACATATCTCCGTATACATACTTGAAAGACTAAAAGAAGCATAAACAATAATATACATATTTTCATAGACATACTCTAACGACTAAGAGAAATAATAATAAATAATATAAATTCCATAGACAAACTCCAAATACAAAAATAAACAATAAAAAAATTATGTACATATTTTCATATACAGAACAAAAGTAACCATACGAATACCAATATTCTTTTACTTAAAATAAAATCATAAAAAAGGTTAAACAATGTACACCTTCTTAAACTAATGTATACTTTCGTATACAGGAAAAAGAAAACCATCCAAATTTTAGTCCATATATATATATATATATAGCAAACATTGTACACCTTCTTAAATCAATAGTTAAGCACATACTAAAAGGTAAAAATTCAAAACATAAACAAAAATATCACTCTGAAACCATAAACTAATGTGATCAGATATATATTGAAACGATAAAAAAAATAACACATACCTACTTAAGACAATGAACAATAATAACGCATACCCGATTTTAGGGGTTTATTAAGAGAGAAATAAATTTAACCTAATTTTAAAAATAATAGAAAAGAGATTTAAACAAAATCTAAATATTAATGGAACGCTAAATAACATTGTAAGAAAGTTTTGATCATTGATAAAGAAAAAAAATTGATCCAAAAAATTATCTGAAAAAAAAATTATTCAAAATTTTAAAAAAATATTACTTAAGTTTTCTACCAAATACCCTATATCAGTTATTTAAGTGTCAAATGATAAATAAATATAAAAGATTTTTTTAAAAACAACCGAAACTTCATGAAGTCATAAAAAAATTTCTAAATTACTCCGCAAAGTTATTTGTTTTTGATAATTTTACCCTTATACGAAAAATCCTCAAATAAAAAAAATTACTCCGTGAAGTTACTATTATTTCGAAACAAAATTTAGCTTTTCTCTACCCTTTCTCTATAACAAATCCTTCAAAAAAATAAACTAAACCTTAAATTAAAATAAACACTAAATTAAACTAAATTTCACTAACCTAAACTAACCTAAAATAACAGTCACACTACTATTACTTCATCAAACTAACACCACACTAACACCACCAACAACCCACATAAAAAAACCACCTAACAGATCTAAACTAATACCACTAATACCTCACCACCAGAAGTAACCTCACCACCAATAGCTCGCGAAACAACCACCAACAACTCGACAAGCCACCACAACTCGTCAAGCATCCACCATTAACTCGACAAGCCACAAGCAGCTCGTCAAGCAACCAACAATAACTCAACAAGACACCAACATATCGCCAAGTAACCAACAACTCAATAAGCCACCAACAAATCGATAAGTCCTTGGCATCAGCGAACCCCTAAGCAGCAACTCTGAATCGCCCATAAAGTATTTAAAACCTGATTTGCTTTCGGTTCTTAGTTGAGGGATTTGATTCATATGTGTTAGGGCTTTGATTCATATAGATTAGGTCTATGTTGGTGTTATTTTAGGTTTACGATAAAGCCAATAACTTTGTTCATAAACATCAAACTCTTTGAGTTTTGTATTCAGATTTGCAAAATTAAGTTTCATCTTTTCTTCGTCGCTTAGTTTAACTCACTGAACAATATTTAGTCTCCTCCAATGCTCGTCTATAATTTGGGTCGGTATATTCATGTCCGCTCTTCGTATTACTTATAGTCCATTGGTGCATGGTAAACCTTGTGTTGTAGAATCGATGCAAATGCATGAAGATTTATCACCTTCGGTTTTATTAAGATAGTTTTTGTATCATATCGTCAAAGCAATAGGTGATACATACCCCCATAGTAATTTGAAAGGTTTAAAATCTTGAAATTTGTAAATTAGACGATACTTGATTAGCTCCATTGATTATTTTATAGTCGAATGTTGCATCGCTAACAAACGTTGAACTTTCTCCCAAAATACTTCAAAATTCAATCGACTTGGCCATGTATATTTTTTCAAAGTTGCATGCGAGCTTTTAGCCTGATTAGAGGTGTGATTTTCGAAATGTATGATTTTATTAGTGTAGGCATGAACGAAACTCTCTCTCTATATAGCGTAAACCACGAGTTCATTACATAATCGACCGCCTCATCATGCTCTTTGAACATCGTCTGCATTTTAGCCAACCTCTCATCCACCACGTCAACAGTGATGGATGAAACGATGTCATTCCAAGCGACCAAAAATGTGTTAAACACGTTGTCGTCTTTAAACTATTTTATTGTTTTCCCACTAACATTTTTGTTAATATGTCATTCGCATAACATGTGGTTTGCGCTAAGATATATTTTTTCAATGTTATTCATCAAAGAAAGTTCACGCTCAGTGATTATAAAACAAGGAGATTCTCAATCATTTTCCTCCATTACCATTTTCAAACATCCCAATGATCATTCATAATTGTCTTTTTTTCTTTCGTCATGAATTTGAAACCAATGCAAAACGTTGTGTTGGTAGATGTAACACTGACTAATTCAAACAAAGTCATCGCTTATCTAATAAATTTATATGTGATATCCATGATTAGAAGCCGTGAGAAGGTCTGTAGTCAACTAATATCAAACGGGTGTGCAAAAATAAATTGGTTATCACATTTGAGCCGTCATTGATCGTCCGTTCCCAATACTTGTACTTGTGTATTTGTAATTTTCCTAACAAGGATTGCATTTAGGAACGACCACTATCTTCAACCAACTTTGTTCTTTAATGGTGATTGTATACGTTGATCAGATCGTATATAGTTTGAGGAATATCATAACGATTCTGATTTTATCTGAAGGTAAATTCAGACATAGTGATTAAAATTCAATGACTAAGCAACAAACTGAGTGGGTCAATGACTCAGCTATCTGTCTAGTACCTTAAAGTATGGGTTTGGAGGCTCATATAATGGATCGAAGAATAAGATCTGACCTGAAAGGCCCATGGGTATCTCAAAGGAGTATAAATATCCCAACCAACTTCATTAAGAGGGTTGGATTTTTTCTGGAAACATTAAATACAAGCATACACCTCATTTCTCTCACTACTCAACCAGCTAAAGGATAATTACCCTTTTACCCCTAAACCAGATTTTTCCATCACCAAATGGCAAACGTAGTGGGAGCTAAGGGTACATGAATATCTCTATTCAAAACCTTTCTTGTAATTTAAACTTCGGAAGTCTTTAGGATATGGATCTCAATATAGAAGAAGTGCTACCTCATGAAAATAAAAGAATAAGAGACGAAAATGAGCATGCTACTGTGTCTCATATCAATCACAACACAGAGGAAATACTATTCATGTAAGATGAACGTGACCAGTTGATGGCTGAAATTGAAGCTCTGAGAGCCCAAAGGAAAGTTTAAATAACATTGAAAGAAAAATCCAATACGGGAGGTATATCTCCATATGAGCCTGGGATAATAACAAACAATGTGAAAATGATCAGTCCCCAAAGGCTTATATTAACAAATAATGAGTGCATCAGATTCTTCTGATAGTTTAACCATTGCTTCTGACTCTGATGGGTCTTCTTCATCCAGTAGTGAGCAGGGCCGTCAGAAAAAGAAAATAATATTAACCAAGAAACATTCAAGGAAAAGGAACGTGAAGGGCAAGATGAAAAAGAATAAATATCAAGGGAAAATAAAGAGGTCGACAGATCATAGTATTGATCATCTACTGAGTAATCAATTTGCTACCCAGTCTAAACCAAGTATATTACAAGTCTATAGATTCCAAGCATGAGTCACATAGGCCAAGATAGAATCAATCAATTTAATCCCAACAATTTAAACCCAAGAGGGGTCCATGGATTCCACCTGAATGGTTCGCCAAACTGGATGAACGTGTGGCTACTATTTATGATAAAACTAAGAATTTTATGCATTTTAGAAGACCAACACTAATTCAATCTCCTAGAAAGAACCAGAATACTCGCTTTTGTAAGTACCATAATGATGTGGGTCATGATACCTAAGACTCAATTGCCCTAAAATAAAAAGTGCATAATTTAATTGAGATATGAAATGTATCAACTTTTGTTAAAAAAGCAAGAGGGCAATAGGCAAGTCAATGCTCACTCTCAATCTAATACAAATACAACCCGAGCAGCATCACCAACTGATCCTGCACAAAGTATGAGAGCATCTGGACAAGAAGATACTATGATGGTTATAGAAAAGTTTGATGTGAATTCAGAATATCTAGATCATGACCCGGATCAGAATCAAGTTGGGATAATAATAGAAAAGGTTTGAACAATATCCGATTTGTGTTACTTTTTTGAATCTCTAACCATTTTTGGGGGAGATACTGTGACTGCACCTTCAAGTTGTCCAAGAAAAAGACATGTTAATAGTCTAAACTCAGTTAGAGGGAAAAATGTCTACGCATCTTTATCAAAGCCATGCTTAATTCATTATTTTTTTATGAAGATGATTTAAGGGATATTGCGCGACCACACGAAGATGATGTGGTGATATGGGCATCCATTGGAGGCAATGATGCACGTTGGATTTTAATTGATACATGAAGTTTGAAAAATATATTGTTTCTATCAACTTACAAGTAAATGAAGAATTACTCGGTCATTCATCGTTCAAACATGAATATAATAGGGTTTATTAGAAGTAAAACTGATGTAATTAGAGAATTTGAAGAAAAGGTATTATTGGGAAAAGAGTCATTCAAGAAGTTAGTAAGAGTTCTGTTTGTAGTAGTGGAGTGTCCGACATCTTACAATGCCATACTTGGTAGGTTTTGGCTATCTAGGATGCATATGGTAGCTTCCACTATCCACCAATGTTTGAAGTATGCTGTGGGAGGACAAGTGGGCATTGTCTAAAGTAGACAAAATGTAGCTAATGAATGTTATATCTCTGCTTTTGCTTCGAAATCATTAGTGGCAGCAAAGGCTGACATAGAATATGACTTAGTAGAGCCTTATGGAAGCCAAAATGAAATAGATGATCCAAGGGAGGATCCTAGTGCAGTAATCCCAATTGAAGAAGTTGAAATTCATTGTTTGGCAGAAGGTAAAAGTGTCAGGGTCGGATCTAAGCTACCATTAAAGCTAAAATAAAAATTATTATATATATTTTATCTAATAATCTACTATATTTGCATGGTGCAATGAGCATATGATTGGAGTGCCATCCAGTGTGATTAGTCACACATTATCAATCTGATCTGATGATGGGCCAGTGGTGCAGAAGAGAAGAGCTTTTTCCATAGAAAAATCTGAAGCAATAGTTCAAGAAGTGGATCGGTTATCCAAAATGGGACATATCAAATAATCTCAATACCCTATTTGGATAGCTAACCCGATGTTAGTCAAGAAAAAGAATGGGAAATATCGTATGTACATTGACTTCACAGATCTCAATAGAGCTTGCCCTAAAGATCCTTTCCCAGTGCCCCGTATAGATCAGCTAGTGGACTCTACATTAGGGAACAAGTTGTTGTCTTTCATGGATGCTTTATCTCGATATAATCAAATACAAATGAATCGTAATGATCAAGATCACACTACCTTTATAAATGATAGGGGTATCCATTGCTATAAGGTAATTCCGTTTGGGTTGAAGAAATCGTGGAGCTACTTATCAACGATTGGTGAATAAGGAATTTGCTAATCAGATTGGCAGGAATATTGAAGCTTATATTGATGAGATGATGTTGAAAATCCCTAAGGAGGAAAATTACATCTCCGATCTCCAAGAACTTTTTATAACTTAGAAGCCATCAACTTGAAGTTAAATCCAGAGAAATGTACCTTCAGAGTTTGATCTATAAGTGAGAAAGGGATTCAGGCTGACTCAGATCAGTTAAATGCTTTGTTAGCCATGAATCCACCTTGAAATACTAAAGAAGTCCAGATATTAACTGGAAGGTTGGCTGTATTAAATCGGTTTATTTCAAGATTGTCTGACAAATTTGCTCAATTTTTCCAAGTTTTAAGGAATGCTAAAGACTTTAACCAGTTTCCTCACTGTGATCAAGCTTTCCTTGAAATCAAAAAACATTTGTCTTCACCCAAGACGTTGTTCAAACCTATTCAAGGAGAAACTATTCATATGTATTTGGCGGTATCAGAATATACAGTGAATGTTGTCTTGGTAAGAGAAATGAATAATTATCCCCGTCCGGTTTACTATATAAGCAAGATTTTGTTGGAAGCCGAGATAAAATAATTAAAATTGGAAAAATTAGCCTTAGAATTGATGATAACAGCTAGAACCTTACTTCCAAGCTCACTTTATTACAACTCGAACTTCTTTTCCCCTGAAAAATATGCTACAAAATGCTGATATATCGGGAATGATGACTAAATGGTCAGTTGAGCTTAGGACTATGATATTGACTTTGCACCTTAGACTACAATCAAAGCTCAAGCTGTGGCTGATTTTTTAGTGGAATTTCATTCTAAGAGACCTCATGAAAAAGCTTAAGTCAGTAAATTTATAAAAGAATGGATGATCCAAACGGATGGTAGATCTAGTACAAGTGGATGTGAAGCTGGAATTTGCTTAACTTCTCCTTATGGTGATACCATGTACCATGCTATATGTTTTGGATTTAGAGCATCAAACGGTGAGTCAGAATATGAAGTGACCATAGCTGGTTTCAGGTTAACTCAAATATGTGGGGCTAAAAGAGTCCGACTAATAAGTGATTCGCAATTGCTCATTCATCAAGCTCAAAGGCAATCTGAAACCAGAAAATATCACTTGATAAAATATTTGCAAGTGCTAAAGAAAGTCACCATCGGTTTTAAATACATCAAATATGAGAATATCCCTAAATCAAAAAATGTCATGGTAGATTCTTTAGCCATTATAGCATATTCTGAAGCTTACCCTTAGATTCTTATGCAAGAATGTCCTTTTATAGATGCAACCACAAGAAACAAGGGTGAAGTAGGAAATTTTTTGCATGTATACGATGTACTTTCTGAAGATTGGAGAAGTGCAATCCAACAATTTATCACTAATGGAGTTCGACCTTCGGACAAGGTTGTGGTTAAGAAAACAAAGTACAAAGCTCCTGGTTCTCTAGTTTTTTGAGGGGTTCTTAATAAAAAAATATTTCAGCATACCTTTACTACGTTGTCTCGGATCCAATGAGTCTCAAAATTTTCTATCAGAATTACATGATGGAGAATGGTCAGCACATTGTGGCTATAAAGTTTTAACTAGAAGCGTCTTACTAACATGATATCATTGGCCTACGATTATGGAAGACGCTAAAGATTTGGTAAAAAGATGCGATCCTTGTCATATATATGGAAATGCAATTCATGTGCGAGTAGTCCTATACCTTTTGATAGATGGGGGCTTGATCTAGTTGGTCCCCTTCCAATGGCTTTAAGGGGTTGTCGTACCATAATTGTGGCAACAGATTACTTCTCTAAATAGTTAGAAATTACACCTTTGTCTAGAACAACATCTAAGACAGTCATTAAATTTATGCTCTCCAACATATGATGCCGGTTTGGTATTCCCAAACGCATCACCAAGATAACGGTCCTCAGTTTGATAACAAATACATGGATGTATTTTGTGCTTCAAGAGGAATTCAACACTGTTTTTCTTCTCTTTTTCATTTCCAAGCCAATGGACAAGTTAAATTGGCAAATCAGACATTTTTTCAACATTAAAAAAAATTAGAAAGAGTTTGTGGAAAATGGTTGAGTTACTTACAAGAAGTACTATGGGCATATCGAACCACTCCTCGTACAACCACACAAGAGTCTTCATTTACTCTATTTTATGGGATGGATGCGATCACACCTACAGAAGCTACTATTCCTTTCTCAGGAGTTCAAAGTTATTCTGAAGGAGAGAATGAGATAGTTATAAGGGCTCAATTGGATTTAGTTGAAGAAAAAAGAGTGAAAGCACATTTAAGAAATACAGATTATCAAGACTTGATGAGGAGCATATTTGCGTCTAAAGTAAAAAAGAAGAAATTTTCAAGTTGGAGATAAAGTGTTCAGAAAAGTGTTCATGTACACCAAGGAGAAGTAGTTTTGATAGCTAGCTCTAAATTGGGAAGGGCCATACATCGTATGTGAAAAATTTAAGCAAGGAACATACAAACCCCAAGACAAAGAAGGCAACCTGCTAAAACATCCTTCGAATATGGAACATCTCAAGTTATACTTAGAATAAACTTATCTTGTAAATATTTACTTTGCTTTACTTCAATGTAAATATTTGGGGCCATACTTTTTCCTATCCTGGTGGCGCGGGGAGGTTTTAATAAGGTATCCGGATCTCAATCAATATACTATCCTTAACTCTTATTAAAGATATACTATCATTCACCATTTTTAAAGAAATTGTTTTGGTTGTGACCGGATGTATTAAAGACTTATTAAACATCATATGGATTAAGGACTTATTAAATACCTTATGGATTTAAGACTTATTAAACACCTATTGCCTTCAAATGGACTACATCTGAATGACTCAGATGAATTAAATATTTATAAAACACCTATTGCCTTTAAATAGACTATTTTTGAATGGCTCAGATGGATTAAAGAATTATTAAATACTTATTGCATTCAAACTGAATACTTTTTAATAGCTGTGATAAATGCAAGACTGATTAAATGTTTAATCTATTTAAAAAAAATATTTTTTAGTGCCTTGATCAGATTTAATATACATATATGGTCTTATCATATTCAAATACGATAGGATATTAATGAAAGTATAAAAAATACAAGGAAAAATACAAAGTGAATGAAAGTAAAGATGACATGAAATACAAATACGATCATAAAAAAGAATATGATCCAAATTACAAAGATGCCTTGTAAACCACAAGGACTTGTATGAATAGAGTTTCTAGAAAATCTGATATGAAAATGACAATATGCCTTGCATACTCCAAGGACTTTGATTTAAAATACCATTACAATAAAAATAATTAACCTTAGGCTTGTATCCTATGGTTTTCTTCTCAACACTTCCTTCTTCTTTTTCCTCTTTATCATCACCTAAATTATCCTCAATTTCGTCACCAAATTCGGATTTATCGAAGGAGATATTGAGTTTATCACTTTGTGTCATAGTATGAAAGGGAAATTCATCATATGGTACAAAACTCCACAGCTTCCCAAGAGACTGTTTGGGAAACGTTTCATAAAACAATATGACCATGTCCGATTTAACAAACTCTACCCTCCGATCTATAGATTGAAACACCCCCTCAGCATACTCGTTCCTCGCAACGGCTACGTCTTTGGCTTTTGTTTTTTTAAAGAAGTAATCTCATCATCAGTTTTCTTGTGAATATCTTGCAATTTTTTTTTTCTCCTTGGATAATTGGTCGTTGGCACTCTTCTCATTGATCAGTTTTTCCTTAAAGGAATCGATTTATTTGGAAGTAGTAGATTACAATTTGGTGCAACTAGCTTGTGAGGTTTCACTATCAGACTTAGCTTGTACCAAATCATCACTGAGTTGTTTATTTTCCTTGCCCAAAGTCTTAACCTTGCTCTGTTCGGCCATGAAGAAATCCTTTAGGCCTTGATTTTCAGTTCGAATGGAAACGATGTCACTGGCTTGAGATATGACTTGCCTCTCCAAGTCAACGATTGGCCTTATATAACCCCAAAATGCATAGCCCAGAGTATTATGCTCATTGGACAATTCAAAGGATTTTCCATCATAAGTCACGACATTGGTGATGGTAGTAAATTGGGGAAAAGTCTTGTCAAAGTCATCTTTATCAAAGTTATTTAAGTACAAATTTCCGTTGTCATCTAAATTCACTTTGCCTTCAGTAGAAGGCTGGTCAACAGCAGGAAACACTGGAGAGAGAGGATCGACATGTAACTTTTCTTAAGAAGGACTTTCAATATGAGTAGTGGAGGGAAGGACTTCGGGTTGGAGTATGATCTCCAAACTGATGGAAACTTTATTCTTCTTTTCCGCTCTCTTATCACTACCCTCTATGCTCATATTTTGTCTTTTTTTCCTCCTAACCCTTGGAGAGTGTTAAGGCTCTTTAGCTTCACCTACAGTAACTACAACAGCATCCAACAATGCATTATCAATCTCTCATGGCAGTCCCGAACTACCCATATTGGGAAACCCTTGAGAAGGATCATCACATTTTTTCTTCTCTCTTCTTATTTTATCAAGATGACTAGAAGCTTTGTTCCTAGCTGGTAAATAAATCTTATCATCTTTTTCCTTTGTCCTTTTGAAGATATCAGCAGCTTCAGGAGGACTGGTAAACTGTTCCCACAAGAGCTTCCTGGTTGAGCTTGTTCTCCGCAGATGGGCCTTCACCATGTTTACCGCGGTAAAGCAATTGTGGAAACCAATTCCCCAATTCTATGTGGCCCATTGATTCAACTTTGTAATAGTGGTTCATTCATTCTCCAAATATTCTGAGAACATGTTTGAAAACACTAAAAAATAAATTCAATGTGAAATTTAATATCAACATCCGATGTGAAATTTAATATCAACATTCGATGCAAATTTAATATTAACATACGATGTGAAGTGTAATATCAATACACAATAAATAAAATCGTAAAGTTTTTACTTGAACTTCTTTAATATATGATCAGCAAACTTGGCTTTCCTTAACTCTGATTTTCTTACCCTTTTCTCAAGCACCACTAATGTAGAGAACCTGGGTCCTCCAAGGCTTGTCAACCTCCAGTAGGTCATCAAAAACTTTATAATCATTCCCCATGCTGAAATAATGAAAGAGGATATGATGGTTTTAACATAAACCAGCTACAACATCAAACTACTTCATAGGCATTCGAATTTTAGACAGCCTTGAAGCTATGGTGTTGGCTAATAATGTGTACCAGATTTTGGGACTTAACTGACTTGGGCATAATCTCACCAAATGGAATTATCTCACAAACTCTGGGTCCAAAGGGAACCAAAGGACCCAATTAAGCACTTTGGTATATACCACTAGTTCCCTAATTTTACTATCCATCAGAATCTCCTCAGGGATATGAATCCTTACTTTGATAGACTCTAGAAAACCCTATTTTTCCTAACTATGTCCAATTCAGCTGTATGGGTATGCACATAGGATGTTTTTAAGAGCCATCATATTTAAAACTGACCTTGGAAAAGTTAGGCCCCACTCGCCCAACAAGGCACTCCAGAAGCGGTTCAACATCTGACAGTTTTACTTTCTCCTTATTTTCCTGAACTATACTGGTGTCGCTAGCATGACAAAATGTCTCAATTGGGGTATCTACCTCACTATCCTCTATCTTGTCATCCATTATTTGTGGCTGTTGATTGGCCAAATCGAGTCTAATATCCTCTTTTTCAATACGAGAAGAACCGATTGGTGGAATTGATGGATTTGGATCCAAAGTAGGAAACACTAGAGGCTCTACCATTGTAGAACCTTCACTGAGTTTTTCTGTATCCATGAAAGATGAAGTTACAGTTTTGGCTTTAAAAATCCTGGTAATCCTTAAATGTGTGTTTTCTCCTACATCCGACCTCATAGAAAAGAAACGAGATGGAGCTTTATGACTGGTAACGAATTTAGTTTTGGTGAAAGGGTTCTTGATTAACTGAACCGAAAACTTGGGGCAAGAGAAGGTTTTTTGGAAACTACTAATGGTCTATGGGATGATAAACTCCTATCCGGTTCTGGTATCTCGATCAATCCACCAGGAGAAACAGATAGTCTGACAGCGATTATGGCCTCTGTTTTTTCTTTCTCTAACTCAGACCGGTTGAGCCAACCTCCTTTGATTAAGGAAATTATTACCGTGAACATACAAACTTTAGATAAAATAGAAGAGCCGGGAAAAGTTGAGAGATTATGGTATTTTTCTTTATCTAGAATCAGACTTTGAAATTTTTCCTCACACTAGAAATAAAAAACAATGAAATATCACACTTATATAGTTTATAAAGTACTTGAGTGTTTTACCTAGGGGATATGAACCTATAGCCATGCTTAAGGGCTTGTGAAAGTAAATATTTTAATTTTTATGCACAAGTACCCAAAAAATGGCTAATGGGTCCAACTACCACTTGACACGTGTAAAAGAGAATTGATTAGAAAGTCGTGACATTTGAGTTGTTCGATTGACTCTTCAAATTCACTTCGAAGGCAGATCAAATATTATCTATCATGGTTAGCTCTTCCAAAGATTTTTTGAAATAACTAAGGGGGTTATATGATTAGATCAAGTATAGTTTGAGGGATATCATAACGATTCTGATTTTATCCTAAGGGAAATTCAGACATAATGATGAAAATTCAATGACCAAGCAACAAACTAAGTGGGTCAATGACTCAGCTATGTATCTAGTACCTTGAAGTATGGGCTTTGAGGCTCATATAATGAACCGAAGAATAACATCCGACCCGTAAGGCCCATATGTATCTTAAAAGAGTATAAATACTTCAACCAACTTCATTAAGACGGTTGGATTTTTTCTAGAAACATTACAAGCATACACCTCATTTCTCTCACCACTATCTACAAAAATACTTAATATCAACCAACTAAATGATCTTCCCTCTTTTACCCCTAAACCATATTTTTCCATCACCATACGCGACATATATTTGACGCATTAACTGGATTGGCCTTCTTTAAAGCACCGAATATTTGTCGTAAAGTTGTTCAGTTAACCGTCAAAGCATCGACGAGCTCTTTTTCTTTCGGTTTTAACTTCGACTATTACAAATGTCCTTGCGCATACACAACCGTATCATGGTTGTGCTTGCTGGAAAGGACACTTAAAACTCACTTATCATCACCTTTTACTGGATTGCCTACCAAATGAAAAAGACAATTGATTTTTTTGCTACCGGTAGTCTTACACAACCAGATCGCTCGCACCTATAATCTACTCTTGGTATTCTTCCTTTATTGCCCGACTCCCTAAATGTTATCTTAATTGAGAATCCTAGCGACTTGTCCGTGTTTTTTACCTACTCGATCATCGACTCTAGGTTATACTCCTCGTGAGTCACAAAATAATGACTCTAGTCCGAAACAAGTAAAATTTTACACTAGATAAGCTCTTGTAGTACATACAAGTAAACAAATCAATACAACCGAGATTCCAAATTAGTTTAGGTTGTTCCGCCAAGCATAAGCCAGAATAGGCCTTTATTCGCCATACTAAGGCGGAATGATGGATACAAATGTCAAGGGTGGCGTAATGGTTCAAAGATCCACCATACGTATGGTGTGATGGAGGCCCATTACCTCATCCCACTTACAGGCGGATGCATCATTCCGCCATTGGAATGACGAAGAACACTATATTGACGTCATTCAGTGGCGAAATCGAGCAAAATTTGGATTTTTTAATGCACCTCTTCAGCGTCCATGTTATTCTGCAGAGGAATGAGTTATGCTTTTATTTCGGTCATATTTTTTTAGATTTTGAAAGGTTGGAGAAAAAAACGTTTACGGTAAGTTTTGGGTTTAAAGCTTTTTAGGTTTTGGTTAGTTTTGTGAAGTGGAATGTTAAATTTGAAGATGTTTTTTAAAACTTACAAAAAATAGATAATGACATTAAATGTAATTAAATAGTGTTTCATATTTATTTTTTTGACATTTTGTGAAATAATAATTTTATAAATAATAAATAACGAAAACATACAATTTTACGGAATAATTGAATTATTTTAACAATTCAATAATTTATATAGAATGCATTTAGAAGAAATTAAATAAGAAGATTATTAGACAAAAGGTAGACTGATCAACCCTTCTGCCTAATTATATTAAGGCTTGTCTCCTTGCAACAATTTAATAATATGGGACTAGATTAGGGCGTAAATAAATTATTTATTTAAGATAGATTTTGTCTTGATACATAGGTCTCACATGTAAGTCAGTATTATAAGTATTAATATAAGCCTAATCTTTTGAGGAAATCAAGGAAGACAATTACGACCTTTGCAAATTTTATATTGCAAAAGAAAGACTAACATCGATTTATTTTTCATGGTTTGTCGTTCGATTCTTTTTGGCCGTCGCTAGACCAAAGTTGATTATTTTTATGCCAGACTCGTGTTTAATTGATTGAGTGCCTATATTTATTAGAGTTGTTGATATTATAAATCGTACGAACTTTCTATTTAATTGGACTTGTCCATACATCTTAGTCAAAAAAATATTAAACACCATGTAGTCAACCATACGAGGTTTTGTCAAATATAAATTAATAAAATGTAATTTTTCTTTTATTTAATATTAAATATAACGGTTCAAAATTTTAAATTTGTTTTTAATGATTTTAGATCATGTCATGTTAAAAATCGAAATTACTTTGCATTTTTTATTTTTATCTTTTTAATGGTTTCGAATGCTTTAAACTTATTATTTTTTGAAATTTGACATTGAAAATGAAATCCTTATTGATATTATGTGAAACATTATATTCATACTAATCTATATTATAGTTTAGTTTTTAGTTAATAACTATTTATATATATTATATTAAAGAGAAAGGGACGAAATTGTATTTTTGTATGATATCCGATTAGGGGTTTGAATGGATTGGTTCGCAACGAGTCGTACTACTATGTTATTTTTTTTTATCATGTTCGATTATTTTTTTCTTTTTTGTTTATTTCTGTCGACAATGGGGAATTGAATATCAAAAAAATTTCTTTCTATTTTCACTTTGTTCTCATTGTTTTCAACATCAAGACGAATGGTTCCATCATTTTTGAGATGTAGAATATTTAATATGTCAAATAGGAAAAATTATTTAAGGTTCATTGTCGTTCACACAATTTTTTTTATCATATTATCCCGCCGAACGCCGCGAATGGAAAATACAAATAAAGGGTCTTCTTAGCGATGATGAACAAGAGATGTGGGATACCTTGGATGCTGCTGTGGTTTAGTGGATTTATTACACCATCTCCACTGATCTCTTGACCACTGTTATTGAAGCGGATGTTTCGAAGATGACTCTGTGGAATCGTCTTTGTGATTTATTTCAAGACAATGCGAATTCACGATGCCGTTGCTTTGGAACGCGAGTTCAATAACATTTATTTGCAGAATTTCTTGTCACTCTCTACTTATTGCCAACATCTCAAGACTCTCTCTGAGCAACTTAAGAATATGGGGGCTTTTGTATCGAACAACCACTTGGTTCTTCGTATGATGGATGGTCTCACCCCGCTTACAAATGTGTTGCTTCTGTATTTCGACACAAAAAATATTCTACCCTCGTTTTATGAAATCCAATCCATGTTGTATTTGGAAAAAACTAGCATGAAAGAGGCAACGACTAGGAGTGATAATGCAATGATTGTAGCTACTCGTGAATCAGATGACACCCCTGATCTTCGTCCTCCAAGCCAGTCTCAAGAACACGACAAACAATCTAAAAACCACAACAACAACAAACATTGGAATCACAAGCAGTCGAGTGGTGGTTCAAGACAGACTTTGGCTGAGGGGTTAGGGAGTGTTGGAGGTGACAGTTACCATGAAGGTGGTCAAAATTCAACAGGTGGCCTGTCTTGGGCGATATCTTCTTAGCGGGCTTGGATGTAGCCACCCTCGACTGTACCCCATACTTATACCCGAAAAAATCTTAAGGTAGACCTACTGGACCGCATCGAATCAGAATTTTGGGCTTCATACCCCAACAACAGTAATAATAAGCATATGCAGCCTCTCAGTGGATTCCGACGGATATAAAATCGCCTATGCACACTATGTCTTTGTCACAACAAGATCCTAACTACTTCATGGGCATCAGAGCAATTTCTTATATGACGTCCTCACAAGGTAATCTCACGTCTTATATTAATATGAGCAATAATAATGATATTATTGTCAGTAGTTCTTATTCATGGTTATATTCATACTTCATTACCTTCCCGAACCCACATTTTTCACTCACTCATGTCTTGTATACACCTAATCTTATTAAAAGTTTGGTGGCAGTTTGAAAGTTTATAACTGACAATCGTGTGTATGTGGTGTTTGATCCTTTCAGTTTTTCCGCGCATGATTTATAGATGGGGACATATCTAATGAGATGTGATAGTACAAGCTCTTTTTATACTATCGCTCATTCTAGTCTAGCTTTAGACATTTTTTTCTACTACTTGTATTGCATCCACTCTTTGGTATGATAAGCAATGAAATAAAAATGAAGGACAAGAAAAATTTATAGATATAATGAGAGAGAGAGAGAGAGAGAAAAAAAATTGTAATGATGAGTAACAATCAAATGTTTACACGAAAAGATAACCTTATATAATTTGAGGGAGTAAATATTAGCATTTGATGAAAATACACAATCAACAACCCATAAGCGTGCATGTTCTACCAAATAACGAATAAGAAGCGACATGACACATCAAAAATTTCCTACCTTTAGATATATGTCATTGAAAACAATCAACGAATGATCTATAAACATAAACACCAGACTACCAAACCTTACCTCACATGCAACATATTTAATTGTTAGATAACTACTTTGTACTACATACAAGGACTATTGAGAAACTTGATAATGGCATATATATCACAATAACTTATAACCTCAAGATCGATGTTAAGATCCAGTTTAACTAACCCAAACAGAATCCTATGAGATGAGACCTTGTACAAAATTCCTCATGCAAGGGCCTTCGAGAAAGAAGCCTCATAAGAAAACCTCATACAGTTGATCAACATAATTGCATATCAGGTTATCAATTGATGATATCTATCCATAATAGATGTGATACTGTATGAGGTTTAAACGACGTACTTGTGGACCAGGGACTCCGCACTAAAACTTATTTACATCAATACGGAACCCATACGATGTTTAAACAACATACCTACAGGTTAGGGTCTTACCTGACGAGACATATCTACACTAATAATAATAATAATAATAATAATATACGAGGTCTCATGATACACCTTCTGTTTAGGGTCTCAAACCCCATCATATTGACTAAAGTAGAAGTTTGGAAAAGTTATTCTAAAAAAGGTTGAAACTCTGACACAACTGTTCACACCTACAACCCTCGTTTGATGTCATTGATCATATTTCTTACGTGTCATATGTCATGACTTGTCGTTCCTATTGTATTATAAATAATCCAGAAAAACATTTACGTAACATATTTTATTATAATAAAATCATATATATATATATATTGATAACTCTTCATTATTTTCATTTTACCTTTAAATATATTTCCTTGTTAGTTAAGGTAGTGGAATTTCTCACCTTGACAATTTATAAATTTCATTCCATCGCTAGGGCAACCAGGATGGCTCACTGGTGGTGCCTGAGATTACGCTAACTACTAGAAATTTAAGGTACTTTGTTGCTGCCAACATATTGGTCGTTATGGTGACAAAAACATTTGAGAAATGTTTATTAACCATTAATTTATTGTATCCAACATTGTTCACTACCGGTGAAAAAGAAACAAGTTCCTATTTGAGAAAACTTGTTTCCTATAATTTTATATTTATGATAAAAAAAATGTCAGCTTATATGGTATTTTTAAATGTTATAAAGAGGTCATTATGCTAAGAGATGAAAATACACAACATTATTATCATCTATATCTCTAAATCTATTTTCTTCATTTTCATTTATCACAAGTTTGTCAATATAACTTTTCGATTTGAAGTTTCTTATAGTGAAAATCAAAAGAATTGATATATCCGATATATTTTTCTAAAAATATGTGCAAAATATAGTCAGAAATAAATTTTTTTGAAAAGCATACTAAAACATATCTCAAGTATCATGTTTTCTGCTTACTTTCTGACGAATTATTTGTAAGTTATATTTATGATGTAGTAAGTTTGTAACAATATGTTTTTTATTAATTATGGCAACGAACACAATAATAGGCATTATTAAGGTTATGAGCGAAAACCTCATTTGATCATACCGTTTTGAAGGAACATACTTCACATGTTGGCAAGATAAAATGACATTATTGCTAACAATATTTAAAGTACATTACATCATTGATCCCAAATTGGAGATTTTGTTTTTGAATTTATTCGATACATATACCAAATAAATCAAAGATAAATGTACAAATGAGAAGAATATGGTCACATATGTCAATAAAATATTCTAAGCACCCTTTTTGAACTTATACACCAGTTAGACTTCGGTGCTAAGGATATGCAACCTTTTATAAGTTATGTACAAAATCAAAGAATAATGGACAAAACTATCTCATATCTTTGTATTTTCATTATAAATTTCTTGATGAAAAACCACTTCTCACCTAAATTCACGAGTTATAAATCATAGTCAACATAACTCGTGTCTGTAAAAATAATCATTCAAAATATCTGACATTACAAGTAAGAGTAATCATCAAAATATTGACTCTACCTTGGAAAAGTTACATAAAGAAGATACTTCACAAGTATGAAGAGTATAATTTGGATTATATCAAAAGAAACTCGAGGGTTAAAGAAAAACACAAACTAGAAACATGGGAGAAAAATCCATTATGAGACCTTATAAGGGAGTGAATGAAATATAACACAAACTTAAGAAATATATATTCAAATAAAAAAATTGACATAAAAAACAAAAACACATTTTAAATATAAAAATTATGGTAAAGTGGATTAATGTACTCGTGATTACAACCTTAAGAAGTAGGATGAGAGTATCAATTTTGGAGAGGAAAATAATATCATTATTATGACCACAGTTAATTTAATTAAGGACAAGTCGTGTGGCTGGTGTATGATACATATACATTGATTAATGTTTTCCATGAAAAATATTTATTAAAAATAATAAAGGAGAGAAATAACATGAAAAATGCGCAAATAAAAAATACAAACAAATCTATGATGGAAGGATATAGTTGTATTATGTTAGTATTTAAGAATGGTAATCAATTAAATCTTATAAATATATTATATATATATATAAAGGGATAAAAATTTACTTTTTAGTGGTTTATTAGCTATAGTCGGAATTTATTTTTTGTATAAATCTGAAAACCTTGTTTTATCTGATAGTGGTATATATGCTGAAAATATATGATATTGTAATAACATGGTGATATTATATACTCATGACTCAATTATTAATAAAACGACATGTGTAATTTACTATTGATCTCGTACTGATTATTTATTATGGCACGGTAGATTTGCACTTATAAATTATATCACGATTAATATAATTGTTTAAACCATACATATAAATTATGACATAGGTTTGTATGAAAACAAATGAATTATATATATAGTGAAATATAATTAAATATCCTTATAAGACTTAATATATGATGTTATTAGACTTAATATACAATATATATGTGAGTTAAACAATATTTTGGCACATGAGTATAAAATATAGATAACTTCTAAAGATGGATACTATAGATTTACTTATGTCTAATTACTGTAACATAAATATGAGAACTTTAACATGTTTAAGATATTCTAATCAGATATAAAAAAATATGTAATGGTAAAAGAGAAAAATAATATTTAAACAAAAAAATGTAAGTTTTTCGAAAACCATGAGATAATCCAATAATATTTTCCATCGGGATGCCATGCCTGAATAGGTTGTGTTAATGTGGCGACCAAAGTCTCACATCCCGCATCGGTTAAACATAGGAAGGATCAATGGTATATAAGTAAGAACATATCTTAACTAGTTTGAGGCCTTTTGGAAGTGGACCAAAAACAAAGACGTGCGGGCCTTTAGGTGCCAAAACGGAAAATATCATACTAGTGTAGAGATAGGAGGGTTCTTACTTATATATGGAGAAAAAGTATGCGGTACCCGTATTCCCAACAAATGATGGTGGTGGTGAAATTCTCGGAAGTCGAATATGATGAACCAGGAGCCAAATATCGTCCTCAAGGTGATCTGTTCCAGAGATCCTAATTTGGAGTGCCCGCGACTCATTAAATGGTGGTACTTGATTGGAGTGGGGAGTGGCGCTAAGGAACAAGACAGTATGGTCTAAGAGAAGATGAGCAGTAACATCCGTAGTGCCTCTATGGTCAGGTAGCCCCAACCTAATTAGAGTGGGCGGATGGAAGTCACTTCAGAAGGGGCCGGAGTGGTACTTTGTTCGAGAGGAGGATTTGTTAAGGTGGCGACCAAAGTCCCACATCCCATATCGGTTAAACATGAGAATGATCAATGGTATATAAGTAATAACATATCTTAACTATTATGAGGCTTTTTGGAAGTGAACCAAAATCAAAGACGTGCGAGCCTTTACTTATATACGAAGACAGAATATGCGGTACCCATATTCCCAACAGGTTCGCTGAACGAAAAATGATGTTAATTAAGATAACCCATGTCAAACTAATTAACTATAAGGTGTATATACATTTATGGGGTGAAACCATTTTAATGGCATGTTATATTGTTAAACATATTTTTCTTAATTTTTTTGATATATCTTCATATGAAATAGATGAGGAGAAAACCAAATATTTGGATATTTGATATATACAGAGACGGAATATGCGGTACCCATATTTATTCCCTGCAGGCTGGATGAACGAAAAAAGAATGTTAATTAAGATAACTCATATCTAACTAATTAACTATAAAGTGTATATACATTTGTGAGGTGAAACCATTTTAATGACATGTTTTATTGTTAATCGTATTTCTCTTAATTTTTTTGATATATCTTCATATGAGATAGACGAGGAGAAAACCAAATATTGGATATGTGCAAGTGTGAAGTGCTCGACATTTTGCAAAACCTCAAATCGAAAATGATAAAATTATGCCAGGAAATGTATAAGATGTGTATTGATTGTCTATACATTCAATACCAAAGATTATAGACTATTATACTTGAATCTTACTACTATATCTAATTGTAAAGAAGAATAATTATTTGAGTTTATGTTATTTGATGATAATATGACTCAAACCCATATGGAAATCAAGAATAATATTTAAAACACATTTGGTTATAGAGAAATCTCGTGAACCTCGTATAAGTCAAAATAAATAAATTAAAGGTCTAATATCCGATTATATAAACTTTTAAATGATTGATATAATTTGTGGAAGAAAGTTATAAAGAAATCGCATCGGAAAATTCCAGTGGTGATTTTTTTAAATCTTATAAGGAATAAATATCATTTCGAGATTTTGTATTTTGACAAGAGGTCATAAATAAGTAAAAAAATTCAATTATTTCAAACCACACGTGGAAATTTTTATATTTACCATTGAGATCAAGACAAATAGGTTCCAAGTGTATATTCCGAAAGAGATACCATATAGATAGTACCATTCAAGCTTTCATGACAAGATTGATAATTAAAGGCTTTTGACAAAAAATAGATATATTATTATGACATATATGCTGCAGCTTCAAAAACCATAGGCATACATATGATATTTTTAATTACACTTCTATATAATTTAATAATTAATTATATGGATTTTAAAACTACCATAAATGAATATCTCGACAATGAAGTATATTCTGAGTAAGTAACTCAAAGGTTTGTACTTATGGGAAATGTCAATTCAAATGTATATAGACTAATAACGTTGTTGTGCATGCTGGAAAATTGCTTAATAAGTAACATAAAAGATTGATCATGTTATAGTATTCAATGAGTTTAGGTACAATACGACAGATACTTGTTTGTTGTTATAATGTGTGTATACACAAATGATCCATTTATATTGAGTAATGA
Organism: Limnanthes douglasii subsp. nivea; assembly: GCA_036936605.1. NCBI lineage: Eukaryota > Viridiplantae > Streptophyta > Magnoliopsida > Brassicales > Limnanthaceae > Limnanthes > Limnanthes douglasii. The sequence continues at coordinate 124,515,880 of JAUPFV010000004.1, forward strand.
CATACGAGAGATTACATAATCAATTTTTTTGTATCTTATATTTTTAAGATGAGGTATATTTAGGAAGTAATACTATTATTAAGATTAAAAATATAAAAAAATAGTGAAGGGTTTTCCTTAAGTCGACTCCACTACATTGAAATAGTACTTGATAAATTTAAACATGTGAAGTTCAAATAAATATATAGGCCTTTCAATCATAGTTTAAAATTGGGTAAGAATGAGGGATGTTTATTGACTCAATTGAATATGTTAGTGTTATAAGAATTGACCATGTTAAACCTAGAACCAGAGAAACAAACTAGGTGTTCATATGGTAGTTATCTAAGGAAATGAGGCAAAAAAGAATTTGGGTAACCACGATAAAGAGAATGGCTTGCCATAATGACCTGGGAAAAAAACCCAACACATGGAATTACAACTCCATCATCGTGAGAATGACACTGCCACTCGTGACGACCTGTAAATTTTGGCCATCACCGTAACAATGAGATGGCTCATCGTGAATGTATATGTTAGATTTTTTCACGACCAGCCAAATGATTGCTACAACCACGAGGTGGTTTTCACTTATATATTTTAAATTTCAATACTATGTTGCGATAAACTTTGTCTCGGTTACGATAAAGTTTGAATTGTCCAAGTTCATTGCGACCAGTTTTGTTTATTACCGCGACAAACTACCTAGCTCAAGACATCTTACTTGGGAGGTTCATCCAATTTTGTAGATTTTTTTTTTATTTTGATTTTCTATACTTTTTTCTAAGTTATAAATAATAAGCTCTCTAAATTTATCCTACCATCAACCTTAGACACCTCGACACCAACATCTTTTTTAGTTTGACAAATTTTTATTCTTTTCCATTTATGTCATCTCTCGTTATTCTTTATTCCATTTTGACTTTGTTTTTTTATAATGTGTAGATGAAAATGGTAAAAATAAAATAAAATAGACCATACAATTACTATTCTTCTTTTTCGGAATTTTATATAATACCATTTTCGTGCAGTTTTATTCAAAAAGTATTTTAGTGGATGTATAACTTTTAAAAACATTGTTCGTTTTGGGCGAAGATTTATATTTTTTTCTACTTATTTTGATTTTGAATGATCCGGAATTTACAATTTATTTTTGTATATTTGTCCAAAAATTAAACTTGACAAATATTGATAAACGAGAAAAAAATATTTTAAATAAAATTTAGGGTAGTTGTAAATGTTTTGATCTATTTTTTGAACCACTAACTATTTAAAAAGATCATAAACTTTTTATAGAGTTACATTTTTTTGTAAAATATTTAGGTAAAGTCATATTAGTTTGAGATACGATTTTTTGGAAAGTCATAACTTTTCCAATATGCATATGTTGGAATTTGTCACTACCAACCAAATTATTGCCGCAACCACGATGTGTTTTTCAGTTGTATATTTGAAATTTCAAGACTTTGTCGCAACAAAGTTTAATTTGCTTTAGTTTTTGAAAATTCGTCGCGACCATCTTTGCCTTTTGTCGCGACAAACTACTTGACTCAAAACATCTTGCTTAAGATGTACATCCAATCTTGTTTAGGAGGTCCAACCAACCTTTTCGACTTATTTTTTTTATTCTAAATCAACTCCAATTATTCAAACTCATTTCCGGATCAACTCGAATCATCTCATTAATCAAAATTTTCAATATTAAAGTTTTTATTTTCGTTTCTATAACTCTAGATTATAAAAAAAAGCGCTCTGAATTTATCCTTGTCCCAAACCTTAGACACAACGACGACACCAACATCCTTTTAGTGGCTAGAGAAATTTGAAAGTTCGTCATGTTTGCGACTTGTATCGTGTTTGTCCCCATTATTTACTTATGTAATAGATAGATCCTCAATGTTATAAAAATACAACAAACCAATCCTTTTTTACCCCAATCATTTTCCTGTCCATTTTTTCCTTTTGACATTTCGCATCAGATTTCGCGTAGGACTCTAACATGAATACGATTAAAAATTTAATTTAATTTTTTAATTTCATCATTTATACCCTTATATCTAACATAAATCCGATCCAACCAATTAAAAAATTCAGTCCAAATCCAATATAATTAATATAACCCAGCCCAAACTAAACAAATATCCTACATAAACTAATCAAATTTTATATATTTACCCTTATAATTCAATTAAAAATACCCTAAATCAATTTCAAAGAGACCCTTCAATCAACTCATAAATCCATAAAAGAAGTAGCCAATTCCAGTGATGATGATCCAACTTTGGTCTTTGACCCAATATTTCTTTTTATTGAATTCCTTTGTAAAACCAAATCGTCATTGTTTTCAAGTTTAGACTAGTTGTTGCAAGACCAGTGTGCAAGTCCATCATCGACGAAGCTACCATAGATAAATTCGCAACCATTTAGAGTGTTGGGGTGGATCTTAATCAAACAAAGTCTTAAGGTCCAAAATTGTTGAATTAGAATAAAACAAATACGTTTGATTGATGGTTAAACAAGAGGTCTTTGTCATTTAAAAGAATTTGTAAGAATTTGTACGTATAAATTTTGTTTGTCATCATCCAAGTGAATCTCACATAATTATCATTTTGTCATGAAAATTATAATTTATTTTTTAAAATTAAAATAAGCATATTAATATAAATATTCACTATGTGGATCAATTTATCTCTTTATGTTTTTAATCAGAAGTCTCAATGATGGTTCGAAGTGCAGGATTAAAGCTTCATATCGGACTTTGATGATTTGTGTGTTCAAAGTTTTGATTTAATGAAATTAGGGTTAGGGCTAGAGATATGAGAATCGCTTCGTGGTTAAGGATGAGGATTCTAATTAATCGATTTGGGGTTATGATATATATATATATATATATATATATATATATATATATATATATATATATATATATATATATATATATATATTCGAGTATTTGATTAGTCTCTCTATAAATAGAAATTTAATTAATCTCAATAAGGTATTTGATTAGTTTGGGCTGAGTTATATTAGTTATATTGGATTTAGGTTGAGTTTTTTAATTGGTTCAGTCAGGTTTAACATAAGTAATAAATGGTGAAAGTAAAGTATAAATTATTGTTTTACTGTATATACATTCGTTCGTAAGACGCTCACTTTAAAGGATAAAAGATAGAAAAAACAAAAAAAAATACTCGAATTTTTTTTAACTACTTTATTACATTCTTTTCATAATATTGTAAACCTATTTATTATACCACTAGTGAAAACTTCCCTATTTTTAACCTCATTTTAGTCCAACATATTTATATATCTATATTGTTCTCCATATTAATATTTGAGAACTTCTTTAGTAGATACGTCTCACTATTCTCTATTTATTTTTTACTTGACTTGGTTTTGTAATGTGCAGAAGTAGAATAGAAAAAACCATATAGTGGCTATTCTTCTTTTACTCCTATGATACCATCTATTATGTATTATTGGCTTAATAATATTTTAGTTGATGTATAACTCCTAAAAATATTGTTGGTTTTGGGTTGTCGAGTTTCACGTCCTTTTACTAAATATTTTGCTTTTGATCGATGCCGTATCTACAATTCTATCTTTGGATCTTCAACTATTTTACGTCTATCGGATTCCAAGTTTAATTTTATATTTAAAATATTTCTCATTATTCGTATAATTTTTTATCTTATTTATTTGAAATTAATACTTATGCCATTATTTTTTAATTCAATAATATATAAAATCAATGGTAAGATGTTTAAAACTTTATATGAAAAATTGAATTTCAGTATTAATTAAACTTAAAAATATTATGAATTCGGAATGTTTCCGGGCATATTCAAATCTAAATTCAGAACATTTACGATTATTGTCATTTACTTAATTAAAAAAGTAACTCATTTTAGATTAAATTTATTAAACTTATTGTTTCACATGCGTGGGCTCTGTCAGGCGATTCATGTAAGATAAAGGCTTGGGGCCTCATAGCTTAAGGAACAATTATTGTGTGTGTAGATTGACCCTCAACAAAAGGATAACATACATTTTTTAAACGAGTTTTGCCACTGATATGAAAAATACTAAGAACGTGTTTACCTGTCATGAAAAGAGTTTTTTTAAGTTACCACATGTTGAAATTAAAAATCTAATTGGTAAATTCTTGACAATCAAGTACATATAAAATGAAAATTCTAAAATCATATGTTTAAACGATTGGTATTTATGAAAAATTGAAGGCACTAAATGGCAAGTTCTCAAAAATTGTTGTATTGTCTTACATTTTTCTATCACTCCCCTTAAGATTCAGTGCCTTAAATATATCATATTCTTTCATTGAAAATAAATGGGACATGAACACTCTCGTTTCAAATCTTGTGCATGAAGATGAAAAGTATGCCAATGGAGCATGGAAGCCAATATAGTCCATGTTGGTAAAAATGATTCTCATAATAAGATAAAACACTTTATGGTTTCAGTTGAACTACCTTCAAATCTGGAAATGAATAAGGTAACCCTAAGAAGGAAAATGATAAATATAAGGTTTTCGTTTGCTTCAATGACAATAGTTTGGATCATTGGAAGAGACATTTCCCTAAGTGGAATACATGGATGGCTAAGAAAGGTAAGATTTCTTCAGTTTTAACTTTGGAAACAAATTTAAAGCCACTGTTAAAGGATACATCATGGGTTGATACAACAACCACAACTCACGTATGAGTTTTTTTAGCAGGGCTTAAGCCGACACAAGCCTCTCAGTGATGGATAGATTTTTAATACATATGGGATGTTATGACATATATAGCCATTTATCAATTTCAATTGTTTATAAGTTAAGTACATGTATTGTATTTATAGTATACTTTATTTATTCCATCTTTAAGAAGGAATTTATTATATTGTTTGTTGGACAAAAGTGAATACATATTTTTGTTTGGTAATAAAAAACTTAGACTCTCACGTGACAATATATTGGTTAGTAAATATGTGTTTGATTGTGTTGATAATTTATATAAATTAAGTTATATTATTAATCATCCAAATTCAATGAATGTAACACATACACGATCGTCTGAAAATTCAGCTTCTTTATAACACAGACGCTTAGGTCACATCTCTCGAAAGAGGATTAACAAGTTTGTTGTTGAAGGTATTTTAGTTCCCTTACTTAAACCAATTTTTATAAATATGCATGGTATATAAGAGGGATATATACTAAACAAAGTATTTGAGGTCTTTTGTGCTAAAAATATTTTAGAATTAATCTATACAAATATTTGGGTGCATTTCCTACAACATTATGTCATGGCTAAATATATTTTATATCATTTAGAGACAAAATTTTAAAATATGACTATATTTATTTGCTTAATGGAAAATTTGAAGTCATTGACATGTTCAAATATTTTAAGGTTGAGGCTAAACTACAACCTGACAAACATATTAAGACTGTCAGAGCTGATCGTGGTGGTGAATACTATAGAAAGTATGATTGCTCGGGGGGGGGGGGGGGGACAACACCATGGCCCATTTTGGTTTTTGCCAACTACAAAGCGTGTATTTAAATGATGTGATCACACATTAATAGAAATGATTATGGGCATGATTTTTCATACATCAGTACTTATTTCCCTATGGGTGAGAATCTTTTAAGTGTTTATATTTCTTAATCGTGTACCTATCTTTATAACAGATAAAGCATCGCGTGAACTATTCGAAAGGTGAAAATCCAACTTCATACACTTTATATATGGAGATGTCCAACTGAAGCAAAGCTTTACAGGTCGAACGAACATAAATTAGAATCTAAAATAGTTAGCTGCCATTTTGTTGGCTACTATGATCATTATATAGTTAATGTTTTTTACTATCCTATTACGAGTTCAATAATTGAGATAAAAACTATAATACTTTTTAAGGATGTAGATTTTATGGGGAAGAGTTCAGATAAAAACATTATTTTTAAGGAAGAATTAAGACCAATTCATTCGGTCCCTGACATTGATGTTAATGTTGTTCTTGATGAGAAAATTTAGAAACCTCAAGCAAAATTGAGAAACATAATGAGCATACATCGCATAAATAAACTAAATATATAAGGAGTTCCTTACCTTCATATTATGTGGTATTTTTTAATGAATATTAGGTGACTTCATACAGTTTATAAGATGATCCAGTTACTTTTCATGATGTTATGAAGAGTTCAAGCTCTAAACTATGTATTAAATAAATGAATGAGGATTAAAAATTGATGTAATACAATTCAGTATGAGAATTTTCCACCTTACCAAAATGGAAAAGAACACTTAGTTACCCCCAATGGGGTAGCCGAGTTGGTTGAGTAAGGTATACTTGTGACCAAAAGTCATGAGTTCGAGTCCCTCTGCATACACTTTCTCGGCTGAGCCTGTCACCTTGTGTGGTTTACCTTCTGGTGTTGGTTTGCAGGCTATTGCGTCAGACTGAGGGTTTACCATGTGCGCACTCATTGGACTCTGAGTAGTGGTTGCGGGTTCCCTCCGGAAAAAAGAAGAAGAGAACACTTAGTTGTAAATAGTTTTTTGAAACCAAACGTGATGCTTCGTGGAAAGTGGAAAGGCACAAAGCCTTTTTTGTAACAAAAAGGTACAACCAACATGAAAAGATTGACTATTTTGAGACATTGTCACTAGCTTGATCAAATGACTCACTTAAGAAAATCATAACTCTAGTTGCTAATTTTGATTTGGTGCTTCATTAGATGGATATGAAGACATTGAGAATACTATTTACATGCAACAACTTGAATATTTTGTGTATGAAAACCCAAAATTGACGGTGTGTAAACTAAATAAATACATATGTAGAATCAAACATGTATGTCGCCAGTGGTACCGCGAATTCTATAAAACATTCATATCATTCGGTTTTGAGATGAATCTTGTGGAAGATTGTGTATATCACAAGTTCAATGGAAGTAAATTAATTTATCGAGTGATGTATGTCGATGAGATACTTCTTGCCACAATCGATATGGGTTTATTACATACTACCAAGAGTTTTATGTAAAAAGAAATTATCATGAATGATCTTGGTGAAGTGTCTGCTTGTGTTAGGGATAAAAATATTAAGGAATCCATGTCATATCTAACAAAAGACATATATAAAAGCATGTTATATCATTATAGTTTGGAAAATAATAACGTCGTACCCCTATAGCGAAAGATGATAAGTTTTCCTTATATTAGTGCCTTAAGATAGAATTATAAATTTAGATCATGACGACACATCCATATGCTTTGGTTGTTGGAAGTTTCATGTATCTTCAGGTATGTACCATACTAAACATATCATTTACAGTTGAAATGTTGGGAAGGTACTTGAGAAATCCGGGAGTGGCCCTATAATATTGTAAAAATGTGCTCTCGTACTTGAAGAATGGTAAACACTATATGTTGACATACAATAGATCGGGTAACTTGGAAATCATAGGCTATCACGATGTAGATTCTTTAGGTGCATATACACTAGAAATTATTTTACTGGCTATATATTTGTTATGTTATGAGGTACCATATTGTGGGAAAATGCAAAATAAACTCTCATCATGGGATCTACTTTGGTACTCGAGTATCTAACATGTTTCCAACTCTGCATGTTTCGAACGGAAACAATTGCTCTAACAATTAAAATAGACATTAAGTTCATATGTGTTAAAAAATAAATCTAGAATCATTAGATCAAGGTTGAGCACATCGACATATTGCAAATCATTTTACTAAGGCGTTATCATCTTTAGTCATTCTCAGAAGTGTTGCCCACATTTGTGTCTTTAATTTTGAGGGTATTTAGATTCAGTGAGAGAGTTGTATATATTATAGTTCAATTTTTTAAGCTATGCTTTTTTTTTCAGTTTCATATTGCATTTGTTTCAGATTGTATGCATATATATATATATATATTATTGTAATAATATAATATTTTAATTATTGATCTTATCCCTTGGTTTTTATATTAAACAATCTCAGTTCAGTTTAGTATGACCAATTAGAAGTCAACACATAGTGATTCTGGAGTTGTGTCGATTCCATTAGCAATATATGCGAATGATCTAAGTGAAAGATCGCAACGATACCCTAAACTTGGAATATATCATCACATGTAAATTCATAGTATATATGATTGTTTTCGTTTGTCTAGTTAAATAAAATTAATAAACCTTAAGTTAAATATATTGGACATATATATAATGATGAGTCTGAATTCAGCGTGCTCCCCGAACAAGGGCAAATCGGTCTAGTCTCTCCGGAGACCGGACATGTCACATGGACATGGACCGAACAGATCACTTCGAACACTATGACCATGGGATTGTTCGAACTATGACAAAAGTACTAAAAAACCTAAACACTTCTTGACTAAGCTACTTGCTCTCCTACTTAGAGCTCATGGGTCTTTGAACATGACCCGGGTTCATTAAACATGACCCGAAAGCCCATAAGGGCCCAAACATCACACTATAAATACCCAACCACCTGCATTAACTATGGGTAAGAAGTATTAACTGCTACCAAGCTGCTTAATTATCTCTCTACTCTCTAAACATATTAAACACCCGCACACCACCACTTAAAACACCCACATACTACCGTAAAATACCAACTGAAATTACCAGCCTACCCTCAGGCGATTATTGTCCTCACCAAATTGGCGACCACAGTGGGAGCACGAAGGTGCCTGAATCAAGCATTCAAAACCAGCTAAGAAGATTTGTCCGAATGAATCCGGACAATCCAGAGCTTCCACCAGCTTTGCTCGAAGTGGTGGAAGAGAACGATGAGTACACTGTCCAAGAGCGCGACAGGTTAAAGCTTGAAATAGAAGCTCTGATGGCTGAAAAGGCCAAGATGGGCGTGAAAGAAAAATCCAAGGCATCGGTTGTTCATCACATCGATAACCCCAGAGAGCATGAGGCTTCCAAAACTCATGTGAGCACCAAAAAGACTCATGCTAGTTCTAAAAAGTCTCACCGGTCCAAGCCTGTGGAGAGTTCTGACTTAAGCTCAGAATCTTCGGGTAGCTCTTCGGACAGTGAGGGAAATGAAAAATCTTTGCCCTCTAGCAGTGATGAGGGTCGAACCAAGAAAAAACAAAAGCAGGTTAAGAAATATTCAAGAAAAAGAGACAGGCATGGAAGAATGAAAAGACATATTGGCAAAGGATCATCTCACCACCGGAGGTATACGGACAAGATGCTGATGGATCCTTTTGCTTTCCATGATGAGCCAGGTATTTTTGCAACTCCCAATGAAGATACTGTGTTCAGTCGTGGAAGGAATTGGAGGCAGTCTCCACTGTCTTCTAAAATTCTGTCCGGAAACCTCCCCAAGAGGTTTGACAGCACTAAAATGGAGAAGTACGATGGCAGTACTGATCTGGATAACCATCTGGAGCAATTCAAGAACTTCATGATGAACTTTGATGATGATGATAAACTACTTTGTAGGGCATTCTCTCAATCATTTACGGGGAGTGCTCTGAAATGGTACAACAGCCTGCCTCAGGGTTGTATTAAAGATTTCGATACGTTTTGGGTGGCCTTTCGAAGGCAGTTCGTAGGGAGTAAAGAGCTGAAGGGCAATGGAGACACAATAATCCATTGTGCCCGGGAGCCCAATGAGTCCTTGAAAGAATACATTACCCGTTTTGTAAACACAAAGAATGGGTTGGCTGATTGCTTCGAACAGGTAGCAATAGCATCCCTGAGACAGGGTTTGAACCCATGCAATCTAGCTGATTCGGTGACCAGGAAGAAGACTATGACATGGGGAGGGTTGCTGAATCAGGTTGGCAAACAAATAAACGTCGATGAAACCAAGAAAACCAGGGTGCACAGGCAGGTGAGATCCACCCCAGTGGCACCAACTCCAAATCAGAATCAGTCCGGGAACAAAGCAAGAGAAACCGGACAGGGGCATGGTAGGGCAAAAGCTCAGTCTCAGCCAGCTGCTCCTGCTCAAAGTCAACAATCCAGAAACAAGAGAGGGCCATGGGTCCAACCGGAGTGGTTCGCAGAGTTAAAAGAAAGCATGACCACTATCTTTGATAAAACAAAGGATGAGGTGCATTACCGGAGACCGACAACATTGCAGTCTCCTAGAGAGCATCGCAACAAATCTTTTTGCCAATATCACAATGATATTGGTCATACCACTGATGATTGCATAGCATTGAAGCAAGAGGTTCAAAACTTGATTGAAAGGGGGAAGCTGGGAGCTTATGTTAAAAGAAGAGGAGGCAACAGGCCTGACAATACTCACCGGGTTGGTCCGAGTAATGCTGCCCCGGAGGGGGCCATGGTTATAGTTGAAAGGTTTGATGTGGAATCTGAATACTTGGATCCTGATCCAACTCGGAACAAGGTGGGTACTATAGAGGAATGTTCTAGGTCGGTCTCCGGGCTCATTAAGTTTTTGAGTCACTTACAATTTTCGGAGGGGACACTATGACAGCTCCTACTGCTTCTTCGAGGAAGAGGCATGTTCATACTTTGGCCTCCCAGCTAGAAGGAGGCATGACTTCTTACCAGTCACCAAACTCATTTCCCTTCATTGTGTTTGATGAGGATGATTTAAGAAATATAGCTGGCCCTCATGAGGATGCTGTTGTCATAGGAGCATCTATAGGGGGCCATGACATACGTCGAATCTTGGTGGATACTGGAAGCTCAACCAATATCCTTTTCCTAACCACTTATAAGAAAATGAAAAATCCAGCTGTAATCCAGAATTCAGACAGGTCAATCGTGGGCTTACAGGCAGCTCAGCAGATGTGATCGGGGAGTTCGAAGAAAAGGTGTTATTGGGCAGGGGCCCTTTCAAGAAAATGGTCAGAATACTCTTTATTGTGGTGGATTGTCCCACTTGCTACAATGCCATTCTGGGGAGGTCTTGGCTCTCTAGGATGCATGCTGTGGCTTCAACAGTCCATCAGTGCTTGAAGTATGCTGTTCAGGGACAGGTTGGAGTCGTCCGGAGCAGCCAAAAGATTGCGAGAGAATGCTATGCTACTGCCCTGGCTCCTCGAACGCTGAGGGCAGTCCGTATTAACAAACAATAGCAGTTTGAGGGCCTTTCTGGGGGTGAGGGTGAAATTGATGACCCCAGAGAGACCCCTGGAGTATTGATACCAATCGAAGAAGTTGAAACGCACTATCTGGAAGATGGTAAAAGTGTCAAGATAGGGTCCAAGATGCCACCAATGTTGAAAGAGGAAATGTTGAAGTTTTTGAAAGACCCTCAGCACGTTTTTGCTTGGTGCAATGCTGATGTAACTGGGGTTCCATCAGAGGTGATATCCCACCACTTATCCGTCCGGAGAGATGTAGCTCCAGTAGTCCAAAAAAAAGAGCTTTTTCCAAAGAAAAGGCTGATGTCATTGTGCAAGAGGTTGACAGGCTCACAAATATGGGGCACATCAAGGAGTCTCAATACCCTTTGTGGACTGCCAATCCTGTCTTGGTGAAAAAGAAGAATGGCAAGTGGCGCATGTGCATTGACTTCACAGACCTCAATAGAGCTTGCCCAAAAGACTTGTATCCGGTCCCCCGGATTGATCAGTTAGTAGACTCTACCTCTGGAAACAAGCTGCTTTCCTTTATGGACGCTTTCTCCGGATACAATCAGATTCAAGTAGATCCAAGGGATCAAGAGCATACTACATTTGTCACAGATAGGGGTCTTCATTGCTACAAAGTTATTCCCTTTGGTTTGAAAAATGCTGGGGCTACTTATCAGAGGTTAGTCAACAAGGCATTTGCTGATCAAATTGGAAGAAATATGGAGGTATACATTGACGATATGATGGTGAAAAGTGTGGATGAGCAGTTGCATTTGTCCGATCTCCAAGAAACGTTTGCCAACTTGGTGAAAGTGAATCTAAAGTTAAACCCTGAAAAGTGTGTCTTCGGAGTGCAGTCCGGGAAGTTTCTAGGGTATATCATAAGTGAATATGGAATACAGCCCGATCCGGACCATCTCAATGCTCTATTCCAAATGGAGCCTCCTCGAAACATTAAAGAAGTACAGCGATTAACGGGCAGATTAGCAGCCTTAAACAGATTTATCTCCAGGTCTTCAGACAGGTGTGCTCCTTTCTTTCAAACTTTGAAGGGTGCAAAGGGGTTCGAATGGACCCCACAGTGTGATGAGGCTTTCAATGAAATCAAGAAACACTCGTCCTCTCCCAAAACTTTGTTCAAACCAGTTGATGGGGAGACTCTCTTCTTATATTTGGCAGTTTCAAGTTGTGCCATCAGTGCTGTGCTGGTAAGAGAGGTCGATAGACATCCCCACCCAGTATACTACATCAGCAAAAGCTTGATAGATGCTGAGAGACGTTACCTGAAACTTGAAAAATTGGCATTATCCCTAGTGATAGCTGCAAGGAAGATGAGGCCTTATTTCCAGGCTCATCCTATCATCGCCCGGACCTCTTTCCCCTTAAAGAATGTCCTTCAAAAAGCAGATATTTTGAGCAGAATGACTAAGTGGTCAGTAGAGTTGGGGGACTTCGACATAGACTTTGCTCCCCGGACAGCAGTGAAAGCCCAAGCTGTGGCTGATTTTCTGGTTGAATTCCACTCCGATAGGGATTCAGAGCAAGCTACTGATATAAAAGACAAGAAAATGTGGATCGTCCGAACAGACGGTGGATCTAGCACTATGGGATATGGTGCATGAATATGTTTAACTTCCCCATATGGAGACAATATGTACCAGGCTATTTGTTTTGCTTTCAGGGCATCTAATAACGAGTCCGAATATGAAGCAGCTATAGCTGGGTTAAAGTTAGCCTACATCCGTGGGGCTAAGAGGGTCAAGCTACTAAGTGACTCCCAATTGCTTGTCCATCATGCCTTAGGCCAATCTGAGGCTAGAAAGGAGCAGCTTATGAAATATTTACTCCTCCTCAAGAATGAAGCGCTAAAATTTAAAGTTGTTGTCTATGAGCACATTCCCCGGGCAGAAAATGAGTTAGCAGACTCATTGGCAACCATAACATATACGGAGTCATACCCATGGATCCATGTGCTTGAAAGCCCTTCAATTCAACTTAGTAAGGGTAAAGAAGAGGAAATTTTTGAAATGCAAGTGAAACAGCCTCAAGACTGGAGGTTTCCCCTCCTACAATATATCTCCGATGGTGTCCTGCCACCAGATAAGTCACTAGCCAGAACGTTGAAACACAAGGCTCGTGGTTTTATCGTGTTAAGAGAAGTGTTGTACAAGAAGTCCTACAGTAAATCTCTCATACGTTGTTTGGGGGATGATGAGTCACAAGTGGTCCTCTCCGAATTGCATGATGGTGAGGGGTCAGCCCATTGTGGGTTTAGAGCTTTAACAAGAAGAGTATTACTCTCCGGATACTATTGGCCATCAATCATGAAAGATGCTAAGGAGTTGGTGAGGAGGTGTGACCCATGCCAAAGGTACAGCAATGAAATTCATGTACCAGCCATTCCTCTAGAGTCAATTTCTGAGCCCATTCCCTTCGCTCGATGGGGGTTGGATTTAGTAGGGCCTCTCCCCGTGGCGTCCGGAGGGCGCAAAACTATAATTGTGGCCATAGACTACTTCTCGAAGTGGATAGAAGCAGCCCCTTTGGCAGGGACAACATCAAAAGCCGTTATAAAATTCATTCTATCCAACATATGTTGCAGATTTGGTGTCCCACAGAAGATAACAACAGACAACGGGCCACAATTCGGCAATAGAGAAATGGAAAGCTTCTGTGCCTCAAGGGGTATACAACATTGTTTTTCTTCACCTTTCCATCCACAAGCAAATGGGCAGGTTGAAGTGGCTAATAGAACTATACTGTCCGGTTTAAAGAAGAATTTGGAAGGGGCTGCTGGGAAGTGGCCTAGTTATTTACAAGAGGTCTTGTGGGCCTACCGGACAACACCTGGGGCTGCAACACAAGAATCACCTTTTGCCTTAGTCTATGGGATGGATGCAGTAGCTCCCATAGAGGCAACTCTCCCCTCTTTTCGTGTTCATAACTTCTCCGAACATGGTAATGAGGTGGCAATCAGAGGTCAACTTGATTTGATAGAAGAAAGACGAGTTAAAGCTCACCTTAGAGTTGCACACTATCAAGGCTTGATGAGAAGCAGGTTTGCTTCCAGAGTCAAACGAAGAGATTTCCAACTTGGGACAAAGTACTAAGGAAGGTATTCTTACACACTAAAGAAAAGCTCTTCGGAAAGCTGGCCCCAACTTGGGAGGGTCCGTATATGGTGGTTGAAAGAATTAAGCCTGGAACTTATTGGTTGGAAGACAAAGATGGCAGAGTTTTAACTCATCCTTGGAATATTGAGCATCTCCGGATGTACTTGGAATAACACTTGTGTAAATATTTACTTGTTTAAACATCCATGTAAATATTTGGGGGCATACTCTCCCCTCCCCAGTGGCACGGAGAGGTTTCAATGAAATCTCTCCCCTCCCCAGTGGCACAGAGAGGTTTCAATGAAATTCAATGCCTTCTTGAAATTTTTTCTAATTGTTGTTTAAAGTTCTGTTCCTTATCATACTATCCGGACTGAAATTTCTAGAGGCTATTTAAACTCTAGCCGGAAAATTTAAACACTCTCACAATTTAATATCTAAAAGCTACTTAAACTCTGGCTATCAAAATTAAAATGAACAATAAAAGAAGATGATGGTTGCATAGAACGGAGATATTCATTAAATGAAATAACTTAAACTTGCCTTGGCCTTCCAAGGACTTTTAAACAAGTCAAAATTGAACACAAAAACCTGTCCGGTCAAATTCCAGACGCTATTACAAAAAGAGTGCCTTGGCCTTCCAAGGACTTTAGTTTGAATGAAAAATAAACAAGGAAGATTGTGGGTTAAGGTTGAGCCTTTGAAGATGGCTCACCTTCATCTGTCTTCTTGCTCTCTAAATCACTTTTCTCTTCGACTACCTTTTTGCCTTTGGGATCGTCCTTCCCCTTGTCTGGGCTCTCTCCAGTGTGTTCTTCATCAACTGAGGAGCCACTAGAGTAGCCAAACTTGTCACCTTCAGCCATCGTGTGGTATGGAAGCTCGTCGGGCTCAACATAAAGCCATAAGTCCCCTAGGTTCCTGCCCGGAAATTTTTCATGGAATAAAAGAACCATGTCAGACCTCACCTTCTCAAGCAATAACTCTTCGCTTTTAATCATCTGGTTGGCATAGGCATTGATCTTGGCATTGATCGTAGCCTCTTGATCCCTTAACAAAGCGGTTTTCTCCTCGACAGCCTTAGATGCTGTATTTTCAAGAGCAATCTTGTCTGTAGTAAGGTTGGTGATGATCAGCTTCTCCCGGAGGTCTTTAATTGTCTCCTCTAGAGTGGCAACCTTTGTGGTGCTTTCCTCTTGACTCTTTTTTAGCCCATCATTTGCCTCATTTAGCATGTCAGCATTGGTAGTAGCAGTGCGAAGGTCTCCGGACAACTTTTCTTTCTCAGAATTGAGGTCTTTAATGATGTATGCCTGACTCCGGACTTGTCTTTCCAGTGTGAGTACTGGTTGCACATTGCTAAGCAAGGAATGGGCTATGGTGTCCTTTTCACTAGAAACAATGAAAGTCTTACCATTGAAGTTGACCGTATTGGAGCTGCTCGGAGGGATGTAAGGCCCTACAAAGTCGTCTCTGGGGAGGTTGAGGAAATATTCGCCAAGCCCACCTAGACCGGTGATGTCCACCTCATCAAGGTTGAGATCTCCCCCCTCAACTTCATCAGTATGAAACTCTCTTGGGATCTCTTCAGCTTGTGATGGGTCAGAGGGGTCAGCCTGGACAGGGGGCTCCGGATCCCAGAGAGCAAGTTCATCTCCCCTTGCAGTCTTCTTCTTCTTGTTGTCCGGTCTGCCCCACCACTCTCCTGCTTGCGATTCCTCTTGGAAGCCCTTGGAGATTTTGGGAGTTCTGCTTCCTGTCTTACAGTCTCTTGCTCCACTACCTGCAAGAGAGCAGCATCGATTTGGCTTTGAGCCGGTCCCTCCGGGGCGGTTGGGGCATCCTTCTCAGCATCACTTGCCACCCTTTTGCCTCTCTTCTTGCCCTTCATTTTGCTTGGGGCTTTAGCCCGGCCAGGCAGGAAGAGTGTCCCATCTGGTTCGTGGGACCTCTTAAGCACAGTGTCTGCAGAAGGTTGGGTGGTGAGCTCCTCCCAAGTCAGGTCTCTCCGACCTGTGGTGTTCCACAGATGAGACCTTGCCAGGTTTCCACTAGTAAAAGCATTGTGGAATCGATTCCCCCAGTTCTCTGCGGCCCAAACGTTGATTTTGCCACAGGTGACCTGTCCGGCCTTCAAGTAGTCCCCGAACTCTTTGGGCAGCTCTGATAAAACAAAAGAGAGATCAGTTAATTTAAACCAACTTAAAAAAAGGGGGGAGGAATGGTCAAAGATTTGAAGTGTGAAACTTACGATCACTCCTCCACCTGCTCCTGAGGAGGCTTGGGTTCTCTCCGACCTTGATCTTTTTGCCATTTCCCCAAGCGCCACTGACAAATAAAAATTAGCTCCTCCATTTGCTTTCGGACTCCAACATATCATCAACAGCTTTAAGGTCATTCCCCATATTGAAGTGGTAGAAGGTGAATTGGTGATGTTTGCAAAGGTTGGCCACTGCTGCGAACTCTTCCATGGGGAGAGGGATCCCAGACAACCTAGATGCCATGATACATGACATCAGAGTATACCAGCCGTTGGGGCTCAGCTGGCTCGGGCAGAGCTTGACCAGGTGGAAGTATCTAACGATCTCCGGGTCCAAGGGGAACCTGAGTCCCCAATTAAATAGCTCTGTGAAAAATACTATTTCGTTCCACTTACAATCCATAGGGGTCTCCGGATCAATGAGAATCCTTATCTTTACGTTTTCTGGGATCCCCCATTTTGTGCGCATTCGACCCAGTTCAGCAGTATGGATGAATGCATACTTGCTCTTCTGTAAAACCAAGAAGTATTTGAGCTAAACTCTGTGAAAACACAGCCCCACCTTCTCTTCAAGGCACTCCGGCAGGTCCGGATGCTTCAAGCACAGTTTTTCCTTGCCTTTTTTGGCAGCAGCAGTATTGTCAGTCTGGCCGGAGGACTCAGACTCAAAGGGGACTTCCTCAACAGAGTCCTCCATTCTTTCCTCTATGATTGTTGGAGGAATATCAGTGGCAGTGGTCTGGGGAGGGCTCAAACTTGGCACAGCCATGCTTCTGGACTGCTGATTTACAGTGTCTTCTTGACCCCTAGTCTCAGGCTGGGGCTCTGAGGCAGAGGTCTCTTGTAGGGGTACTGGTTTGCTCGCTTCCGGACCGGATGGTCTTTCCCGGGGAGCTCTGAGGGGCACTCCAGACCCAGAGCTGCTATTTTTCGCCCCCGATTTTGAGGGAGTATTCTTGGAGGCCTGCCGCTTTACCAACCGGGTTGTCCTCTTAACCAACAACTTCTCCGGAGAGTGCTATGTGTCTGATCCCATAGCGATAAAAGGAGAGGGTTTCCTAACACTTGTAACTGTAACTCCTGGCTCAACAGCAGGTACTGACTCCTGAACTGAGGAACCAGAGACTATAGGCAAGAGGGTGGATTGAAATAACTTTTTGGGCTTAGTACCTTTAGAGGAGGACGAGCCTCGATCTGAATTTTGTAACGGAGGCGGCTGGTCTGTCAACAGGTGATGAAGGTAGCCCTGCTACGATTCGTCTCTCCTTCTCAACTTTTTGCGCTTTCTCCAACTCTGAAAGGTTGAGCCAACCACCTTTAATCAATGCATTCCTTGCTGTAAACATAAACCACCAATAAAATCTTTGCTTTAGAGAGAGAAAGCTCTGAGTAAATTTGCAGAGTAAATATGAAAGAGATGGTGAAAACAGAAGAAAGTGAATTTCAATTTATAGTAAATCTGAAAAAAGGAGTTGATTCCTAGGAGAATTCGAAAAGTTTGGCAATGATTAAAAGACGGCGCTGATGTCACTGCTTGTAATTAAAGAGGTTGCTTTTCAAAGAAGGTGGTGCGAAATTCAAGGTGAAAAAACGGCTGGAGTGACCAATCAGAGAGCGACACGTGTCCCACAAACTTTGGCAAAAACCGTTTTGAATTCGTGAAGCTTTATCTGTCCGGGTAAACCCACAGACCTGTCCGGATTGAAAACTACTTCTAACATCGGACTGTTTTTCAGGTCTCTGACAAGAATACTTGTTCAAACACCTAAAAAAGGGGCTCCTGATGAGTCCGAATTCAGCGTGCTCCCCGAACAAGGGCAAATCGGTCTAGTCTCTCCGGAGACCGGACAGGTCACATGGACATGGACCGGACAGATCACTTCGAACACTATGACCATGGGACTGTTCGAACTATGACAAAAGTACTAAAAAACCTAAACACTTCTTGACTAAGCTACTTGCTCTCCTACTTAGAGCTCATGGGTCTTTGGACATGACCCGGGTCCATTAAACATGACCCGAAAGCCCATAAGGGCCCAAACATCACACTATAAATACCCAACCACCTGCATTAGCTATGGGTAAGAAGTATTAACTGCTACAAAGCTGCTTAATTATCTCTCTACTCTCTAAACACATTAAACACCCGCACACCACCACTTAAACACCCACATACTACCGTAAAATACCAACTGAAATTACCAGCCTACCCTCAGGCGATTATTGTCCTCACCATATAATAATAAGTATTAGGGAGGTATACATTACGTATACTAGTTGGGTTAATTTTGGGCTTGACGAAGGATCGATTAATTCAGTGTTTTAGTTATTGAGCCTTAAAATTCCAACAAAGGTTATGTCCCCTGTAAGAGCTAATACATCGGGGTGTAGCAAGTTGATAATTAAATAAAATATTAAATTAATAAGATGTAAAATTTATGGATTGAATTAACAACAATTGGTCAAATTCAGGGATTGCTGAGTAATTTAGAAAATTTAATTCCTTAAACATAAATAACATTATATTTTGGCCTAATTCAATCAAACGCGAAAAAACAAAACATGTATAAAAAATTTCTCTCATTTTTTTATATTTTCAACCCTAATTTCGCTTTCTTGAGTTCTACTTTTACTAAGGCAATTATTTTCATCTTTTAGGAATAATATATTGTGCAACTAAAAACTTCATGAAGCTTTATATCCTACTCTACACCAGAGTATCAGAATTAAACATCATATAAATTGGTATACATAAATATAAGACGCAAATAAATAACCTATATTTTTATTTATTGTTCATCTTAAAGCTGGAAGGATTAGCTCTCAATCTATGTTCATGGTTTACAAACCCTACAAAATGTTTTATATAACATAATAGTTAGCATTGTGAAATAAAAAAATTACATAACAACAAATATATCTTAACAATCATTTATTGTATTAGTATTTTCACTAATTTCTTTCTCTTGTTACTTCAGTGCTTGATTTTCCAATCTTGTATATGTTCTTGCTAATCTGGATCATATACCCTAAAGAAATAAATAAAATTAAAAACAATAAAAGAACACAATGAATATACTTAACCAATGATGTAGCTATATTTTAGGTTCTTGTTTCCTTTTATGTATAAGAGTGAAATGGGTTTGGACTTAATCTCAATTACATTATGTCCTTACATCCCGCATTATGGTTATAGATCATTATATAACTAATTGTTTTTTCTCAAATTAGTCCACACACTTATGTTCAGTCTTAATTTTCAATGTTTGAATTCAATTATTCACAAAACTTGATTTTGACCAAGTTTATTTACAATTACTTTCATGTTGATGCTCATATTTTGGCCCAATTCCTTGTTTTTTTATCATATTACTTATTAATTGGACCGTCAATTAACAATAAACCAATTCATATATTACAATAATCTCTTGATTGGATCATCATATGATATAAAATGATATATATATATATATATATATATATATATATATATATATATATTGTAATATATCGTCAATATATGATATGAACAATACCATACAGGACGATGAACAAAAAAGAATTAAAGACCTCTTTAATGCAATGTGAGAAAATGGACAAAATAGTAATCACGTTATCTTCATCAATCATATACATGGATCTATTACGGTGTATAGTACAAAAATAATATGAAAAGTAATCATGCATATCTAACTTAAGTAAAAATATAGAGAACGAGTTAAAAAATTTAATGAAACATAAATGAGCAATATGAATGTATAATTGCAATAAAATGAAGTGCATACAACCAAATATACAATATATATATATATATATATATATATATATATATATATATATATATATATATATATATATATATGGACCTTATACAAAAACTATCACTGAAATCAACAACCATCTATATTAACAACACATATCCTAATGGCGTGTTCCTAAAAACTAAATGTAATACTACTTTAGTAAGAGGATTTACTATCATAAAGTGTGTACATGTGTGCTTATACTAATCAATCCCTTTCTACGACACGTAATCCAAATATCAACTTATGTAGTCATAATTCTTCATAGGATGTTTCAAAGCACGTGAAACATTATACTGCCATAGTTAAGAAAACAAGTACAGTCCGTTTAACACTTTTATAATATTGCATTCTCATTTAATAAGAATATGACGTCTGAAGTAATTCTTAGTGGGATTACACATCTACCAAAACCTGAGTCGGAATATCAAATAATTTTCAAATTATCCAACTTCATATATATATATATATATATATATATATATATATATATATGTGTGTGTGTGTGTGTGTGTGTGTGTATTTTTGTAGGTACCAAATAATTTTTTACTGCTCTTAAATGGTCCATTATTGGATTACTTACATATCTACCCAATAGGCTGACAACAAAAAACTTGACCTTCTAACAACTTGAGCATACATTAAACTTCCGACTACCGAAGAATAAGAGATCATTTATATTTCCTGAGTCTTAAGTTTAGTCTTTGGATATGGACTCATAATTAATTTGTTTTTTTCTATAAAGGTATTCAATATCTTGCTATTTCGGTAACATTGTAACATACTCTTTATATATACCTTTTTGTAATAATCCTAAGATTCCATATGAGCGATCCTTGTAAATTAAGATTTCTAAAAAGCCACACCATAAAAAAATTCGTATCAAATTTATTTGATAAAAACTTATTTGTCGTATGTAAAAGTCTTTATCGTTTATGGCTAATAATATATCATCAACATACAATACAAAAAATATAAACTTACTACGACTGACCTTGTAATACAGACAATCCTCATAAACGTTTATCTCAAAACCGAATAAGATTATTACCTCAAGAAACTTATGGTACCAGTAGCAAGAATCTTGTTTAAGCCCATAAATAGATTTCTTAAGTTTACATGCCATTAAATTTAAATCACAAATTACAAAGTTCTTATACTGTACCATATAAGTTTTTAACATCCATTTGATGAAGCTCTAGGTAAAAAGTGTGAACTAGTTCCATGACCTTTTTTTACATGACTCCTTCAGGAAACTTAAGAGAATGTCTTTTTAAAATCAATCCCTTCACGCAGAGTATAACCTATTGTCACAAACCGTACTTTATGTCTCTCTATATTACTCTTAAATTTTGTTTGATTTTGTAAATTCACTTATGATCAATCAACCTTTTCTATCTAGACAATTTAACAAGCTCCCAAATCGCACTATCTTGAATTGACGTATAATTTTCCTACATAATGTTGATCCACAAATGAGAAGCTCAAATCTTCATGGCTTTACAAATACACGACAAATAATTTAACATTACACTACATGAATCGTTATGTTCTTGAAGATACATTATATATTCCATATATATAGTGTTCTTTCTATTTCTAGTGAGAATTCTTAAGATCATTTTTATTGTGTTTGTATTTATTGAGGAGGTAAAGTTTAATTTTTTTGAACAAATTCATTTTATTCCATATGTGGAAGACAAATAACATCACTTTGAGTAACATCTTGATCTACCCAAATTATCTGATATATGAGTATCATTCATTAACAACCTTTCATAAGGCTGATATGTTGGCTTCATAACCTACTTATCTTTGAAAATGATCAATGATATTTTCATTTAAACTATCATATTTTTCACAGTATTTTACTTTCATGGTTAGATCTAATGCACTTAATTCTTTTATCAAGTTGTTTAACTCTTTTCTTAAAAACCATGAACTTGTCTTAGGGATTCCGATATCTCATGAGTTAGGTATAAATATAGTTGCAAAATAAGTCATATATAAATGAAACAAAATACTAATGCTCATTATATAATGCCTTGGTAATGGTCAATAGTCATCGGTACATATCAACTCCAAGACTTTTGTTCGCTCTGTATGCACCTAACTATTTCATTGTGTTGCATTTTCCCTTTATAAATTCGATGCAAACACCAAAGTTTAAATAATAAAGTGAACTTAATAAACCTTTTAACAATAATATTATACACCATAATGCCTTAGAATTATGACCTAAGTGTTTGTGTTAAAGATTTCGTAAATTTCATATTTATAATTTAGTTTATTAGATACCTATATGTTTATTATTATTTTTGTGATGCTTAATATAATTTTATAAATATAACTTATCGTGATTGTTAAATATTTAGCGTCTATCATATTATTATGTAAAAAATATATATTTTTTGATTATTTCCATAAAGAGCTCAATATATAAAGGTGTCTTTACTAGAAAAATGATCAAATTCCTATTAACATCTTTAAAATACTGTTATTAAATTACTATGCAATTATCACAAAATGGCTCAAGCACAGAACATATGTGAAGGAAAGACTTGAATGAACACAGGATTTAACGTGGTTCGACAATTGTCTACGTCCATGTGCGCCGCCAGAGAAAAGAGTTTCACTATGATAGAAAATGTTACAGATTTCAGATTGTGTTTTGTGTAGCCCTAGTAGTCTATTTATAGGGAATTAATAGACTTACTAGACAATGGGCCTAATGGGATCATATACTCTTTTAGGAAAATCATCAATTGTATTACAGCTTGTCAATGACACAAAACTGTACCGCCGAACACGGTACACTGTCAAGGTACTATTCGACTGATTCATAACAAATCTCCCCCTTGAGGCGAATATCTATTCTTCAGTATCAACAAAGAAACTTATATTTTTATGACTCACTAAATGCCCCTAAGGCATTCACTCTATACTGCGAACACCAATCCAGTTTAGGCACTCCATAAACTTTCAAACTGATATTGCCTTAGTCATTATATCTGCTGGATTATCATGTGTAGACAATTTCTTCACATCAACAATTCTCTTTCATATTATATCACGAATAAAATGATACCTGATATCAATGTGCTTTGTACGCTCATGGTACATCTGGTTCCCTATAAGGTGTATGACGCTTTGACTGTCACAAAACACTTTTGTAGTAGTCCTATCTAAGCCCAAATGAGCCACCAAACCTTGCAACCATATTGCCTCTTTAACTTCTTCTGTTACCGCCATGTACTCTGCCTCTGTTGTAGACAAAGCTACAGTAGCTTGCAACTGTGCTTTCCAACTGATCGCACTTCCAGCTAGAGTAAATACATATCCTGTCAGAGATCTTCTTCTATCCATATCACCTGCAAAATCAGAATCAACAAAACCAACCAATGATCCTGCAACATCATTCAACGATTCACCAATATCAGTCTTATTAAAAGTTAAGACAACGTTCATAGTATTCTTAAGATACCGAAGTATCAATTTCACTGCCTGCCAGTGTTCTTTCCCACGACATCCCATGTACCTGCTAACTACACTAACAACATGTGAAATATCAGAATGTGTGCATACCATAATATACATGATACTACCAACTGCACTTGCATATGGAACCTTCGACATTTGTTCCAACTCAGCATCGTCCTTGGCCGCTCCTACTTCAGACAACTTGAAATGAGTAGCAAATGGAATGCTAACTACTTTAGCATCAAACATGTTGAATCGTTGTAACACTTTCTCAATATAGCTTCGTTGAGACAAGTGTAATGATCCTAAATTAATGTTCCTGATAATCTTCATACCAAGAATTTTCTTTGCTCTACCCAGATCTTTCATCTCAAACTCGGCACTAAGCTGCTTCTTTAACTGCACAATGTGTGACATATTACCAGCAGCAATAAGCATATCATCCACATACAACAACAAGTAAACATAATAATCATCTGACATCTTTTGATGATACACACAACTATCATATGGACTCCTCATGAATCCTTTTGACACTATGAATGTATCAAAACGTTTGTACCATTGCCTAGGTGACTGTTTCAAACAATACAATCACTTTTTCAGCAGACAAACTTTGTCCTCCATATTAGGTTTAATAAATCCCTCTGGTTGTCTCATGTAAATTTGCTCCTCCAATTCACCATGTAGAAACACAGTCTTCACATCCAACTGCTCAAGCTCTAAATCTTACAAAACTACTATGGCTAACAAAACTCGAATCGAACTATGCTTCACTACTGGAGAAAACACTTCATTGAAATTGATTCATTCCCTTTGAGTAAAACCCTTTGCGACCATTCTTGCTTTGAATCGAGATGCCTCAACCTCTGGATTACCTTCCTTTTTCTTGAACACCCATTTACTGCCTAATATATTCTGTCCTTTAGGCAAGTAAAAAATCTTTCATGTTTGATTCTTATGAAGAGATTCAATCTCTTCCCCCATAGCACCAATCCATCGATCTTCCTCTGAACTCGCTATAGCTTCTCTGTAGCTACTAGGTTCCTGCATCTCAACTTCTTCTGCAACTGACAGAGCATATGCAACTAGATTCGCATACCTTTTTGGAAGTCTAAAATCTCTTCTTTCTCTGCCCAATGTTGTGTTATAAGGTTGTTGTTTTGGTTCAGGCGCATCATCGTCACTATCATCCGATGCTGACGCTTCACCTCCCGATTCTGGATCCACCTCACACCCACTTGAATTATTAGACCTGCTAGGAACTGGTTCTACTTCAAGCTCCACATGTTTACTCACAACCGATCCTGATTCGACAGTTTCTCCTACTTCTTTTTGAATGTCTATCAAAGCAAACTCATTAAAAGTAACGTCCCTACTGATGAGAAAACCTGGAGACTTTGGAGAGGTACACCATAACCTATATCCTTTCACTCCAGTAGCATATCATAGAAATGTGCACCTCTTTGCCCTTGGCTCAAGCTTACTATATCTCACATGAGCATACGCAGGATAACTGAACACCCTCAAATATTCATAATCAGCCGACGATCTAGACCAAATCTCAAAAGGAGTTTTACAATCAATAGCCGTTGATGGAGACCGATTCACCAAGTAACACGCTGTATTGATAGCTTCAGCCCAAAAATCTTTTCTGACACCGGAATGCGAGAGATAGTTCGTACGTTGTCACAAAGCGTTCTGTTCATTATTTCTGCGACTCCATTCTGTTGTGGTGTTCTTGAACAAGTGCGATGGTGCACTATTCCCTCAGCTTCGCAGAACTCGTTGAACTCACGATTGTAATATTCTAACTCATTATCTGGCCTAAGAAGTTTGATTTTTCTTCCTGTTTGCTTCTCAATCATCGTCTTCCATTTGAGAAAGGTTGAATATGTCTCATCTTTCGTTTTCAGAAAGTAAACCCACACCATCCTTGAATAATCATCAATCAAACTCATGTAGTATCTGGCTCCACTCTTGGATGGAATTCTGTTTGGACCCCAAATATCTGAGTGAATGTAGTCCACTATCCCTTTAGTATTTCTTACAGCCGATTTGCTGAATTTGACTCTAGTTTATTTACCAAACACACAATGCTCACAAAATCTCAATGATTCTGCTTTATACCCTTTCAACAAATCTCTCTTTCCCAAAACAGCTAATCCTCTGTCACTCATGTGACCAAGACGCTAATACCACTACTTATTTGATCCTGCCTACTTTGGCTATTACTCCCTGATGATGGTACTGCAGCATCGCCAATAACAACACTCCCCTGGAGAATGTAAAGACCCTTCTGCAAACTGCCTTTCATGCATACTATTGAGCCTTTTGTCACTTTGATTACACCGTCTTCTTCATGGTACTTGTAACCTCGAGAGTCTAGAGTCCCAAGAGACATCAGGTTTCTCTTTAACCCAGGAACACGCCAGCATGTCAAGATTCTAAAAACCCCGTCAAACATTATAATTCTGACGTTACCAATACCACAAACAGTCAACGAATGATTGTTCCCTAAATAGACAGTTCCCTGCATTGACTTGTAAGTATCGAACCACTGCTTGAACTGACACATGTGATATGTAGCGCTAATATCGAGTACCCAAGATTTTTTCCCAAAGTTTAAACTCACGGACAATACATCTCCTCTACCAGTGTTTTCACTATCGTCGGAATGGTTCACACCTTTAACAATGTTTGCTGCATTTTCCTTTTGATTTCTCTTCTTACCATTCAGTTTCGGACAATCTCTCCTATAATGACCCTGCTCACCGTATTCATAACATTTTGAGTGCTTTACCTTTGATTTGGACCTCTAGTTTTTCCTTCTTAAAGAACTCGCTTTGCTTCTAGATCTTCCCCTAGTCATAAGACCTTCCCCTTCAGCTTGACTATCTGGCTGCAACTGTCTCATCTCTTTTGATTTCAGTGCCCCTTTGACATCTGCTAACGATAACTTATCCTTACCATACATAATGGTATCTACAAAGTTTTCATAGGGAGCTGGTAACGATCTCAATACAAACAAAGCTTGATCCTCATCCTCAATATTGATATCTATATACTCCAAGTCCATTATAATTGATTTAAAATTATCTAAATGCTCTGTTATAGGCATACCTTCTTTCAGTATGAAATCATATAAACGCTTCTTCAAGTATAATCGGTTTACTACTGATTTCTCTGAGTAAAGATCTCCTAGATTTTCCCATGCGCAGGCATCAATCTTCTCACCACTAATCTCGTGAAGCACATTGTCTTTCACACTCATTAAAATCCAGCACAAAGCCCTTTCTTGAAGATCTTGTTTCTCCTATTCTTTCATCTCTTCATGTAACTTATTCTCCACAGCCTTCCACAGCCCTTGTAGTACCAATGAAGATTTCAGTTTAATCTTCCACAACGCAAAGCTGGATCCCCCATCAAATTTTTCAATCATGTATTTTGTTGCTCTAGACGCCATTGTGAAACCCTAATTGCAAAAACGCTAATTTCAGCACGTGGCTCTGATACCAATTTTGTTATTAAATTACTATGCAATTATCAAAAAATGGCTCAAGCACAGAACATATGTGAAGGAAAGACTTGAATGAACACATGATTTAACGTGGTTCGACAATTGTCTACGTTCACGGGTGCCGCTAGAGAAAAGAGTTTCACTATGATAGAAAAGTTACAGATTTCAGATTGTGTTGTATGTAGTCCTAGTAGTCTATTTATAATGAACTAATAGACTTACTAGACAGTGGGCCTAATGAGCTCATATACTCTTTTAGGAAAATCATCCATTGTATTACAGCTTGTCAATTACACAAAACTGTACCGCCGAACACTGTACACTGTCAAGGTACTATTCGACTCATTCATAACAAATACAATAAATATTGATTATGAAATAACAATTGAAAAATACAAATGACATAAACTAAGCACAAATTGTCTTTTACTTAATGAATGTATATTTCACCATCACTGAGGCTTCAACTTATTGTCGTATCCTATATTAAAATATAAACATGTTGGATTTAACTTTTTCAGACAGAGCATGCTCCATTCAATTACCTGGGTGTCACCATTGCAGCAAACAATAAAGGGATGCATTATACTCCTCTTTTAACTAAAATTTATAATAAGATAAATGAGTGGGATTTGAAGAACCTGTCTTATAGTGGCAGACTGTCACTCATAAGACATATTCTTCATCCCATTATATATTTTTGGATGCAAAATAGCTTAATCCCTAAAAATATTCTGAACAAATTAGAGCTTTGTTTCAATAAGTTCCTGTGGAGACCTAAGTTTAATGAGTATGCTATTCATTGGGCTGGTTGGGCTAACCTGTGTAAGCCCTTTGATGAAGGTGGATTGAATATCAAGTTGTTGTCTGATATTCAACTCACCTTCTCCTATAAACTGTGGTTCTTATTTAGGAAGGGAAAGTCTCTCTGGTCTGACCTTATTTCTAGTTCTTACTGCAAGAATAGGCATCCTCTATCAGCTAAGTGTAGTGTTAATGACTCTATGGTGTGGAAGAGACTTTATTCTGTTAAAGATAATGCTGATCAGTATGTTCACTGGAAGGTTGGGTGTGGGGACATTGATTTTTGGAGAGATTCATGGCATAATATGAGTCCCATTATTTCTGAGCAAAATTCATAGTATCTTCCAGCAAAAATAAAGACTTTTTGGAAAAATGGTAGTTGGGATTGCACTCTTCTTTCCTTCATTTCCCATGAAAGTGTATAAATATCGATCATGAGTAGGAGGATTCTATTGAATAGAATCTTTCAAAGGATAAAAAGTTTGACACTAAAATGACTTGGGAAAGCATCATATTGAAAAATAACAAATCTTTCTTTTTCAAAAAAGTTTGGCACAACTTTATTCCTTCAAAATTTTCTTTTCTCAGCTGGAGGATACTAAACAATTTTGTTCCTATTGACAGTGTTCTCTCCAAAAAACATTTTTACTTAGTTTCTAAGTGCCAGTTTTTCTGCAATTGTGAAGATATTACTCATCTATTCATCAATTGCAGCTTCGCTTGGTCATTATGGAATTATTATGGCCTCATGTTCAGAATTCCAGTGAAGCGTTTCATGAGTATTCGTCATATGTTCTTTATTTGGTTTAAGCATACTTGCAGTAACTTTCATGTTACCCACATTGTCCCTCAATTGATTGTTTGGACAATCTGGTTTAACAGAAACCACTGCAAGTTTGATAAGCCAGTGGACAATTTCTGTAATGCTATTAGAAGGATTAATCGGTTCATTATAACTACTGACTCTAATCTTAAACCTAAACATTGGGTTCGAGCTACTGATGCAGGTGCTAGGATTGGTGCTATGTCTATCATTAAAAGGAAAGTTGCTTACAGGAAGTGGATTGTACCTGGTACTGGCAGAATCAAGATCAACTCTGATGGTGCTTGTTGCTACACTGGTGAGGCCTCTGGTGGTTTCATTGCGCGTGACGATCGAGGGAACTGCATTGAAGGTGCATGCTTCTTGTTTGGAAAGATTTCTCCACTTCAAGCTAAAAGAAGTGCTCTGAAGGAGGCCCTCATCCTTTGTCACATGAGAGGTTGGAGAAATGTAGATCTTGAAACCGACTGTTTGACCCTTGTAAACAGTCTGCAAAGCCCTGATGGTGATAGCATCAGAGACCTGATTCTTCCTTCGATGCGTTTAAGCCACATTTCCAGATCGGAAAATGTGGCGGCTGACTGGATTTCGAAGTGGGTTCTTGCTGAAAGGAAGAACCACTCCTTCACGATTCGTGATATTCCCAACCCTCTCCTTGCCATCATCGTGCTTGAGAGTTTAGGGGTTGGGTATATCGATCCTTGTTAGGATCATGGTCTCTGGTGCGTGATTTGTTTGATGATTCTTGGTTGCTGGTTTAAGGTCATGTGTGTAGAAGGATTTCAATGGTGGATCTAGTCAGTTTGGGTGTCTGGTTGACAATGGTGGTCTGAGTTAGGGTTTGTGTGAGAAGGAGAAGATTTGGGTGAATGTCTGAATTAGGGTTTCAAATCTAGGGCTGAGTTTTTTGGCTTTGTATTTGAGTCTTTAACTTTGTGATGGCTTCTATTTGAGCCCTCTTTCTTTGTATACTTTCAATTTAGTAATATAGTATTATTATTTTTTGCTAAAATAAAATAAAATATATATATATAAACATGAGTGGTTGCAACCAAATCAACCCACCATGTATTTTCAACAAATGAAACTAAATTAATACACTAGAGTTGTGCGATTACCATTAGCTTTTATATAAGCTTGGTACGTTTCACACTCTCTTTTGAGATGCCTCGTTCCCTTGTAAAAAAAACATTTACATGTAGGGAATTGCTAAAAAAACGGCCAAAACTACTCCGCGAAGTCGCATGTTTCTGATTTTCAATATTTACAAAAATGCCACAAGGCAAAAAACCTAAAAAACCCTTCGAAGTGTAAATATTTACAAGTGACGCCATTGAAGAGAACCAAACTACTCCATG
The DNA here is from genome assembly GCA_036936605.1 of Limnanthes douglasii subsp. nivea. NCBI lineage: Eukaryota > Viridiplantae > Streptophyta > Magnoliopsida > Brassicales > Limnanthaceae > Limnanthes > Limnanthes douglasii. The sequence goes on from JAUPFV010000004.1 coordinate 124,546,120, forward strand.
AAGTTGCAAACTTCATCTTCTCCAAACATACTAAAAATAGAAACTTAACATCCAACTAAACCCATTTCTTGAAAAATTTCAAAACCTTCACAACATGGACGGAAAAGGGTCGGAAGTGCTTCCCACGCAGAGCAGCATGGTCGCCGAGGAGGTACATTGCATTTCCCTCATTCATTTCGGCCAAAAAATCGATTTTACGGGAAAAACCCGTAAAGGTGTTCTTCGCCACAGTCTGGCGTGGCTGACATTTCGTACGCCATTCCAAAGGCGTGGGGCACATTTCATTCGCCATGGCTTGGCGTGGGAGACCATCCGTACGCCACACGTGTGGCGCTCGGTAGGTCTCCCACGCCAAGCCATGGCGAATGAAATGTGCCCCACGCCTTCTGAGTGGCGAAATGTGGTTCCGGAATCCGGAATGCCGGTTTAATTTGTTTTTCTACTTCTTACGTATTGCAGGAGGTGAACGAATGCGATATTTCGCTTGTTTCGGACTACGCTCACCATTTCACCACTCACGACGAGTATAGCTTAGAGTCGATGACCGAGTGGGTAAAAGTTAGGGGGAAAACGTTGGGTTTTTCGATAAACGTAGCATCGAAGGAAGTAGGGAAGAGGGGTAGAACACCGAGAGTCGATTATCGGTGCGAGCGATCCGGAATTTTCAAGTCGGCCGTTAAAGAGTGCGACCGTAAGCGTAAGGCCACCGATAGCAAAAAAATAAATTGCCCTTTTCATTTGGTGGGTAATCCGTTAAAAGGAGACGATAAGTGGGCTCTTAGTGTCCTTTCCGGGAAGCACAACCACGAACCGATCAAGTATGCCGAAGGACATTTGCAATGGTCGAAGTTAAAACGTAAGGAAAAAGAGCTCGTTGATCTTTTGACGGTGAACGGGACAAGTCCGCGACAAATATTTGGTGCTTTGAAAAAGGCCGATCCGGAGAATGCTTCAAATATCCGTCACGTTTACAATCACCGTCAAAGAACGAGGATGGCCGAAAACGGCGGTCGATCCCAAATGCAATGCTTGTTAGTTAAATTACAATTGCACAAATATAAGTATTGGACACGGACGGGGAATGACGGTTCTAACGTCATAACCGATTTGTTTTTCGCACATCCGCTTAGTATCGACTTACTAAGAACCTTCCCACGCTTGCTAATCATGGATAGCACATATAAAGTCATTCGTTACGGGATGCCTTTGTTCGAAGTAGTCGGGGTAACATCTACGAACAAAACGTTTTGCATTGGTTTCACGTTTATGGTGAGTGAAAAACAAGACAACTACGAATGGTCTTTGGGATGCTTGAAAACGGTAATGGAGGAGAATGATTGTGAATTACCGTGTGTTATCATTACGGACCGCGAACTAGCCTTGATGAATAGCATCGACAAATTTTTCCCTAGCGCTAGTCACATGTTATGCGAGTGGCATATCAACAAAAATGTTAGCGGGAGAACGAAAAATATGTTTGAAGACGGAAAAGTGGCTAATAGTTTTTTGGGGGCTTGGAACGACGTTGTTTCATCCGATACCGTTGAGGTTATGAACGAGAGGTTGGCTAAGATGCGGTCGATGTTCAAAGACCAAGATAAGGCGGTGGACTATGTGGTTGACTCCTGGATTACGCCTTATAAAGAGAGGTTTGTTCACGCTTATACTAACAAGATCATGCATTTTAATAACCACACCTCTAATAGGGCCGAAAGCTCGCATGCTACATTGAAAAAATATGTTGGGTCTAGCCGATTGGATTTCGATGGGTTTTGGGATAAAGTGCATGGCTTGTTAGCGATGCAACATTCTACTATTAAAGAATCGATGGAGCTTAGCAAGTGCCGTTTAATTCACAAATTCCAAGATTTCAAATCGTTCAAATTTTTACGGGGGTACGTATCACCTATTGCATTGGCGATAGTATATGATAACTATGTTGATAAAAGCGGTGGTGAAATTTCTATGTGCGTTTGCACCGATCGTACGATCCATGGTTTGCCGTGTTCCCACGACCTTGAGGCAATCCGAAGAGTGGACGGCCACGTACCTACTCGGATTATAGATGAGCATTGGAAGAGACTAGATATCGTTCCGCGAGTTAAACTCACCGGCGAAGAAGAAGTGAAATTTAATTTGGCTAATCTAAATGCGAAACTTGAAGAGTTCGATGTTTACGAACAAAGTCATTGGCTCAAAAAATTTCAAAAAATTTTGGATCCTTCGACTACACTCCTTTGCGAACCCCTCGAGAAGGTTAAAACCCGCGGTAGAACTCCCGGACGTGTTGGAAGCCGTGGTCGTGGACGGGGTCGGGGTCGGGGTCGGGGTCGCGGTAAGGGTAGCAAAGTCCAACGTGATTATTCTACGAAAAGAGATCCTTCATATCACGAATACGTCGAACAAGAAATGTTTGAGTCCCACGATAGTGCCGCAACTCCACGAGTTGTAACACCCGCCGCTAGTATAGCAACCCCGGTCGGCACTCTCGGTAGCACCGCAAGAACGGTTAAGGCACATACTTCGACTAATTCCGGAGCAAAACCCCCAAAAAAATTAGCAAAACGGGTTCAATGCGTCGGTTTAGGCACTCCGGATACGTCGACCCACATCAAGGCTATACCGTCATTCACGGCTATACCATTACCGACTAGATTACCAAATGTTTTGGACTCGAGATTTTCAAAAGACATACCTCAATATATGCGTCCTTTCATAACCCGAATTACAAATGTAATGCCCGACGGTAATTGTGGTTTTAGAGCCATCGCGCATGGTATGGTTGGTAACGAAAGTGGATGGCTAATGGTTAGAGAAGCCTTGGTTCACGAGCTAAAGAGCGATCGGGAGTTTTATAAACGGGTTGCATATTTCGACGATGAAAGCGAAGTTGATAAGGAGATAAACCGGTTGACTTTTAATAAAGAGAATGCACCTTACGCAAAATGGATGTCCTTGCCTAGTTGCGGAAAACTAGTCGCGACTACATTCAATTGCGTTTTCTATTGCCTCGCTCCCGGTGGATGTACGACTTACCTACCGGTGAAAAATGCACCGGCGAGCGATGGTTCTTTAAAGGAGATCGGCGTGGCATTCGTCAATAAAAACCATTTTGTTCATGTGAGTAAATAACTTTAACTTTCGCACCCATTTTAAGCATTTTATTTTGTAAACGCGCATTTATATTGAACGGAAATTTGTAGGTTGAGTTGGTTAAAGGGTCACCCATACCGACTATAGATCCTACGTGGATGAGATCGGCAAGAGAAGACGCAATTTCTTGGTCGATCCCTTTGCTAGATAGAGTCCGTGTATTTTCAAGACTACAAAATCCCACACCGACGCACTCCGTTGAACATGATGATTCGATAGTGGACTTAACGAAAGATTGAACTTATTTTGTGTTCGGCTATGTTTTTGCTTTTTTTGTTGTAAACTAACAATGTGTTGTACCCTTTAAACCTTTTTAATTTAATTGAATTTTTTTTTTTAAAATTTTGACTTCAAAAATTCGAGATAGCTGTTTTCGCCAGCCTAATGGCGTAACCGCCGTCCCGTACGCCAGGAGACGGCGTAACTGCAGCACCCCACGCCAGGGGATGGCGTGGGGATTGCCCCATACGCCATTCACCTGGCGTAGGGGACCTTTTTTTGCCTCTGTCCAAAAAGAACAGAGGCAAGGCTAAGGGCTAACCCTATTGCCGCCACTGGTTGGCGAAAACGGGTATCCCTACGCCGTGCTGTGGCGGCAACAGGGTACCCTTTGATTACAATTTAATTTTTTTTTTTTCAACCATTTTTTAAAAAAAAAACCATTTTACTTTGGGAATTGGGGACAGAATAGTCAAAATTGTTTTGTGAAGTTGCGTAAAAAATAAATGATTTTTTTTAAAGATTTTTGAAGGTTTTTTAATGAATACAAATTTTGTATAATATGTAAATAAATTGAATAAATAAAATTTAAGGTTTTTGAAATATATTTTAGTGAATAACAATTTTATAAATATTTAAATAAATTAAAATACATTCCATGGACACATTGTTTGTTAAGTTATTCAACTATTTTACTCTTCTATGCGTGGACAGCTCGCGTATTTATAGATACGGATACAGACGAACGCATGAATTACTCTGTGAAGTTGCATAGATTATTGATATCAGCCGGGACCCGCCAACACAAAAACTCCCGCCAACACAAAAAGTCCCGCCTAAAAAAACCCGCCAAAAAGTAACCCCCGCCAAGACAAATGTTCCCGCCAAGGACTCTAGCCAAAAACTCCCGCCATGGAGTCTACATCCTAAAAACTCCCGCCAATAAATGACTATACTATATAAACATGCCACATGATACAATATTCGTAATAGAAGCAAAGGGACACTTAAGAAATAAAACACACACACTTGAACACAAACACTTGAACACATGGAGTTTACAGCTGATGAAGACTACCATATGCTCAAGGCGGTCAAGGTTGTCCGCCGACAAATGGGGGAAGATAGTAGCGATGCTTTCTTCGACCGCCTCCTATGTCAGATGTATTTCAACTATGGGCATTTAGGAGCAGGAGACGTTCAAGTGCGAAGTCGTGACGAAATCAAATCAAGGTACAACTTCATCCAACCGCTCACTGCCCTGCTTTTTCAACCAGCCAGGATTAAGATAGAAGCACCTTTGGTCTGGAACATGACGGTAGTAGACTACATAAGTAGGGATATGGTGGCGTTTCTGGAGGATAGGATTGCGGCACGTAATGGGGGGGATGATTCGGATGACAATTTGGGATACGATTTCGACTGATCATTTCACTATTTCCGGGAATGTGTGTTATTTTAGATAGTACTACTATTTCAACTCGTTAGTTGTTGTTGTATGAACTTGTGATGTTTCATTCCAGTATTTGTTTGACGTTTTTATTTCCTTAGTTGTTGTTATTTGAATTTGTGATTGAATGAATGTAAACATTCGATGTTTTATGTTTGGGTGTTCATCTTGAAAACAGTAGCACTAACACTGCAAAATATGTCGATTGCATAAAAACATTACAATTTAATCCGAAGCATTGCATAATAAGAAATACATAAGCAAATAACTGAAGACAAACGACAGGTGGGCTAACCCTCTGTTAACATTTCAGACTTAGATTTATGGAGTCGGATAGTTCATTCCGCTCCCGAACTTATAATCATCTGAATCATAAGCACTTCCTTCGGGGGTTGAACACGTTTCAACGGCGCTTGCAATTGCGTCGGCCATTTCTTGCTCCCTTTGCTGCGTCGCATGTGACACCATCTCCGGCGTAACTGGACCTTGGGATCCCATGTTGAAAACGTCTTCGACATGTAAACGGGTCTCGTAATCCAATGACTCAATCTGTACAGTCCTTGGCTTAAGATAAGCCAGCCTCTCGAACACTTCTTGGCGTCCGCGTGGTCGGGGCATTAAGCATCCTGGACAAGATGCCTCCCTACCGTGGTTGAAGAACATCCTGCACAAAACCGCATCGATGAAACCAGGATTATCCTCTAGCATCGTACCTTTGACGAAATGAAATGTGGTTAGGAGGCTTGCATCTTCGTACACGTTCCAGCCTGAATCACCCATCGTTATAATTTAATTGTTTGGGTTCATAGCCAGATTCTAGTATTTATATACTCGTGCTCTGTTGGTTCATTTCTCAAAAAATTAGCGCGAAATGGTGTTTTTGTTCCCGCTAAAAACTTAATGAGGCGGGAAACCATCATTATGTATGTTTTGAGGCGCTAGAAATTTGGGTAACATGGAAGTTACTGGGAACTAGAGAAGGCTTGATAAAGTCTTGATTAATTCTCAATTGATAAACTGTTTTGATTAATGACTTAACTGTTTTGATTAATCCATAACCCTATTTTATATGTATTTTAGAGATATGAAAATGACCTATAATAACTCTTAAGTCTTGAAAATATGAGGTGTTTGAAAATATTTTCACTGTTATTTCCAAAGCAAAAGAGAAAGTCAGTTATTATACAAAATAAATTTCAAGTAACCTAAAACTTTGATGATAAAGAAACTATTACACAATCTGCATCATACAAACCGAAACTATTACACAATCCAAAACCAAAGTATCATACGACGTCTCAAAAAACAAGAAACAAACCAAGTAAGCGACAACAGAATAAAAGTATCATACAAACACAAAAAACATCGTAATGTCTATGCGAGCCTCCTGGCTGTGGACAAAACATCGTCATAAGCCCCAGCCAGACGATCGAAATCATGATCAAACTCGCTCACTCCAGGAAACAACGAGATCCTCCGCATACCAGCGCGCAAATGTCGGATGATAGCTCCCTCTCGATCCTCGTGGACGTAGTCAGCGAGCGAGTAGATAGCGGTGTTGACGAGATCGAACCAGCTAATACTCTGGTGAAGTAGTAGGTACTCAGGCTCACAGAAAGACTCCATCTCGTCTGTCACCATCCCTCCTCGAAAACCACGATGCAAAGTGTTAATCTGCCGCTGGTCCCAATCATCCGGATCGAATGCATACGCCATCGTCTTAGGCTTTCTCCTTGATTTCGACTGCATGGCTAGCAGGGGATGCGCGATAGGACCCTGGACACGGCCAAACTGCCGCTGAACTCGCTCGGGATAGTATGCCTGAGAGTGCTCCACACCGCATATGACATCCCGAAACCAAGATAGCTCTTGAAACGGGAAATGATCGCGTATAGCACGATAAGGCTCAAACAAAACCTGCATGGAAAAATGGATATGATCATAAACACAATAATAAAACAATTTTGCGATCACTAAACAAAAACACTTACATCGGTCTCTCCGAGGTTGTTGACGGAGATACGAAGGTTCAGCTTCGTCCGTGAGTCAGATACTGCTGCAGCTGTATCCCATCTACCAATAGTGGGGTCGCGCTCAGTGTAGGTGCGTCGAGTAACGGGCCGGAGCATAGAAAAATGATCCCGTATCCACGTGTCTACCATACCGATACATCCGGCCATAGTCCTCGTGTCGTGCAGGGAGGCCTCACCCAGATGGTGGTATGTGTAAGCGAGAACAGCACTACCCCATGAGTACCTGCCAACACCCTCCGGAGTCAAATCGCGCAACAGAAACAAATACTTGTAGTTGGAGTACATGTTGCTCTTGTCGGGGAATATGACCGTGCCGAACATATGCAATATATAGGCGCGGGCTGCAGCATCCACCATCGGATCACTCAGACCAGGGCTGTCATCGCAGAACTCTGGCCCACTAAACCTACTCCGGAGCCATTTAAATCCCAAACCAACGCCCTTGCACTTCTCAACCTCCGTCACGAAGGAAAGATCATCCACCATAAGCAATTCAGCGCACTCGTGCATGGCCAGACTCTTGTCGGAAATATAGGGAAACACAGCAAGCTCACCATCAACTGGGAGTCCCAAAATAGTGTGAACGTCGTCCAGAGTAATCGTCATCTCACCGAAAGCGAAATGGAAGCTATTGGTCTTTGCATGCCACCTCTCTAGGAAAACCTCCGTCATGTTGGAGTGTGTCTGCATCTCGTAGAACGGCTCGATCAGACGACCGAACGGGGTGGCATCGACTACAGCGCGTACCCTAGTCTGCGCAGCCAAACTCCATGCTCGATGACTAGGATAATGGGCATACAGCCGCATCTCTCGCTCCTAAAAAAAATTTGTTCCCATTATCATAGGACAAAACAAAATAGCTTCAAAAAATGTAAAAAATTTTAATTTCGATACTTACCTCTCCCATCCAAATGTGGTATGCAGCGTGGGAGGTGAAATCCTCGCCGAACAGCGGCGGCAATCTGGCCGGAGGAGGAGCTCTACGCTCCGCTGTACCCGGTGGGGGATGGCGTCGTCCGCGGGAAGCGGAAGCGGAAGCTGAACTCGATCCGGACGCATGCGGTCCGGAGAGTATGGGGAGCTCATCCATCTGCACAGGTGGAACTGGCTGGCCACGTACCCTATTCCGCTTTTTAACTCTCCTCGTCCGCGTGCCATCACCAGACAATGTGTACTGTGCATCGTCGCCGTGATCCATCACCTGGTAAAAACAAAATTACTATCAGGTTTCCTCGAAAACACATATTGTAATGGTGGTACCCGTTTTAGATAAAAAATAGCATAAGGCAGGTTATAACGAACCGAAAAACAAAAATAATCCGGTCCCGGCCCATTCCGGTGGCCGGAGATGCCTCACGCCACCACCGTGGCGTGGGCATATAGACGTACGCCATACTGATGGCGTACGTCTACATGCCCACGCCACGGTGGTGGCGTGAGACATGTTCCCTACGCCATCTCGTGTGGCGTAGGGTTGGACCTCTACGTCACATGGATGGCGTGGGGTTCAGCCTGTACGCCAACTTAAGGCGTACATGCTGAACCCCACGCCATCCATGCGACGTGGGGGTCCAACCCTACGCCAGTGGATGGCGTAGGGAAGGTGTTCTTCGCCCGTGCGTGGCGAAGAACACCATCGCCATGGCAGAAGCTTAAAGCTTCTGCCTTGGCCTAGAAACAGCCCAAAACACGTTTTTTCTTACGGATCTATCCTAACTACACCTATCTAAACCTAACTAGCCTATCAAACAATAACATAATCGACTTACAGTTTATGTTCGATTTCGGTTGCGCTTCCCCTTATTCCGAACGGTCTCTCCGGCGACGATTGCGGTGTATATGGGTCGTGCGGTGCTCCTGTGGTGGTCGAAATAGATGCGCCGGTGGGTGTCGGTGGGTGCCGGTGGGTGAATGGGTACTTGCCGGTGGGTGGGTGGTTTGGGTTCACGGTTTTGGGGCAGTGGGTTTTGTGGTTGTGAGGCTGTGCTTCAACTTTTTAGTTTTGTCCACAGGTATAGTTAGTTTAGGTTTTAGTTAGTTTAGGTTTTAATTTAGTGTAATTTAGTAGTTATATTTAGTTTTAGTTTAGGTTTTAGTTATTTAATTTAGTTTAGTTATAATTTTTTTTAGAGAGAAGGTAGAGGAGAGTTTGAGTATGAGGTTTTTTTTTTGAAATTATGGTAACTTCGCGGAGTAAAATTGAGTATTTATACGATTCCGGAAGGGCAAAATCGTCAAACAAAATAACTTCACGGAGTAGTTTTGAAAAAAAAAATTAAGCGACTTCGCGGAGTAATTTTGGCCGTTTTTTTAGCAATTCCCTTACATGTAACATGCTATTTTTAAAGTTTTTTTGCTCTTAAATTAGAAGCTTCACCAAATGTTCTATCATACTTTTTTTTATTTCATGTTTCCCATGTTGAGAACTCGTCATATGCACATTAAGAAGTTCTTGTTTCAGTTTATCATCCTCCTAAATAACATGAAAATTTGGTTTACTAACTGCATATTTCTCAAGCGGAAGAAAAACTAAAACACAAACTCTACCACAATGTACTTAGGAATGTCAATCTTAAATGCATTTAACATTGATGCGATCATTGATATTTCTGAAAATATGTTTCTTTTTATTTCCGTTTTTGCCATTAAAATTTATGGCGGATATCTCAGTAACATCTAAATCCTAATATTATCAAATTTTGGCATATATTTTCTTAATTGTTAACTGCAAAATCGTTTTTTTTAACACCAAATTAAATCCAAAATTGAATAAAAAACTGTAATTTTGCCATACCATTAAAACTCAACCAATAAAATATAAAACCCTGATCATGTTTCGTATATTTAGTCTTTCAAACACCCTTAGGTAAAAACTCAATCCCTTTTACTATCAATTAATAGCTAGTTCTTCGGAATTCAACCTTATATGACAAAAGAACATCGTAACAATCGTTTATGTGTTGTGTTTTTTTGTTACTTGTTTTTTCTCGCTTGATTGCCTATCTTATATTTTTCTTTTAAAAAAGCCAATAAAAAACCAAAATCGAATCCATCTCACCACCACCAGTAATCAGATAGATTTTTCAAGTTTCAGTACGCGAAATAAATAATCGCTCATTATCCTTTTAGGTATAAAAGTGAAATGGGTTGGTTTCAACTTAAACATAATTACACTATACCTTTATATTCCGCATGATGGACCATCATCCTACTAGTTATTTCTTTCCAAATTTGTTTCTAAACTCATGTTTACTCTTAGTTTTCAAGATTTAAATTCAGCCATTTATAAAATTTTAAATTTTAAATTTAAATTTAATATCTATATTATATAATAATTTTTATCTATTAATTTTATGTATCCGATTGTTTATCAATGAAACCAACTACTAATAATACCAATACCAAGTATATATATATATATATATATATATATATTTTAAAAAAAGAGAGTATATATGATTAAACATGAACGGATTCAAACATAATTACATTAGTTAGATGATCACGTGACTTTATCGGACTATGATTTTAATTTAAATAAGTAATATAGTCTACATAATTCTATTCATATTGCAATAATGATTAATTTGCACTAGTGTGAGCCCACAAAATCATCCCACCGATTCTCTTTTTAGCTATAAAGGTAGTGATGTTTAATCATTCAAGGTTATTATATAAGTTGGAAAGTAGATATGTGCATTGTTTTGTTATCATCCAACCTTTCCAAAATAGCAATTTTTTTAAGTTTTTCAACCCCATAATAATATATAGTAGAAAATAATATACACAAGACAAAAAATTTAATGTAAATAAATATATTTGAAAATAATTTAGGTTTTGACTAAATTAAATAAATATATTTGAAAATAATTTAGGTTTCGACTAAATTAGGTTTTTTTTTATAAACAGCCCCAATTTTAATCATACCCACACATATTTTAAGTAGCACCAATTTTATACCAAAAACACCCTTTTGTTTTTACTAAGTTCTAACCCTATCTACTAACCATCCCCAAAACAAAAACAAATCTAAATCAGTCCCAACTTTCGCTCTCATTTCTCTCCTACTACAAACTTCCAAATCATCCCCAAATTCAAACTTAAAGAACTTCAGTAGACCGATACCCAGTCAAGAACGACAATGAAAAAAGGAAAAGAGTAAGTTTATACTCTTAATTGTTTTTTGCTACATTTGGTTTTTTTAAGTTTTGAAGATTTTGATATAAAATGACTGTTAGAATAGGCGAAGCATGTTTATTTAGTTGTTTTTAGTTGCATATTGATGTTAGGGTAGAGTTGGTGTGACTGATTTGGTGTTTTAGGTGAGATTACAGAGTTTTGGTTTCAGGTCTTTAATGGAGGTTGAGGGTCTATTCGAGACCCTCCCGCCAAGTGAGCATATTCATGCCGGCGGGGAAGATATTTTTTCAGAAAATGCTTCATCCCCACCGGGTATGCACCGTTTGAACTAGCGGGGAAGCCATATGTTCATAAGCCCCGCCGGTTGTGGGTGGATTGAACCGGTGGGGCAACAAATAGATTTGAATTTAAATATATTTCCTCGTCGGGTGAAAATAGTTCAACCTGCGGGGTGTAAATTAATTTGTGAAATTAAATATATTTCCCCGCGGGGTGAAAATAGTTCAACCGGCGGGGACCTAGTTAATTTTGTAGAAATTCGAACTTATTTTATTCTATTTGTTCCCGCAAACACGAAGCACCTCGCCCGGCGAAAGAGAAGGCGGCTAAAATATTGAGGCGAGAACGGGAAGTCCCTCCCCCAAAAAAAGGCGAAAGAGGTAGCTGACGGTCGGCGGTCGATCGCCCCGAACAAAAGGAACGTCCCAAGCGTGAGGTGCGCCCGGGCCCTGGGGAACGATCCTTGCGGCATAGAAAATATGAAGCCACAAGGGATGGTGGTGCCCTAAGGAAGCCCGCTGTCCGACCTTCTCCTCCACGTGCGCTAATAGACGAGGTCGAGACGGAGGAGGAAACAGAGGTCCCAATGGCACCAGCTCGAAGAGAGGGTACGGTCGGACGTCCTACTAATCCGGAAGGATGGAGGAACTTGTTTTTATCGCAAAACAATATCCTTCTGTTCCCGGATTACGCACAGCATGAGGCGTACTACACATTCATGGACGACGTAAGTTTTTTAATTTTGGATTAACTTATATTTTGTTATTAGTTTAACTGTATTATTTGTGTTAAAATTATATGTGTGTTTGGATTTTCTACAGGCACGATCTAGTATCACCGTCTAGTCGAAGTACGTTCTGCTCGGTCAGTGGGACCTTAGCAAGCTGTTGAGTGTCAAAGATTTGTTGGAAGAGACACCGTTCTGGCCACTAATGCGTCATCTTCCGAAGTTCAACACACACGTACAGCTGGCGGAGGTGTTCATTGAGAGGTGGCACCAAGAGACCAACACCTTCCAGTTTGCGTTCAAGGAGATGACCATCACGCTAGTTGACGTGTATGTCATCACTGGCCTCCCGATCGAGGGGAGAATTATCGACACCTTTAGGACGGAGGATATAGGTGCGACGTATGCACGTTATGCAGATTTTTTTGGAGTTTCGGCGGATGTTGTGCGGGAGGACATGGAGGCGCATGATGGGAGTGGGTTTGGACTTCGATGGCTACAGACGACGTTCTCCGAGGCGGAGTATTAGGATTCCAATGCCGACCTCACTATGGAGATGAAGAAATCAGCTGCTAGGGCATACATCATGTTCTTCCTTGGGTGTACCATCTTCACAAACACGAGCCAGAAGAACATCTAGTGCGATTTTGTCCACTACCTCGAGGATTTGTCTAACCTCCGTAAGTATGCATGGGGTACATGTGCACTCGTGTGGTTGTACAAAAGCTTGGGAGGCGTTTTAAAGCACTCCTTGAAGAGCTTGGTCGGGTTTTTTGCCCTGATGGAATGTTGGATCTACGACCACTTTCCCATCTTCCGGGCGGCGGTTAACAGCGGTTATAGCCCGACCGATCCAAAAATGCTGGCGTGGCTGCCCAAAAGGATCACGGGATTAGTAGCTCGCGGGAAGCCTTACTACCGTGACATCCTCACAACGCAAGGAGATACAGACGTAAGTATGGTTGTTTACGTATATTATTATTTGACTATTAATTATATGATTATATGAGTAATTGCTTTTTTTGTAGGTGATATTTCGACCTTACGAGGATGTGCGTGATGTGTGGCTGGAGTAGGCAATAGGGTTGTATCGGAACCCTATTCGCCTTATGCTAGTAAGCGAAGCATATCACCCGGACCGAGTGATGAGGCAGTTTGGTTGGATCCAGGAAAAGCCACTGGACCCCATTTTAGCTAGAACCGGTCTGCAAAGAGGAGACCATCTCCGTTATGCGCTGCATGGGAGGCACTGGGCGAACTGGAGGGAGCACTTTTACATTATCGATAGGTACTCGAAGCCCTTGGAAGGGAGTAGCCACACGTCATCCCCACAGTACAAGGAGTACGTGAAGAGGTACAGTTGGTTTAACATCACGCCTTGTATTCTTACCAAGAGGTCCGCGGTTGATGCGATCAACACGATTAATCGTGTTCAGCCGTTAGACAATTCCCCTGACGAGCTCATGTCGTTTGCAACGAAGGTGTTGGAGATGACTAGCCCGTGGCTTTTGATTATGGTAGTCGTATTCGTCATTTGCATGTTGTTTTAGTTTGCGAACTACATTTTGTGGATTGTGTTTTCCATGTTTTACGTTTTGTGTTGTTGTACGATGATCACGATACTCTTGTTTTCAATTTGTTGTTAACTACATTGTTCGCATGATATAATATCGTTTTGTGTATTGTTTGTCTTTGTACCATGAATTCAACCAAAACACGTTTTCCATTTTAGCAAGTTAGCGTATACTTTTAGTGTTTGGAATTCCTTCCACCCCAGCTGTGTAACAATTTCCACCCCCGGTTGAAAACAACCCCGACGGTTGTAAATATGTCACCCGGTAGTTGACATATTTTCAGCCGCCGGGTGATGGCGAGTGAAAAAATAGAATTTTAAACTCATCCACCCCGGTGGTTGACAATTAGTCAACCGTCGGGGACATTGTCCACTGGCGGTTGAGAATTTGTGGCCCGACGGGGTCTTAGTCCAATGTTCCATGCGAATTGTAAGTCTCTTGTTGGCAATCACCCCGTCGGTATGAAAATTTTAAACCGTCGGGGAAGTTTTAACCCCGCCGGTGTAGTATTTCAACCGACGGATGAAAAATTCTGACCCGGCGGGGTCCAAGCCCGCGGGGAACTACTAGGAACAAACTAAATTACTCTCCCGCCAAAAGAGACTCTCGCCAAGTGCGACTCCCGCCAAATGAAACTCCTGCCAAATGAGACTCCCGCCAACATGTTTTACCATTATAAATATACAAGTATTATGAAACAATATGACATCCATCAAACACTAAAAAACAAATGGAGTTTACGCCTAATGAAGACTACTATATGCTTATAGGAGTGAAGGATTTCCGCGCGGAGTTGGGTGAAGATAGGAGTGACGCATTTTTTGAAAGGGTCTTATGTCATATGTATTACAACTACGGTTGTTTACAAACTGGAACTATCATTGTGCGCAGCCGTGACGAAATCAACAGATGGTACATTTTCGTCCAACCGCTCACGAAGTTGTTGTTCATGCCGCGGAGAATAAAAGAGGAGGCGGTAAAGGTCTGGGACATGACAGTCTGCGAATATATCACCAGGGATATGGTGGCTTATGTGGGGGATATGGTTATGGAAAGGGAGGATGGCGACGATGTTTTACACAGCTTGCGATACGACTACTAATAGTGCAATGTGTCATCTCGAACATGTTTTTATTATTTATATTTCGAAATGTTGTTATTCTCCTCATTTCTTATGTAATGCTAAGTTGTTATGTTTGAGTTTCTAGTTGTTGTTCAATATTTATGTTGTTATGTTTCAATATTTATGCTGTTCAATATTCATGTTGTTATGTTTCGAAATGTTGTTATTCTCCTCATTTCTTATGTAATACTAATGTTGTTATGTTTCAAAACCGCCGTGGGAGTTTTCACCCCATTCATCTAAGGAGATACATTCATCATTAAACCTCATACAATAGAAGATACATTCATCTAAATAAAATTAAACCGAAAGACAAACTAATACAAACTGACACTATCCAGTTAATCATTCATTTTCTGTAAACGGATGCCAATAATGTCAAACGGACCCTATCCAGTTGATCCTCCGTTATCGAATCCGTGTCTTGGTAGTTGAACCGGTTACACGCAACATGACATTCTAATCCCTATCCAATCGACACAACTTTAGGAAACATGGATGTATCCTTGCGCAAGGGGCGTCCACCCTAATCCCAAGCTACAAAATAAAACGTCGATAAAATAAATGTCTTAATGTTAGAACTAATCGTGAAGGTCAAAAAATACTTAATGGTTGGATTTGACCCAACCCAATCCGATTTCCACCCGGTTTGACATTGGAGGCGGTGCACCTCTTAAGGGGAGAAAAGTGAAACCGATGTCCATATTTCGGTACAGCCCAACAAAATGGAGTACGCAGTTAAACGCAGATGTAATTGCCATCCCCATCTCGTGCATGAACATCTAATGGGCTTTAGTACCCACGTTACCAGAGCACTTCACACACTCCGCAACATCAATCAGTTCCTCCATGCTTGTAAATATTTTAACATACATGGATGCATAATCCATCAGCTCGTTGTAAAGGGAATCCCTTATCAACCTCCACCCATCTTGTTGCTCGCTTAACGCATACGCTATGGGCGGTACCTTGCCATGGCCATCGGCTTTTACGTCATTAATTGACTCAACAAATGGTCGAAAGTAGATGGGGAATTGTATTAAGTATCCTTTAGGGTCTACAAAACTTGCCTTGCCCGGAAACGTTGAGCTTGACCTACAACCAACCGTTCCACTAGAAAGCATCGTTCCACTTGCTTGGGTTGGAATCGGACTACCTTTCTTACGAGCGGCAGCACTATCGGAACTAATTTTATTCCCCGGTTGTTTTTTCCCCGGAATTATTTTCCCTTTTCTTGACGTTGCCAGAGGAGATTTGAATTCATCCGCAAATGAAGGAGAACTAGCATTTTCAGATTGAAGCACATACTCGTGCCCACTTTTGTCGCGTTTAGTGGATGTATCATCAACGACAATAGAAATCTTGCGCTTGTTAGGTGGACGAACGCACGCTTTTGGCTTCACCAAAGGATCCAAAATGGTAGTTGTTTCCGGGTAGACGACGACAAACCATTTTTTGTAGACGTGCTCTATTTGCGCTTCATCTTTGGATTCCATGACATCACATAGTAGTTTGTCAAGCTTCGCTTTTAGTTGTTCCATAGTCGTGAGGTTTGTACAGACTAAAATTTCCAACCTCTTCCAATGTTCGTTGAACAACTCTAGCGGCACCTCTAACCCTTTGGCAACAAACTCGTAGATTTCGTGCGGGCAAGGGATACCGTGCGTTCTTTGTATTGAGCAACCGCAAGGCATACAACCCGCGGTTGTCATGTTGCGAGCACAATCTACTTCGCCGAACAAAATATCCAAGGCATAGTGTGAGACGTTGGTTTTTAGTTTGTCGTACACCTTGTTTGCGAACTTGTGTAGGGCTAATAAGCGGCTCTTTTCGAATAAACCCTTTATGTCCCCGTGCTGGAATTCAATCAAGGTATGCAACTTCAACCAAAAATATTCAAAGTTACCTTTGCTCGTACCGATGAAATGTTTGAGGGTCGAATGAGCGCTCTCCACGCGGTTTGTGGTTTGGTTACCAAAATGCATCCACTTGTTGGTTCTCCACGTTAAACATTTGTCACCGTAAGGCCCTAACTAATTTTCCGTATACTCAATTGCTTGCGGATACTCTTTGAAGTCACGGTGCAATTCGGCTCGGTAGTCGTTGAACGATATTTCCGTTTCAACCAACATCATTTCATTCCACACTTTCCAGAATACGTTGGACACTTTCTTATCCTTTATGATTTTTTTTGTTTTCCCTAGGACGTTCATGTTGATGTGCCATCGACACAACATGTGTGTTGCATTGGGGAACACATCCTCCACCGCCTTCACAAGTGCCAAGTATCTATCCGTCAAAACAATGGATGGTAATTTGATGGAGTGAGTTACCATAAAAAAATGTAAGCACTCTAACACCCATTTGTAGCTCTCGAATTTTTCCCCTGACATGAACGTGAATCCGATGTAGAAAGTCTTCCCCGTACAAGTGGCTCCGACGACCTCGTACAATGGTATCCCGTATTTGATCACCTTGTACGTGTTATCCATTTCAATCACGTTTGGAAATGTGTGTAACAAATCCAAACTAATCGGGTGCGCGAAGAAAAGCTCGCCTATGACATCGCTTCCGTCTCCGGACTTTCTATGAAATTCGTAGTAGTTTAGCCGCTTAAGTTTGCCCAACAAGTATTGGAATTGCGACAGACCACCTTTCTCGAGCTTCCAATGTTTTAGTTGAGAGTTGTAGACGGTGCGCATTGAGGAAGAATTCTTGGGGTTCAACTTCTTAACCCCACTGAGAATGTCCCGAGGACGGGATCCCATTTTCATAGAAGTAACTACGAAATCCATCTATTCTTTGTTAAATCGTCCCAAGTAAGAATGACCTTCTTTGTACGATGTAGTATCGTGACTGTGAACGCCGTATTCGACCTCTAAACTCCACAAATCATCACCCAAATTCTTTCCTTTTAGGGTGAAAGGGCATCCGTATTTTTTCGTGCCGGTTGACTTCCTCTTTAGATGCTTCAGATCTACCATTTTTTTGTAAACTCCAGATCTTTCACACACAAACTCAATTCTCGGAGTTTTTCTATCAAGTCTATCGCATCGTCGTAATATTACCACAAACCCGTTATCTGTTGCGGTCTGCTTCACCCCTTCGATCAACTCCACTTGAGAGTAGTGACATTTGGTGTCGAACAAATGACTATAATCGACCGAGAAAGGCACCGACGTTTCCTCCTCCTTCACCATGCACGAACTAAAATCTTCGGCCTTAAAATCTTCCTCCTTTAAATATTCCTCCTTAAAATCTTCTTCCTTAAAATTTTCATTCTTTAAATCTTCAGCCTACGTAAAAAAAACAGGAGATTATGTTATGGTTCTAAAAATAATATTAATTAACGCCTTTCCCCGCCGGTTTGCATATACCACACCGACGGGGTTGTACAAAATAAACCGGCAGTTGGAGACCTACTCCTCGACGGTGTAATAAACACCCCGGCGGGTGAAAATACTCGAACCGCCAGGGGCGTTGCCAACCACCGGTTGAAAATTACTCCACCGGCGGGGTTAACCCTAACTATTTTTAACCAATTCCTAAATATTTCTAAGTATTCGGCTCCGCCGGTAACGACACTATATCCCCGCCGGGACACTAATACTAAAACCGGCGGGTGGAAGTCGATGCTACAGCCGGTTGGGCATGACCTCGACCGGTGGGGGACATTCATCCTCAAAGTTGAATGTTCTTCAACCCCGCCGGAGTAGTTCGGGTCCAACTTTCTAAATATGGAAAATCTACCAAAACATAAACTTTTTTCCAAAGATTGGTCAGAACAAGTACCATGTTTGCGGTTCCACGCTCTTCATCGGCCTTCTCACGTGTTGAATCCATTCTTCAATGATTTGAATTTTTTTCAAAAAATTAGTTGATTTTTGGAGGTTTGAGATTGTATGGAGTTTTTTGAGTTTTTGATTTTTTGAATTTTTTGGACTTTCAGAATTATTTTGAATTTTTGAATTTTTGAATTTTTGAATTTTTGAATTTTTGAAAGTTGTTGGGAGGAGTAATTTTGTGTTATTCTATATTTGGTTAACGATACCCACAATACACTAGAAAACAAAATTAAATCTCGGTCAAAAGTCAAAACCGTCTTTGACTATTTATTAAAAAAAATTCTCTAAAATTTAGGAATGGTTAACATTTTTTTAATCTAATTTAACCAAAACCAATAATTTATTATTATTACATTTTTTAGAATACGAAATCATGAAATCACGGAATTTATGGAACACAAATTGCTAAAAGAAGCAATGTCAAATTTGAAATGTGAGAGGAAAGATTAGTGACACGGTAGAATTGTCGTTTTCTTTGATTTAGAATGAAACACGTACTACTATATTAAGATGGTGTGGCGTGGTAAGGTTTTGGAGGACAATTACGAAATAACCAGTGACAGTCGATAAAGACAAAACCTAAAGCTTGCCTTGCTTGCTCTGGTCCTTATCAGATTCAATAATATTAAATATTATAAACAAAACACGGCACATGATCAAACCAAGACATATATGAAAACAATTTAACCATGAAGTTTCTCTTAGGTTAGTTAGTTAATTATTTAATTAGGCTATCTTACCTCCTTGATAAAGTATAAACTCACGTATTTGTATTTGTACTTATATTTATCATTTTTTTAATTTATAACCATAGATATTTATATTATTTATATTAATTTAAGGAGAAGGTAAATAAAAAGTCTTTCAATTTTATTATTGTTTATTTAATATTTATGTACTTAACAAAATATTTATAGTTTTAATCAATTTTTTTAAAAAGAAAATCATGTTTTTTGAATTAGAGTTCAACAATATCCAAAAGTATTAGCCGGTTTTATTTTTGAAAAAAACAAAATTAAATTCATTACTATTTTTTTTCCGTTGAAAATCATACAAGATCAAATAAAATAAAATTGAAATACTATGTATTGTTAAATTATGTGAAACAAAGTATAATAAAGGTGAGAGACATATTATCAAAATATACGAGATCAAATATGATAAAATTAAAAGACTGGACATTATTAAATCATACGACATCAGACCTGATAAAATTGAAGACCGAACATTATTAAATCATACGAGAATGGACAAAGTTGATTGATTTACTATTATTAAATCATGCGAAACGAGACATGATAAAGTCGACCATATATTAATAGATCATTCAAAATTATCTATAATAAAGTTGAGAGATCACACATTATCAAATCACGTGAGACCTAACATTATCATAATGAAAAAGTGCGAGACCAACTAATAAAACGAAAGATGCGAAACATGTATTGTTTGACTATAAAAACGTGAGACGAGAGTTATTGGATATGATAAAAAAATTCAAAACATATCATCAATAAATATACTTTTGTTCATCCTAAAAAAATCAAAACTCGCAGTACTTTCATATCTTTTTTCCAAACAATAATTTAAAAAATTCAAACCTTTTTAAAAATATAACAACGATGAAAAAATTGATCTGATTGACAACGTTTTTAAATGGTTTCTTTTGTCTAAATATTTAACTAAATTTGCAATCTAAAATCAATCATTCACATAAAATATTTATATAATAGTTAAACTTAAGACTCTCGTTAAATGATAAGAACCTAAAAAAAATAAATAGTTCCAAAATTTTGAACAATCTTAAAGCTTAACAAAAATATACTTTTATTTTCATCGGCATGAACCTTCTCAACCGACGGAGAAATCTCCGACTAGGTGAATATCGATAATCCGACAGACGACTTCCACCAGGTGAATATAGATAATCCAACGCACAAAAATATCTCATCCAACAAAAAAATTCAAATGAGAAACCTTCCTAACCAAACGGATGAACAAACAATCTCACCAACAAAACAGTAAAAAAAATCAAAAATACTCTTGAAACATTTTTTATCCTAATTTAACCAAAGTTTAAACTTAAAATTCGTAGGTCGGTAGTGGGGTTAAAAATGTAATTTTAGTATGATACCATTCTTCATCGTTTTCCGACTGTTCTCACTACACGACAAACACCGCTTGTTTCCGTTTTTCTTCCGACAAATGCCACCGAACAAGCTCATTTCAACACGTGGATGGTCAGATTTTTCTTCGGCAGACAAGAGAGACTATTCACTCAGAAATGTCGTCCACCATAGTTAAAGTTTTCAACCTTTCAAAAACTCAACCATAGTTAATTTTATCCCCTGCGACCTTAGTACTTACAATCTTTTTTAATTACTTGTTTTTCTCATTACATCCAACTATCCAAGTCTAGTTTGCCTTTTTATTTCACATTTTGTTTGTCTTCTTCTTCTCTTTTATAAAAGTTTTTATATGTTTTTCACCGGTCTTTTCTTTTTGAAAACGAAACATATAGCCACCATCAACGTTTTGCTCAGCTCTTAAGTCAAAGCCAACACTATCATACTCTTCTATGAACATCGGAACTAAATTAGTTCAAAACTGAAGCACAACATAGCTTATTCTATTAGAAATTAGTATGGAAGAGCTCGATAATCGTCGAAATCAAGAAATTCCACAGAAAAGGAAACGAAATTTCCCAGGCATGCCAGGTAACAAACACAAACTATTCAAACTTTCCGAATTCTTTTAAGAAAAACGTAATAATAATTCGAATTTTTAGTAAATTATTTTTTATATTCGATTACTTCTAGATCCGGATGCGGAAGTGATCGCGTTATCTCCCGGAGCTCTATTAGCAACAAATCGATTCGTGTGTGAGGTTTGTGGGAAAGGGTTCCAACGCGATCAAAACCTACAGCTCCATCGACGAGGTCATAACTTACCATGGAAACTACGGCAACGGACGACCACCGAGGTGAGGAAACGAGTTTATGTCTGCCCTGAAGTCACGTGCGTCCACCATAACCCATCACGTGCTCTCGGTGATCTTACCGGGATAAAAAAACACTTCAGCAGAAAACACGGAGAGAAAAAGTGGAAGTGCGAACGGTGTTCGAAGAAATACGCTGTTCAGTCGGACTGGAAAGCTCACATGAAAACTTGTGGTACTAAGGAGTATAAATGCGCTTGTGGCACTATCTTTTCAAGGTTTGGTTTCTATATTTAATCTTCATAAGAAAAAAATAGTATCCATTGATCCATTGATTCATTGTTGAATATTGTAGGAGGGATAGCTTTACGACTCATAGAGCGTTTTGCGATGCTTTGGAAGAAGAAAATACGAGGGCGTTACAAACCCTAGGGGTTAACATTAAAGAGAAAACTACGGAGGAGTGTAATGATGTCGACGGTGGTATTGTAGCGTCACCTCCACCTCCTCCGCTTACTCCGTCGGCGACGGTGGTTTCTCCAGATTTGTCAATGCATAGTTCAGGTGTGATACTTTCTTCATATATATATATACTTTAATAATATTAAATAAATGGCTTGTAGATTTGTGTTTATTTTTTTTGGAAAATTATTCAGTTGAATAGAACTCTAACTAGCTATGAATTTATTGCATTGAAAAACACAATAAATTAAAGCTAATAAAATTGAATAGAGAAAGATAGAACAAAGAGAGGAATAGAAAGGACCGTCATTATTGCTTGTCCTTTTTACTTATGATCATTACCTTTCCAGATTTTAATTTCTCTCTCATAATTTATTTATTCTTTACTTTTCATAACAAAAAGTTTTCTAATTTTATAAAGAAAAATTACATGAAGAAGATCATAATCCAATAAAACAATCATCTATGTCTTATGATAATTTATTAGTATTAGATTTTAGTATAGTTTTATTTATAATTAGTAATAAATTGTGTGATAATATATTATTAAATGCATGGTAAATAACAATAGAAGATACATATCTTAATGATTAGAGTGTTTTGGATTATTTTTAAATATAATAAATTTGATAATTATGTTGATAAATAATTTTGTCTCAGAAAACATATAATTATATTAGATGGTATATAGTGGTATAAATAAATAAAACATTAGCAAAAGTCTTATGATACGTTACATTAATTATTAACTTTCAAATTTACTATGGTATCTTCATACTACAGAATTCCAAGAGATGAATCAGCTGCCGCTGGTACCACCACCACCACCATCCAAGGCAGAAACAACCACCGCAAACTCATTGATCTCAACAACAAACACAACCGTTTTCGCAGGACTATTTGCATCCTCCACCAGCATTCCGACAATAGAACCCATATCACTTTCACTCTCTTCATCTCTCTTTCCACCACAAGATCATATCAACCACCCCAATCCCCACCACAGCCACCACCACTACCCAACTCATCAACCGACTATGTCAGCAACGGCATTGCTCCAAAAAGCAGCCCAAATGGGTGCGGCAGTCTCAAATGACTCGTACCTACATGGGTTCGGGTTATCCACATCCTCAACATCAACATCAACCACTAATAACCATCAAGATAATGTTACAACTCTGGATTTTCTTGGTTTAGGTATGAACAGTGCCGGCGTGGGTCATAGCAGTGGACTCTCAGCTTTGCTCAATTCATTTGGTGGGTATAGCAGAGCGGGCACGGAGACGGACACCTCTAGATATGATTATGAATGGGGAGGGCCACCAGGTGATATAAAACCTAAGAGATAATAATAAGAGAATAGTGTCGCTGGTCTTTGATAATGGTCAACACTAGACATTATTTAATGCAAAGCAAAGACAGCTAGATCATCACTATATAGTGTAAAAAGACTATCTCTCACTTTCATTCTTGGTGGGGATATATCAAAGGGGTGTTGTATTAATGTAACTTAAGAGGTTAGAGAAGTCTAGTTTGGAGTTTGGAGTTTTAAACTTTTTTTTTCTAAATATTTTATTATATAGAAGATAATAAGAAAATCTGTAATGTAGACCGTGCTGAACTGAACTTTTGTAGAAGCTGAATCTTTATTTTAATAATTAGTCGACGTAGTTTGAATTTATTTGATATACAGATGATGTGTTATTACTCAAGCGGGTTTATAGTCTATAAATCTTATACCCCTTAACTTAAAAAAACCACAGGTCAAACAATAAAAAACTTGAACTGAAATGATGCACATTGTTTTGTGATTATCTAATGTAAAGACTGAAACTTTCGTATCTTTTGTCCAAAAGTATGCATAAGTAATGAATGCAAGTTTAGACTTTTAGGCAAATGTGGTGGGGCTAATTTTTGTTCTTTCAAACTTGCCTCATTGCATATATGAGTGTTTTTTTTTTTCTTTTGAAGTTTGTCACATTCGGTTGAGCATTCGGATGTTACTAATTTTCTTTTGTATTTATGCACGGGTTTTCCGATGTCCATGCTTCCTACGGTGCAGTCCCTTTGTAAATAAGTATAATTTTGGCCTCGCACAGGATGTACAATTTTTAATTAACATTTTGAGAATCATCTAATAAATAATCTGTAAAATAAGAGTATATAGGCATAGATTTTCTGTAAAATGTAAACCAGCATATTAAATATACGATATATATATGGGTTTTATAAGAGCATACAAGCATAGATTTTCTGTAAAATGTAAACCAGCATATTAAAATATATGTTATATAGGCTTTATAAATTTTAATCCCGTTTACAACCGGCTTTTATTTTTATTGTTATTTTTTTGGATTTACCAAGAATATTTTTTTAATTTATGTAGATTTTTGTCCAGCAGTTTTATTATATTTAATATGTTTTTATTCTAATTTTTTTATAGAAAGGAATAGATAAAATACAAGAAATGCTACATTATAATTCTTACTAAATATTTAATAAAGGTTGTCACTTTAAAGAACTAGAGGAGAATCTATTAGACCTTTTAAATTGTATTGTCTTGGTATAGATAGCACATTTGAAGGGTTTTATTTTGATCTTTTTAGTTTTTCTATTTTGATTTTTTTCAAAATCTTTTACCTTTTCTCTTTTTTCAGGGTTGGAGATGATTGAAGGTTACCAATAGTCCTTTGAGTAGGAGTTGATGCTTTCATCTCTAAATTAACAAAATCTTTATTTGAGCAAAAGATTAATCTATTTCCGTCGTATGCAAAGCTTCAATTATCTTTTTGCCATTGTTTTCCGATGCAAGTTTTCCATTATGTTGAGTTGATTGAGAGAGATTAAGGCATTCTTTAGATAGTATCTAATTTTTTATTCCATATAACCTCAAAATTATATTGTCTGTGAGGATTGTTAGATAGAGGAACTTCCAATTGTTCTTTGTTTGTAGTTCTTCCATCTGATAGGATTTTTGATTTGAGATTTCCTTTCATGCTGTCTTTGATGATTCTTGGACTGGTTTTCTACATATTAGAGCAAATGACAACTTCAGTTATTTTATCATTTCGAATCATAGACTTAATTTTCGGTATCCACAACTCATTTTGGTCATTCTGATTCAGACTGGTAAAGTTTAAGGACTGAGTTTGTAGTTGACTATCCTTTAGGTTTCTTCCATTGTTTTAGTCATTCTTTATGCATTCAGTAGCTTTCTGTCCTAGATGATAAAAAACTAGAGCAGTACGAGAGCATAAAACCATCTCTGATTTTGCCAAAAGCCTCATTTTATTCCAAAATCAATCCAAAATATATTGATTAGTTGTTTGGAAATATCCATTTCCACAATTATACTTAACATCTTCTTTATTCGCACACAAATAGATATTGGTTTTCCAATATATTACAACAGGTTGGTTGGGTAAAGTGATCCACACCGGAGAAATTGATGGTTCAATCATAGGGTTAAAGTATGGAACCCATTTTAATGGTCTCATGGTTTTATCATCAATAGACCACACATTACGTCTCCATAACTTAGTTAAATCTTCTTGATATTCTAATTCAATTAAAATATGTCTTGCATCCCACAAAGAGGTATTATATTCCCATAAGAACCCAAAAAATTATTGATAGAATTTAACTTTGGACAACGTGTTGAAAATTTTCATATTAAAGTAAATTTGGAAAGAGTAAAAAGACATTCCTCGTCATTTGCAGAAAACTGAATTGCTTTGAAGTCTCATTGATCTTGAATTTGAACATATCCATGATGAAAGTCATATGAGTAGTTCTTCGTAACTTCAGCATATGTTTTTATATTCTTGTTAGGTAACATAGTATTGTTCTATGTTGATTTGGGTTCAAAAGTACGATTGTTTAAAAATTTTGGGAATTAGGTTGAGTTGATTTTTGAGTGATTATTCTATTTCTGTTGAGTCCTAATTTGTTTGGATATATGTGGGTAATCTTCATTGGTTTTTTATTTATTTGAGTTCATCCCAGGTTTCAAAACTCTGTTTTGAAAAAGAGAGGATTGCTCTGTAGGAATTGAAAAGTTGACGACAACCAATGCAGGGTGTAGAGGATGTTTGGGCTAATGGACTTCTTCTGCCATGGTGTTGATGACCGACGGTGACAGTCTTTCGGTCAATCAGGACATTTGATGATGATCAGACCTTACTTGATAAAAAAATATATTTCTTGAAGATTAAAAAATATTAGTATATTATTTTTTTTGTAAAATGTATATATCTTATCAATAATTATTTTGTAAAGAATTGGTCGTTGTTAAAACACAAATAAAATGCACAAAAAAATATGTTTAGTGTGGCTCCTATTTCTTCATCAGATTTATTTAATATCCTTACACCTAAATTTGTCTTGATCTTAGACGCATTGGATCTCTTAAAATTTGCAGATCCACTTTGAATTATAGAAATATATCTATCGAGAATTCCAATGAGAGAGGACGCTTTTATATGGTTGATGGTTCTTCGAGTGAAGATTTCCAGATTTGAGATTCCTCCATACAAATGTCAAGCTCAATGTTTTACAATATCGTTATCATAATATATGACGTGAGTTTTTGAATTGATGTTTACAACAAAAAATATCGTTTTTCTAAATATTGTTAAAAAAATTAAAATTTGATTAATTTTTTTAAATTTTTTTAGTGCATGCAGATAATATTTATAAGTTTTATTTAACCATAAATGTTATTATTAGTACCGAGAATTTTTTTAATTAATGTTTACAACAAAAAAAATATCGTTTTTTTAAATATTGTTAAAAACATTTAATTTTTTTAGTGCATGCGGATAATATTTATAAGTTTTATTTAACCAAAAATGTTAGTACATAGAATTTTTTTACTAGAATTGAAAATGAAAGCTATTAAATATTAAACTAAAAAAAATTCAATTTGAATTTTCCTTGAGCTTGTAAAAAATTGAAAACTCACAGTTTGAGGCTTTTTTTTATAGACTAGCCAATCTGGTGGCTCATAATAAATTGTCTCGTTACTATTAAAAATATTTTCAACCTGAGTCTAGAAGTCTTGCTTAGGATAATATATTTTCAATTAATTCTTATACTATCTCTTGATAACCCATATTTTAGCTTTATTTTCAAAACAAAACTTAAAGCGTTTTTAGTTTGTTTGACAAAACAAAAAAACTTTAAGATTCAAAATTCTTAAGATATAAACGAGCACCGACATTCTGAAGCATTTGACCAAACTTTCATTTCACGCATAAGTTAAGTTAAGAAGCTAATCCAAATTCTCGAAAATCGATTTAACATTATATCCATTTTTTTGTATATTTCAGAGCTCAATCTTCTCAAATACTGTCTATTTGTTCTTATGTAGTTTTCAAATTGAGGAAAATTTCTTGTTTAGAGACTTAGTGTCAAGATTATTCGAAAGATATATTCGATAAGGACAAAAATGTTCCAAATCACCAACTATTCAGAATGTATTTTTCTATGATCTTTATGCAACCATCTCAATGTATATTCATGGCTTTTAACAGTATTTGTGATTTTTTTGTCTTTGTAACTCTTTAGGTAAAGAATTTATGAACCAAGTCAGATTTCAACTATGACTTATATATGCTAGAGGTATACAAAGACAACTATTAATCCACTAGTCTTAGGTATCCTACCTTAAAATTTTCAAGAAATTTGATAGCCATAAGCTCTTTTGGAACCATTTCCTTGTTAAAGTCTAATCTTATTGTATTCTTTATAGTTTTTTTCCAAACAGTCAGCTATTTGGTTTTGTTCTCTAAATACATGGTTAATTTTCATTCAAACTCTAAAGAGTTTTCTAATAACTATCAACAAGAGAGAACATGAGCTATGGTGATTTTTTATAGTTATCATCTCAATAAGTTCCATTTAATCAACTTCAATGTTAAGGTTGTTAAGTATTAAATATTTTGTGAAGATAGAAGATATTTAGAGTAATTTCAGAGAAAGAAAGTTACAAGCCTTTTTAGAGAGAGAGAAAATAATTAAGAGGTGTTGTGAGTAAAAGTGTCAACCAATCTTCTATTTCTAAAATCTAGGCTTCTATTCATAAGAAATGGATATAAATAACAAATTCAGTTACAAATTATGAATAATTGCACTATTAACCCTTGATATTTTCATTTTATGTTCAATCTATCCTCTAATTATAAAAGACTCAAACAAAAACCCTTTTCATAAGTCCTTTTACTCCTTGATTATTTAAATCCTTATCAGTAGCCCTCTAGTCCTTACGAAGATTTCGGAAGAATGACTAACTTTTATTATATGCTAACTCACTACTTTAGAAACTCCTAATTGCCTTAGTTTTGTTAACTGATTTGATAAATTTAAAAAAAAATCATTGTCCTTCCTCAGATTTGTTTTTTTTTTGCAAACTTGTTTGTCCTTCCCATGACCACCTCAAAAACTTTCCATTACCACCTCAAAAACTTTCCATGACCGCCTCAAAAATTCATGTGGTCTTTTATAATCACCTCAGAAACTTACATGGCCTTATTAAGTATTCGCCTAGAATAGAACAAAACCTTATAGAAGCTTCATAGTATGCGTGCTATTCAATTTTGACACTCTACACGTGTCAACCTACTTTAGACTAGATAACCGTTGTCTGTTGATTCATATTGCAGCCTATAAACGCATGTCAACCTTTCAACTTATTTCATTGAAAAACCCAATTCATTTTCCACCATTTTTCTCAATAAATACTCTCGCAACTCCTATTTTTCCTATCACACATAAATTCTAGAGATAGAGAGAGAAAGTCTCCTAAGAGGTTTTACACCACCATGTTCATGTTTTCTCAATCATATTCCAATTTCTATGATTTCCATTTACTCTGTTTGGGCATGATTTGAAGAACTGCCCTCACATAGGTTTGTGAAAAGGCCAAATCCAAGCAAAAAACCCATCTTTGGTATCTACGATTATTTGAGCATCTCGAAAAAGGCCACTTAATACCGAGCAACATGTGTGATTGACAACTCCCAAAAACTATCCACCCATACCCTTTTATACAGGAACTTCAACCCTGATCAGAGTTCTCTTGGAAACCAAAGTACTTTCGATCTATCCCCTAAGACATGCTCACAACAATCATATCGAATCATAAAAGAAAAACCTCCTCAAAGTCATACAGAATCGCCTTCTCAAACTCCTCATCGAATCAAATAGAAGCTAACGCCTCAAATACACTAAGGAGTATCTTCTAAAAAAATCCAACCCTCTCGAAAGAGTCAATTCATAGCAATGGGAGATTCCAAAGATGTCAACACTTCACAAAATCCTACACCATTTCCTCTCTCGAAAGAAAAGGTTGTGACAAACAAAGATTCATAGGCAATTCCTTCGGAAACCAACCAACAAACCAGTACAAATGCACTTGATAACTCTCAAACCACTGCTACCAATACTGTCTCCCCTCAACTTCGAGATGAAGTATTAGAGAAGATTTTTGAGTCAGAGTCTAGGACATAAATTGAATTGAATATTCAAAATATTGAAAGCACTCACCCCTTGGACTCTGACGGTAATACTTCAAAAAAAATCAGCTTCAAAGAAAAAGAAGAAAACAAACAAAGAAAAAATCAATCTTTCCGAGGACATTGTTGCACACCTAAGTGTGAATCTCAAGTACGTGCTCCCTGAGTACCTCATTGCACTAAAAAGTATACAATATGAGTATTTCAACCAATTCGAGGTTGAGACTTTTAAGAAGCAATGTTGCATCTTTGATAATGTCACTCTTTGTCTACCAGTGATGGGAGAGACTTCGCTCTCCTCTGGAGAAAAAAAACTTTTTCTCTACCCCGAAATCCTAAACTCGGGTCTTCGATTTCTGTTGGACCTAGTCATAGTAGACTACTTCGAGATAATCGACATGTGTCCGATGCAAGGAAATCTGAACCTGTGGTTTATATTGGTATAAATTATAATAGCATCAAGACTTACCCAAATACCCCATCCAATCAAATAATTTATCACGAAAATTGACCTCTCAAAGAATCCAGTTATACTCTTCTACTACCTCACGCTTGGAAACGCATCAAAACTGATTGGCGGTCTCCTCGAGGCTGACAAACTACAGAAACATCGATTTTAATTATCTCTTGTGCTTGGGAGAATAGAAGAGAGATTACCACCAAGATTCCTTCGAGGCTGAACCTCAAATGGAAGAACAACAGTAAGTGACATAACCACCTTTATTCTATATGTAATTTTATTTCAATTATTTTATCTCTTATTGTTCTTTGTAGAAATTTCGAGACATTATAAGATCCATCAAACTACTGCCAATGGCACATTTGCCAAATTAACTAAATGGGCATAAAAATAATGGTGCAACGAATTCCAGAAGGCACTCGTGCCTCTGATGTCCATGTTGGCAAACTAATGGAGCCTTCTAATGTAGGAAACATTGTGAAGAGGTTAATTTCTCCTGATGTAGGCGTCATATTACCTGTTTTGAAAAGAGTACATAATAATTTACCTCTAAAAAAGAAGAAAAAGAAATCACAAAGTAGCTACTTCAAATATCCAAAGAAAAAAACCCCCAGAAGAAATAGAAAAGAAAGGCTAACGATGTTAACCCCCTAACACTGAAGAAGCACCAACTGAGCATTCGAAGAAAATAAATAAAATTGTTGCTTCTAAGAAAAAGAAGAGCTCTTCCAAAAATTCCCCGACAACTTTAACAGAAAATTTGATTAAAGTGTTGTCTCCCAATCTAACCCTTATTGTTGACACTAACCCCACTAATGAGAAAACAGAAAAAAAAATGAAGACCAAAACCTCTATGGAGACCTTCAGGTCTAAGATATTCAAGACTACATTATTAAAATTGGTGATCAACTTGCTAGATCGGGACTGTCTGGATCAGGATCAGATAAAGCATTAACATTGTTCAACAATCAACTTGAACTTCCTGAAAATCAAAATCTATCTCCTCCTCGGTCTGCGCCCGCGGATGCCCCTGGGCTGTATGACTTTTTTCCTCCACATCCTCTAGGTGAACCATCTGAAGAGATTTCAAATCTACTAACTCCTTTCTCAGATCTATCAAATGTTCTCAATGCTGCTAAAAACAACTGGCATATCTTACAAAAGAGTATATGGTGGAAGAAATAATATGCTCATGACAAAAAGTGGACTAAGCTTTGCAACATTCTGGTCCTCGAAAAATTCAAAGCCTTTACAAAAGATAGGTCGGAATTTCACAGCAAAGCTATTGAGATAAAGGGTCGTCTACCTTCAAATCATTAAAAATATTAGAATAGTTGATGCTAAAACATAAAGATAAAATTGACAAAGAGCATTCAAAGCAAGATTCAATAAAGAAATTCTATGAAGAAATTGAAATAGGTAGAATAAAATCCTTTGAATATTTGGAATCATTCAAAACCAATCTGAAGAGAAAACGTGTGCTTCCATCAAAGCTGAAGTGGATAATAGCGCAGTGGAAAGTCTTGTTGCCATAAAAATATCCAAAGAACAAACGAAAATCTCATTGCTTCGTGAGTTCCATCAGGTTTTTTCGAGGGCAAATTTAGCAGATTTCTGGAATTCAATCCCAGTAGCTCGACGCCCTAAAAAGGCATGTTTCACTATCACAAGTGAGTCAGAGAAATTCGAATAGAAGGATAACGAAGATAGTAAATCAAGCACTTCAGATCAAGATGAGAATTCTTCAGAATGAAGCTCAGATAGTACCCCCAACGATGACGAGGTTAAGTAGAAAGTTGTTTTGTTTTTATGGACATTACTGTTTAGGATTTGTTGTTTTGTTGTTAATGACTTTCATACATTGTTGTCAGAGTTTTTGTTTATGTTTACCTTGTTGGGTAGGTGTTTTTATCTTCTTCAAGTGCTAAACATGTAGTGTTTTTTATTTATTTTGTTAAATGCCAAGTACGACTCTTTTTTTATCCTCGTATCATGCCTAATGGACGTTAGCACTTCAGAAAACGCTTCGACAATCATTTAGGTTTAAAATTGTATCACCACTGACAATAGTACTTTGAATAATTAATGAACGTTAGCAATTCGAATTACATCATCACACAAATTAACACTTCAAACGATGCTTTTAATGAATATTAGCACCTCGATTTTTTTATCATCACACAAATTAACACTTTAAACGATGCTTTTAATGGACGTTAGCACCTTGAATTTTATCATCACATAAATTAACACTTCAAACAATGCTTCTAATGAACATTATCACATCAAATCTTATCATCACACAAATTAATATTTATAACGATGCTTTTAATGAACGTTAGCACCTCGAATTTTATCATCACATAAATTAACACTTTTAACGATGCTTTTAATAAATGTTAGCACCTCGAATTTTATCATCACACAAATTAACACTTCCAACGATACTTTTAATGAACGTTAGCACCTCAAATTTTATCATCACACAAATTAATTCCTTGAATGATACTTTTAATGAACGTTAGTACCTCAAAAAAAAATTCATCACACAAATTAAAGCTTTGAATAATAATTTTAGTGAATGATAATTCCTCAAATTTTATCTTTGAAAATTACCCTAAAGATAATTAGTCCTTGTGTAATTTCCAAAATAATTTTATCATTACTTAAGAACCATTTGGCTTAGCAAACAAAATTTGATTCATAATTATATATATATATAATTTTAGATGCATGAAAGTAACAAAATCATAAACGTACCAAAATCACGCTCAATACAATTTTAGATGATCAATGTTCCAAGGATCCTGCAAAAGTCTTTCATCTTTATCCTGGAGGCGATAAGTACCTGGTTTAATCTTCTCTACCACTGAGTACATCCCTTCCCAGTTTGGAGCCATTTTTCCCAATCTTTTATCCTTTGTATACAAAAGTAATTTTCTCAAAACTTTATCCCATACCTTGAAATCCCTTCGTCTTATTTTCAAATTGTAGCGACCTCTCATCAAAGTTTGATAATATGTAAAATTCCAATGCCCCCTAATCATCTTTTCTTCAATTAAATCAAGCTCTATTCTTCTCGTCTCCTCATTAATATCCTCGGAATAATTAAATACTCTATAAGATGGTAGAGTTGACTATGACAGACTCACATTATCTATTCCATATACTAAAACAAAAGGATTATCCTGAGTTACATCTCTATGTGTCGTTCTATATGCACATAATACCTCTTGCAAATAATTAGGCCATATTCTAGCCACACGTGTCAAGTTCTTCTTTAAAACTTCTAAAATAGATTTATTAATAACTTCCACCTGATCATTTGCTTGAGGATGAAAAAGTGTTGAAAAACATTATATAGTTCTCCTTGAATTACAGAAAAAGCCATTTCTTCGTTATTAAACAGAGGTTCGTTGTCCGTAATATCTTCTGAGGATCCCCAAGTCAACAACAAATATTTGTAAAAATAAATTTGATAACATCTTTAGCTCTTGTCCATGAAAATGGTTCAACCTCAGCCCACTTCGACAAATAATCCACTGCTACTATAATCATTTGTCTCCCTCCCGAAGCCATGGGAAATGATCATACTAGATATATTCCCTATCTATCAAATGGAGCTGGTTTAGAAATTTAGATTAATGGTACCGCTGGTTCATGAATAGAATTTGCAAATCTTTGACAAGTATCATAACTTTGTACCAAATTTTAAGCATAATTCATTATTGAAAGCTGATAGTACCCCGCCAACAAAACCCTTATTGTTAAAGCCTTGAATCCATAATTAGCGGAGCATTCCCCATCATGCAGTTCTGATAAAAATTCATGGGATTCGTTCTTACCCAAACATTGCAATAATGGCATACTCAAAGACTATTTATATAATACTTCATCCAGTATTGTATAAACATGGGCTATAAATCTCAACCACTGAGCTAACTTTGTGTCTTAAAGTAGCGTACCTTTAAGTAAAAATTATGTAATTTGAAATCTCCAATCACCTCAAACTTTTAATGTAGTGACAAACACCTCCTCAGAATATTTGCATTGTTTTGACTTTTTCAATACATACGGACTGTCTTGTAACAATATCCAGGGGTACACCTCTGTAATGTAATAGTTTCCAAAGAATCTGAAACTGTAATTTCCCCTCGTTTGGTATGCTCAACAACCACCTCATCAAAAAAGAGAGTAAATCATTGAAGCTCACAAAGATAAAAAAAATAAGTCGATCTTTTTTAGTTCCGGATACCCCCGACATGTGATTTGCTAACAACTGTGAATCTGCTTCCAACCAAAATTTATTCTCCCCACATATACTTTCTTTGCCTCGCATATACTTGCAAGCCCCAAACCAACTAAAGTAGCTTCATATTCTACTTCATTATTTGATGCATTAAATCCGAACTGAATGACTTGGTAGATAGCTTATCGAAAATGAGCAACCAACTGTACTCCCACACTTGATCCCAATATACTTGAGCCTCCTTCAATTCGAACCACCCATATTGAATATGTTGGTAACAAATTCCTATCAATCTCCTCATCGAATCGTCTTAAATGAAACTCAACCAGAAAAATCGCTAAAAATTGAGCCTTAATCACTGTTCAATGAGCAAAATTTATATCAAAATCCCCTAACTCAATTGACCACTTAGTCATACTGCCAGATATATCCGGTCGTTGTAACATATCTTTTAATGGAAAATAAGTTCGGTCAACAATTGTATGAGCTTGAAAATATGGGCCCATTTTTCTAGCAGGTACTACGAGGGTCAAAGCCAACTTCTCAAGCCTTAAGTATCTATTTTCTGTTACTAATAAAATTTTACTCACATAATAAACTGGCCGACAAAATACACATTTTTCCCTTATCAATACACAACTGATGGTAAAATCTGACACAACTACATACAAAAATAGTTGTTCTCATATTCGAGGTTTGGACAAAATTTTAGGTGATGAACAATGTTCTTTAATCTTAGAAAATGCCACCTCACATTAAGATGTCCAAGTAAATTCCTTTGGACGTATCAACACGTGGAAAAAAGAAGTACATCTTTCAAAAATTGAGAGATGAATCTATTTAAAGCAACCAACCTCCATGTCAAAATTTGTACTTTTTTAATTGTCCGAGGTGAGGTCATTTCTGTCAAAGCCTTTAGTTGGTCGGGATCGGCTTCAATTCACTTTTCACTTATGATGTATCCCAAGAACTTTCCTGACCTAACACTGAAAGTGCATTTTTCTGGATTTAACTTCAATTGAATAGCTCTAAGATTCAAAAACGTTTCTTCCAAATCTTGTAAATGTTCATCATATGATTGGCTCTTGACCAACATATCGTTAATGTAAACCTCTATATCCTTCCAATTTGATAAGCGAACGTCTTATTTACTAATCTTTGATATATTATCGCATCATTCTTAAGACCATGACCCGGTAACAGTGAAATCCTCGGTCAGTTATAAACGTAGTACTTTCTTGATCTTTTAGATTCATTGGATATGATTATAACCAGCAAATGGATCCATGAAAGAAATAATTTTATTCCCCGATGTTGAATAAAAAAGATGATCAATCCTTGGCATGTGAAATGGATCTTTTGGACATGTCAAATTCAACTTCATAAATTCAACACACGTTCTTTATTCTCCGTTCTTCTTTTTTACAAACACTACAATCACAGTCCACAATAGGTACCATGCTTCCCGTGTATGTCCGGCTTTGGATAATCTGTCCACCTCAACCACAATTACCTCAGATTTTTCTACAAAAAAACTCTTAAAAAAAATAATGGGTCTGATCATCAGATTTAAATTTAAGCTATGACCTATTACGTTGAACGAAACCCCCACCACATCCTCGGTTTTCTAGGCAAACATATCTAAATTGTCACACAAGTACTTTAGCAGTTGGTAACATAAAGTTGGTGATAATAATGTCATTATTCTCAAAATTTTCCCTTCAGAAAACATATACTTCACCACACTCTCTCCTACTACTATGGGTCCCTGGGTTTCCCTCAGTTCATCTACTCTTTCATCATCTGAAGGCAACACCTTTGATTGTGATTCAATCATTTGATCACCAGAGATGACCCTTTTAGAATGAAAAGCTTTGGCATAACATTCTTTTGCCACCTTCTGATCACTTCGAACAACTCTGACGCGATCACCAACTACATACTTTAGGAATTAATGAACAATTGAAACAATAACATGCATCCTATACAACCACGATCTCTCAAAAATTGCATTATAGCTGGTCGGACAATCCAGCACCATAAACAAGACTTGAATTTTTTTCTTAAAAGGATTTTTTTCCAACAAAACCTCTCCTTAAAATTCCCCAATGACATGTGTCGTTACTTCTGTAAATCTGATTATGGTACGTTCTGATTGAATTTTCGCATGTGGATTCACATATTTTCATACATTGATTTGAATAATATATTCGCTGAACTTCTCATATCAATTAGTATTTGTCGGATCTCAGTTCTCGCTACTTCGGCACCGATCATCACTGCATCTTTATGAGGTCAAACTATACCCTGAAATCATCCTTGTAAAACAAAATGAAAGGTGTAACATTCATCCTATAAAGATGAGTATACATTTTTCCTTCCAATTGAGTTGTCAAACTTACTATGTGTCTTTTTCTTGAACTATTAGTGATTCGGGTCATAGTATCTCCCCCCAAAATAGCTAGGCTCTCAAAATACTCGCACAAGCTACGAACCTTCCCTCAGACCATTGGTTTGTTCACAACAAACACTACTTTTTTTTATCTAAATCAAAATTCAAATATTATGAAGCTGCATTGAATTCAATGCCCATAAAAACCTGTAAAATCTAGAAAAACTTTACATAACGCTTAGTTAGGTAGAACCTGTTAACCAAGGAGATTATTAGTTTTGCAAAAACTTGAATTAAATTTGACTAGAGTTCTTGCAATATGATTATAGATTTAGAAATTTATTTTTTCTAGCCTGATGTAACCAAGACCCATAACCTCCCAGTTTTCTAACTTCGAATCCATAATTATTAATATGTTATCTTGCTTTGATGATGTGTTCACATTATGTTGCGCAAACATACACGGATTATTCCTACCATTATTTTATCCATTGATAAAAGTCGTCAATTTACCGTCTTCTATCAAAATTTGATTTATTTCTTTAAAGCTATGAATTTTGCAATATCATATTCAATGTCATTATGGTATTTACAAAACTTATTGTTTTGTTCCTTCCATGACCTATTTATCGGGGCTGTTTTTCTAACGTTAACATGATTCTTATCTTTCTCAAATATTTTCACCACGATCTCACTTAACTCCGCAAAATACTCTGGTTTTATCTATAAATTGGGCCTCACCTGAGAAGGTTGATCACTATAGGGTTGGTGTGCTCCTCTTGTGTGAGGAGGAAGACTAATATTTGTCCTCGAACAATATGGTATCTGGGAATTCGAAGAACTTCCATGATACCCTTGGCCGACAAGTGCATTCCCAAATTTTGTTTGAGTGGAACTTGACCCAATTTGAACTCTTGTAAACTCTTCTACCTTAATTTGTTCCTCAACCTGAGCCATTAAGCTCCTAATATCAATGTTATTCTCCTCATATTCTTGTTGGCTAAATTACCCAAAAGAAACCCTTGCCTAAAAGTTGTCATTGTGACTTGTTCTTCACAATATTCCAATTTTATCTTTGTTAACACAAATCGTCTAGTGTAGTCTTTTAAATTCTCTCCCACAACTTGTCTACACTGTATTATGGTATCACCGTTAACTCGCATCTTTTTGCTTCCCATAAATTATCTTTGAAATTCAGTATAACAGACCCCAAAATTGGTTATAGATCACCTCAAAATTCTATTATACCACTTTAAAGCAGTACCCTTAAAATTTTGTGAAAATGCTCTACATACCAACTTGTCATCATCCTCGAAGTTCATCATGTAATGTTTAAACTGCTTAATATGATCATCAGGATCCTATGTTCCATCAAAATTTTCAACCTTTAAAATATCAAAGCGCATATAAATAAGTATCGACCTAATCTCAAAAGACAAATGAGAATTTTTCTAAACCACTCCTTGCATATATTGATTTACTCATTTGTTCCCATAACTGCATATAAGTTTGGTCCACATTTTTGACATACTGGTTGGATGTGTTACCCTCAAACAAAGGGTTGACCCTCATATTCCTTGACTTATCTTCATTCTTGGATTTTCGCTCTTTACGAGATTTCCGATGTCAACTTCCCTCTCCCTTCGAAGAACTTTAATATATTATTTGCTTAAATGAATCATCTTTGGAGTCCGAACAAGAGAACTCACTATCATTATTCAAAATATACCAATGGTTATCTTTTTTTTCCTTTCATGAAGACTGGTGTTTCCGGTCTGACTGAAAATGTGATTTTCTACGATCACTTCGAACTTGACGAGCAGTATAAGACTCATCAGACAAATTTTCCAACTCATTTTTCTCATCAACTCGTCGTACATAGGATCTCAACCTACTAGATTGAATTTGATGCTCATTTGATAAAGTTGATCGTTTAAAACAACTATCCTTTCTAGTAATTGATTCATCCAATATTCCACGTTAGATTGTTCATGTTATTCGTTTCCCTAATTTTTATCCTGGTTTTATTTTCTAATTAAATCTGATTCAAGTATTTCATTTTCCATCAAAACTGCGGGATCAGTTCTGATTTCTAGTTCCATCGTAACTTCGATCATAAATTTTATGGTTTTAGATTTGTTATCTAGGTATCTTTTATTTCTCCTACTATATTCGCCAATGTTAAGTATTAAATATTTTGTGAAGTGAGAAAATAGTTCTAGTAATTTCAGAGAAAGAAAGTTATAAGCCTTTTAGAGAGAGAAAGTAATTAAGAGGTGTTGTGAGTAAAAATGCCAATCAATCTTTTATTTTGAAATCCCCCTTTCTATTTATAGGAAAGGGATATGAATAATGGATTGAGTTATAAATTATGAATAATTGCACTATTAGCCCTTGATATTTACATTAAATATTCAATTTATTCTAAACCTATAAAAGACTCAAACAAAAACCCTTTTCATAAATGTTTTTACTTCTTGTTTATTGACATCCTTATGAAAGGTTAAATATGTTTCTTTGATTACATATTCAGAGACCATCAAATAAAGCTCTACATTCATGTGAAATAATAAATTATTATTCATACTCTCCCAAAATCTAAAATTATTTTACATTTATTATCTCTCAAAATCACACCTCCATTTGACTCTCCCGTTAGTAAACTAGACCCGTGAGTATTTAGTTTTAATATACTTCCTATTTTAGGAATCCATTGGACTAAAGTGGATACACATGGATTTTTAATGCAGATAACAGCACAAGTCATGAGCAATGTTTATGTCTTCTTTCCGGTGTAAAGACTTGAAAAGGTTAGCAATATCTAGTTTAAAAATTACATATTTAATTTGTTACATCACTGATCTAAAAGTATTATGTTGACCGTGGTGTTTGGATTTATTTGTATCCTTCCAAAGAGACCAACATCTGATAGGTGGAATGATAGTTCTGATATGAGTCTCCTTTTGAGTAGACCAAGACCATGTTCAAACAAGGTGAACTAATTTCATCTGTTTAAAGATATAGATACCAAACAATCCTGAAAAATGTCTCAAAACATCCCAAGCTATTGTACATTCCACAAATAAGTGTTTAATAGTTTCCATTTTTTTTTGCAGAATTGGTACTTAGAGGCTAAGAATATGTATTTACTTTGTATTATAAAATCTACATATAACCATCCTTTCATTTAATAAAAGTTTTAATTACTGAAAAATATATTAAAAATGGATCGAAATATCTTCGAACCAAATTATCATTTTAAAATATAACATAATTAAAAAAATAATAAAATGCTTTTTTAAATACTTTAAAATTTAACCATCCACAAACTAAAAAACTAATAAAAATATGAATATTATTTTAAAATAATAATAATTAAAACTAAAATATATTATAAATATAGATAAAAATACCCTTAAACTAAAAGAATATTTTAAAAGGTATACATGTCTTAAGAACTGAACAATATTGACAGAAATACTTTTAATGTTAATCAAATATTTAGAATAATAAAATATTTAATTTTTTAAACATTCATAAAAGTAAAATAATACTCTTGAAGTTGAATTTGAAAGTGTAATACTTTATTTTACTTGAGAAACGATATCTTGAGCTCTAATATTCCCTAACAAATCTTATTTGATATCATCATCCTAATCTAAATATTATTTGAAGAAAGAGAAAAATTCATGTTAGATTTCTTTCTATTATCTAAGCTTTTTTGTTTGTAAATTCGTTTTTGCTTGAAAACCAAAACTTAAAATGATTATACAAAGCTTTAAATTGCATGTAATTGATTTTTTTATCTACGTTGGTGTTTAAGATCAAACTATTATATATTTCTATGTTAATAACATAGAAGACAAGATGACACCTACAAAGAGTTGTGTTCTAAGAATATAAAATCAAGTATATATACGGCTTACAGAGCTTGTTAGTTGCTACAAATCTTATTATATCATGTAGTATAATCAAATAATAATCTGGGATCTCTTTTTAGGTTGAAGATCATGTAACTTAATGTAAAACCAAAAAACACTTGATATAAAAAGGGATAAAATGGTATGAATTGATTACCTATGTAAGATTGATATATTTTTCGGAACCTATGAAATGACAAGCTGAATCTTGTGACTTGGGTAGAATTAAGATTAACCATTAGTCACTTGTTCTTAGGTATCCTACATTAAGACTTCCTAGGATGGCGATTTCTCTTAATTGATCAGGAGCTTGGTTGTTGTTATAATTTAAATTCTTTTTACTTTTAAGTGTCCATTTTGCTATCCAAACTGCTGTATTGTTTTGTTTTCCAATAGATATATGAACCATGGTCATTCTAGAAGTAATGAGTTTTCTACAACAATCTATTATGGGAGCCAATTACCAAATTACTTTCCATTTTTTTCTAAAGAATTTCAATTATAATTATAGAATCGATCTCTAACTATATTATTCTTTGGCCCAAAGATGGTTTCCATTTAAGATTAGTGACAGTACTGAGTTTGATAAAATGTTGGAAGCACCAAAGCTCCTTAACAACTTTAGCATCTTTACTCTAATAAGATATTTTAATGAGCTAAACATATCATCTAGATTAGTAATAATATGTGTAATATAGTCTATTATAGATATAGTTGTAATATGTTCTTCTTTGTGTTTAGTTTTATTCCTATATCACCCAATAACCCAAAATATTACGAGAGACATGATAGTTCTTATGTGAATCTCCATGTTAGTGGACCAATACCAACTAAAAATTATATGATTTATGATGAGTTCGGAATTTTTTGCCACTCTTTATGAGAACCGGACAGGGGCAATTCGGACAACATCCACCCACTGAACCACCCGAACTGAACTAATGTACTAAAAACTTAATCACTTCATGACTAAGCTAATTATATACCTACTTAAAACTAATGGGTCTTTGAACTCGACCCGAATCCATAAGTCAACCCGAAAGCCCATGTGGCCCACAATTAAGGGTATAAATACCCAACCACTTTCATTTAATGAGGGTAATGAAAATTAAATACAACTAGACAGCTCAATTCTCCCACTACAATCTATCCAAACATTAAATACCTTTGAAATACCACAAAACTCTGGACAAAATTACCCTCAACCAAAAATAAACCACACCAAATTGGCGACCACAGTGGGAGCACGACGGTGCCTAAATCTAGCATTCAAAACCATCAAGAAAAGTCAGCTCGGATGAATCTGGACGAGCAAGAAGTACCACCAGCTTTGGCCGAAGTGGTGGGCAAAAATGATGAATATACAATTAAGGAACGAGATAGGTTAAAAGTTGAAATAAAAGCTCTGAGGGCTGCCAAGAGGGAAAAGATGGGCACAAAAGAGAAGTCTAAGGCGTCAGTTGCTCATCATACTGACAATCCAAGGGAGCATGAGACCTCAAAAACCCATGTGAGTACGAAAAATACTCATGCTAGCTCAAAAAAGTCTCACCGGTCTAAACCGGTGGAGAGCTCTGATTCAGACTCAGAATCTTCCAGTAGCTCCTCAGGTGAAGATGGAGTCGAAGAATCCTTGTCATCCATCAGTGATGAAGGCCGTTCTAAAAAGAAACAAAAGTTAGTCAAAAAGTACTCAAGAAAAAGGGATAGGCATGGAAGGTTAAAGAGGCATATAGGCAAAGGATCGTCTCATAGCCGGAGACACGTAGATCGGATGGTGATGGATCCTTTTGCCTTCCATGACGAACCAGGTATCTTTGCAACTCTTAATGAGGATACCGTTTTCAGTCGTGGCCGGAATTTGAGACAATCTCCATTGTCCTCCACGATCCTGTCCGGAAACCTTCCTAAGAGGTTTCACAGTACAAAAATAGAAAAATACGATGGCAGTAAAGACCCGGATAACCACTTGGAACAGTTCAAAATTTTCATGATGAATTTTGATGATGACGACAAGTTACTTTGTAGAGCATTCTCCCAATCATTTACGGGGAGTGCTCTGAAGTGGTACAACAGTTTGCCACAAGGCTGCATCATAAATTTTGATACTTTTTGGGTGGCTTTTCGAAGACAGTTTGTTGGAAGTAAAGAGGTAAAGGGCAATGGAGACACAATTATCCATTGTGCCCAAGAACCAAACGAATCTCTAAAAGAATACATAAGTCGCTTTGTAAATACCAAAAATGGGTTGACTGATTGCTTGAACAAGTAGCAATAGCTTCTCTGAGGCAGGCTTAAACCCTGGAAACTTGGCTGATTCAGTAACCAAGAAAAAAGCCATGACGTGGGGAGGTTTGCTGAATCAGGTCGGAAAGCAGATTAATGTGGATGAAACAAAGAAAACAAGGGTGCACATGCAGGTGAGGTCTGCTCCAGCTGCACCGAATCCAAACCAAAACCAGTCCAGGAACAAGGCTAGGGATACCGGGCAGGGTCACAACAGAGCCAAAGCTCAGTCTCAGCCAGCTGCACCAGCCCAGAGTCAGCAATCTAGAAATAAGCGAGGGCCTTGGGTTCAACCAGAGTGGTTTTCAGAATTGAAAGAAAACGTAGCCACCATTTATGACAAAACAAAATACGAAGTACATTATAGAAGGCCGGCTGTGTTACAGTCTCCTAGGGAGAGCCGCAACAATTGTTTCTGCCAGTATCACAATGATACTGGCCATACCACTGAGGATTGTATTGCTTTGAAGCAAGAAGTCCAGAAATTGAATGAAAGAGGAAAGTTGGGAGTGTATGTTAAAAGAAGAGGTGGAAATAGGTCTGATAACGCTCATCGGGCTGGTCCGAACAATGCAGGCATATCGGCTCCGGATGGGGCTATGGTCATAATCGAAAGGTTCGATGTAGAGTCAGAATACTTGGACCCTGATCCAACCCGGAATAAAGTGGGTGTTATCACATAACATTGCAAGTCGGTGTCCGGACTTATCAACTTTTATGAGTCACTCCAATTTTCGGAGGAGACACCATGACAACACCAACTGCTTCTTCGAGAAAGAGGCACGTTTATACTTTAGCTACCCAACTGGAAGGAGGCATGACTTCCTATCAATCACAGATTTCATTTCCCTTCATTGTTTTCGACGAGGATGACTTGAGGGATATTGTTGGTCCTCATGAAGATGCTGTTGTCATAGGAGCATCCATCGGGGGCAATGACATAAGACGAATTTTGGTGGACACCGGAAGTTCTGCCAATATTCTCTTCTTAACTTCCTATAAAAAGATGAAAAATCCGACAGTAATTCAACGTTCGAACAGGTCGATTGTGGGTTTCACAGGAAGCTCAGCAGACGTGATCGGAGAATTCGAGGAGGAAGTTTTATTGGGCAAAGACCCTTTTAAAAAGATGGTTAGAATACTGTTCGTTGTGGTGGGTTGTCCCACTTGTTATAATGCTATTGTGGGGAGATCTTGTCTCTCTAGGATGCATGCTGTGGCCTCAACAGTCCACCAATGCTTGAAATATGTTGTGCAAGGACAAGTGGGAGTTGTTCGGAGCAGCTAAAAGGTAGTAAGAGAGTGTTATGCAACAGCACTGGCTCCTCGGACGTTGGGGGCA
Source organism: Limnanthes douglasii subsp. nivea (assembly GCA_036936605.1). Classification (NCBI taxonomy): domain Eukaryota; kingdom Viridiplantae; phylum Streptophyta; class Magnoliopsida; order Brassicales; family Limnanthaceae; genus Limnanthes; species Limnanthes douglasii. Next base: position 124,590,226 of record JAUPFV010000004.1, read on the forward strand.
GTTCGGATCAATGATAAATAGAAGTTTGAGGGGCCTGACGGAGAGGGTGAAATTGATGACCCCAGAGAGACCCCTGGAGTTTTAATACCGATTGAAGAAGTTGAAACACACTCTCTGGCTGAAGGAAAAAGTGTCAAGATAGGATCCAAAATGACATCTGAATTAAAGTGTAAAATGTTAAAATTCTTGAAAGACCATCAGCATGTTTTTGCTTGGTGCAATGCTGATGTTACCGGAGTACTAGCAGATATTATATCACACCAACTCTCCATCCGAAGGGACATAACACCTGTGATACAAAAGAGAAGAGCTTTTTCTAAAAAAAAAGCTGATGTCATAGTTCAAGAGGTCGACCGGCTTACTAAAATGGGGCACATAAAGGAGTCTTAATACCCTTTATAGACGGACAATCCGGTATTGTTAAAAAAGAAAAATGACAAATGGCGTATGTGCATCGATTTTACAGATCTCAACAGAGCTTTCCCAAAGGATTTATACCCGGTCCCCCGAATTGATCAGTTGGTGGACTCCACATCTGGAAACAAGCTGTTATCTTTTATGGATGCCTTCTCCGGGTATAATCAGATCCAAAGGATCAGGAACATACTACATTTGTTACTAATAGAGGCCTTCATTGTTACAAGGTGATGCCATTTGGGTTAAAAATGCTGGGGCTACTTATCAGAGGTTGGTAAACAAGGCTTTTGCTAATCAAATTGGAAGAAACATGGAAGTTTACATCGACGACATGATGGTGAAAAGTGTGGACGAAGAGCTACACTTGGCATATCTCCAAGAAACTTTTGCTAGCTTAGTGAAAGTAAATTTGAAATTAAACCCAGAAAAGTGTGTGTTTGGAGTGCAGTCCGGGAAATTCTTAGGGTATGTGATAAGTGAGCAAGGGATACAGCCTGATCCGGACCAGCTTAATGCTTTACTGCAAATGGAGCCTCCTCGGAATATTAAAGAGGTACAACGATTAACTGGGAGGTTGGCTGCATTAAATCGATTCATTTCAAGATCTTTGGACAAGTGTGCCCCATTTTTTCAAACTTTGAAAGGTGCAAAGGACTTCAACTGGTCCTCAAAGTGTGATGAGGCCTTCGATGAAATTAAGAAGCATTTGTCTTCCCCCAAAACTTTGTTTAAACCTGTTGATGGAGAAATGCTTTATGTGTATTTACCCGTTTCTGATTGCGCAATTATCCTCATCCGGTGTACTATATCAGCAAAAGCTTGATAGATGCAGAAAAACGATATTTGAAGCTTGAAAAGTTGGCGCTGGCCCTGGTAATTGCTGCAAGGAAAATGAGGCCCTATTTTCAGGCTCATTCTATCATCGTCCGGACTTCTTTCCCTTTGAAAAATGTTCTCCAAAAAGCTAACGTTTCAAGTAGAATGACCAAATGTTCAGTAGAGCTGGGAGACTACGATATTGATTTTTCTCCTTGAACAGCAGTCAAAGCCCAAGTTGTGGCTGATTTCTTAGTTGAATTCCATTCAGATAGGGATGCTAAGCAAGCAACTGGTATGAAAGACAAAAAAGTCTAGGTCGTTCGGACTGATGGTGGATCAAGTACCATGGGATATGGTGTTGGGGTATGTTTAACCTCTCCGTACGGTGACAGAATGTACCAAGCTATATGTTTTGCTTTTAGGGCCTTTAATAATGAGTCCGAATATGAAGCTGCTATAACTGGTTTGAAATTAGCTCTTATTTGTGGAGCCAAAATGGTCAAGTTAATGAGCGATTCTCAGCTTCTTATCCATCATGCACAAGGTCAATCTGAAGCCAAAAAGGAGCAACTGGTTAAATACTTACTTCTTCTCAAAGAAGTGGCACTTAATTTCAAAAGCATCACCTATGAACACAGACCCCGAACAGAAAATACACTAGCAGACTCTTTGGCAACCATAGCCTATACTGAGTCCTACCCTTGGATTCATGTGCTGGAGTGCCCATCCATTCAAATCAATCCGGATAAGGAAGAAGAAAGTTTGAATATACAGATAAAACAGCCTCAAGATTGGAGATTTCCTCTCCTTCAATATCTCTTAGATGACATCTTACCTCCGGAAAAAGCAGTAGCAAGGAAAGTAAAATACAAGGCTCGTGGTTTTGTCATTCTAAGAGATATTCTTTATAAGAAATCTTATAGTAAACCTCTTTTACGATGTTTGGGGGTCGATGAGTCTCAAATAGTACTCTCCAAATTACATGATGGTGAGGGATCAGCACACTGTGGATTCAGGGCTCTAACCAGAAGAGTTTTATTAGCTGGGTACTATTGGCCCTCTATAATACAAGATGCCAAGGAGTTGGTAAAAGAGTGTGATCCATGCCAGCGATATGGTAATGAAATCTATACCCTAGTTGTCCTTTTGGAATCAATTTCTGAGCCAATACCTTTTGCTCGATGGGGTTTGAATTTAGTGGGACCTCTACCCATGGCATCCAGGGGGGCAGAACTATAATCGTTTCTATTGATTACTTTTCGAAGTGGATCGAAGCAGCCCCATTGGCAGGAACTACTTCGAAATCTGTTATCAAATTCATTATGTCTAACATTTGTTGCAGATTTGGAATTCCACAGAAGATAACAACAGACAATGGACCACAATTCGACAACAGGGAAATGGAGGCTTTCTGTGCCTCTAGAGGCATTCAACACTGCTTTTCTTCTCCTTTCCACCCACGGGAAAATGGTCAAGTTGAAGTGGCTAATAGGAAAATATTGTCCGGTCTGAAGAAAAATTTAGAAGGGGCTGCTGGAAAATGGCCAAGTTAGTTGCAAGAAGTCTTGTGGGCTTACCGGACCACTCCCGGGGCTGCAACACAAGAGTCTCCCTTTGCTTTAGTATATGGGATGGATGCCATAGCTCTCATAGAAGCTACTCTTCCTTCATTTCGAGTTCATAATTTTTCCAAACACGCTAACGAAGTGGCAGTCAGAAGCCAGCTTGATTTAGTAGAAGAAAGAAGAGTTAAGGCTCACCTTAGAGCTGCACACTATCAAGGTTTGATGAGAAGCATGTTTGCTTCTAAAGTTAAGAGAAGCGATTTTCAACCAGGGGATAAGATATTAAGAAAAGTTCTCCTACATACTAAAGAAAAGCAGTTCGGTAAGTTAGCTCCAACATGGGAAGGACCCTATGTGGTTAGTGAAAAGCTTAAACCTGGGACATACCGGCTCCAAAACAAAGATGGAAGGATTTTGAATCACCCCTGGAACATTGAACACCTACGGTTGTACTTGGAATAAAAACTATGTAAATATTTACTTGTTTAAAAGTTCATGTAAATACTTGGGGGCATACTATTTCCTACCCTGATGGCGCGGGGAGGTTTTAATGAGGTATCCGAGCTTTTTTATAAAATTTGATGCCTTCTTAAAAGATCCGGAGTGTTTCAATTAAAAGTTTTCTCTGAAATATTTTATCAATAGCAGACCAGATTAAATTGGTGGAATGAGGACTACTTAAACATTGGTCATCGGAGAACTTAAACACTCTCACTTTAAAATACTTATAAAATAACTAAGGGCTGTTTAAACATTAGCCACCAAAATTGAAAAAAATCATGAAACGATGCAGGAGTTATGCAAAATAAAACTGCCCATTAAAACATACGAAATGCCTTGGCCATCCAAGGACTTTGAATTGTCAAAACAAGAAAGGTTTATCCGGACAAGGATCAGACACGGTTACAAAAAAATTCCCTGGCCACCCAAGGACTTTGGTTCAATCACAACAAAATTAAAAAGATAATTGATACTCTAAGACTGAGCCTTTGTAGATGGCTCAGCCTCACTTGGCTTCTTCTTCTTTGGGTCGTCATCCGGGCTCTCCCCAGTCTCTTCTTCTTCATCAGTGGTGTCCTTACTGGAGTAGTTGTACTTATCACCAACAAACATGGTGTGATGAGGAATGTCTTCGTACTCCACGAATCGCCATAAATCTCCCAAGGTCTTCTTCAGAAATTTTTCATGAAAGAGCAGAACCATATCTGATCTGACCTCAACATACCTTGCCTCCTGAGAATCTATCACCTCATTGGTATAAGCATCCATCCTAGCCTGGATTGTTTTCTCCTGCTCCTTTAACAAGTCAGTTTTTCTTGCTCAGCCTTGGACACACTATTCTCAAGAGAGATCTTGTCATTAGTTAAGGCCTGAATGGTGCTATCTTTGGCCTTCACCTCCTTTTTTGAAAAAAGAGGTCTTTTACCAGATCGGATTGCTTTAACTGGAGTTCTTTGACAACTTCTTCCGAAGTGGCTAACCTCTTGACCAAGTCCTCCTGACGTTTCTTCAACTCCTCATTCTCTTTCCTCAATGCCTCAGTATTTTGGTTGGCACTAAGAAGATCGCTATACAGTTTCTTTTTGTCAGAATTGAGGGTGTTGATGATGGCTGACTGATTGCGTACTTACTTCTCCAAAATAAGCACTGGATGGGCATTGCTTAGAATGGAATGAGCAATGACATCTCTTTCGCTTGAGACTGGAAAAAGACTTACCGTTGAATGTGACGGTGTTTGAAGAACTTGGGGGGAGGTAGGGCCCAACAAAACCATCTCTGGGGAGGTTTTCAAAGAAGAGACCAAGCCCCTCAAGCCTAGTAATGTCGACACCATCAACATTGATATCCCCTCCTGCACCCTCTCCGGGTTGAAAGTCACCGGGGATCTCTTCTGCTTGAGTAGGGTCAGCTGGATCAACTGGAGGAAGTGACTCCGGATCCCAGGGAGAAACCTCATCTTTCTTAGAAGTTTTCTTTCTCTTGGCGTCCCGACCTTCACCTTCTGCTCCCCGTTTTCTGTCTTTTTTGGGGACCTTTTGAGGTTTTGGAGACCCAACAACTTCCTTGGTGCTCTCGTGTTCCACCACTTGTAGTAAGGCATCATCGGTTTTCCCTTGATCTTGTCCCCCTAGGTTTGTTGGGACAGCTTCCTCCACCTCAGTAGGATTGGCCTCTACCACATCTTGCTTGGCTTTAACTTTTTTTCCCTTCATCTTGCTTGGGGCTTTAGCTCTGCCCGGCAAGAACAATTTTCCATCTTTTCCTTCTGTCTTCCAGAGAATCACTCCCGGAGGGGGTGGAGTGGTTAATTCCTCCTAAGACAGATCCCTCTGGTCCGTTGTATTCTAAAGATAGGATCTGGTTAAATTGCCTCCGGTAAAGCAGTTGTGGAAGCGGTTTGCCCATTTTTCAGTTGTCCAAGCATTCAGCTTGGCACAAGTAGTCTGCCCAGCCTCTAAGTAATCGTTGAAATCCTTGGGCAGCACTACCAAAAAGCAAAAGAAAAAAGAATTAGATAAAAAAAATTATAAGTAAAAGTAGAAGTATCTGGTGAGATTGTTACCATCACTTCGCCATCCGCTGATGAGCATACTTGGGTTGACACCAGATTTAATTTTCTTCCCATTTTCCCAAGCACCGCTGACGAACAGAAATTGAGTCTTTCAGCCTTTCTCCGACTCGAGTAAGTCATCCACTACCTTGTAGTTGTCACCCATGTTAAAGTGGTAGAAAGAGATGATATGATTTCTGCAGAGGCTTGCCACAGCAGCAAATTGATCCATCGGAAGAGGAATTCCGGAGAGCCTTGAAGGCATGATACATGCCATGAGGGTGAACCATGCATTAGGGCTTAGCTGGCTTAGGCAAAGCTTAATCAGATGGAAATATCTGACTATTTCTGGGTCCAAGGGAAACCTAAGTCCCCATTTGAATAGCTCAGTATAGAAGACAATCTCGTTGAGCTTACAGTCCATGGGCGTCTGCGGATCAATGGGAATCCTTACTTTAACATTTTCCGGAATACCCCACTTTGTCCTTATCCGGCCAAGTTCAGCTGTGTGAATGAAAGCATAGTTGATCTTCTGCATTTCCAGCAGATATTTAACACTCACTTTGTGGAAACAAGGCCCCACTTTTCCCACAAGGCACTTCGGCAGGTCCGGATGCTTTAGACACACTTTTTCCTTGCCTTTGCTCTTCCTAGTGATGGCAGTCTCACTTGTTTTCCCGGAGACGTCAATCTCAAAAGGGGCTTCTTCAACACTGTCCTCCATTACATCCTCCATTACCATGAAGGGGTTGTCAGTTGATTTAGGAAGAGAAGGGCTGGTGGTTGGCTCAGTAGGCCCTCCGGATTGTTGAGCATCCTTTCCCTCTTGTGGTCTAAAGTCCGGCTGGAGCTCGGACCCGGAGGTCTCTTTTCGAAGACTTGAGCTAGTTGCCTCCGGACCAGACAGCTTGTCCTTGGGAATTTTGATGGGTGCTTCTGACCCTGTGGTTTTACCTTTTGCCCCGGATTTCGAAGGCGTGGATTTTGGTTTAGGTTGTGTGCCAGCAGCCTGCCCTTTTACCAGACGACCCCTTCGTCTATCTATCAGTTTCTCCGGGGAAATATCAGCATCTGAACCCATAGCAATGAATGGGGAAGGTTTCTTAAAGCTTGTGACTGCCTGCCCTGGTTCAACAACAGGCTCTGACTCCTGGACCGATGAGCCCGAAACGATTGGTGAAAGGTTGGACTGGAACAACCTTCTAGGTTTAGTACTCTTAGTTGAAGAAGAACCCCGGTCAGGCTCTGAGTTTGGTTTTTCCGGTTTATTAACAGGGGAAACAGGGAGGCTTGCAGCGATGCGCCTTTCTCGTTCAACCTTTTGAGCTTTTTCCAACTCTGACAAATTGAGCCACCTACCTTTTACTAAAGCGTTTCTTGCTGTGAACATAAACTCACACCGAAAGAAAGGTTTTTTTTAGAGATGAAAGCTTTGAAGTTTAACAGAGTAGAGATAAAGAAGATAGATGCAATGATTAAAGACAGCGCTGATGTCACCCGCATTAAATGAAGAAGTTGTTTTTTGAAGCAAGTGTGAGCGCCATTCTAGGAGAAAAACGGCCACTGTGGCAAATCAGAGAAGGACACGTGTCCCACGATCTCTGGTGAAACTGCTCAGCTTCTAAGGGTTTCAGTTTGTCCGGATAAAGTCGTTACACATTTTCGAAATGTCCGGACGAAGTTATGATTACACTTGAGCTATTTTTTAGGTCTTGCCAAAGGCCTTCGAACACAATCTAAAAAAGGGGCTACTGATGAGTCCGGAATTTGTTGCCACTCTTTATGAGAATCGGACATGGGAAATTCGGACAACATCCACCCACTGTACCACCCGAACTGAAATAATGTACTAAAAACTTAATCACTTCATGACTAAGCTAATTATCTACCTGCTTAAAACTAATGAGTCTTTGAACTCGACCCGAATCTATAAGTCAACCTGAAAGCCCATGTGGCCCACAATTAAGGGTATAAATACTCAACCACTTTCATTTAATGAGGGTAATGAAAATTAAATACAACCAGGCAGCTCAATTCTCCCACTACAATCTGTCCAAACATTAAATACCTTTGAAATACCACAAAACTCTGGACAAAATTACCCTCAACCAAAAATAAACCACATCAATTTATAGTCATATGTTTACTTATAAAGATACCAAATAAACCTGTAAAGTATTTCCATACTTCTCAAGTTAAGTCACATTGTACAAATATGCTATTGGGTGACTAAATGTTTTACAAGAAATTTTAGAAGCCAATGAGAAGTTCTTATTTTGCAAAATAGTATCCACATGGATCCATTTGTGGAGTAGCCTCCAAAGGGAAAAATGAACATTTCTTTGGAGTTGTATTATTCCATATTATTATAGAGAGACTAGAATTAATACCATTAACTCTAAGTTGGTTCCATATTACTTTTATTTTGAAATAACCAAATTTAGATAATGACCATCTAAATGAATCACCAACATCTTCCTTTATATTAAACCTTCGAATTTTCTCTATATCAAAAGGAATTTAGCATAGAATTTAGCTTATCTAAATTCCATCCACCCTCTCTCCAATAGCTGTTTACTTTGTCCTCAACATAATCATCATGAGATAGTAATTATGAATGAATAAACTAATGAGTGTGACATTATTTCTCAATCCAAAAGTAAATATCTCCATTTTTATCTTCCAGAAGATAAAAATCTCAGCCACTTCCATGATGATTAGTAATATTTTCCCTGTTTTAGAATCCTTCGTTGTTACTTGAACATGGAGAAAATGAGAATTAGAGCAGTATTTGGCCATCATGAAACCTAGACCAAAGAGACTTTTACTCACTAAAGTTATACTATAATTTTTTATGAGAATGTTGTTTGCATATCTTCAAGACTTCTCAAATTTACACCACCCTCCTCATAAATTTTACAGATATTAAGCCATTTTGTCCATAATATTGCTTGCTTAAGGTCCTTAGATCCTCAGATAAATCTATTGCATAACTTTTCAATTCTTATGATTATAGTTTTAGGCAGAATACAACTCTGAATATAGTAATTAGGTAATACCATATAAACTGATTAAGTAAGAGTTAGCCTACAACCAAAGTTAATAGCTTACTGTCGAATTCTACAATTATTTCTCTTATCTTGGATATCAAGTAATCAAAATAGCATACTTTCTTACTTAAATGAATAGGAATACCAAGGTATTTCAATGGAAATTTTCCATGTTTGAAGTCAGATTGTATTTCAATATCCTTTATCATTGTTAGAGTTATTTTTGTAAAGGTAATAAATGTTGTTTTATCTATGTTAGTTGATTGGCCATATTTTTCTTGATACATTTGCATAAATTGACTAATTATCCTGATATTATTAAGAAATCCATTCACAAAGATTATGAAGTCATCAACGAATGTTAAACAAGGTATGACAATATGGCTACCAGATTTGTATCTCATTTCTCTATTGTTTTCAAATAGATTTTAAAGTTCCCAAACTAAAAGTTCTTCAGTTATTATGAAAAGGCTAGGAAAAATAGGATCCCCTTGTCTTATTTCATTAGTAAACTTAAAGAAGCCATGTAATTCTCCATTTACTATCGTAGAGAACCATGCAGAATAAATGCACTTTTTTATCAAGTTAATGAATTGATTGTCAAATCCAAAAGCATCCATAATACCAATTATAAAACTAAACAAAAGCCTATCAAAAGCCTTGGACGTGTCTATTTTTATCATCACATTACACCCTATGACTTTTCTACTTAGCTCATTTGATAGCTCCTAGGTAAGCAGGATATTCCTTTTAATATTTTTACCTTCACAAATCTTATTTGCTCTTCTAAAATGATTTTATAGAGAAGCAAAGATAAAATATCATTTATAATCTTAAATATAAGCCTATTTAACATAGTACACAAAAATATTAATTTGAATTCACTCCAACTTTGAGTAGAGATTACTTTAGGAATAAGGCCAATTGAAGTTGTATATATACCTTAAGGCACGTGATATCCTTTGAAGAATGCCTCAATAATTTCATATAAGTTTTTTTAAAAATTATAGGCCAACACACTTGATAGAACATAACACTAAATCCATCTATACCCGCAACCCTATTGAGGTTCATAGTCTTTCTTTGAGGGTAAATCCATCTGTTTATTATTATCAGAATTTGTGATAAGCTTAGATATAGTGTTTAACAAATCATTTAAGTCACTTAGGTTGTCATTACCTGATAGGATAGATCTAAAAACAATTCAGAATATCTGCATAGCTCTACTTGATCATTAACCCAAATGTTACCATCCAGAGTGTTGTTGATCTTGTTCTTTTTTCTCATTTTTTCACATAATTGTGAAGACATTTAGTGTTCTTATCTTTATTTTTTATTCAGTTAGAGTTTCTTTTATATTCCCAAAAAGCTTCCTACATTGATAAGATCTGAAAGAGAATTGCTCTAGATTTGTACAGCTTAACCTTATCTTCAATCTGCTGAGTTTCCTTAATTTAGTTTTCCAAGAATTGTACTTCACCCTCTGTTTGAGCAATTGTCTCAAATATATTTCGAAATGTATCCCTATTCAAGTTTTTTAACTTTTATTTAAGTCTCTATAACTTGTTCCAAATTACATGTATAGGGAGACCATGCATATTCATCTTCCAATTTTCTCCAACCGTCTTTAAAAATTTGGAATGTAAGATTCACATGTTTTGAAATTTAAAATGATTGAAATTTTATATGGGTTGTAGAGTAAAATCGAGTAAAGTAACGAGAAATAGAAAGATATCGGGAGAAGTAGTTTCTAGAGAGAGAAAGTCAAGAAGTGAAACTAGTTTTATCTCAAAAGTCAGCCTCCTTTCTTAGTTCAGCCCTGGCCATTATATATAGGCACCAAGACTTAACCATTACAGAAACGGTTATACAAAGGGGATAATTGTACATTAGTCCCTCACCTATTCATAAAGCTTTAAATCTCTCCTATAACTATACAATTTATCATACAAGGTTTTATTCATTTACATTTTTATCCTCGAAGTTCTATTTCTTTATTAGTAGCCCCCTTAGTTCTTATGAAAGTCAATGAATGAGAACTAATTAACTTCGGAAATCTTTATAGTAGAGAAGAATCCCTTTATCTAGGATCTGAACTGCTTCAATCTTGTTGTTCCCATGTTTCTGGCAAAATCTCATCTTCGAATTTGATAATAATCTCCTCAATGCCTCAGATGTTTTCAAATGGATTCATTTTTTTCCAACGGTCATAATTGTTTGAATCAGAGATCAAATAGGTGATGAAGTTGTATGAACTAGGTCTGCCACTAGGCCTATCATATGGAAGGTGTCAAATTATTCTTTACGCAACCATTTGGAATTCTGTCCAATTGCCTTCTCCACCTCTTCCACTTCCACTTCCCGCTCCTTCAACTTTTCCTATAAATACTTATTTATGCCTCACTTTGCTTCACAACATTGTTTTAGAGAGAGAGAAAAAGTTTACTTGTTACCTTCATCTGAATCTTCAACCCTTAAGCTACCTTCACCGGAAAACACCAATTCCCATCGTGTCTTTCAAGTTTGTTAATGAGAAAACATCCAAAACTAAAAAAGGCAAAAGCCAAAAAACCCAAAAAATTATCTTCCCCAGATAAACAGAAGTCTCACTTCGGATCATTCGACTACTTCTGCATAAGCAAAAAGGCAGATGAATATAGAGCAGTTGGACTGATAAACAACGCTTCTCGGGGTTTGTCCACAGAGACAATTTACTGCGATAACTTCGATCCTAACAAAACTCTTCTTACTTTTTCAAATTCTTCTCTTCTAGAAGAAAGTCAGTCATCCAAAAATCAAACACCAAAGACACCTCAAATTTCACCCCCTCTAAATAGACCACCACCTCAAATTCCTTCTGCAAACTCATATCCTCGAATCAGTCGCAAGGTAACCCAAATTAAATCCTCTTCATAAAGACTAGAGGAAACTCCTTCTCTAGTTAATTCTGAGCCCCCTCATCTACTACGCAAGGAAACCTTTTCAGTTCATACGAAAACTCAGCTTCCTCAAACCCTAAAAAGAAAAACCTTCATAGCCATGGGTGACGATGCCGATCATACCTCGAATCCATCAAAAGCTTCTCCTCTCATGGGGGGAAATTGTTAAGAAAACAACAGATTCTTAACAAAATCCCTCCAGTAACCCACCTCGACTCGTGGATGAGGCATCCGAAGATGAAGTGGATTCTGAAGCCACACAATCAAATTTCGAGGCTGACACAGAAGAAGATGCTTCGAAGGAAACAGACAGTAAAAGAGTGAAAGGTTCTTTGAATGCAAGAGCACCTATGATAAGAAAAAAAAGCTCATGTTGAGCTCTTCGAAGAACTGGTTGCCTCAGTTGGAGAAAATTTGAAGCCACTCAACCCTGAGTATATTTTGGCATTAAAAAATGTGTCATACATTTATTACCCATAGTCTAAGGACGCTTCTTTAAAAAGGAAATGGGGAATGCTAGAGAATATAGTACTTCGGCTTCCAAAAGGAAGAGAAACTCCACTTGATTGTGGAAAGGATGAGCTGGTGGTGTACCCAGAAATTATTAACAGGGGTCTCCAGTTTTTATAAGACCCAATGATTGTGGATTATGTTGAGCTCCTTGACCTCTGTCCTATGAAACCTACTCCTAATCAATGATGTACCCTTTTGTCAATTATCATGGCTTCCAAACTTCAACAAATCCCTCTTTCTATCAAAGATTTCATTGCCCTAACAAATCTTTCGAAGGGCCTTGTTCTGTCGTTCTACTATCTCACACTGGATAATGATCTGAAGATAGTCGACGACATACTCGAGGCTGATAAATTTTAGAAACAAAAATTTGTCATCATATCCGGGGCTTGGGAAAATGAAATGAGATTTCTGAGGTGAATCCATCAAAGCTTAACCTCGTTTGGAGGAGCAACTGTAAGTTGCTTCGCTTTTATTGTGTGTATTTTGTTTTTTGTTTTGTTTGTTTACTTATATATCTTTATTGCATCAGAAGAATTCTGAGGCGATATAAGATTCGCCAAAAATATGATATGGTAATTTTTTCAAATTTAGCCACGTGAGTGGAAAAATAGTGGGGCAACGGGTTCCACTCAACGTTATTGCCAATCATATCAACAACCACTTATGGCGAATCACACTGGATGCTGACTTTCCAGAAAATCTGATGGAGCCTCCAAATCCTATTCTGGTCGTGAAGAGACTGGTGGCATCTGATGGTAAGGTGTTTCTTTCAATTCGGAATAGGTCAGAGAGTCATCTTCCTCTAAAAAAAAGGAAAAATATAAAAATGCAGCTAGCAAATCTGGTGCTAGCCTTTCTGGCGCTCTGACGCCGCCAAAATCGAAGAGAAAAACAATAGAAAAGAACCTCCCCACTATTGAAGAAGGAGAAGAAGTTGAGCTTTCTCCAAAAAAAAGGAAGAAGACAATTACTTTGAAGAAAAATAAAAACATGCCTAAAACAACTCCTCAAAAGAGAGCAAAAAAAAAAGTTGTACAAACCGTTCAAGAGGTGTCTTCCGATGCTGATGAAATTGTTGTTGTGGAAAATTAGAAAAAAAATGAAGCATGTGATGAAAAGGGAGGCACCCATCAAAGAAAGATTGTTGCAGACAATGATCGAGGTGATGATAACTTTGATCCTGATAGCTTCATCAACCTCGGTAAATCTCAAGAGCTCGTTAGAGATGAAGATCCATACGTTCAAGAAATTCAGGACCAACTGCAAAATTATGGTAAAACGTGTGCTCCTGTTTTCCCGAGGAAACTTCACCAAGAGTCTTTTTGCCTCCATCCTGCTCTGCTCTTATGCCTTTTGCTAGCCCAATGGTCATACCTGTCGAAGAACCATCCGAAAAAGTTGCGATTTCTCTTCAACCATTTTCCAATCTTGGTGTTGCAACACCAAAATTAACCCAAGAAATTGAATCTGTTCGAAGTCAGTTAGAGTATATGTCAAAGGAGATGGTTCACCATAAAAAAAAAGTTGTAGCTGCTGAAAAAAGAATGAGGGAAATTTGGGTGATATCGTGGAAAAGAAATTCTATGGATTTCAACTGGCCATATCAGAATTCATAAAATGGCTCATCTATCTCAAGAATCACCTCAGAGCTGTGCACCAAAAGAAAACGGAAGAGATCAATATTTCTCATTAAAATAAGATAAACAACTCAAATCTAAGCACTCTGAAGAATTAGCTACAGAGACGCAAAAATCTGTTGATCTTCAACTTTCACTAAACAAGAATGAGGATGAGAAGAAAAAATTGATAAAGGATATGGATGCTCTCAAAGCTCAATTCAATGAAGAGAAAAGGCTTGGTGTCACTGCTGTTGAGAACGAATGTGGAAAAGACATGTTAACAACCATCAAAGATTCCGAAGAGCAAAAATCTATTAATATTCTTCGTGAAATTCATGCTACATTTCATAAGGCTGACCTCTCCAACTTTTGGGAGCATATTCCTATCGAAAGTTTCCCCAGCGAAGCTTTTGATCATGTTCCCAATTCTTTATCCGAAGAAGTGGAATCAGAGGAAAGTGCTTCTTAACAAGGGGAATCTTCTGGATAAAACTCGTAGAACAAATAACTTTACTATTTTTTTTGTGTATACCTGTCAATTGATTATTGTAGAATGACTTGTTTTTGGTAGATGCCCTTTTACTTGGCATATAAAAACTTATTTTGTTACTATCAAATTAAATTGAATGCATAAAGGCTTTGTTTCTCTTATATTCTTTTTTTAAACTTACAAGCCATGTTCACCTCGAAATATAACTTTTATCATAACTAAATGTGTAATTTTTGAAGTGATAATAGTTAAACTTCATTGTGTGTTTAAAGAATGTTAACACCTTAAATATAAATAGCGCACTTATAAAATGAGATACTTCAAATAACATCGTGCGTTTAGAAAACGTAGCACTTCGAATATTATAGTGCGTTTAGAGAGAGTAGCACTTTGAATATAGTAGTGCGTTCAAAGAACATGGCACTTCGAATATGGTAGTGCGTTTACAGAACGTAGCACTTCGAATATTACAGTGCGTTTAGAGAACGTGACACTTCGAATATGGTAGTGCGTTTAAAGAACGTAACACTTCGAATATGGTTATTTATGCAAAACAATGTATTCAACACTTCGAAATAATTACTCTTGGTCAACTTCAAAGATGATCAGTCTTTGACTAGTTACCAAAATAATTTAAATAAGCATACACAAAAAACTATTAGCCAAAAAATATTTTTATTGATAGCTTCAAATATTTACATAACACCTCATTAAAACCTTCATGGGCCAACAGGGTAGGAAAGAGTATATTATTTATTCAAAAAGAAAAATTTCAAAAAAGATAGTTACTCCATGTACATTGTTAGAGGATGTATATTCCAAGGATGTTGAAGCATCATCCCTTGCTTGTCACAAAGGTGATAAGAACCTGGCTTTATTTTTTCCACAACCATATAGGGACCCTCCCAATTTGGGGTCGTCTTACTGAGGCTCTTTTCTTTAGTATGGAGGAATACCTTCTTAGAACTTTATCACCAACCTTGAAATCCCTCCTTCTTACCTTCGAATTAAATCTACTCCTCATAAGACTCTGATAATGAATCATATTCAAGTGAGCTCTAACTTTTTTTCCTCAATCAAATCCAAATCTGCTTTTTTTGCTTCGTCATTCAGATCCTCAGAATATTGAGCTATTCTAAAAGAAGGTAATGTATATTCTGCAGGACTAAAAACATTCATCCCATACACTAAGACAAAAGGAGTTTCTTTAGTAGCCTCCCTATGAGTTTTTTGATAAGCTCATAAGACCTCATGCAAATAGTTAGACCATTAACCTGCAACCTCTGTCAAATTCTTCTTTAAACCTTCCAAAATAGATTTGTTTGTCACCTCTACCTGACCATTTTATTTGGGATGAAAAAGTGTGGAAAACATTGTGTTATCCCCCTCGAAGCATAAAAAGAATCCATTTCTTTGTTATTAAATTGAGGATTGTCCCGTGGTAATTTTTCGAGGTACCCTAAAGCGGAAACAAATACTGTTTACAATGAACTTAATTACATGATTGGATTGTGTTCCAGACAATGGTTCAGCTTCTGCCCACTTCGTAAAATAATCCGCTGCCACAATAATCATCCTCCAGAAGCCATTGGCAATGATCCTACTAAGTCTATTCCTCATCTGTCAAACGGGATGGCTTCGGTAACGGAGATGAATGAAACTGAAGGTTTATGAATAGAGTTGGAAAAATGTTGACAAGTATCACAACCTCGAACAAAAATCTTAGCGTCGTTCATATTCGAAGGCCAATAATACCCTGCCAATAAAACTCGATGTGTCAATGCCTTAAACCTGCAATGTGCTGAACCCTCTCCATCATGTAACTCTGACAGAATTTCCTGTGATTCTTGATTGCTCCAGCATCGCAATAATGGCCTACTCAATGATTTTTTTGTATAAAACCACCATGTAGCCACATGCTTTACCTTCCAACTTCTTAGCTAGTTGCATATCTTGAGGCAGCATTCCTTTTTAACAAGAAATTCAGAATATCAGTTCTCCAATCGTTGTGAATTACATCTGGAGTGACAAAAATTTATTCTGCAAATTCGCACTACTCTGAGCGGGTTAAAATCGAAGGACTCTCCTATAATAAAATCCAAGGGTATTCTTCTGTGTATGCCACAGTTGCCGAAGAATCAACGACTGTATTGTCTCCTTGGTTGATATGCTCTACAGTAACGTGATCAAACAGAAGATTCAAATTCTAAAGCTCTTGAAGATATAAAATTAAATGATCTTTTTTAGCTTCGGAAATTCCAGCCACTTGATTTGCTACCAACTGGGAATCTGTTTCTAAACGAACTGATGTTACCTCACAGATGCTCGCAAGCCTTAAACCAGCCAACGCAGCTTCATATTCAGCTTCATTATTCGATGCATGAAAGTCAAATTTAATGGATTGAAACATTGTTTCACCAGATGGAGCAATCAGTTGAAATCCAGCATGCATCCTAAAATTCTAGAACCCTCACCAGTTCGAACGATCCACATCAAACTCCTTGGCAAGAACTCCTTGTTCATTTTTAATCTGATATGCTTGAATGGAATTCAACAAGAAAATCTGCTAAGGTTGGGCCTTGATAGCCGTCTGAGCTGACAAGATGATATAAAAATCTCCCAACTCAACTGACCATTTTGTCATTCTCTCAGAAATATGGGGGCATTGTAAAATATTTTTCTATGGGAATGAAGTTTGAACCTCAATAGTCTGAGCTTGAAAATAGGGGTGCATCTTTCTGGCAGCCACTACTAAAGCCAAAGCCAGATTTTCGAGCTTCAAGTACCTTTTTTTTGCTGCCACCAAACTCCTAAGGACAAAATACACCGGCTTCGAAATTCCTGAATATTCACTTATCAACACAGCACTTACCACAAAATCTGATACTGCAATTTACAAAGAGAGTTGTTCTCCAATTCGAGGCTTGGGCAATATTTATGGTGATGAAAATAATTCTTTAATGCTTGAAAACGCTGCTTCACATTCCGAGGTCCACTCAAATTCGTTTGGTCTTTGTAACACTTGAAAGAAAGGAAACATTTATCAGAATATATAGAAATGAATCTGTTAAGAGCAGTTAACCTTCTTGTTAAAATTTGCACTTATTTGATAGTTCGAGGTGATGTCATTGATACCAAATCTTTTAGTTCTGGGTCAGCTTCTATTCTCTTTTCACTAATAACATAACCCAAAACCTTTCCTGATCGAACTCCAAAGGTACACTTCTCAGGATTTAACTTTAGTCTAATAGCCCTCAACTTTAAAAAATTATCCTTCAAATCTTCCAAGTGTGCATCATCTGCTAAGCTTTTAACCAACATGTCATCAATATAAACCTCCATATTTCTTCTGACCTGAGAAGTAAAGGCTTTATTCAGTAATCTTCGATATGTTGCTCTAGCATTCTTTAACCCAAAGGGCATAACCCTATAACAATGTAAGCCTTGATCAGTGCTGAATGTGGTACTCTATTGATCATTTGGATCCATTTGAATTTGATCATACCCTGCAAATGCATCCATAAAGGTCAAAAATTTATTTCCCAAAGTGGAATCAATCAATTGGTCTATTCAAGGAACGGGGAATTGATCTTTTATACAAGCTCGATTCAGATATGTGAAGTTGACGCGCATTCTCCATTTCACATTCTTTTTTTTAACCACCACTGGGTTTTCTGTCCATAAATGATATTGTGACTCCCTTATATGTACGACCTATTAAAACGATCTACCTCATAAACAATAGCTTCTGCTTTCTCAAAAGAAAAAAGCACGTCTTTTTTGTATGATAGGTTTGACCTTCAGATTAATTGTTAGGCTGTGACATATTACTTCGACTAAAACTCCTACCACATCTTATTTTTTCTATGTGAAAACATTGAAATTGTGAAATAAAAACTGCAACAGCTGCTGACGTAAAACTGAGGTCAGTAAGGTTCCTATTCGAAATACTTTTCCATCAGGAAACGCATATTCCTCTATATTTTCACTTACTGTTAAAGAACCCGGGATTTCCCTTGGATCGTCAACCCTCTCCTCGAGATCTGAGGCCAACCCCCCCCCCCTCAAGATCTGAGGTCAACCCCCCTAGTTGTTATTCATCTAGTTTATCATCATTGATTGGCCCTCGAATTCAAAGATCTATGGCATAACACTCTCTAGAAACCTTCTAATCACTTCGGATGACACCCACGCGATTTCTGATGACATACTTCAAGAATTGGTGGACCGTTGACACAACTACATACATCATCGACAGCCAAGATCTTCCTAAAATGACATTGTATCTTGTTAGACAATCTACCACCATGAACAACACTTGAACCTTCTTCCGAAAGTTCCCTTTCCCAAACTCACCTCTGCCTAAAATACCCCAATTATTTGTGTCGTTACCCCTGTAAAACCAATGATTGTACGTTCTGATTGGGAAATCCGAGGAGGATTATACATTCTATCATAAGTTGACTTGAAAAGAACATTTGCAGAGCTCCCTGTATCTATTAACACACGTCAGATTTCAACTTCAGCTATCTCTGCTCCAATAATCGTTGCATCTTCATGAGGACCTGCAGTGTCTCTAGATCATCTTCATCAGAAAGAATAAAGGAAACATCTCTCTTACCATACAGATGAGTAGACATCCCTCATTCTATCTGAGTAGTTAAGCGTACTACACGCCTTTTTCTAGATATTTCGGTATTGCCAGTCATAGTGTCTCCTCCGAAAATTGCCAAGGACTCAAAATACTCACATAGACTCCGAACGTGGACTTGTTTCACTAGTTCATCTATTGCCATTAAAATCAATCAATCTGTTCTGCATCTAAATATTTTGATGCAGCATCGAAATCATCAATCTTTGAATCCATAATTATTAAAAAAAATTCATGTGCATTTGGATTTGTTACATGTGAAGTCGATGAAACGGGAACCTCCTTTTCATTCTCAATTAATGTTTGTACCTCATTTTTAAAACAATACAGTCTGCAGTATCATGTCCGATGTTATTATGATACTTACAAAACATGTTATTTCGCTCCTCCCTTGGCGGCGATCTTCTTGAAATTCACGTATCCTTTTTCCCTTTTATAGATTGTAGCAACATTTTCAGTTATATCAACATAGTACTCAGGGCTTATCCACTGATTGGGCCTCGGTGTATGAAACTGGTACCCTCTTGCTTGATTTGAATATCCCCTAGTTCAATGAGGTAAGTTGTTGTTGTTCCTCGGACATGTTGGTTGGGCTGAATTCGACGATTTCCCTTGATTGTTTGGCACATGTCCTAAGATCTTTTGACTAGTTCCAACCACTCTTCAAACTATATTCGATTATTTAAACTTAATTTGATCTTTCACCTGAGCCATCAATGCTCCCAAATTCAAAGCTCTTCGCTTTGTTGTTTCATTCGCTAGATGTCCTCGTAATAATCTTTGTCGAAATGCTTCCATTGCTACCAACTTCTTACAATTATCCAAACCAACCCTTGTTAACACAAATCACTTAGTATATTCCTTCAGGTTTTTTCTTACTGCTTGTTTACATTGAATTATTGTATCTCCATTTTCCCGCATCTCTTTGCTTCCCGAAAATTGCCTTCGGAAAGCTGTATAAAAATCCCTGAAATTGGAAATAGACTCTCTCGGAATTCTGTTGTACCACTTTAAGGTTGTTCATTTGAATGTTTGAGAGAAAGCTCTACAGACCAACCTATCATCGTCTGCAAAATTCATCATGTAATTTTTAAATAGTTCGATGTGGTCGTCAAGGTCTTGCATCCCATCGAATTTTTCAACCTTTTCGGAAGAAAAATAGATCTTATCTCAGTTGTCAAAGGAGAATTTCTCCAGATAACCCCTTGAACGTACTGATAATCATCTCTCATTGCCATGACAACGTACAAATTCTGATCATCAATTTTATTGAACTGATTCGATGTGTTCCCTTCACACAATTCAGCTTCCCTTAAACATAATGGTACGCTTTCTTTCCTTGTTTTGTATTCTTTTCGTGATTTTCGAGGTCGACCTTTTTCTTATTTCGAAGAACCTCAATACCACTTGAATTCAGATCCTGAACTTTCCATCTCATCATCATTGGACATAATATACCTCTGTTTGTCTTTTTTGTCTTTTTTGTCTTTTCGTGAAGTGTGACTCTCTTTACAAAAAATTCAAAATGCATTTTTTTCTGCTCACTTAAAACTTGACGAGCTGTGTAAGATTGACCAGATTAGTGATCAACGTTATTCTTGTCATCCACTTGCCTCACCTTTGATCTCAATCTAGCTAATTGAATTTCTTGTTCTCTCTGATCATACTTCTCATTCAGAGCTATGATTTTATCCAGTAGTGAATTCGTTCGCATTTCAATATCCGATTGAGTTTGTCAAACCGAAACAGACTCATCATGCTTATCATCCCCTCCTTACAAATCATTCTTTAACGTTTCGAAAGCTACTCGAACTAATGGTTTAGTTTCGTTTCCTGGATTCATTGTTGATTGAAACAGTTCTTTGAACCAGAAAAAGGAAAAGAAATTGAACGGGAACAATCTAGGCACCAATCGTGATCGTCCCCAGTGGAATTTCTAATTTGATAGGAATTTTATATGGTTAGTAGAGTAAAATCGAGTAAAGTAAAGAGAAGTAGAAAGATGGTGGAAGAAGTAGTTCATAGAGAGAGAAAGTCAATAAGTGAAAGTAGTTTTATCTCAAAATTCAGCCTCATTTCTTAGTCCAGCCTTGTCCATTATATATAGGCGCAAAGACTTAAGCATAACAGAAATGGTTACACAAAGAGTCTAATTGCACATTAGTCCCTCACCTATTCATAAAGCTCTAAATCTCTCATATAACTATATAATTTATCATACAAAGTTTTATTCATTTACATTTTGATCCCCAAAGTTCTATTTCCTTATTATAAAAGATGTTTTGATCTTAAGCTGATCAAAATATATTTGAATACATAAATGCAAATGGTCAGACCCAGTTCTCGATAAATACTTGACCCTAGTGTTTTCAAAGTATTTAAGCCAAACAGATTTATAGAGGACCTTATCAAGTAATTTCCATTTATGGTTATTAGTCCATGTATCTTTAGATCCCAAACATCCAGTATCCTCTAGATTGCAATTAGGG
This sequence comes from Limnanthes douglasii subsp. nivea, assembly GCA_036936605.1. Taxonomy (NCBI): domain Eukaryota; kingdom Viridiplantae; phylum Streptophyta; class Magnoliopsida; order Brassicales; family Limnanthaceae; genus Limnanthes; species Limnanthes douglasii. The sequence continues at coordinate 124,611,332 of JAUPFV010000004.1, forward strand.
ATAGCATTATTGAAATCATCCAGACTTTTCATACATAAGGTATAGAAAGAAAGCTTCTCATGATCACTAGTAATTACGTTAAAGTCTCACAAGACCATCCATTTAACAGAGTTGTCAACTATAGATCTTAGATTGTCTCATAATGCTAACCTTTTATCTCTCTAACACTTAGCATAGACAACTGTAATTAGAATTATCTTATGAAAGGAAAAATGTGTTACTTTTGGATGAATATATTGCTCATTATTATCAATTATGTCAACAATAAATATTTTATTATTGATATCAGCTGCTCCAAACTTAAAACCAATCTTATTTGATACCTTTTCTAGCTTATCAACTACTAACATAGACTCTTGAAGGCTAAAAAGTATATATTTTCAGTTCTTTTGATATATTTTATTTTTCTTAAAGTACATTTGTTTCCAATACCTCGAGCATTCCAATTTAATGTTATAATAGTCATTTAGGTATAATTCCCTTAATATGTAATGCTTTGTGATTTATAAAACCTTCAAGAGGTCTATATTTTGGTTTTTTTTATCTTCCTACTTAAAACCTTGAATTCTGATCCTTCTTCAATCTTTCCCAAAAGAGGAGAAGAGGAAAGGCTACCTATTGTGAGTTGTTTAGGAGATTTTTGCTTGAAATCAGAGTTTTCCAAGGCATTAGTAGTTATAAATGTAAAACTATTATTTATTGAACTGAGAGCTTCAATTATTTCATTGTCTAAATTCTCCTGTATTTCTTCTACTTTCTCTGATGTTGGTTGTAAGATATCATTCCTACATAAAGTGTGTTCCTTATGTATTTCTGCTGGTAACTTTTGTCTCTCTTTCTTATTCGTGTACTCTCTTTCTTATTTGTCGGTAGTTTATTTGTTGAATGAATCAACTTCTCAAGTTGGTTTCCTACCAGCTTAAAGTCATTAGACTCTTCTTGTCTTTTGACTAGAATTTATTTAGATAAGTCATTAATAATAATGGACTTAACATTAGGGACCCAGATTTCATGTTGTAAATTAAAATTCTAGTTTAGATTATTCTGAGCTTTTATGTTTTAGAAAGAGGAATTTTTTTTATTATGAATAAGCTTCTTACATTCTAGTGTTTTATGTCCTAAATGCATACACGATTGACAATATGTAGACATGTTACCATACTTTATATCAATCCAAAAACCTGAGTTTCACCAAACCCTATATATGCTTTGAATTTAAGATTCATAGGTACATCTAGCTCAACCCATGACTTATAGCAGTTGAATATAGCCCAATTTTTGGAAGGAACCAAAATTGTTAATGAGTTTCTAATTGAACTAGTTATAGCCTTGATAGTATCTTCATTATACATAAACTCTGAAAGGTTTGTAAATACAATCCACGCCGAAGTTATATGAGATTCTGTTCTAGGGTTGAAATGGCGGTCCAATTCTAGGGTTGAAATTACGGTCCAATTCAAAGAGTCTCATAGTGGTTTGGCCAATAGTCCATACATTATATCTTCCATAATTTTTTAAGATCGCGTAATTGGTCCAGTTCAATTAGAACATGTATGAGATCCCATAAGGAGAAAATAACCTCTCGAGGAATCCTCAAGCTATCAAGAAACTTTTGAATAATCAACAAAGAAAGTCTGTCGTTTGAGAATTTTCCTAACATAGTATGTTTGGAGTTTAAGAGTAAGAATTTTTTGGTCATTGGCAGAAAACTGAATTGACGCATAATCACCAACTTCATGGATCGTGACATTATCATGCATTATTTTCTTTGCTCCAATATTCAAAGCCTCTGCATAAGATTTCTGAATTGAATTTGATTTTAGAATCTGTTTTGTTTGTTGTAGTGAAGATGTATTGGAATGATCTTGATTTTTTATGATTTAGCATAAGAGGAAAAGCAGAATCAATCTTATTATGATCGATGATGAAAAAAGACGGTCTGTTTCTGACTACTATGCTCTTTAAAACAGTTAAAGTTGTAGACTTCCTGATTACATGATTTGTTTTTGCATATTGAATAAGTATAATGACAAGTTGCTACGTTGGATGTTGCTTGACACTGGAGGTAGAATATGGTTGTCGGAAAAGAGCCGAGGAGGATCTTACCTTTTTACCATGAACATTTGTCGAAGATTAAGACTCAAGAAATTGTTTCTCAAGCTTAAGATAAGATTATATAGGCAATGTACTAATAATTAGTGATGAAAAAAAAATCATCACTAATTGGTTCGATATTAATCTGTGTTTTATTTTTTAAAAACTATAAATTATAAATAAAATAAATAAACAACTGATATTTAATGTAGTAAATTAGGATATAGTATAAATTAAAATGATAATTTTGTTGTGAGGATATTCTTCAATATTATAAATTTTAATGTTATTTTAAGTGAATAACTTCCATAAAATGAAATTATATTGCAAAAGTTAATGTAGCAGTTCTAATTATCAATTTACAGAAGCTTTATGAATATACCAAAACTGAATATCCTTTTCAGCTAGACTATCTTATTTCAAACAAAGCACAGACAAACATAAACTCAAGTATATTAGAGCTAGAAAAAATTAAACCTCGTAATATAAAAGAATGTTGAAGAGCAAAAAATTACTAAAGATACATAATGGTGATATATAATAATAACAATATCTGAATCCGATATACAACAAAATAAAGCTGGACATATTGTCTAGGTTGCTTGATGCTGTGACAAAGCCAAAAAAGTTTCCGTCAGACAGCTTCTCACTCGGTCTTCTTGGATCCCATGCAAAATTTCAAAAAAATGTGATTTCCACCTGTCATTCTCTTCCTAAATAGCTGTTTGTTCCTATCATTTTATGTGGAAGCATAACAATCAACTTACTTAGGCATCTCACTTTCTCTTCCTCTTTTTTGATGACCTCTTGTCATTCCGGTTTCCTAAATATTTGTCGATTTCTTCTTCATCCTCTCCTTCTCCTCTTCTTTTCTTGTTGTTTCTTTCTTTCATTTTCTGCATCAGCGTAACAATAAGTAAACCAAATAAATACAACGCTAACCACACTGTAAAAGCATTGCAAGTAGTATGGTTACTGAGTTTCTTCTGCAGACACCAGTAGCAGTATTAAAGAGAAACAAAGATAACTGGTTAAATCATGCAACAGAGATCAATTTATTGCAGGCTTAGAAAATTAAGGTTTATAGCATAAGGCAATGAACAGCAAACGAAACCAAAATCTGTTATTATAATTTCAAATTATAAGATAGAAACCTGGCTCTAAAATCTGATTTTGAGGTAAAGATTCAGAACTATGGGCTTTGAAGGCAGAGTAGAAGGATTAAATGAAGCTTGGACAATTGTGCAGGGCGTATACATAGCGAGATTCCTTGCATTCTTATAATTTGTTACTACTCTTTAATTTCTTGGCTAGATAGTCCGTGTTATCTGCCATACCTCATTTGATTTGATTTGGCTAAAGTTTGGACTATAAAATCCACTTATTATCCAAAAGATGATAATAAAAGGGCATCTCTTAATCACTTGGCCTTGATCCTCCATACCAAAAATTAGAGTCTAATGCAAAAAGTAATTAAAGTAATACCATCTTCGACAATCTTTGTGCCTCTGAAACTCGTTCGGCCAATACCATAACTTCATCTTTTTCAGCAGAAAACTCGGGCAACTTTTTGCCTGAAATACAATAACAAGTAAAATCTTAGACTCTGTAATGCTTCCCGCAGAGTTGGCGTCTAAAACAACCAATTCTGCTATATTGGACATTAGGACAATAAACTTCTACTAGACCACAGATGTAACATACCAATAAGTTTCTCTATCTGTATGTACCACTCTAACTCATACTGATTAACTAGTGAGATTGCTACACCAGATCGTCCAGCACGTGCAGTCCTTCCCACTCGATGGATGTAATCCTGTGACCAATTTGAATAAAACAAAAGAGGTAAGTCGATATTCAAGATTTTATGTATGAGGAACTAAGTAAAAAGTAAGAAGAAACATCACATCTGGAGAAGTTGAACTTCACCATGTGCCAAAAAGGCAAGAAGAGTTGACTACTTGCACAATCATATTTGAATTTGTTTTTTCAGAAAGTAAAAGTGAACTCGCAAAAGGTTGTATATACAATAAGAATAAAAGGTATATATGAAAATAGTAGAAACAATTAAAAAAAATAACAGGACAAAGTGCAGTCTCCAAGAAGAGTACATAAATGTCTAAAAGTGAAGTTGATTGCAAAATTTAGTAGAATATCATTGAACCATAAGGATTGCAAGTCCTTACCTTGGAATTTGTGGGGATATCGTAATTAATAACCATATCAACAGAAGGAATATCTAGACCTCTACTAGCCACATCAGTGCAGACAAGAATGTTACATTCACCAGCTTTGAACTTATTTAATGCTCCAAGCCTCTTTGGCTGAAAGAAATTTCCATACAGAATGCATAAGAATCCAAAGTAAATACATAATCATACGAGAATACATGCATCATGTACCTGGCTCATTTGACCACTAATCGGAATTGCTCTAAAACCAAGGTTTCTAAGGACCAATGCTAAAAAGCTGGTTGCATCACATGTTCGAGTAAATATCATGGAAGTAGATCCAGGCATCTCACTCAGAATATACACGAGATAACAATCCTGGAAACATAGCAGAAAAATATATGTTACGAATAAAGACAAAAAAGACGTAGTTTACTCTTTACTTTCATTTTGTTAACCCCTAAGTTGGAAGAGAGCTTAAGCATTCAGCCACAGATATAAGCTTGTTCTAACATAAGAGAAGACAAAACCTTGTCTTTAGCAGGGACGAGGCAATATTGTTGCTTCAGTGTATCAACAGTTGAATACTTAGATGCTGCTTCAATCTGGAAGTATGGAGAAAAGAAAAAAATTTACTCTCCTATCAAAGTACTCTGAAAAAGATGTAAAAACATGAGTCGTCAATAGGTAGTATCAACCAACCTTCACAGGATTTCTGAGACAGGCCCTCTGGAGCTTCTTTACCTGCGCACCAAAAAACATCCGGTAAACCTTTAATTCTTCTGCAACGAATATCTGCCTTATTTTATCCTTTTTCCTTTACTAGTCAACTAATTGTAAAAGGTTGTACATGATGTCTACAACGAAACATAATCTATCCTGTATAATTTAACAGAGGCTATAATCAAGTAAAAATAAAATTACCTTCTTGGTCATGGTTGCTGAAAAGAGATATGTTCTCCTTTCAGCTGGTATTTCTTCCAAAATCTGGTCAATTGATTTCTCAAATTCTTCATTTAGCAATCTGTCCGCCTCATCCAAGACCTATTATAAGTCAAAGCAGCCATTCAGTGTGTATAAATCAAACAGCTCAAAGTTCTACTTCTAACTACATACACAGTACAGCATGAAACAAAAAAAAATTGACTAGATTATGACTTTTGTTGCCAATCCAAATATGTAGTCAGTAATCTGAGCTAAAAGATAAAAGACAATTGCATGTTATCCTTTCTTGCCAAATGAGACAAGTAGCCGATAGTAAATGGTCAAATCACGATATAAGGAATTTGTAAGAAATCCAAAACAACTTGTTACTTAAAAATCAAAAGGAAAAAGATAAAATATAAAAAACAAATACCAGATATTTCAATGTTTTGAGCGTAAAGCCTTTGGTATTAGTCATATGATCCCAAAGGCGTCCAGGAGTTGCAACCTACACGAGATATAAAATAAATAACTAAAAACCTAATAATCAAGGAACATAGACATTTGCAACCGTAAAGCCAATACTTACAATAATATGCGGCCGTTTGCCAAGAGCGAGAGTCTGTTGCATCATATCTATACCTCCAACAAGCTATGAACAATACAAGAAAATTAAATTAGTATATGTTAAGAGTACAGAAAACTACAGTAGAGAGAAAAAAAAAAGCAATCGATTAACAATAAAATTAAATATTGGTTATACGCCTTCCAAAGCATATTTCTTCACAGGATTTCTTGGGAAGACGATCGGTCTGGGAGCTACACCTAAGCTCTGTGTGCTGTTATTAAAACAAGAGGCTGGAGTGGCCTCGTCGGCTAATAGAACTCAAAAGAAAGCATCAACAATCATCATTTAACCATCTATAAAAAGAACTGTCTCCAAATCCATCTGGTAAATTCTCTATAGCCTCCTCATAATGCTTCTCCTAATTGGTGTAAGATTGTTTATGTCGAGTGGCATATACCTAATGTCAACCTATGTGTCACTACAGTGGTCTCTCTCACTATGGATGAGAAGAACAAGTGACTAACTGCAGTAATAACAACCACTGTTTCAACTCACATCAGAGTTTGCTCGTGGCCTCAAGGAAGGCAATGAATGCTGGGAATAAACAGGTTCATAACCATTGTTTCAACTCAAATCAGAGCAAGTGCCGTGGACTCAATAGAGCCAATGGGAGCAAGGATTGACTGAACAAGTCCATTAACGTGTTTTGTATTATTGCAACTTTGCAAAACCAATTGCTTTGTTAGTATATGTGCCTGGTGCCTAAATAGTAGAATATAATCGTAATGGGTTGTAATCTAAAACTACGATATAAGTGTACTGCAATTTTGGTGGTATAGACCTAGGTCTACACTCTACATTAGTTTGACAAAACTGAATAGTTCAAAATAAAAGAAACAAATTAATTTTGGGTAGAGAACTCACCACAGCACACCTAAGACCAATTCCGGTACCTAGTGCTTCAAATTGCTCAGCAATCTGAATCGCAAGCTCCCTGAAGATGCATTGAACAGCACCAAGTTTTGAAAAGATAAGATTGTTTCCATATCTAATCTACAAAAATAGGTTCTTTTGTATAAACTTATATCAAAGACACTACCTCGTTGGAGAGAGTACGCAAGCAAAGAAAACCGGGTCAGCTCTACGACCTTTCTTCGGTTCCGGATGGTTAACGTAATCGATTAATGCTTGCAAAATCGGGAGCGCAAAAGCTCCCGTTTTACCAGAACCCGTTTGTGCTAACCCTATCAAGTCTTTGCCTACCAAAAACAAAATCACATTTAGCTTCAAATTCAAAAGTAAACAAATTTCGAAAGCTCTGTTAAACAAGTATCTACCTTGTAAGGCATGAGGAATTGCCTCGACTTGAATTTTTGTAGGGTTTTTCCAACCCAATTTCCCGCATGCTTCAACGAGCTCCTCGCGTAAACCTAAGTCCTTGAACAATTTATCTTCGTCGAATTCGTCCGCCATTGCTTGTTCAAGAAATCGAAAAGAAAAGAGAGAGGCCTAATTCGCAGGGAAGACTGAATAATTTAGGGTTTATCGAGTGAATGATGAACCTTCAATTAGGTTTACTGAATCGACGAAATAAAAATAAAATACTTGACTTCAAATCTTCTTGCGGAAGTGTGTATTTTCGTCTTAGAAAACGAAAAGCAAATTTGATGCCAAATCTTATCTTTCAAAAGTAATATCGACAAAATTTGATGTAAATGGGACAAGCTTTTATTAATTTTATTTAATATGTCACTTTTTCTTCACCTGTTAAATTTAATGTTTTAAATTATAAAAAATATTTATGATTTTTAATTAAATCTAAACAGTATTAATTAACAACAAATATTAAGAAAAAAAGTTAATTAAAAATTTACAAGGTTAATTAAGTTTTAAGCATCTTAAATTTTAAAAAAGAAAATTATGAAAGAGGCTGCGTAGCGATATGTCTCATTCAAAAATAAAGTAGTTAGTCTATATCTCTATTTCAGTGGATTCTAGCACTAGATTTTCTCATTTCCTATGATTTTGTTAGACTTTTGTATTTTCATTTTTAAAAATAATTTATAATGTTTGATATTTGTACTATAAAATTCTAAAATTTCATTTCGATTTTAATTTTTTTTTTTTTAAAAATCAAAATAGTTTAGCCATAATTTATAGGTTTTTATGATGCACAAATTATTTGTTGCAACGTAGTCCACAAGATTACTTACAATATCGTGCATAACATAATCAAACAATAATTTCCTTATCTAATTGACAATTTTCAATCAGATTTCATAATCGCCATAACATATGACATAACATCCTCCTCTCACAAAAACTTATTAGGATCTACCAAACCAATAATAAAGTTGATGGTCGCTCTAAAAAATGATCTTATAAAAGCTTTTGACAATATTTGTTGACGCCTTATTCTCAATCCTATTGGCCGTGGAATTTCCAAACCAACTGATCACTTTGATAATTCAATGTATGTCCATCATCCTATTGCGTAAACGTTAATGAAGATTTACACAAAAACATCAGGGTATAAAAGTTATATCCAATAATCTTAAAGAAAAAAGTAGTGATAGGAAATTCAATTTCCACTTGAAGTTTCAAAATTGTAAGATTGTCAACCTCTGTTTTGTGGATGATCAGATGATTTTCTATCGGGGACTCGTTAACTCCCATAACCTCATAAAGGATGGTCTTAAGGACTTCTATGAGCTTTCTAGTTAACAGGTCAGTCCTGAAAATAGTCGTCTCTTTTTATTCGAGGTTAGTTCTTTGTTAAAAGATGACTTTTTCAACATTATTGGGTTCAACGTTGTTTATTTCCCGGTAAAATACCTTGAAGTTCCCCTACTTACAGATCAACTTTCCTATAACGACTGTCGTCTAATTCTTCACAAAATTACTGTTTAGATAGGTCTATGGACCTCCAATCACATAGAATGTTTAGATCTTTATTCTCTAGATATTAAAATCATTTTCTTCATTGAATTTTCATGATCGAGTTTTATGGAACTCACTTTTATAATTTATTTATTTTATAGTGAGATCTGAATCTATACACTCAAGATAAAAAATGATATGCATCATTCAACCTTGTGTTTTATCACTAACGATGTTTTTTACATATTATTGATGCTCACTGCATCACTTGTTAAGGAGGCCAAACAAACATATTTAAAATCTTGACTTTAGTAAAAATCAAAATATTAAAGTCCTCTGATAGTGGGCTAGTAGTTTGATTAAACTAGTTCAAGTTTTAGCACTAGGTGAGACTTCTACTGATGATTAACTAGTGCAAGTATGAAAGTAATAACGTAGGACTTAGGCTTTGTGAACTTCCAAACACAAACTTAACAAGACGAAATTTTTTAAAAAAAAAATCAATTACACAAAGATAAGAGTTAATGTGGTTCAGATTGTGAAGAAATCTTACATCCATGGGAAACGAAAATTGATTTTGCATAAAGGAAATATTACAAAACAAATCTCAAACACGATTAATACAATCACTATTCTTTTGTTCCAAAGCTTCACTTTCTCAATGTGTACTCTCACAAAATTTTATAATTTTACTACTCTCTCGAAACCCATAAAAGCTCTATATTTTTCTCGAGCTACTTGTTACTTTGCTCAAACTAAAAAGTCAATTTGTACTTCTTCGTCACTATTTATAGAATTAAGGTTTAGTGATATAATACTCTATAATCACAATAATTTCTGAATGTGTCTTCCCGCAAATAACCAAAAGATAGTGGTCATAGCCACTTGACATTCTTACTAACCTGTATAATCTCACAAGTAATGGAACCAACCTTTGACATGTGACATATGTATCGTCATTGTTATTATGACTAATCATCCAGACACGCTCATATCATATGTATTTAATTAAATGAGGTTTTTTCTATAAATTTATATTTTTATATAAATTTATATTTTTCTCATAATAATGGGCTCATTTACATTGATGAACAATAGAAGTATTTTAAGAATATTCGTTATGTTTGACCCTTAAGTTTCAAAATGAAGTGTTTATGCACTTAAGTTTTTGCAGTTAAGTCTCTAACTCATGTTCCAACAACTAAGTCGATACGTTCAATTTTCAGTAGGTAATATTCATGCACTTTGGTTCCAACAATTTCTTATTCTCAAGTCTCAATACAATTTTTTCTCTTATGATCCAACAGATATCTCTACACATACGTCTCGGTAGAATCCTACTAGTTCACACACTTGTCTCAGTAATTCATGCATTTAGTTCTAACAATTTTTGATCCATTTACATCGAGTCCACACATAACACCTATGATTACCTTCCGACTGAGAGTACAGTCAATTTGACCAGTAATATATGAAGCTATACTACCGTCTTCAACATGTATAGACAATGATTACGAAAAATTCTTAATACTATATTATTTTTGCAGTCATTATATAATACCAGTTGTGTATCATGATTTTAATTTATATTATACTTAGACAAAGTTTCTTATTTCCAAATAATAACTTTGTACTAACATGCATTTACCTCTACCATCTTGCCAAGATCTAAACCCTGAGACTATTCGGTGTAAGAAAATAACAAAGGAAATATACAAGAACCAAAAAAATACAAGGCTTTATCTTTACTTCTTCTCGACTTGATCAATGTAGCAATATTTTCTTCATATTATATTTCAAGTCAAATTAGTGCACATGCATTTTTATATCTACTTTTTTGCGACCCAACCTTGAGGTATTGACTGTAAGATCAATAACCTTGAATCCAAACAGTTATACTATTCTCACAAGCTAAGAAATTGTATTTATTTCCTTTTATACTTAAATATTACAGACATAGCTATGTTTATTAAAAAAACTCAATCCAAACAACGAAAAACTAAGCTTTAAGGATTGTTCTTACATAAAGTTGAAAAAATTGGATGTCTAATCCAGTTGAAGCAACCTTTTCAGTATTTAAAGTGACTCATGAAGAAAACATCTGAAAATTTAGATAATGGTAAAGCTATATTCTTAAAACACAAATTAATAATAAAAACTTATCAAGACTTTGAAAAGCCTACAAGTATAAAGTGAAGATTTTGATAATTTCCCTACATATCTTGTAAACAAAATAACAAGAAAATAAAAGTTACTCTAACAAGAAACAAAACAAGAAACATAGTGGAAATCCATTTGATTACATTTTTAAAAATCTGCAACATTAGACCATGATAATCTTAAAAGAAATGACAACATAGGTAAGAAAATATTATATTTATGCACACTATATAATTTATTTTTAGTTTATTTTATTTTTCATATGTTTTTTTTTTGGTTTCATGGATCTTTTAATTTTGTCTTTAGAATGTCATAACCATGATTGCATAAGAAAATTACTAAATTTTGTGTATTTACTATTGTTTTTTATGATGATACTCTCAACATTTGTCGTGTATGTAAGCCCAACTTTTGATGACACGATATTCTCCATAACTCTCTCTTTTAGCATCCCATAGCCTATTTTAATTTTGTTTGGATTTTTTATCTATCCAACCTCATTATAGATGATGAAGAAAATGAGTATTAAAGCAACAAAACAATGAGTGTTGATAAAGTTATCATATATTGTTAAATAACACCAATCATAAGATTCAAACACGAGAGTTTAAAAATGAGTTATGTAACAATTAAGTCAACAACTTAGACGAGGTGTATATCATATAGATCTGAAGATATAATATATTATAATTTTCTACTTCAAGAAAAATGTTAACTTTTTATTCATTTGTTGATAGAAAATAAAGTAACAAAGATAAACAAAAAAATGTAACATTAGATACTGCGTCATGACCATGTAACTACATAATAAGTAATTATTTGTCATCATTAAAGTTAAAATCATGAAACAATATTGTGATCATGTAGCAATATGCATCCTACAAAATATAATCAAATGAAAATTATTAGTATCAAATAATACCTGTTCCATTTAGATTATAGGGTTAAGTACATAAATTTGTTATTTCAATACTTATTATCATTAAATAAGTCAAACGGTAAGCCTTTAGGTAAAAATCTTATTTCGTTTGTGTTCTCACATATTTATAATCTCTAAGTTATCCATTTGTGGACAATCAAGTATATGTATATGTAAGTGAGAAATACATATAAAGTCGACTTATAGTCTATCACTTGGAATCAAATACATACATGTTTCGATATTCTCATTTAAGTAATAACAAGTGAAATATATAACATTTGATTGTTAAATGGTACATACTTAGATGTTAGAAACTGTTGGCAAAATCATATATATATATATATATATATATATTTAGCTTAAACATGTAGTTGTCACTTTTTAAATTGAGAAATCTAGTTGTCAGTTTATATGTTTAGTTGTATGTGAATGCACTCGGTTTTAGACCGAGTATCGAGTTCTCACATACTAAAATATATATCTTTTAGTTGTTAAATGGTAAACAATTATTTTTTAGAAGCATCTGGACAAATCATATACCTATTAGCTTAAATTTTTAGCTCTCATATTATCTACTTGGACATTTAGCTATCATTTTTATATATTTAGCTCTTTATGTATGTATTCAGTTTTTTAACTCGAGTATTTTATTTTCACTCGCTAAAATATATGTTATTAAGTTTTTAAAGTTAACTATTAGAAATTGTTGGTTGAATCGTATATTTATTAGCTTAAACATTTAGTTATGATGTCATATATATGGACGTCAGTTGTTAACTCTTATATATAGCTATTTGCGTATGCAGTTAGTTGTTAGACTTGTACACACAAATATATATAATATAAGTATACACATTTAGATGTTAGAACTTGTTGGTCAAAATATATATCTATTAATTTAAACATTCAATGTTATATTATTTATTTAAAGACATGCTTGTCAACTTATATATTTAATTATTTGTGACGCATTCAGATTTTAGACCAAATATTTAACTCTTAATCACTTAAATTTGTGTTATTTAATATATATATATATATATATATTATAGCTTAAACATTTTGTTTCCCTTTTATATATTTGGACATTTAGTTTATATATTTAGTTATATATATATATAATTGTTAGAAAAGTATATATATATATATATATTACTATTACACATATTTAGTTGTTAGAAATCATTGCTCATTTCATATATATATTATAGGCTTAAATATTTAGTTGTCATCATATGTATTTTAGCATTTAACTAACTCACTAAAATATATGTCATTATTTGTTAATAAATATGTAGTTGCTTAAACAATAAAATATGCAATAAAAATTAAATGTGATTTTTTTTTACAAACTATGAGTTAAATTTATGTGTAAACTACAAAATACGAAATAAGGATTAAAATGAAATGTGAAAGTAAGAGTTAAGTGAAATATATGAAATAAATATTAAAAATGAATAACAAATAAAAAATAAAATTTAAATGCGGTTTTGTGCGAACAAATGATAAATGAATTATGAAATGAGACACATTTCATAATTCATTTAATCTTTGTTTAGCAACTTGTTTTAACAAAACAAATTCAAAAAAATAAAAAAATAAAATATCATTCATGGATTTATTTAAATAAAATAAAACCAAAGATATGTATATTATATTATATTATATTATATTATATTATATTATATTATATTATATTATAGCTTAAGCATTTTGTTGTCATTTTATATATTTGGAAATTTTAGCTTATATATTTAGTTATATATATCTATATAGTTGTTAGAAAAGTGTATATATATAAAAATTAGACTATTACACATATTTAATGGTTAGAAATCATTGCTCAATATATATATATATATATATATTATAGGTTTGAATATTTAGTTGTCGCCATATGTATTTTAGCATTTAACCGCCCGTTTATATAGGTATGTATTTTTATGCATTCTCACTTACTAAAATATATGTCATTATTTGTTAATAAATATGTAGTTGTTAGAACAATAAAATATGCAATAAAAATTAAATGTGATTTTTTTTACAAACTATGAGTTAAATTTATGTGTAAACTGCAAAATGCGAAATAAGGATTAAAAATAAAATGTGAAAGTAAGAGTTAAGTAAAATATATGAAATAAATATTAAAAATGAATAACAAATAAGAAATAAAATTTAAGTGTGTTTTTTGCGAACAAATGTTAACTGAATTATGAAATGAGACACATTTCATAATTCATTTAACCTTTGTTTAGCAACTTGTTTTAACAAAACAAATTCAAAAAAATAAAAAAATAAAATATCATTCATGGATTTATTTAAATAAAATAAAATCAAAGGTATCCTTGAATATTTCTTCTGAATTACGGTTTGAAAGATACAGATTTTTCAAATTAAAGAAATATGATGTAAGAGTTGGTTGAGGTATACATATGTAATACCCAAGTAGTCAATTGCGTTTTGTCTTCTTTTTCTCTCGCTTTGTATTCTGTAGGTTAAAAACCCAAAAAAAGCAGTCAATTGCGTTTTTTTCTTTGTTGTATGTTCTACCGAAAGAAAACCCAAAACGACGCTGCCCCTACCTTCCTTCCTTTCTGTCTCTTTACATCTTCTGCCGAAAACCCTAGTAGTCAATTTCCTTTTTTCTTTCTATTTTTCTTTCCTTTTTTTCTCTCTGTTCTCCCCAGATTTTTTTGTTCTAATTCTTTTCAACTGGACCCTCTCTCAAAAAGTCACACACATAATAAAACACAGATAATGAAAGCCCAGTTTTTCTTTCTAAAACGACAACCCTAAAACTCTTTCAAAACTTACCCTCAAGTACGTTAAATTTCTAGTTTCTTCAATTTCAATCCCAAGGTTATTAATATTATCATAATTTACCCGCGAAACAACTCCAGCCCTTTACTACAAATTTTCCCATGATCAGAAGGCATAGTGGTGCATGTAAAGGAACCAACATTTTCCTGTGATGCCAAATAAAATGAAGTATTAAAATCATTGGATCGTAATCTAAACAATGAACGATTCTTATCGAAATCTCTCAAGACTACTGTCACTTATATGCATGCCTTTATATTGAAATAAAATGAAAGTTACGAACATAAACAATAGTCAATCTAGCCATAAAAATGTTAAAGGGAAATAAAACATACAAAATTATAAATTATTAAGAACATTATGAGCATTCTTTTCCCAAAACGTTTATAGTGTCCGCATATTGTTATACCTACGAGAATGAATGAAAAACACGTTGAAACACAACGAAAACTTGTTAATCGGTGACGATTTTAAGAATAATGAAAGTGTAATAAGTGACATGAAATGCACTTGTCAGGTATCCATGAGTAACTTGTATTTGGTGGATATTAAAAAGTTAACTGAATATATATTGGTAACTCATCCTTAGTGCATCCCCATTAGCCTATGTGTTTCTTTTTTCCTACTTACTTTATATTATTTTGATTTTTAAAGCTTAAAATTTTAAACAATTTTTTATTTTTTATAAGACTGTATGTTGCTCGGACGTTATTATCCTTATTGGGAAATGTAAATATTCATGATAGGTTATATAATAAAGGTAAAAGTGTCGATTAAAGAGGTAAGGTAAAATGACAGTAACAAATGATTAAGTTATAACCAACAATTTAGTTTGAATAATGATCAAGGTAAAAGTATCATCTATATTATTACTATAAATAAGTAGGATGCTGAATGTTTAATAGATTAAAAAAGTTATAAGATGAAATATATATTGTTCATTAGATTATACACGGTTAATAGTTTTAACATGTGATTATAGATAATACATGAGATTGAAATTATATAAATAAGATGGGAAAAAATATTTTGAAAAATAAATAGACGATGATAAAAGTAGAGAGAAAAATTGAGGTACAAAACGTCTTTAAGCAAAGGTAGATGGTGAAAACACTTAAAAGCTAATAATGATTTGACACATAAATTAAATAAGAAAGTAGAAGGTTCAAGATGTAATTTTTAATTTACTTGTTTTCTCATGACGGTTCAAAGTTATATGTGTAATTGTTGTATTTGTTGTAATAGATGTCTGCCGTATGTCATAAGTTACATATGTCATCCATCCTTACTATTTAAGATCCTGGATTTCTGTAATTAGTAATGTAATCATCACGGATAATGATCGACTAATTAATTAAATATATTAAACATATAATCTTTTCTAAATTACCGATCTTACAAGTCTTAATCCAATCGACATTAACTTGAAGAAGGTTTTTCCTTCGTCATATTTGGCATCGTCTGTGGAAAATCTTCAAAAAGATTGTTTGTTAACCAATGATGATGACTAGGTCAGGAGTTGATAGATTATCGCTCGGGAATCTCGTTCACGGGTCTTATACGTTGATTTCGAGTAGTGTTAACATTTTTTTGCCAGCTTGTGAGAACAACAAGTGAAATGAAGTCTAGTTACAATATCGGGAACATATAATCTATTGTATCAAGTTTAAATTAATATTGTGCGAAGAGGTCCAATGAATATTATTTTTCAATCTATCGGTTATATCACTGCCACAATAATAAGAAGCAATATGTGTGAGATATTTTCAACAGTTGCCGACGAGAATTGAAAGTAATATGTCAAATTATTATTTTCATACTTTAGGGATACAAATGAACGAGTTACGGTTGGAATAATTTAATTCCAGTATGTTAAAAAATCAATGAGATGAGGAGAGTCTTAATTTTTGTAAGATTGTGAGTATAACTTTGTAGTTGATAATCGAGACAAATACTTTGAGGAGAATTTTGAATATAAATAAAAGAATATTAATAAAAATGAGTTAATTCATGAAAAAGAAAATGTTTCAAAAGAGCAAGAAGATGATAGTAAGGTTTAATTATCTTATAATGGAATGTCGTCTAAGGAGATTAGTGATAAAGGAAAAGTTAAAATGGTTGACAAAGGTCAAAAGATAGTTAAAAGACCTAAGTATGATGATAAATTACCAAATAAGTTTGATATATATAGAATGGATAACTATAATGGTACGGAAGATGTTGGACATCATCTTGTGCAATTTTGTAATATTATATTGACGTTCAATCCATAAGATAATTTGCTTTGTCTAGATTTTTACATGACTTTCAAAAAAAGTATTTTAGTTTGGTTCAACAACCTTCGTCGGGTTTAGTTGACAATTTTAAAGATTTTTCGAACTCGTTGAGGAGTTAGTTCATGTTTAATAAATTAAACATGAATATAATCATATTATGATGTTTTTTAGATACTGAGTCTCTAAGAGATTATGTTCAATGGTTTGTTCAAGATATGAATATTATGATGGTTTGTTCAATGGTTAGTTCATGAATATAAAGATGAAGTAGCTTTGGTAGATTTCAAGATGTGGTTGTTGTTGGAAAGTAGGTTGTTATAGGATTTGATTAAGTATGAAATTAATTGTATAATATATATTTTGATAAATACATAGATGTTTATTAAGGTGAAAAAGGTTATACAAGTAAAAGTATTCAATCAGAAATGTTTGATACTTTAGAAAAGAAAAATAAATGAAACTTAATATATTTTAGACGTCAAATAACCAGTTAGCTAACATCTTTATTCTTATTATGATGATTCGAATATAAGGTTCGCTTCATTAAATCCATAAATTGCTACAGTTTACAGTAAGGTTCACTGTATTAAATGCATCAATTGCTACAGTTTACAATAAAACAAGGGATAAGCTAAACTACTGGGTACCAAAAGAAATGTTTGCACTGACTAATGAAAGAAGTAAAATATATTATTGTGTTTATTGATATGGGAATTCCTTCTCAAATATAGTGGTAATATAATAACGGTGGATCGAGAAATAAAATGGTTATAAGTCAAGTAAGTTTTGTATATCAGAATGTGATCATCCTTTTACATTGCCTTATTTATATTCTTCACCATACACTCTCTGTATAAGCTTATCATGCCATTATAAGGAATATACAATATCTATAAGGTATATAGCCTTCTGGTCGATTATACCGTCTACAAACTCGTTTATAAACTTGGTGACTGTTTGCCCTTTAATCGTTGTACGAGGTTTGTACATAATCTCGTATTTTACAAGCTCTACTAACCACCTCGTGAGTATTAATGAGATATCCAATTTTTGTAGTACATTCTCAAGGGGGAATACAGGACAATGACATGACTCTGAAAATATAACTTTTTTTGTGCGGCTACCATTAGTCCTAAAGCCAATTTCTCTAGGTTCAAATAACTTTTCTCAATATTGATCAAACTTTTACCGACATAATAAATTGGTATCCGGACCCCTTTCGACTTCCCTAATCAGCACGCTACTTACGATAAAATTAGAGATAAATAAGTATAGGTTAAGTGATTCACCTTGTATTGGAGGTGAAAGGATCTTGAGATATGTCATGTATTCTTTCAATGCTTAAAACGCCTCGTCCTATTGTCAAGTCAAGCTAAATTTCTTAGCTACTTTAAGAACTTCAAATAAATGTCATCTATTATCCGATACTTTGAAGATAAATTGTTATAAAGCTGCTAACCAACCCGTTAATTTATGAAACTCCTTAATATTACGTAGAAGCACCAAGGTTAATAATGCCTTTAGTTATACAAGGTCAGTTTTGGTACCATTCTTATTGACGATGTATCCTAGGAACTTTCAATTGCAAACTCTGAATTGAGAATTTCAAGGGGGTCACCTTAAGGTTAATTTTTCGTAGAGGTCTCAAATATGTTAGATAAGACTTCAATATGAAAATCCTCAGCCTTGTTCTTCATGATCATGTCGTCTATGTATGCCTCAATATTTTGTATCAACTGTCTTTTAAATATCTGATTGATATGTCTTTGGTAGGCTGAACCTGCATTTTCAAACCAAAAGTATAACTTTATAACAATACAAACCTCTCTATGTCTGAAAAACAGTTTGCTCGTCATCACGTGGGTGCATTCGAATCTGGTTGTATCCCGAGTAAGAGTCTATGAAGGATAAAAGTTTTTTATCTGAAGCATCATCTACTAATTGAACGATACTAGGTAAGGGAAAACGTTCTTCGAACATGTTTAGTTTAGGTCGGTAAAATCTACACACATTCGCAATTGTTTTTTTACTAGTCGGGTTTACTACCCAACTTGATTACCTCCCTTCTCGAATGTGTCCAAGTTTTAACATCATGTCTACCTCTTTAACGATGACCTCAGACTTCTCAGAGGAAATTACCCTCCATTTTTTACGAACCGACGTCATTCTTTTATTGATTGATAGCTCGCGATTGACGATGTTCGAGCTAACCAGAGACACTAACATCGGTCTAAGGGAAAAATCCAAGTTATTTTGTAATAATATTACCAAATTACATTTGAAAATGAGATCGAATTGGTTCATGATCATAACCACTAGTCTTTTTTCTAGTGTTTTATCAATTATAATGCCTGAAGGTTCTTCATATTGGTTTTCCCCTTATGGGTCGTCAACCTCAATGTAAAATTGACCGCTGTTATCCTGTTAGCAACCCCCAAGCTTGTTGATTACTATTGGTACAACCTCGTAGGATCCATGTAGATTGCTAAACAATTTATAGCAAGTATCTGACTGCCTTTAAAGATTCTGACCAAGTTTCCAACACAGTATATTAAGCATTGTTGAAAAGAGTAAGATGTTGCCTTACTTATGTGTAGCCAAGTCCTTCCTACAATTGTGTGATAGGAGTTGGGGCATCGATTATCATAAAATATATTCTCACGACCTTTTAGGTACTACCATAACCCACATTTTCTAAAATTTCTACTTCGATTACACATCTAGACAACTTTCCCTTGTAGTTAACCATCGGTCTGTCTGTCGGCTTATATGATGATACTTAATCATTTTTTTGTTACTAGCTTTGAAAGCAATGCTAGTCGAGCTTTCTTTGTCTACCAAAATGCGTGCAACCATGACCGTGCCTATGTCTAAGTTGAATATCAAAGATTTTTAACGAGGGTTGACCACACTCCGCAAATCACCATCATTAATAGTCATGTCGAGTGTTGGTTTCCCATAGTGGTGGTATGTGGACTCGTCCACTAGATAAACCTCTAAGTTTTTTTTGTGTGTTTTTTCCTAGAGTCTGGGCCTGACCCTGACACGTGTATTTGCTGGAGATAATGTGTAACCATTGTTGTTTTCCCTATCATATTTCCTCTTCTCTAGACCTTTGTATGTAGGCCTTTCATTATTCTTCTCTTCATGATGTTTCCCTTCTTTATGTTTGAAGAACTAGATGAGCTCACCATTGTTAATTAACCTTTGAATTTCTATCTGCAATCGCCAACAATTTTCAGTTGCATGACTGTGTGTTAAGGGAAATACTCACAAATATATATACCAAATATATACCGTTATTAATTCAGAAAGAAAATATATGATTTATATAATACTAATCCTATATATAGAACTTATCAAGAAATCTATCTTTTATTAATGATATAATTGCTTGTTTGAACGAGGAATGGTGGAGTTAATGTCTATTACGCTTCTACACGACCAGTTATGATGCACAATTATTAATCGTAGTGAGACGTAAGGAGCGACAGTTATGACTAGTGTCGGTAAGGTGGTTAACATTTCAGTAAGTTCTTGAGCCATTTCCCGAAAGGTAAGCCTTAATCGTTTATAACGCTCAGTTTAGATTCCTTTAACCGATCTGGATGGTACAACTTTTGATCGGTTTGGATCCTCTTTTTCTGGTGTTGAAGATAACCAACTTAAACGATGGGCCTTAATATCGTGGTTTTATCTTGCCTTGTGGTACTGTCCTTATCAGCCCCTTAGTCCTTTTAGACACACACACCAATGGGAGGGGTTACCGAAAGGAATATCAAATCTAGATGCAAGATAGGTGCAGTAACCAAAGTGTCAAAAGTTCCAAAGATGGCGAAATGTATCCTTTGGGTCAAGTGTTTATGTCTAAGTCAATGTGATTGAGGGTCAGTGGTGGTGTGACATGCTTCATGAGTGGCGACACTCGTCATGTTAAATCTTTAACAAATATGGTTGATTATATATGCAGGTGGCAGTGGTGCCTTGTTTCTCCCAATGTATAATCCTGTTGTTTTTCTATTTTGGAATACAACATTGCATTTTGTCCTAGATTCCCACGAATGTGTCTAACTAAATAAAGAGAGGATCATTAACTTAGACTATAGTTTTTAAAGAGTTTGTCATTTTCTAATGGTGGAGAGAGAGTTTGCAAAGATTAAAGACTATTTATCTGAAGACCGCCCTGCACCACCACCATCAACGATTCAGTATTCTCGCATAATAGGTATATATGTATTTTGTAGTATCTTTTTTTCTACGTAGTCCTTGGGGAGTTTGAAGGGGATCAGGTTTTAGGTTCCCACCAAGGATTAGGTTCACTAGTTTTTCCTCGAGTGGTCTTTCACCGTTAATACCTTCCCCATGGTAGCTCTTCATGTCGCAAACCAACCTGGTCGTTTCCATAATGCTTATAAGCCTTGTTGATACCTTGCAACCGTTCTAGTTTTGATATAGCCTCCAAAAAGGTAGTGAAAAATAAATCGAATAAGACCCCACCCTATGGTGACCCACCTAAAGAAGAGGTGGAGGTGGAGAGCACGTCGTTCTTGGACCAATACTTTGAATGCATAACCCCCTAAGTATGGGTATCCGATTACGAACGATCATTATAAGTTTAAGGACATATATAGCATCACAACATGTGTGACGGCCCCCGGGGAGCAGCCTTACCAGGCTCAAGATAATGAAATGTATCTTTACACAACCTTGTTTGATTGGGTCTTCGACTGTCGCTCCCATCCTTTATTTGGGATTTTTTTAGTTTTGTAAACATATGCTCGACGCAATTGACAACGAACAATTGGCGAATGATGCTGAGCATAGTGGTGAGTTCAAAGCTGCTACATATTTCTATTTGCTTGGCTAACTTGCTAGTGATGGCCGATGTGTCAAAATTTGTTTACCTTTCTTCTTTCTCCAGCTAACCAGGGTGAGGAAGCCAATAGACCTGCTGGAATCGGAAAAAAATGGAAATACACTTTTATATATGTTTCCAGGAAATGGTAGCATGATAGTGCCCTAAAGAATCCACAGCTGTAGAGACGGTGGATTGTGAAGGGTAAGGAGTGGCGGTCTTTAACGTGTGACAAACAGTGGCGTAGCCATGATTTGATCCTTATGGGGTCCTGGTTATCGTCCAAGAACGAGAGACAATATAAATTTTAGTTTTTTTTGCATTATGTATGTTTTTTTTGTTTTTTTGGTTAACTAGTGTTTTTGGTATTCATGAATCCCTTATGTATTGGTTATTTTCTTCAGTATTTTGTCAATCTATAATCATGACCACACCAAAGTTATCGGGCTTGACGGTGCTGCATCACATTTAGGTCTTTTTTATCTTAGTCTTTTCTACTTATCTCCATATAATGCGTGTATCTTGACACGCCTTTGATTGTCTTGAGATCTGTAGGAGTCCAGAGACGACAAATCTATGATATAGTCAATGTTCTTAAAAGTGTTGGATAAAAAAAAAATCCAAATGTACATGAAGAAGATTTAAAGCCATCCCTTGAAACAAACTAGAAGCACCACCACCTGAGGTTTGAATCCCAGACCTCTGGGATCCTACCTCAGATTTTTCGACTGAGACAGGCGTATTTTTGAATTTAGGAATGTTTATTATAATATATAGTATAATTTCGCGGGTTCCTAAGAACACAGGGACACCACTGCAGCTCCGCCGGTGGTGACAAATATTAAGCTTAATCCTTGACACGTGGTAATAATAACATAATTCTGACTTCTTTTGTAGGTAAAGGTAAACACCAACAGTGGTATAAATGTAACGAGAGGGAGGGTACCAGGCATTAACCCCTTGAAGAAACTAGTGGTTGCGTTGTACGCTACATGACGGCTCGATGTACCACACTTGTTTACGCAAGTAAAATTTCTTTCAGCAGGCTTGTAGCCTATTCTGAAGCTAAATATGACCAAGAGCGATAAATTAAAATTTACAGTGACCAGGGAAGATGCTACTACTGAATAGTTTCACGCTCTGGTGCGCCAGAGGTATATAAACATGAATAATAGTGGCATCGATCTAGATGTATCGTAGAGCCGAAAGAGAAAAGAAACTTAAGTGGGCTCACCTGTTAAGAAAAACGGGTACGGTAAAATTATGATATAGTGGCTAAGGAAGTGGGAGAGGGTAGCCAGCGAGAGGGTAGTGCTGGAAAAAATGGCGAGGGCAAAGACGATGTGTAGGTCACAAGAGCCTTGGTCGTGAAAGAGGGAGGAACTAGGATGACTTAGGTGTTAGCCCCTAGTATTTAGGGGAATAAAGAGATGAAAGGGATGGAAGAAACTTCCTTAAAAAGGAAGAAATTGATGAAAAAGATAGTTCAAATATCAGATCAGATGTTGGCGCTAGTAGACGATGATGAAGATGAGGATGAGTCATTTATGAGAAATGATGTGGAGATCTCTCCAATGCGCTCGGGAAGGGGGAAGGAAGATGCACTGAAAAATGTGGTGATACTAGATAATTCAGGAGATGATGCGGGGATCAACTAAAAAAAGGGGTGAACATTACGGGAAAGGCACAACCAGAGGGAAAACTGCCACATAAAGAGTCATTATTGAATACAGTGAGGTCATGGTCATCCTTCTTTAACATTGTGAGGCCTGACCTTGTCATATCTGAAGGTATGAAGGCTATGGGCACCTCTGATGTTGACTGCGAGTCGCCCGAGTCAAAGGAGGATTTGTTGGTTGGATCAATGATGTTGACTCTGTCAGTGATGATGCTCCATCAGCTAAAACGCTGCTCAGAGTTTTCGTTTTACGACAACATGCCGATGGCGGAAATACTGCAACGACAGTTAGAACTAGTAATAAAGGTGAGTGTAACTTGTTATTTGTCCTGATATACTTATGATGTTCTTCATAGTAACTGTGGGGTGGTTAATGTCTGCAGAGTCATTACAACTTGATGGTTCTCGCGTACCACCGCATGTCGCCAGTAGATGCTCAGGGGACTGACCATAGAGTTAGCCCGCTTCAAGCATGCCTATGGGTCATCCCGAACGCAGTTTAAGAAAGTCTTAAAAAAGAAAGTAGAATTAGAGAAAGAGCTGGTTGTGGTGGCGGATAAAATGACTGTCTGATGCAAATAATGTATAGAACTTGTTAGTGGGAAGATTTCATTGATTGCTCAAAGTACGAAGCAGACTAATCAGAATGACGAACTGGTGGCATAGAGTGCAGGTTTTCTATCCTAGAATACGGCACAGGCTCAAAGAGTGGAGGAGCTATCAGAAAATATGGTGTCACTGATGTTGAAAAATACAAACTTGCGTATGTCGGCCTTGGAGACAAAGACAAACATGAAGCAGGAGAAGAAAAGGATAATGACACAAGTTGAACGATATTTTTTTGTTCAGGAGAAGCAAATGATGGCTATTGCAATATGATGCACAAGTAGGGTCAAAAGGATATAATCTTGGAGTTGTCGTGGATGAACCATAGGCTCTCTCTGGGACCGCTAATGAGGTTTATTCTCGTGGAGGATCAAGTAGTGACAACCCGCAATGAAGAGGAAATGAATGGTGATCGTCGTGTTGGGTTTATTAATCTAAACTTATTTATTCCGTTAGGGTTATTTATTTGATATTTGAAAATAGTTATTTGCTTTGATTTGGTCTTCCACGTAGTTAAGAGAATGCGGGAGTTATCAACATTAAGTGCTGAAGCGTTACGGGAGTTATCAACATTAAGTGCTAAAGCGTTACGGGAGTTATCAACATTAAGTGCTGAAGCGTTACGGGAGTTATCAACATTAAGTGCCAAAGCGTTACGGGAGTTACCAACATTAAGTGCTATTTTTTAGTAACTGCCTTGTATGTGTTTTACTATTTAATCTTGTACTGCATTCATCGATTTACACCAGAACGTTTTAAACTCTCTTGAGTGAAAGAAAAAATATTTTCTCTTCTAGTGTGAGTTGTGAGAGTGTTCTTGTAATATTTTTTTTTTTCAATTTTATCAAAGTTGTTTGTTTGTTTTTAAAAGAGTGTTGTTTTATTATTTTTCCGCCAACAAAGTGGTATCAGAGCCACAAGCTCTTTCCGAAATTTTGTTTTTAAATATTCAACATTTTGAAAAATATGGCGAATGGTGTATCATCCTTCCAAGTTCCAACACTCAACAACAACAACTACGATAATTGGAGTATCAAGATGAAAGCTCTCCTTGGAGCACATGATGTATGGGATGCCGTAGAAAAAGGGTTTGACGAACCCGAAGATGAAGCAAGCCTTACTCAAGAGGAGAAAACGACTTTCAAGGATTTAAGAAAGAGAGACAAAAAAGCTCTCTTCCTCATCTATCAAGCATTAGATGATGATGGCTTCGAAAAAATTTCAAGCGCATCTTCCGCCAAGCAAGCGTGGGAGAAATTACAAATCTCTTATAAAGGAGTCGAAAAGGTGAAAAAGGTACGTCTCCAAACATTAAGAGGTGAATTTGAATCCTTACATATGAAAGCGTCCGAATCTATTTCGGAATATTTTTCAAGAGTAGCAACCGTTTCTAATCAATTAAAAAGAAATGGTGAGAAGTTAGAAGATGTGAGAGTAATCGAAAAAATACTCCGCTCGTTGGATCCTAAATTTGAGCACATCGTCGTGACGATTGAAGAAACTAAAGACTTGGAGAAAATGATGATTGAAGAACTCCAAGGCTCATTACAAGCCTACGAAGAAAAGCACAAGAAGAAGCAAGAAATCACCGAGCAAGTCCTCAAACTAGAACTCAAGGACATGCATGCAAGTCAAGAGGATGATAGAAATCAACGTGGCCGAGGAAGAGGTAGAGGCCGCGGACGAGGTGGTTATCATGGACGTGGACGTGGCTGGAATTACAACAACAATAATTCCAACTACAACTACGAGAAACGAGAAAGCTCAACACGAGGTCGTGGAAGACGAAATCCGAACTCGAGGTATGATAAATCTCAAATCCAATGTTATAAATGTCAAAGATTTGGACATTATGCTTCAGAATGTAGAGGCCCCAACAATAGAGTTGAGGAGAAGGCCAACTATGTGGAAGAGAAGACGGAGGAGAAAGATATGTTACTACTAACATACAAAACCACTAATGAAGGCCAAGAAAACACTTGGTATCTTGACACCGGTGCAAGCAATCATATGTGTGGGAAAAGAAGCATGTTTGTAGAGATCAATGAAGCCGTGAGTGGAAATGTCTCTTTTGGAGATGATAGCAAAATATCGGTGAAAGGAAAAGGTAACATTCTTATTCGTGCAAAAGATGGTAGTCACCAAATGATCTCAAATGTTTATTACGTACCTAGCATGAAAAACAACATCTTAAGCTTGGGACAACTTCTAGAAAAAGGCTATGATATTCATATGAAAAATTATAGTCTTTTTATGAGAGATGCAAAAGGGGATTTAATTGCTAAAGTTCAAATGTCAAAGAATAGAATGTTTCCTTTGAATATTCAAAATGATGTTGCAAAGTGTCTTAAGGCGTGTTACAAAGATTCGTCGTGGCTATGGCATGTTCGATTTGGGCATCTAAACTTTTCAAGTTTAGAGTTATTGTCAAAGAAGGAAATGGTGAGAGGGTTACCATGTATCAATCATCCTGACCAACTATGCGAAGGATGTTTACTTGGAAAGCAATTCAGAAAAGGCTTTCCAAAGGAGTCAGAGTCAAGAGCCAATAAACCTCTCGAGCTTATTCATACCGATGTGTGTGGTCCAATCAAGCCGAGCTCTCTAGGTAAAAGTAACTATTTCCTTCTCTTTATTGATGATTTTTCAAGAAAAACGTGGGTATATTTCTTGAAACAGAAATCCGAAGTCTTTGGTGTATTTAAGAAGTTCAAAGCAGTTGTGGAAAAGGAAAGTGGAAATAAGATCAAAGCCATGAGATCTGACCGAGGAGGGGAGTTCACATCCAATGAATTTATGGAGTTTTGTGAAGCACATGGAATTCGTCGCCGCTTGACAGTTCCCAGATCTCCTCAACAAAATGGTGTGGCAGAAAGGAAGAACAGAACAATCCTTGATATGGCGCGAAGCATGCTTAAAAGCAAGAAACTGCCTAAGGATTTTTGGGCGGAAGCAGTGGCATGTGCGGTTTACTTGTCCAACCGATCTCCAACAAGAAGTGTTTGGGGAAAGACACCACAAGAAGCGTGGAGTGGAAGAAAGCCCGGAATTTCCCACTTGAGAGTATTTGGAAGCGTAGCTCATGTCCATGTACCAGACGAACAACGAACCAAACTCGATGATAAAAGCAAAAGTTTTATCTTCATCGGTTACGACTCAAGTTCCAAAGGCTACAAGTTATACAACCCAAACAACAAGAAGGTTGTGATAAGTCGAGATGTGATAGTTGATGAAGAAGGCGAATGGGATTTTGGGTCTCTTACAAATGAGTTCACATTTTTCCCCCAAATTGAAGAAGATGAGAAGACACCAAATGAGCAATCAGAAGATGTTGCTACCCAACATGCCTCACCAACAGCAACTACTCATGGAGACTCGCCACCTTCATCATCGTCAAATGGTAGTCAAAATGAGAGAGCAGTGGAACGTACAAGAAGCCTTAGTGATCTTTATGAGGTAACCGAACCAATGGATAACATTACACTATTTTGTCTCTTTGCTGATTGTGAGCCAGTGACATTTCAAGAAGCTGCACAAGAGAAACAATGGAGAGACGCGATGGATGAAGAAATTAGAGCCATCGAGAAGAATGACACATGGGAACTCACCTCACTTCCCAAAGGGTTCAAGACAATAGGCGTCAGATGGTTATACAAAACCAAGAGAAATGCTAAGGGGGAGATTGAAAAACACAAAGCGAGGCTTGTTGCAAAAGGCTATAGTCAAAAGGCGGGAATTGACTATGATGAGGTATTCGCCCCCGTTGCCCGATTGGAAACTATTAGACTAATAATTTCTTTGGCAGCTCAAAACAAGTGGAAGATACAACAAATGGATGTAAAGTCAGCATTTCTCAATGGCGTCCTTGAAGAAGAAGTTTACATTCAACAACCATTAGGCTATGAGATCAAAGGTCACGAAGATAAGGTGTTGAAGCTAAAGAAGGCTCTTTACGGGCTAAAGCAAGCACCAAGGGCATGGAACAGTAGAATCGACAAGTATTTCCAAGAGAACGGCTTCAACAAATGTCCGTACGAGCACGCTCTATACACCAAGATCAAAGATGGAGATATTTTGATCGTGTGTCTCTACGTGGACGATTTGATCTTCACCGGAAGCAGCCCAAGTATGTTTAATAAATTCAAGGAAGTAATGACGAAGGAATTCGAGATGACAGACTTGGGGCTCATGGCGTACTACCTTGGCATTGAAGTTAAGCAGCAAAAAGATGGAATTTTCATCTCACAAGAAAGCTATGCAAAAGATATCCTCAAGAAGTTTAAGATGGAGAATTGTAGCTCGATAAGCACACCTATGGAGTTTGGAGTCAAAATATCCAAGCATGAAGAAGGCGAAAGTGTAGATCCAACATTATTCAAAAGTTTGGTGGGTAGCCTACGCTATCTAACTTGTACGAGACCAGATATTCTCCATGCAGTTGGATTGGTTAGTCGCTATATGGAATCTCCAACAACAACTCATTTCAAGGCTGCAAAGAGAATCCTTCGTTATCTGAAAGGTACAATCGACTTTGGATTACTCTATTCAATTTCTAATGATTACAAGCTTGTTGGATATAGTGATAGTGATTGGGGTGGAGACATAGACAATCGAAGGAGTACTACTGGATTTGTATTCTTTATGGGAAACATTGCTTTCACATGGATGTCAAAGAAACAACCGATTGTCACATTATCCACTTGTGAGGCAGAATATGTTGCTGCCACCACCTGTGTTAGTCATGCAATTTGGCTTAGAAATCTATTGAAGGAGATAGACCTAACACAGCATGAGCCAACTAAGGTCTATGTCGATAATAAATCAGCAATCGCCTTAGCCAAGAATCCAGTATTCCATGATCGAAGCAAGCATATAGATGTCCGCTACCACTACATAAGGGAGTGTATTTCAAGAAAGGATGTGCAAGTTGAACATGTGAAGACACAAGATCAAGCTGCTGATATTTTCACCAAGCCACTCAAAAGCGAAGACTTCAAACGATTAAGGAAACTACTAGGGGTCACGAGTTCTTCAGGCACGAGTTTAGATTAAAGGGGAGAATGTTGGGTTTATTAATCTAAACTTATTTATTCCGTTAGGGTTATTTATTTGATATTTGAAAATAGTTATTTGCTTTGATTTGGTCTTCCACGTAGTTAAGAGAATGCGGGAGTTATCAACATTAAGTGCTGAAGCGTTACGGGAGTTATCAACATTAAGTGCTAAAGCGTTACGGGAGTTATCAACATTAAGTGCTGAAGCGTTACGGGAGTTATCAACATTAAGTGCCAAAGCGTTACGGGAGTTACCAACATTAAGTGCTATTTTTTAGTAACTGCCTTGTATGTGTTTTACTATTTAATCTTGTACTGCATTCATCGATTTACACCAGAACGTTTTAAACTCTCTTGAGTGAAAGAAAAAATATTTTCTCTTCTAGTGTGAGTTGTGAGAGTGTTCTTGTAATATTTTTTTTTTTCAATTTTATCAAAGTTGTTTGTTTGTTTTTAAAAGAGTGTTGTTTTATTATTTTTCCGCCAACACGTCGCGCCAAAGAGCAAACAAATCTGCAATCCTCTGAACTCCCTTATGCGTTATGGTGTTATTTGCTAATGATGATTTAGGGCCCTCGCAAGTGGGGCCTAGCTTACCTGCGTTTTTATCTCCTACTCCCTAAAAGACTTTCTTTATGACTAGGTCGCGTTCACCAAGGGTCCTCGGTCTGAGCTTGGAGTTGAAACGGATCTGCATAAGGCTTTTGTAGTGCTTTGAGCGTACCATGTCTTGGTCATATTGTTCCTTCATCAAATCGATGCATACTGGGTGCTCAGTGTCATTCAAGGTTTTTGAATAATTGACCACTCTATGGCAAGGTATGATGATTTCTGCAGGGATGATAACTTCCAAACCATAAAGTACTTTGGTAAGCTTTTCTAGCCACTTCACATTTGCTCTATCCAACTTTTTCTTGATGTCATCCAAGATTGTCCGGTTTGTGACCTCAGCTTGACCATTCGCCGGGGAATGGTATAGTATAGAGAAGTGTTGCTTAATTTTGTACCATCGATAACATGTTTTTAAGACGGTGTTTTGGAATCGCCGGTCATTATCTGTTATTAAAATTTGTAGGATGCCAAAAAGAAAGATGATCTAGTTGTGGAGGAAGTCGTAGATCTCTTGTGCTTACGTCTAGCAAACGGCCTTAGCCTTAGCCTTTGACCACTTGGTGAAATAATCCATTGTGACGACCAAATATTGACGCTTCCTATGGCCAAAGACAACGCACCGACTAGGTCAATACTCCATTTATCGAAGGGGATAGGGTTGGATTAGTGCTCATGGGCTCGCTTGGAAGTTGACCGATATTGACAAATTGTTGGCATGGGTGACATCCTTATACGATTCATTTGACATTGGAGGCAAACCGGGGCCAATAATATCCTACTTATAGAAAACGACATATGAAGTTGCGCTACCCATAATGTGGGCCTCCATATTATGTGGATCCCGTAGAATCAAATGTATAATCTTAGTTGATACACCGCAATATGGATCGTGTGGCATTTTTCCGGTAAAGGATACTATCAAGCATCATATACTTAGCTGCGCGCAATTGTAATGCATGTGCGTATGCATTATTCTTATGTAGAGTGCCATTACGTAAATACAATATGTATGGTTGTCGCCAGTTGGACGCTGATTCCACCATTCAGGATGTGGTGATCTGCCGTTAGAGTGTCGAGTGTAGGAATCTGTTACAAGTGGACGAGCGAGATATCTTCGGATGCTCCTACCTTGACCAAAGCGTCAGTGGTTGATTTTTAAAGATATGGTACCTGATCGTAAATGACGCGCTCAAATTTTGCTTCTCATTATTTTAAAGCGGCTAGATACTGACGGGCTTTGTCTTGCTTAACATTATAGAGGCCTTTCGCTTGATTGATAATGAGTTCGGAGACTGGGCGGATTCGGATTTCCCTTGCCGCGTTGATACTAGCCAATTTCATACCGCTTAACACAACTTCATACTCCACCTTATTGTTTATGATTGTAAAGTTAAACTTGATGGCGTTCCGGGCTTCGTCACATGTGGGTATTTTCATAATAATACCTCATCCTCCTTTGTTTGCACCCGATGCACCATTGGTCTCGACAATCTATTCCAAGGAGGTGCCGTCCACGGATGATTCGATCGGGTTGCCAATGCTCTGTGATGTTGAAAGATCATTTATGAAATCGGTAACGGCCTAGTCTTTGATTGTAGTGCACATATCATACATAATATCGTACTCTCATAGTTCCACAAACCATCTTGTTAACTGCCAAGATATATCAATTTTTTGCAGCACATACCTCAGGGGGGAATGAGGTTCAGAGGGTAAGAATATGTCTATGGAAATATGGTCGCATATTGCATGCTGCCACCACCAAGCCGAGGGCCAGTTTCTCTAGATTGAGGTATTGAATCTCCACCTCGAGAAGAGTTAACCTGACATAGTAGATTGGTCAATGCACTCCCTATGGTTCACGAACTAACACCCCACTAACCAAAAAATCTAAAATATAAAGGTAGAGATAGAGTGGTTCACTTGGTTTAGGGGTGGAGAGAATCTCTGGTGAGGTTAAGTAGTTTTGAGTACATTGAATGCTTCACTACATTTATCGTTCCAGATGAATTTATTGGCTCCTTGAAGGAATTCAAAGATGGGTTGGCTTTTGTCCGACTTTAAAATACGATAGTGTCGCCAGTCTCCTGATCATACACTATAACTCTTTAATATTCCTACGGGGTTCCAAATGCAACAATGTCCTTAAATGATCCAGATTAGCCTTCATCATATTTTTGCTAACCACGTAACTTATGAATTTACCACTTCGAACGCCAAAAGAACACTTCAAAGGTTTCAAATTGAGGTTAAATTACCGCAATGTTGCAAATATGTTCCTAAGGACCTCAAGTTACTGACTCCCAATGGTGCTCTTGACCAACATGTCGTCGTATCGTTAAACCTGCGTTCTTTAAACCTAAAGACATAGTGGTTTAGCAGTAATGACCCCTTTATGTCTAAAATATTATGTGCTCCTCGTTTATTGGGATGCATGAGAATCTAGTTTTCGCCTAAATAAAAGTCCATAAACGAGAGAAACTCAAAACCTAATGTCGAGTCCATGAGCTGGGTATGGGGAAATGGTAGTGTATCCTTTGGGTAGTCCTAGTTGAGGTTGGTGAAATCAATACACATGCTCCATTGGCCTTCTTCTTTACTAGGACCAGGTTAGCTACCCACACCGAGTATTTCGATTTGCGGATATATCTTAGCCTCAAGAGTTTGTACACCTCTTTGGTGATGGCCTTGACCTTTTCTGCTGAGATCGTGCACCACTTTTTCCGAACCGGCCTCGCTCGCATGTTGAAAAAAAGTTTGTGACATATAACAAAAGGATCGACCCCTGACACATCATTAGTGCTACCAACAAAAATATTCATATTATGTCGTAATAGATTAATTAAAGTAGTTCTAAAAATGGGGTCTATTTGATTATCGATACGAAACCTCCTGCCCTAAACCAGGGCTTCTTTACTTGCGTCTCTGTTAGGACTGAAGACCATATTATTCTCTCGGGGGTAGTCCCCACCCCATCGTCAGTTAGTTGCTACCGTAGTGGTTTGAACTACTCTACGACGATGGCGTAACAAGTTCTCGTAGTCTGGTGGCTCCTTATGCTGATCCTTACTATACTTTCGACGAGGTAATTTACATATTATCAAAATGTATACGGTATAACCTCCATCTGATGTAACCATACTCGATCAATGATGACGTAGTAAAAGCTGGGGGCATCCAAAATCATAAAACACGTCTTGATTTATTTCTTGGTGTTGTCGTAGCCAACCGTTACCATTAACTCACCCTCGTCTTGTCGTTTGATGAATTGTACTAACTCTTCATTATCGACGACTCGTTTGATTTCTTCCTTAAACTGCCAACAATCGTCGGTTGGGTGACCATGCTTATTATAGTAAAAATAGAAGTGTCGATTAGAATGCTTATAACCGAGAGCTTGCATGCTTAACGGAAGCTGATATCGGGCTTGTTCTTTAGTTCAATCTTAAACTACTGATATCATTTCCGTCAAAGGTGTAAATCTGTGTGTTGGGTTATCATAATAAACAACCCTTCTACCTCCCGATCTCCACAGACCATCGTAGTATCCATTATCGTCGACCATCCAATGCTTCGATGATGCTGGTTTGAGTCATGTTGTACTATATTATGAAAGTAAAATGAGTTACCTTTTTGGGCGTCATCCACCCAAATAATCTGATCTGCCCGTCCAGGAGGTCATCCATCTTCTTTACTAGGAAACAGACCAGATTGGCATATAACTTTCCCTTACAGTGCAAAGCCACTTCAATGGCACTACCACTATAGGATCTTCCAAATCGGGCAATACGTTCATAATATTCACGAACCTTCTGACATAGTTTTTAGTGACTCGCCCCTTATTTGATACAAATCAGTAATCAAATCGCTCTCCTTCTTGGGCTCCTTGTTGCCCAAGAACCCATCTCTCAAAGCACTATAAAGTCTTGAAAAATCACGTATAAACTCATTCGGTAACCCACTAAATCATTTCATAACGTTACCATCAAGAGTCATGGAGAGCGTCCGTTAGAACATTGCGGTGTTGGGGTTGAAAGCTACCATTATGTTTTAAAATTGTTTGGTATCGTTTTGGGTTCCCTGTACCGTTGTAGGCCTCCGTTGGAAATTAAAAAATTTGCGGGGGAGCTTGACCTCTAAAATTATTTTCCATGAAAGAGGATTCATTGAGGACGTAGGCTGCCATCTTGGGACGAACCTAGTCGTACTGAATAACATGGTTTACCCTAGATCATTTGGGCACTGCTTGGCCAGACTCACCACCTTGCTCTTGGCTCTCGGATCGCTTACTATTACCCTCACCTTCGCTAAATTTTGCCTATTTTACGGTCTTACCCCTCTACTCGCTTTGCTGGTTTATGGAATTGACTTCTGCTTGCCTTGGCCGCCTTCCAACATTTTCACAGTCAACGCTTCGAAGGTGTCACTCATTTTTGGCGAGTGTAGCATTGGCCTTCTCGTCCTTGGTTTCTTGTAGCTGCATCAATTTAAGCTACTCATGCTTTATTTTCTTGATATGTGTTTCTAAAAGGTGATCGATAAATGTGGTCACCTGGATACTTGGGTTAGTAATGAGCTCAGTCTAAGCCGGCACGATGTCTCGCCGACGGGATCGAAAATGATGCCGATAACATCATAGAAAGGTTCTCTTACAGTTAGAGTTCCCTTCGTGGCGGTGGTCGGGCGGGAGAGAGTTGGATTGGTTGTTAGGATGGTTTCAGAGGTTAAGTTGTTGGTTACCTCTAAGACAACCGCTTCCCTACTAGCTGGAAGGTTTCTATGCGTTGCCTTCCTTTTAGTCTTGGATCTTGTTATCACCATTGTAAAGTTTTGATATTATTTGTCACTACAGTTCAAATAGACTGCACAAAATCTATTAAGGGAAATAATCACAAATATATGCCAAATATATAACATTATTAATTCACAAATATATGCCAAATATATAACATTATTAATTCAAAAATAAAATATATGATTTACATAATCCTAGTCATATATATACAACTCCTCTAGAACTCTCTTCTATTAATGATATAACTGCTTGTTTGAACGTGGACTGCTTTGTGTGAACGTGGACTGGTGGAGTTAGTATCGATTACTCTTTTCCACGATCAGTTATGTTGTACGATCATTAATGTTAGTGAGACATAGGGAGCGACGGTTATGACTGGCGTCAATAAGGTAGTTAACCTCTTTGTAAGTTGTTGAGCCGTTTTCCGAGAGGTAATCCCTAATCGTTCATAACATTTGGTCTAGATTATTCTAATCGAGCCCGAGTGTATATCTTTTGCTCGATTTGGATCTTCATTGTCCGGTGTTGAAGATAACCATCTTAACCGAGGGGCTTTAATATCGTGTTCCTATCTTGCCCTATGTTAATGGCCTTATCATCGTGATCGTAATGGTATGCACAAAAATATCAGTGAGACCTTTCATAGTCGGAGGTTAACATGATACACGGAGGCCGATACTTTGCCCTCCCTTTTTGTTTAAAAAAATGGTCGCTATGTTGTTGGCCAAATGTGTAATTTACGAGCCGTTTTTTCATAATAAAAGATCCTCAGTTTACTCACCAGAACTATTATGACCTCGTCTCGTCTGGTTTGTCACTTTTCTTTCTATATGGTGCTAAAAACTTTGATACTTGGGATTTGAGGTAGGACGAGTATGAAAAGTCTCACTTTTTAGAGTCTTCGACTCTGATGAACTGATCCGATCTTACCAAAATACCTCGCCTAATCTGAACAGAGAAGCTAACAAGGTAACTGTATAATGGCCCTTCCATATCCACTCCTCTCTTAAATGCTACCACAACAATATCAATATTATACTTTGACAAAACGCTCATCTCATAAACAAATCTATGGATGTAGTTTTTTACTATTTCTCCTCTTCTTTGGTATAATTCATGATGCAATTGTTTTACTTCTTCTGTACCATGTTGACAACAATCAATTCCTAAAATCATTCCACAAACGTTCAAAATCTTGAATTGTTCTCTTTGGTAGACTACTGAACGAGTCGAGCGCATTTCCCAAAAAAACGTCAGAAGAAAGCCCTGCAAAGTAAAATTTTGTCCGAGTTGAAACACAACATCATATTCTTAAATTATTCGAGATGATGCTCGGGGTCCCCTGTCCCATCCTAAGTGTCTATTCGGTAAGGATCAAACTTGCAGGGAAGTTTTCCTTCAAGAATTTTACTAACAAAAAGAGATTCATGAAGTACGTAAGCTATAATTTTTGTCTTTCCTTATTATACTTTATCGTGTTTATTTGATTAACACCTTATTACTCGATTGATTCTCATGCTAGGAACCGTTATTTTTCTTTTTTCCCACTAATCACACCCACCTGCTCATCACCGTCTATCTTGTTTTTTTTATTTTTCTGAAAAATACACCTTACTGATTTCTTTGTTGACTCAATGTTTTTCTTTATTTTATAATAAGACCCTTTATGGACGTAATTATAGTGCTTCAGTTAATTTTTCTATCCTTACTATGGCTCATTTTTTAGAGATTTGATGTGTATTCCCGAGATTTGAATAATAGATGAAGTAGTTGACATACGTTGCTTGGATGAGAATTCTTCTTAGAGCGGTTTATTGTTGGCGTTCATGTGGATTGTTGCATTAATCGAGCCACCTTGGGTTTGGTTGCCCCCATATTGTGTTCCGGCCACCGCTTTGATTGGTTGATTATCGTCCATTTTTATGACTACTTGAGCTCTCTGTTCCCGATTAACTATGGTGTACGTAAAGGTGGCACAACCTAGAATTGTATCTCACAATAGGTAGTTTTGGTTAGCTAGTGAGCTTCTCACGATTCCCAAAGCAGTTACCGGATCGTCTCAAATAAGATAGATCCCTAGATTTTCCATTTTGATTCTTCATATGGTCATCACCATATGTATGCTAAATTTGATCCCTTAAATAGAGAAAAATGTTCTCACAGATGATGCCAAATTTGATAAGGGAATTCCTTCTCAAATACAATGTCAAGATAATAACGATTGATCAATAAAGAAAATGATTACAACTCAAGTAATTTTTATATATCATAATATAATTATCCTTTTACATCAAGGGTTTTACCAATATTTATAATTCTCACGAGACAATTTATCTCTACTTTTATTTTTTAACTGTTACTACTTTGAACGTGTTAACGCGACTTAAATACTGGTCACGATTTCTACTAAATATGTAAACACATTTATGTGTAACGTATGATAAGGTGACACATTTTAGCCTATAATAACCATATGAGCATCTATTTTCTATGCTCGACTTGTATTCTCATCTGGTAGATCGTTTCTCTCGTCTTGTAGCGCTTGTCACCCTCATCATGCATATGTTTGCTTTGACATTTAGTTATCTTGAATTATCGTTGACCACTCTTGCTTTGTGAATGCTTGCCTTGTCCTTTATTACCTTGTATTATTTTTGTGACTTTCTTCTGGTATCTTATTACCCTCGTCTTATCAGTGCTCACCTATTATTGTAGTTTTGTTGCATTACATGCAATTTACCCTTTTGTTAGTCTTTAATATAAGCTTACCTCATCATTATAAGGAATACACAATATTTTCAAGGTATAGCTTTATCACTTATTATAATGACCATAGACATTTAAAAGAGATTGATTTAAGTTAAAAAAAAATAAGATTAAAATGTTGATAAATATAAGTTTTGTTATAGGAAATAAAGTGAGACGAGAGATGGAAAAATCAGAAGAGATAGTCTAAAACAATAAAAGACTGATAAACAAGAGCTTTGTACAGTTTCTGAAGGATACACTTTGTCTTGGATGTCACATTCGTCAAGAAAAACGTACAAGAAATATTTGGAAGTTATCTTATAGAAACATTTATCTATGCATCTATTTAGGAAACCCACTTTGACATTATCTTTCACTGATAGGATGATTGGTAACACCACATGAAGATGCTTTGTTGGTGACTTTAGAAAATTGTTGGGGGTGATAATAAGAAGGGTGATGATTGATACTAGAAGTTCAGTTAACGTATTCTATAAGAAAGATCGTGATCAAATGACTAATATTATACCATTTAAAAAGACCGATATGAATTTGGAAAGTTTCACCAAACGATAAACCAACTATATTGGGAAACTTTATTTAACAATATATATTGGAAGAAAGAGAACACAAAAAACAATTACTACATTATTTATGATTCCTGATGTTCCAAGTTTTTATAATGAAATTTTAGGGTGACTATTGTTGTATGGGATGAAGGTTGTAGTGTCGCATTACCATCAGTGTGTTAAGTACTATGTTAGGGGGAAATTATGGTTATTAGAGGAAGCTAAAAAATAGCTAGATATTGTTATTCTTCGTCATTAGATTATTGGACTATATCCCATAGCAACAACATAATTCATCAAGGGAGTTATCGATGGTTGAATGAAGTGAACCCTTGCTGAAGTTTAAGAAATGTAAGGTAGATGATCCACAAGAAAATTCAAATAAAATAGAGTCCGTAGAAGAAGTAATAGATTTGGTTCTGGGCGATGGTAAAGTAGTTAAGATTAGTAATTTTTAGATGAGGGTTTGAAGAAAAAGTTGGTAACTTGTTTGAAAATAGATATGCATGATTTTGCATAAAGTATTTTAATGTAACATGAGTGAGTAGGTCGATTATTTATCATGAGTTATCAAAAAATAGGAGGCTAATGCCAATCCGTAAAAAGAAGAAGATCATTTTCAGCGGATAAGTGTGAGGTTATAGTTCAAGAAGTTGACCTGCTATTAAAAGTTGGGCATATCCGAGAATCAAAATATCCTACTTGGTTGCCAGATCCAGTGTTGGCTAAGAATAAAAATTGACACTGGATGGTGTGTGTGGACTTTACTGATCTTAATTATGTTTGCCCAAAGGATATTTTCCCTTTGCTAAGAGTTGATCAACTCGTAGATACAACTGTTGGTCATGAGTATTTATCATTCATTGATACACATTCAGGGTATAATCATATTAAGATGCATCTGAATGATGAATAAAGTACAAAATTTTCAACAGATAAGGGATTATATTGTTATAAAGTGATATTATTCGGTTTGAAAATTGTTGGACCTATATATCAAAGGCTTGTGAATCGTATTTTTACTAAGAAATTGGGTAGAAATATGAATTCTTATATAATTGAGATGATAATTAAAAGCAATGAAGCAAGAAATCATGTGTCATCATTGCTTGAAATATTTGATAATTTGAGAAAATATAATATGAAGTTGAATTCGATATAGTGTACATTCGTAGTTAAATTTGAAAATTTTCTTAAGTCTGTAATAAGTAAAAGGGAAATTGAATCCAATCTAAATTATTTCAAGGTGTTGTTTGAAATATCTCCACTGAAGTCTATTAAGGAAGTTAAAAAATTAATAGGTCCGTTGGGAGTATTGTTAAAATTTATTTCTAAAATGCCAGATATAAGTCATTTTCTTTAATATTTTAAAAATAACTAAGAAATTCACTTGAGATGATAAGTGCACTAAGGAATTTAATAAATTGAATAAGTTTTTAACTTCACCATAATTTTTGTTGATACTTAATGATATATATATATATATATATATATATGACGGTTTCTGAATTTGTCGTTAATGGTGTTCTTATTAGAGAGGCTGATGGAATTCAAAAACCAATATATTATCTTAAGAATACATTATTTGATGCTAAAACCGAATACTTAAATTTGAAGAAATTGGCTCCGGGTTTAGTTGTAGTTGCGAGGAAAATTGGACCTTATTTTCAAATTCATGTGATAATTTTACGAATATTGTTTCTTTTAAATAATATGCTTTGAGAAACATATGTGTTTGGACGATTGAAGATGTGGTCGATTGAGTTAGGTGAGTATGAGATATAGTTCGAGCCAATAACAGTGATGAGAACTCAAACTTTGATTGACTCTATTAATGAGTTTCAACAAGAAATAGTTGATATGGAAGAAGATGAGCTGACATAATTTAAATTAACAAATCAATAGTGGGTTGTTCGAGCATGATGAGGGAGAATAAAAGACACGAGAGAAAATTGTAAGGAAATAGTTTTATTGGGTAAAAATTGTAAGGAAATGGTTTTATTGGGAGAAAATTGTAAAGTAATCGTTTTATTAAGAGAGAATTGTAAAGAAATAGTTTATTGGGAGAGAATTGTAAAGAAGAAGTTGGATTAGGGGAAAATTGTATAGATTACAATAGAAGTAGCCATTATGAAAAAGTGAAAGGATATAGGGACCAAAGATGTAATAAGTGGGAATTAAAGCGTGTGGGGCCCGCAATTGTACTATAAAAGGACCACACATGCTTCACAGATTCCAAGATTGAATAAAATATTACTTTCTCTCTGTACTTAGTCTTATACTCACTTTCTCTCTCTAAAAAGATTCCTTAATAAAGAACTTAATAGTATTTCTACACTAAAAGATTCTCGTATCACAAAATTACCCCCTAGCAATTCAAAAACTCTTCAGTGGCGCCGTCTGTGGGAAACGGAGATTGTTTTAACGAAAATCGCTTCCTGGAAATAGTTCCAAATACGAGTGGAATTATGGAAGAGAAAGGGGATGATTTTGTTAACAATTGTGAGGAGAATCTGGTGGGTGACGATTATCGGAATGACATGGAGTACGAGGCACATGGGGGCGAACGCGTCAGAGCCACTTTTGCTGACTCGAATCTGTTGGCTCGAAGGAACAAATTGTTGCTGGAGATCGAAAGATTGAAGGCAGAAAAGGAAACTGTTTAGGCAGATCTTCACTCTGAGGTGAGAAGGGAGCCAGCAGTGGAAAAGATGAGCGCAAAACCGATTTTCGTCCTAAAGCCAGGGATGATAGGTATATAGGATATGAACGAAGATCTTCGAGGAGGAAAGGAAAACGACGTCTGGA
Source organism: Limnanthes douglasii subsp. nivea (assembly GCA_036936605.1). NCBI lineage: Eukaryota > Viridiplantae > Streptophyta > Magnoliopsida > Brassicales > Limnanthaceae > Limnanthes > Limnanthes douglasii. Next base: position 124,651,872 of record JAUPFV010000004.1, read on the forward strand.
GTCATCTGACTCGAGCGATTATTCTCGTTACAACTCGTCGGAGTCATCCCCTAAGAAAAATCACAGAAAGAAAAGACATGGTCGAAGACACACAGATCACCGGAGGGGAAGGAGCTCGGAGAGGAAATCTCCAAGGGAGAAGAGTTATCATACTCGAGTTAATGAGCGGGGTTATGGCCAAACAAATTTTCCCGCTGGAAACCAAAACGTTGGCCCGCGAAATTTGGAGTGGCAGCATCAATATACTTTACCGTCCAAGGAGAGGTTGTATTTCCCGAGCAATGAAAACTTGAGATCTGATGCTTATCGGACGGGTCATAATTGGAGAGCTTCTCATTTGTCCCCGGAAATTTAGGTGGGCAATCTCCCAAAGTATTTCGATATCTCGAAGTTAGAAAAGTTAGATGGGACACAAGACCTTGATAACCACATCGAGCAATTCAAAAACTTCATGATTAATTTCGATGATGATGATAAATTGTTGTGCAGAGGGTTTTCTCAGACCTTCAAGGGGTAGCTTCCAAGTGGTATAATAGGCTTCCGCAGGGCTCGATAAAGAATTTCGACATGTTCTAGAATATCTTCAGACAACAGTTTGTGGGGAGAAAAAAATTCAGAGCTAATGGGGATATGATAATCTATTGTAGACAAAAAGTTGGGGAAAGCTTGAAGAACTATACCAATCGGTTTGTCAAAAAGAAAACAGACATGGAGTATTGTAAAGACTCAGTGGCACTTGCAGCTTTCAGGATGGGCCTGCTCCACGGACTATTAAAGGACAGGGTGGCAGAGAGTCAAGCCATGACCTTCGGAGCATTGTTGGATCAGGTTGAGAAGAGAATTCTGGTGGAAGAGACACAGACATCTGAGAAAGGATCCGGTGATCAATTGGACCAAAACCAGTTTCAGAGATCTGAGTCTAGTAACCAAGGGCCTCGTGCCAATGTTCAAGCTAAAAGCACGGGTCAGTGTCCGCCGAGGCAGAAAACAAACCCACAGTATTATGGCAGCCAACAAAATTACAATCAAGGGGCTAGACCGATTTCGAACAAGTGGGTTCGTCCAGACTATTTCGCGGAGCTAACAGAAAATGTTGCCACGATATATGATAAGACAAGATCAACGGTACCGTTCATGAGACCTTTTCCTATTCAAACTCCGAGGGAAAGCAGAAGTGTTAGCAAGTATTGTAAGTATCACGAGGATATCGGGCACGATACGAAAGACTGCATTGCTTTGAAAAAAGAAGTGCAAGCTTTGATTGAGAATGGCATGTTGCTAGAGTTTGTGAAAAAGAATTCTCAGAAAAATGCGGCGGTAAAGGCTGTTCCAAAAATCGTTGACACAACTATGGTAATTTCCGAGGAAGTTGACGTTTTTGATATTGAGCAAGAGTATCTGGATCCCAAGGAGGGGAGGAACAACGTAAATATGGTGGATGAGGTTATTCCGAGGGGGAAAGTAAATGACCTCTGTGCCTTCTTTGAGTCACTGACAATTTTTGGAGGAGATACCATCGCAGGGAATTCTAATAGCTCGCGGAAAAAGGCATATGGTCAATCTGACTACCCAGATTGAAGCAGGGGTGTCAGCACAAATGCACCGATTACCCTCCCCTATCATATGTTTTGATGATGATGATATGTGAAATGTCGCGGGCCCACACAAAGATGCAGTGGTGATCGCTGCGGGCATTGCTGGCGATCAAGTTCAGAAGATACTTGTTGATACAAGAAGTTCAGCGAACATTTTGTTTATGAGCACTTACAGGAGAATTTCTGACCCACCGCTTATACGACGATCAGACATAACTATAGTAGGGTTTACCGGCGCCACAGCCGTGGTTGTTGGAGAGTTTCATTGTGTGGTCGAGTTAGGTCGTGGGTTGTTCAAGAAGGAGGTGGAAGTGTTTTTTATTGTGGTCAACGCGCCAACTTCGTATAATGCAATTTTGGGGCGCTCTTGGCTGTCCCGAATGCATGGTGTGATTTCAACGGTGCATCAGTGTCTGAAATATGTGGTAGGAAACAACATCGGGACAATCAAGAGAAGCCAGAAGATGGCCCGCGAATGTTACGAGATCGCTTTATCCTTGAAGGGAGTTCGGGGAGAAATAGTGGACAAAGCATAACAAGTAAAAGGGGCTTCCTCGGAAATCATTCCGTGTGATGATCCGAGGGAGACCCCTGGATTTCTGGTCCCAGAAGAGGATTCCGAGGAACACAAATTTGGAGATGGCAAATTTCTGAAGATCAGAGTAAAACTTTCTTTTGAGTTCAGAGAAAGATTAATTGCGTTTTTGTCTAACAAACTCGATATGTTTGCTTGGTGTGCACAGGATGTTACGGGGGTACCATCAGAGATAATATGTCATAAACTTGCGGTACGGCTTGATGTTTGACCCATTGTCCTGAAAAAGAGACCAGTTTCTCAGGAGAAGGCTGCGGCTATTCTTTTGGAAGTGGAAAGACTACTAAGCATATGCCACATTCGCGAGTCGCATTATCCCGTATGGGCCTCAAATCCGGTCTTGGTCAGGAAAAAGAATGGGAAGTGGAGAATGTGCGTGGACTTCACGGACCTAAACAGAGTCTGTCCCAAGGATCCTTTTTCGGTGCCCCGCATTGATCAGTTAGTGGATTCGACCTCGGACAATCGATTGTTGTCTTTCATGGACGCGTATTCAGGGTATAATCAAATTCGGTTGGATGCACAAGATGAAGAGAGCACGTCATTTATTACCGGGAGAGTATTATATTGTTACAAGGTTATGCCATTTGGCCTAAAGAATGCAGGAGCAACTTATCAGCGCTTGGTCAATAAAACCTTTGAGGGGAAAATTGGTCGGAATGTCGAAGCGTACATCGATGATATACTTGTCAAGAGTTTGCGGGACGAAGATCATTTTGCTGACCTGGAGGAGACTTTTAGTAATTTGAGGAGGGTCAATTTGAAACTGAACCCGGAAACTTGTGTTTTTGGGGTGCGATCGGGTAAGTTCCTTGGCTATATGATAAGTGAAAAAGGCATCGAGGCTGACCCAGAACAGATAAAAGCTTTAATCAACATGACTCCACCGCGGAATATCAAGGAAGTCCAGGTCTTGACAGGGAGGTTGGCAGCACTGAATAATTTCATTTCTCGGTCCTTGGAAAAATGTGCACCTTTCTTTAAGGTATTACGAAACGCGAAACAATTTAATTGGACTGATGAGTGTTTAGCGGCTTTTCGCCAAATTCAGGAATATTTGACATCCCCTGATGTACTGTCTAAACCATTGGTGGGGGAAAGATTAATTGCGGTTTTAGATTGTGCGGTTAGTGCTGTCTTACTTCGAGAAGAGGACGCTCTTTTGAAACCTATCTACTATGTCAGTAAGAGTTTGTTGGATGCAAAGAAACGATATCTCAAGTTGGAGAAGGTATCTTTGGCTTTGGTAACAACTGCTCGAAAGATGAGACCTTACTTCCAGGCACATCCTATAGTTGTTCGAACGACATTCCCCCTAAAAGGTTTGTTACAAAGGCCCGATATCTCTGGGAGGATGACTAAATGGTCAGTGGAATTGAGAGATTTTAACATAGCATTTGAGCCTCGAACGACGATAAAAGCCCAGGTTTTGGCTGACTTTTTGGTTGAATTCCACTCAGACAGAGAGGACATGGAAATCATTGACCTTTTTTATGACACGTAATGGTTAGTTCGAACGGATGAAGGGTCGAATAACTCTGGAAGTGGTGCGGGTGTCCAATTAATCTCGCCAGAAGGGATAGCTGTGTTTCAAGCTATTCAGTTTGGGTTCAAGGAAACTAATAATGAGGCAGAGTATGAGGCAGCAGTGGCAGGTTTGCGCTTAGCTCGAATAGGTGGGGCCAAAAAGATTAAACCATTTAGTGATTCACAGTTGGTGATAAATCAATCTTTGGGTGAGTCGGAGGCCAGAAAAGAAAAGTTGATCCAATACCTGAAAGCATTAAAAGATTTGGTTGCTGAATTCGAGGGGGTTCAGTACGAACATGTTCGAAGAGAGGCAAATATTATCCCAGATTTATTTGCTACAGCTTCGCGAACAGAGGGATACCCATGGGTCTTAGTACAGGAGCATCCTTCGATAATGATCGGTGCAGAGCACTCAATGAACATTCGAGAGGTAAGCAATGTGATCACAAATGATTGGAGGTCAGAAATTATTGACTTCTTGGAAAATGATACTTTACCTGCTGAAAAGTACGAGGCTAGGAAGATCAGGTTCAAGTCTCATGGGTATGTCATGTTGGGAGGTGTTTTGTATAAGAAATCGTTGAGCCGACCATTACTACGATGTATGGGCAAGGATGAGTCGCAATCTGTCCTGTCCGAATTGTACGATGGGGAAGGTTCACCCCATTGTGGGTATAAGGCATTAATTCGACGGGTGTTTTTGACTGGTTTTTATTGGCCGACTATCTCTTCGGATGCGAAATATTTGGTGAAGCGATGTGATATGTGTCACCGCTATGCAAATATAATCCACAAGCCTGGGGTGTTATTGGAGAATATTTCAGAGGAAATTATGTATGACAGGTGGGGCATTAATTTGGTTGGACCCCTCCCGATGGCCTATTGAGGCAGACAGACTATAATCGTAGCGGTAGATTATTTCTCTAAGTGGGTGGAAGCGGAACCCCTAGCAGGGACAAAAGCTAAATATGTTATCAAATTTATCGTTTCGAATATTTGCTGTCGCTTTGGGGTACCATTGCAGATCACAACGGATAATGGACCTCAGTTCGACAACAAGGAGTTTCAAAGCTTTTGCTTTTCCAGGGGCATACGATAATGTTTTTCTGCCCCATTTCACCCCCAAGCTAACAGACAGGTGGAAGTGACCAATCGAACAATTCTGGATGTGTTGAAAAATAATTTGGAAGGAAAATCAGGAAGATGGCCTGATTATTTACAAGAAGTGTTGTGGGCTTATAGGACAACGCCTCGAACCGCCACTGCTGCATCTCCATTTGCATTAGTATACGGTATGGATGCAATTATACCTTTGGAGATGGTCTTCCCATCATATCGTGTGGCAACTTATATAAGAGATTTAAACGATCAAAACAGAGCCCTGGAATTAGATTTGGTTGAAGAGAAAAGACAACGCGCACAGTTGAAGTCTTTGCATTATCAAACCCTAATGAGAAGTCGATATGCTTCTAAAGTAAAGCACATAGATTTTAAGGTGGGGGACAAAGTATTACGTAAAGTCTTTCTACACACTAAAGAGAAGAGTTTTGGAAAATTGGGACCAAATTGGGAGGTCCCCTACGAAGTAACGGAGAAGGTAAAACAGGGAACCTATAAATTAAAAGACAAGGAAGGGCGATGTCTGAGGCTTCCATGGAACATCGAACACTTAAAGTTGTACCTCGAATGAGGAACGAGTTAGCATGTATTATGTGTCTTTTTTATCTTTCCAGGTTTACGAAAAACAGTGAGGGCATACTCTTTTCTACCCTGTTAGGCACATGAAGGTTTTAATGCGGTGTCCCTATGAGCTAATCAATACAACTGCATTTTTTGCCTTATACTATTCTTTTGAAAAAGTACATTTTGTGCCTCAAACTATTCTCTATGAGGCAGTATTTCCCTCAACGAACTATTTATTATGAGGCAATATTTCCATCCTCGAACTATTCTCTATGAGGCAGTGTTTCCTTAGACTATTCTGTGAGAATTGCTATTTTGTGCTTCAAACTATTTTTAGCTAGCCTTAGTGCAGCATATACTGAATATTACGATGCAAATCGATATATCAACAACCATCCAACGCAAGTTGGCATACTCATTTTTTCCTAAGAGAAATATAGAGAGTCACAACTCGTAAATCTATCATTCAAACAAAGTGGCATACACAAAACATTCGAGGAGTTACAAGTTATAAAACACTCCTCGAAGAACATCAGATGGATTGCAAAAATCGCCTTAAAAAGACTTACACACACAAAAAACAAACTGCTAACTTATAGTAAAAAGTCCTGAATTTCTCCTAATCAGTCAGAGTTATCCGAGGAGTGAGTTTCCTCAGAATCAGATGACTCAGTATCACTCACCACAATGTGAGGAGGACGAAGGTCCGGGGAGACAAGTTTCCAAAAGATGCCTAAATCATATTCGGGGTGCTCTGCATGAATCTGGGTAATCAGACCTGCTCGGATTGTAGCATCTCGAGCACTAAGGCTTCTTGTGCACTTAGCTGCATAGGCATTTACGGCCTTCTCCTTTTCCTCCTCAACTTGCCAAGGAAACTCTTTGATTCACTTCACCAGTATTTCTCTGTCCTTTTGCATCTTTTCATAATCATCACAGCAACCCCTAAATCCCCTAAATCCCCTGCATGCCAGCTTATGAGCTTTTTTAAGCTCTGTTAGAAGTTCTTCTTGGGCCCCCGTCTTCTTTTGGTAGAGGTCTCTCTCCTCCTGGCAGCATCTTTTGAGCATGATGACATAATTCTCAGAGGTAGATAGTTTCTCATAAAGTGCATCTGCTTGGCTCTCCATAATGGCATATTGTTTCTTTGCCTCTTCAAGTTGCAAGGCGATCAGAGACGCCTTGAACTTATAATGATTTTTTTGATCCTCAAGATGTTGCATCTTCTGTCCCTTGTTAACAGAAGTATACATCAAGCTTCAAAGATTTAGCAAAAATTCATCGTGTAGAGGAACTTCGAAGGAGCTGGTTGGGGAGCCTAATGTTGTGGAGTCAAAATCCAAAGACTCACCTGTAAGAATATTCAGGTCAACATGTTGAGGAGGATTGCTCCAAGGAATAGGGAGCGAGGCCAGCATTGGAGTATTTCGAGGGGAGCAGGGTTTGATGCTTGAGTAAGAGGAGAGCTTGGTGTCTGATTTGAGTGTTCTTTGGGCGAAAAGCCACTAACTCTTTCAGGCTCACTGGATATTTCTTGGAGCTCGTAGCCCTGAGCAATTTCTTGAACATCATCTGGTGTTTTGCCATCTTCGGGTAACTCTTGGATGGGTTCCAAGACAACCTTGTTTTTCTTTTCTTTTGCTTTAGTATCTTTCTTCTTCGAAGGATGAATAGAGTTCTTGGGCGGAGAATCGGAATTGAGTGTCACAATGTTGGCTGAGGGAGATGGTTCTTGATTACTAACTATCCATTCATTATCTGACTGGCGATCCTTTGTGGAAACTTCCTCATCGGGCTCACCAAGATGACTCTTCGCACGAGAGCGTTTTGGGAGGTATATGACTATGTCTTTTTTAGTCACTTGCTCTAGAACCTCGTCTTGAGAAGGGGGGTCATCAGTTCTTCTAAGGTCATCCGATCAAGGGGGCTTAGCCTCCAGAGTCTGCTCAAGGCCAAATTATTGCTCATAAAGCACAAGCGAAATCTATTTTCCTAATGCTCCTTGGCCCATTCGCTTAGTTTGATGAAGATGGTAGTGGCGCTCTCCACATAGTCTGCGTATGGTTTTGAGACACCAATCATAGCTACAAAGGCATTAAGTTAGAAAACAATTATTCATGGAATAACCATTAATAAGGCTGTTCGAGGACTTACATTTGAGGGTCCACATGAGGGATAGTTTGTGAGGATTCGAAGGGGTTGATTCTGAGCCAGTCTCCCAATGGCCTGAGAAGTAGATGAATTGTTGTCTCCATTTTTTGTCAACCTCTAGCAAGTCTTTTAACACTTTCTGCCTTCGACCAAACGTTAATGAATAAAAAGGGAAGAATGGGTTTCTGGCTAGACCAGACAATCCGATGAGTTGCTCTAAGGAAAATTCTTGGCCTGAGATCCTCGAAGCCATGATGCATGCCATCAGTGTGAACCACATATTGGGACCAGATTGTGAAGGGCAGAGGTCAATCTTCGCGAAGAACTCAATAAAAAAATGGGTCTAAAGGAAAACTTAACCCCCAATTCATAATCTCGGTGTAAACGACTAGTTCATTGTCCCTCACCGATAAAGGCGTCTCACCCTCCAAGGGGAACCTAATGTCAATGTACGAAGGAATACACCACCGAATCCTCAGCATAGATTCTTCGGAGGGTAAAAAATACTTGTACTTGATATCATGTAGAGCCACCATATGCTTGTTCTCAATTCCTCGAATATTATTGCCTGTTATGACGTCAAGCTCTAAGGGAAGGGTGATGTCTCCCTTTATCTTGGGGGCGATCCGACGAGATTGCTCCTCGGACATTGTTGGCTAAGCAATGATTGCTTGACTAGAAGATTCTGCGATAGGGATACTAGTCATATTGGGCTCTGCACTAGACGTGGGCTGGAGTTCTAGGTTAAGAATATCAGAGGCGATTCTCTTCCCTTTAGCAGCCAAGAATTTGTTCTGTATTTCTTGCAGCTCGTCTTCGGTTAAGGTGTTCCTTCCTGGGGAAAATTGAGGGCTTCCAGTTGCTGTTATTGAAGGAGTGGCTGGAAGACTTGACCCCGAGTTGTCATTCTTTGGAGGGGGGTTTTCAGTTGTTACCACTAAGGGAGAAACTGGAGTTCCTAAAGGAGTCCCTTTAGCCCGCTTGCGCTCCTCAGACTTTTTCTTATGATGCCTCTTCCTCTTCCCAGACGAATGTTTATGCTGTTTGTATTTAACCATAACTTTGACGATGCTGGGATCGGATAATAGGCTTTGTCGTGAAACTTTGAGGGGGATGATAGCAGAAGAATTCTCCGGTGGGGGCCAGGAGCGGTAAAATATTGTAACAGTAGGTTGGGGTTGAGGCTCCAAGTAATTACCAGCAACAACTTTCTCTTGAAATTTTTTGCTAATCAAAAGCCACTCTGGAATCCGACGACCTATATAAGCCAACTTTCTCTCTCTAGAAATTTTTAGAATCAAAGTTTAGAGTGTTAAAGAAAGGGGTCAGTATTTATAGAGAGAGATGGGCCTCTAGAGTCAATGGGGCCTAGGGACTTTTTCCTTATGTTTTCCTAGGGGCATTATGGGTACCATAGGTGTGCTTTTGCTGGTTTGAAAAACAAGGGTGAAGGTGAAAGGATAACCCAATGATGAAAAGTATTGGGAAGAGGAATAAAGATCTCTAGTAAGATTTGGTGACAAAGAACGCTGATTTCTGACGTCACGATAACGGTAGATTACTTTGTATTGATAAATTCGAAGCAACTAAATACTTGCAATGTTTTAGTTTAGTGGGGTCAGTTCGGTATTACTGGGACAGACAAATCCGATGAGTTGTTCTAAGAGAGACTTGCTTTGAAACTATGTTAACACATTGCAAGGATTGGGGGGGTTACCGGTAGTAACATGAGAAAATTGGTTTTCGAAGAGGAAAGCTATTCGAGGAGGCGCGTTAGAGTGTGAAAGATTTTCGAAGATGAAATTTATTCGAAGAGACATGTTAAAGTATAAAGGATTTTCGAAGAGGAAAGCTACTCGAGGAGGTGCGTTATAGTGTAAACGATTTTCGAAGAGGAAAGCTATTCGAGGAGGTGCGTTAGAGTGTAAACGATTTTCGAAGGGGAAAGTTATTCAAAGAGACGTGTTAAAGTATAAAGGATTTTCGAAGAGGAAAACTATTCGAGGAGGCACATCTTCAAAGAGAGTCGAAGGTATAAGACAAAATTTGGAAATATTCCTGTAGTCCTAGCAAAAATATTTTTACTAGGACTGGGGGGCTACTGATGAGGGAGAATAAAAGACACGAGAGAAAATTTTAAGGAAATAGTTTTATTGGGAGAAAATTGAAAGGAAATAGTTTTATTGGGAGAGAATTGTAAAGAAATAGTTTATTGGGAGATAATTGTAAAGAAGTAGTTTTATTGGGAGAGAATTGTAAAGAAGAAGTTGGATTAGGGGAAAATTGTATAGATTACAATAGAAGTAGCCATTATGAAAAAATGAAAGGATATAGGGACCAACGATGTAATAAGTGGGAATTAAAGCGTGTGGGGCCCGCAATTTTACTATAAAAGGACCACACACGCTTCACACATTCCAAGATTGAATAGAATATTACTTTCTCTCTCTACTTAGTCTTGTTCTCACTTTCTCTCTCTAAAAAGGCTCATTAATAAAGAACTTAATACTATTTCAACACTAAAAGATTCTTGTATCACAAAATTACCCCCTAGCAATTCAAAAACTCTTCAGAGCAGATGATGCTTCTAGTGTAAGTGGTAGTGACGTTGGTATTGTTTTAATGGTTCCAGGTGGAGATGAAATCAAACAAGTCATTAAATTCATGTTTGTTAGTACTGATAATTAAGTTGAGTACGACACAATTGTTTAAATGAGATTAGCTCATATTTCTGAAGATAAGGTTATTTAATTATTGTTGGATTATGAGTTGGTAATTTAAAATTCTCAAGGATTTTTTAAACAAAGCAGAATAATATGAAGAGGTTTTTGGACGTTGTGAAACATATGGAAAAAGTCTTTAAACCAAGTTACATATGAACAAGTTACATGGCTAGAAAATAAAATAACAGATGTTACAACAAAGTTTGGTTGTGCATATGAGAATCCCTTGGTAATAACCCGAGAAATACCGCTAGTTTTGGGTAATATTAAAGACCGAGAGGTGTTATTTTTTAAGGATAATGATGATTGGTACAAGGAGTATATACTTTTCTTAAGCGATAAAATTTTGCAATCGAGTAGAACTCAAACTAAAACTTTACGTTTACGTGCAACAAAGTACGTTTACTTTGTTGGAATTTTATATCAGAAAAGTTCAACATGACCGTTGTTAAGATGTTTCAGAAAAATGAAATTTTTATTTGTTTTTAAAGATTTGTACGAAGGAACTATAGTTGCAGATTGTTGACTTATAGGGTTGATACGATGCTTTCTTTTGGCAAGATTTTATTTGTTCATACTTGCTTCCAATGCTAAAAATATCGTTCAACATTGTTATTTATATAAATGTCTTTCTAATACGCTTCATATATTTAGTAAATCAACGAGAATAAACTCTTCTATGTGCTCCTTTGACAGACATGAAATTGATTTAGTAGGTTTATTACCAACAACGAATGGGAGAATGTACTTTTTTTATTGGCTTTGTTGATTACTTCACTAAGTTGGTTGAAACGAAGCAGTTGGTGAGAACAGGGTCTCCTAAAATTTGTGATTTTTTAGAACCAATATTGTGAGTTGTTTTGGATTTTTGAGGGTATTAATGAAAAATAATGGGTTTCAAATGATATGATGACATCATTTTTTAAAATGATATGAAAATATAGGAAGCTATTCTATATGGAATAAATAGGAAGCTAGAATATGAAAGTGGCTTGATTTTCTAAATGAGATCTTGTGGGCATATTGAACAACTCGTAAAGTGACAATAAAAGAAAATTCATTTGCTATGGTATATGACATGAAAGTTGTTATTTCAGCAAAGATATTGATTTATAGTTATCAAATTCAATATTATTCATTAGAAAACAAAGATAATAAAAAAGAAGTAAACATTAATTTGATATATGAACAACGTGATCAAGTCCAGGTTAGAGTCGAGAAATATATGAGCTTAATACAAAGTCGGTACAATGCAAAGTTGAGTGTGAAGAATTTTCAGGAAGGTGATTTGGTGTCAATAATATGACGTTAGTGATATTTATCCAAGATAGTAACATTGTTATTATATCATACATAAAGACAATACTAATGTTATCTAAGACAGTGCCAATAGTATTATTTTTTCATGACAACGTCCGAAGGATCAATAAATGGAAGACGTTACACATTTTAAAAGTTTATAACTAATTTATAAATTGATACAATAAAACATGGTTATAAACCAAACCCAACGGATAATATGTAAGAGGCTACATATTTAATTAATGCAAACATAATTATAAGTCAAGCCCATCTAATAAAGTGTAAGAAGCCATGTTAAGAAGACTGTAAAGATATATAAGTGATCACAACTATAAGCCAAGCCCATATATAAGTGTAATAGGTCATGCTAAGAATGATGTAAAGACCAAGCTATAAATGCCTTTAATAAATAAATAATTATGTGTTAAGGTTTAAAAAGGGATAATAAATCGAGTTATATGATGGAAGATAAATAACGATAAGATATAACGACATTCAAATATGTTCTTTAGATATTTGTAAAGTGACATCTAGACATTTATTGACAATAGTTTTTATATGTTTTTCCAGGCGATGGTTTTTAGAGCAATGTCTACTTATATTTTGTAAATACGTAATTTATGATGGAACATGTGTATAATAGGAGATATAATACTTTAAAAAAATAAGGTATGGAAAAAGGATAATTAATAAAGAATAAATAAATCAAGGTTCAAAGTAACTTTTAACAACAACCCTATGTTAGTCGCTAAAAGTTCCAATCACACATAAAATAGTTCACATATTATATAAATTTTAGAAAAATTTAACAGAGTGGAGAATATTATTATTTGTTCGCATCATCAATGTTTAAGAAGTGAAGTTTTGTTTCTTTCATTATTTAACTCATTCTCATCCTGAGAAGCATCGTTTTCATATGAATTATTTTTACGGTAGAATCATTATTAGCCTATTTTATAATATTTTCTTTAGGAATGTTTTTCAAGTATGTGCCCAATAAAGGTTTAGATTATGTTTAATTAGGTTGACAATCATTGTTGTACGTCGCTCTTTTATAATAATTTTAATTTCAGTCATAACTTCTTCAAGAATTTTCGATTTGGCTTTCTACATATTGATTTCTTTTTCCTTTGCAGTAGTTTCAATCCTTTTTTGACTTTATCAACTTTGTTCAATTGTTTGTTGCTAGTTATATACATGTCAATCGTAATTTCTTTGGATTTAACATCAATTTTAGTCATTGTTTTGGCTTTCTTTCATTTGTTTTCTGCCTATACCCAACGATTTAAAGATTTATTAAACTTGAAAATTTATGCTTGCAATTCTATTAACCCTTCACCAAACTTAATGGATGCAATTGATTTTTTCTTCAAAATGTAGATATCGTCAGTTGAAATATTCATGCCAGCTAAAATAACAAAGTTAAAGCAACTTTGTAAAATAAAAAATGTTACAACTAATAAGGAATATGAAGAAGTTTTTGATAAATTTATTATTACAGAATTTATGACCTCTAAGGTAATCTCCATGTTGGAGGAGTTCACTAGTGGATAAAGATGACAAGTATGATATAGGAACTGAGATAGAAAATGTCTAGTAAATGATTTTGGATTCAAGTTTGATGATGATCTTACATACATAAGTGGATACTGTTGTGTTTCAAGATTCACATGGGAAGAATAAGCAAGTTGATTATTTTTGTTGTAGTCATATGGAAATTGTTTATATTTTTATTACAAAATATGAAGAACACCTTTCCTAGTTAAGAAGTAGAGTTTTGGATAAAATGGGTTAAAATATTGGTACATGTAATTTTGTTATTGGAAGACGTTTCTTTATCGCATTTTTTGTTCTTGTGATAATGCTTATGAACTTTGGTGGAACGAATATCGTCCTTTGCAGCTCAAAGAATTGTTGATGCTTTTTATTTATTTCCTTTAGATTATTTTTATTTTAGAATATCAAGATACATGTCCCATTCAGGTTCTTCTCCAAAATGAGTGTTCAAGATGATGATTAAAGTTTTTGGTTGGATTGAAGTGTTGGTAGTGGACTTTACTTCAAAATTATTATTAATAAATATTATTTTCAGCGATTAACATCCAGAAAAAACGTAAATTCTCTTTGGTGAAAAAATGATGATAATGGTATCTCCAAACATAATAAACGAATATGAAAAGTTTGTTTGATAATGTTGTTGTCAAGAGCTTCAAAAAAATTTCAATCTTTGGACAATGTTTTAGCTCATGTAAGGTAAATATGCTATATGATAAGCATATTATATAAAAAAAGAGGGTAAAATAAAAAGTAAAGTGCAAAGGGTAAACACACTTTTTGTCATCCATAATATTTTAAATTGATCAACGTCGACTTAGATTCCTAATTGCCACTGACGCAAAAGAATTTCTCTTTCCACGAGTACTCAAAAGATGGTAGCCTAACTATGCTACAATGTTTTGGAATTGTAAAGTAGTACATAAAAGATTTACTAACTTTATTGGATTTATATTTGAGTAATATTTAAGATATTTTGAAGAGAACTTTGCGTAAAACAGACGATACTACCAAACTTGTTAATGTTCGACATCTATTTGGTGTAAATTGACTATGGAATATCTTACCTCATTGGAAGAATTTGAGGATTTTAAGATGAAATGGGAACTTGGCATGATATTTTAACATCTTTTAGAATTAAAAAACTTTTGTCAACAACAGTTTCGTTTGGGAAGTCTCCTATTTATGGGAAATAAATTTTATGTATTTGGTTAGACCCAATTTAAATCAGACGACTTATTCTTCCTCTGAATATGTGATTTAAAAAAATTAGTTAAAAAAACTAGGTGTCGACGACATCTTGTCTATTGATTCAAGTTTGTTGGATGATGACCCAATTTCAGGTGCGATAGTTTCTAATGGGATAAGAATTTCGTTATTATTGGAAGGATTTCTTAAATTCGATTTTGGTTTTTCTTTTAGTTTTGGGTGTAGGGTCTATGACGTTTTATTTAGCTTTGGTTGTAGTGTTTATATGGGAAATTTATTCATTTTTAGATAAAAATGATACTCGTACTTGATAATGAGGATGATAGATTTGTTTCCGATCACCTAGTTTCTATTTTTTTCCAAAAAGTTCACATCATCTTCCCACTGACCATGTTGTTGGTCATTTTGAAATCCAACGATACATTTTTAGAATTTGATTCTTTTTTTACATACATATTTTGTTATAGATAAAAGTGTTAAAGTAAATATTTACTTTTACCACCCACCATAACTAGTTAAACTAATTTAAAAATAAAATAAAATAAAGATATACCTTGTTAGGTATATGCTAGAATTAACTCATCAACATATGAATTGTCGAAGGATTCTATGGGTATTGGATCTACCATTACGTGTATATGCAAGAAATGTTGAAACTCTATGGTGCTTAAACTGTGATTTAATTATAGAGACGTCTACTAATCCTAAGGGTTAATACAAGTTGTAAAAGACTGATGAACATTGGGTTGAAGGAAATATATATTGAGTCAAAGCAGGTTGGCCGAAGCAAGATAGTTGAAGTAGGCTAGCTGAAGCAATGTGGTCAAAATAGGATGGTCGAAGCAAGGTGGTCAAACTAAACTGATCAGAAGCACCACTTTGATCTGAAGTGTGTTTGATCATGACACTATTGGGCTGAAGCGGAGTTTTCTATTTATTACGTCTCCTATGTTGATTGGGTCTTTCTATATTAATGAAATGTGAATTATTTCAACCATCGATTAATAGACTTTAATTCAAACCTACCAATAGAAGAATATATTACTATGCAATATATAGAGTGAGATATGATGTGATGCAACTATAATTGTAAATAGAGAATTACATGAGAAAATATTACTTGAGAGAGTGAAACAGATGTAAGTCTTTTGAGCGATAAGTAAAGAGAAAGATAAATACTGAAGAGAGAGTTTTGTGAATTATGTTATCTTTTGTTACAAAAAATGGTTGAGTCATTTGTGTTTTGAGAGTCTTTCTATAACCTACATATGTATAAAAGAGTGTACGTTACCCGTAGATGTACGATTTATTCACAATCCAAACCATATTAAATATCGATTGTGTGCTTGGTTTTATTTTTTGCTCGTCTTGTATATGGTAATTAAATCGTTATTCTGTATGTTCGTCTAATCGTATATTGGCTATTGTCACGATCAATTAATTTCCTGTTTTAACTGATAACAAGTGGTGTAATAAGCACAAAGCAACATTATAATGAGTAAATCGAGTGTGAATATGAAGGTTGGATAATAAATGTCATCTGGAAAACCGAAAAGCCACAAAATATGACTTCCATGAGGTTAAGTTTTACCTAGTAAATTAGGGATCAGCGGCTGTTATCGATGATAAATCTTCACAGGTTGATGCGATGCTACTGTCTAAAGCTCATAGTGCCCTCATATTGAGATTGGGAGATAAAGTATTGCGAAAGGTATCTAAAGATCCTATGATGTAAATAATATATAATCAAGTAGAAGCGATTTACATAAAAATGTCGTAGGAAAATAGATTGTATCTGAAGAAAAAACATTACACGTTGTTTATGGATACTAGCATAGAGATCCGAATGAACCTAAATGATTACAACCAAATCGTACATGACTCCAATACAGTTAGTGTGAAGATGGACGAATATGATCAAACAATCATCCTCTTGAGCTATCTACCGAAGGAATATGAATACTTCGTGGATATCGTTCTCTACGAGAAAAACTCCCATACAATGATTGAAGTCTAAAGTGCTTGAAATCCAAATATCTTCAAAATAAAATTGTTCTAAATGGTGACTCTGAGGGGCACAGACTGAATGTGAGGGGTAATTTGGGAAAGAGATATTCAAGTAAGAGGAGAGGAAACTCTCGATCGAAGTCCAAATATTTTGGGATGATTTCAAAGGTAAATTGTTGTATATGCAAGAAAAAGGACATATCAATTAGAACGGCCAAAAGAAGGGAAACGAAAACAACTATTAGAAAACCAAAGCAAAAAATGTTGCAATTTATTTTATGATTGTTAGTATGTTGATGAGTTGATAAATTCTTATTCTTCCAGGTAGAATGATAAATCAGTGTTGGATTGAGGTGCGTAATTTTATATGATTTATAATAAACATTGGTTAGAAGACTTGCAAATGCTTGATGGTGGAAAAATCATCATCAGGAGTGATGTATCAAGTGATGTCAAAAGAATTAGAATGGTATGGCTTCAGTTATCTACAAGACTTGAGAGAGTAATGAAAAATGCAAGGTATGTATCTAAGATTAAACATAACCTTTTTAATATTGGGATGTTAGATGATGAAAGGTTTACATATAGGGGGTAAAGAGGACAAAATTAAGATTTTGCAAGGCCCCCTTATTGTTATGAAAGCCTATATGATTAATGATGTGTTAGTTCTTAAGGTTCATATAATAACAGGGGTATATCTAGTATGATGAAATATTCTACCAATTTATTAAATCATTAAGTGAGAATGGAATCAATGAACCAAGTAAATAAGGTTTGGTCGATGGTACATCAGTTCAAAAGCTTAGTTTTTGTGAAAGTTGCATTTTTGGTAAGAACAAGAGGGTGAAGTTTCTGCCCATAAACCAGATATCCAATGGAGTACTTGATTATGTTCACTCAAACTTTTGAGGTCCATCATAGAAATCTACCATAGGTGATGTAAGGTGTTTTATGTTGTTGATTGATATTATTCTAGAAAAATATAGGTTCTAACGATGAAGACTTTGTTAACTAGAAGACTTTGGTAGATAATCAAACCGGTAAAGTACTAAAGAAGCTTCGTACTTATAATAGTTTGGAATATGTACCAAGTAGTTCACTAGATATTGTTCAAAGTTTGGAATTGCTAGACACCAAACCGTACGTGGGACTCTCCAACAGTATGGGCTTAATAAGAGAATGAATCAAATCTTGTCGAAACGAGTTAAATGTATGCTTTATACAAAAATATGGGTCAAATTTATGGGGAGAATCCGTGACAACGACTGCATATATCATCAGCAAGAGTCCATCTACGATGCTTAAGTTTCTTTATCCTCAAGAGGCTTGAACTGAAAAGAAACCTAAGCTAGAACACTTGAGAGTATTTCATTTTCTTCCTACGTACATGTGAAGGAGGATAAGCTTAGTCCAAGAGAACTTAAATGTTTGTTCATCCACTATTTAGAAAGAGTTAAAATATATAGGTTATGATGTCTTGAACCTAGATGTCATAAGACTTTGATTAAAATGGATGTGTTTTCGATGAAGATGAGTTACCATTAAAGAAGACGATGAAGACTCAACCTAGTACTACCGAGAAGGTATGTAAAATTGATGATAAATCTGATCTATAAAGTAAAATTAGTGATGATTTTGTCGAATAATATTTAAGAAATGGTTCCTCTACGAATCATATAGAGGAATTTCAACCACTACATGAATCTGAAGCATACAATGGGTCTATTTTTATAGGGCCTTTGGTTAATAAGATGTGAGAGCAACATGAACGCAACAATTATCAGTTAACAAAGGATAGATGACGAATACCAATAAAACATCTCTAGATATATGGTTTTGTAGATGTAATTTGTTATGTTTTATCATTCAAAATACAAGGAGATGTTCTTGAACCCGAAATGTATCACGATGCTATTTTAAACAATGATAAAGAGAAGTGGCTTACAACTATGAAAGAAGAGCCATGATATCTAAATAATATGAACACATGTATTCTTGTAAAACATCAAAAGGGTTAGAAGTTGGTTGGGATTAAATGAATATCCAATAGAAGCCATGTATTTCTAGTGTTGATTTACCCAGGTACAAGGCTAGGCTCGTGGCTAAGGGCTTTACACAAAAGAAGGATGCAGATTTTAATAGATTTTTCTCGTTGGTTGTGAAATAAACCTCTATAAGAATTCTATGCCGATTGTTGCTAGATTTTATCTCGGTGATAAAGATATATGCCACTCATGAAAAATCTCTTATTGTGGGAAAACTAAAGATTCCTATTATAAGGTAAATTTCCAAAATTAGTGTTGGGCCAACAATATTAATTATTTTAAGAACAACTGAAATTGGAAAGAAGTATAAAGAATCGAGAATATAAATGAATAAGAATCAAGTCATCATTAAAAGACATAGATAAAAACATAAAGTAATGAAGATAGGCAAAAGAAAGATAAAATAATAAAGATAGTAATAAATGCACCCAAAGTTCATATAGACAAATAGTCGACGCCAAACGACACCTAATTGAAGATGAAAAGAGCTTAAGAAATATTAAAATATTAATAGAAGATATTATTTATTACCAAAATATCCATAACAATTGAATGATAATTTAGTAACATTTATTAAGCAAATATAATGGATGATTGACACGTGTCTTATGTTACACGTGTCATACACCCCTCTAATATAGGTATATTAATTATGATAAATAACACGTCCAATGATTGTAACAAAAGTTCATTCATTGATTAATAAAATTACCCTTGACAATGTTTTAGTTTGATCTCTTTGGCATTCTCTTAAAGAAAAAACTCATTCTTTATTTTTGACACCGTATGTGGGAATGTTTTCTTCAAAATTCTTTGTTTATTTTACAAATGGTGATGACTAACTCAAGAGTATATCAAATATTAATTGAAAAAATATGCATGGATCTCCATTAGTAGATTCTTGAAATATTGCTCCACTAGCTTGTATGAAAATGGTGTACACAAAATTTTGGCAGTAGCACCAAGAGATTGGAAGAGATAATTCCAAGTCAAGAAGAAAATATTATCCAAAAAACATCAAGGATTGGAATGACAAATCTAACACAGTTAGATATAGCGCCAGTTATACGAGTTGTTCAACATTTACTGACAACAACTATAGATAATAGATCAAATTCTTTATTTTATATCTTAAAGTTGCAATTAAATGAGTTAAGAATAGAATAAAATAAATAAAATCTATTTCAAAATAAGAAAAATGAATAAATTCAATATCGATTTAAGTTGATGACAAAAACTTTGCAACTCCGATTTGAGTTGGTGACTACAACTTTTCAACCTATTATTGATAAAGTTGTTAAAATATAAAATGAGAATTTAGTTGAAGCATTGGATAAATATGAATTAGTTCGTGAAAAATAAGCTTATTTTAAGGAAGGAAAATTGGGAACAAAATTGATGAGTTAAGTAATAAAACGTCGTAAAAAACAAGGATTAAAAAGGAAGGAAAAGATGTTAGAAGAAAACTTAAGAAACGATATAAGACCAGGAGTAACATTATACACTTGAGTCAAATCTCCATTAACATGAAGGATTTCTGAAGGAATTACGCCAAATAATTTTAATCCTTACAGATTGGAAAAATCTGACAGAACAATAGATTCATAGCATCACCTCAATTTTTTAAAAATATTATGTTATGATTTAAATATATATGATATCATGCTATGTCAGGCTTTTCAGTGATGTCCAAAGGATTGACTTTATCATGGTTTAACAATTTACTAGCGGGATCAATTAATAGTATGGATTTCATTTCGATATCTGTTTATTACTCATAAAGCATTAAAACGTGAAAATATCATATTTTGACATTATTCCAAAAAGCTAAAGAATAATTAAGAGATATGTCCAAATGTTTATAAATAAATGGCTATATTTGAAGGTTGTTAATGAGAATGTAACTTTAACGACGTTTAAGAGAGGTTTACCTTGTGATAACAGCCTGTAAAAAGATTTGATAAAGTTTCGTATATGATGTATGGATATCTTTTGGCAAAAACAAAAATATATATTAAGGTAGACAATACAATGAAATGAGGAAATGTGCAACCTAAGCAACGAAAAGAAGGGTAGATTCTTTGGAAAATAAAAGAATTTTAGAAGTCGTATGAGATCCAATAAATAGACCGTGTTCTTCTTATTATGACAACCAAATTCATTAATTTAATCAACTACACTTGTGGTAGTAGTATATGATAAGACAAAAGATTAAATTAATTACCAAACTTCCAGAGAAATGTGAAAACCAGTTAAAGAAAGAAATCATCGGTATTATTGTGCATATCATAATGATTATTGGCATTCCAATGAAGATTATTTTTTCCTAAAATATGGAATTCAATTATTGATTAGTAATGGATAATTGGTATAATTCATAAAATTATACGAAGAAGAAAAAAAAAGAAAAAAAAAATGAAGAAAGCCCAAATAGACAAAAGAAAGAAAAACGATAAGAACTATGCATTATTTTTTGGAGGTGATACGCTGTCAAGAATCCTTAAACCATCAAGGAAATGATATAAAAATGACTTGGAAATTGATTCACTTAATGAATAATATACACATTTACATAAGAACCAGACTTTGGCTTTTACTAATGATGATTTACGGGGTCTTATAGTGCCTCATGAAGATGCTTAAGTAGTAACCCTTATGATAACTTGAATAATAATAAAGATGGTAAGTTGATACTGAACATTCATCTAATGTATTTTTTAAAGAAAGTTATAATAAAATGATAGATTATTCTCCATTCAAATGGACTAATATAAATCTATTCAGTTTTAGTGGTCATATAACTAGTTGTGTCAGATAAGTGAATTTGAACGTATTCGACGGGAAAGGAGAAACGTAAAAAAGTTGTGAATATGATATTTATGATTGTTAATGCTCCAAGTTCTTCTGACGTTATTTTAGGGCAACCCTGTTACACAATATGGATACAATTGCATCATCTTATCACCAGTGTATTAAGTATGTGGCTAACAGAAGAGTTGGAATAATCAGAGGAAGTCAACGAATAAATAGGAAATTTTATTCAATAAATTTGGCAACAGAAATATGATGACATAATATTGACGGATATTTTTTAGAGTTGAACTGCCGGAAAAATATTATGAACCTCTGGAAGTTGGTGTAGTATAATGAAGTTAGAAGTTAGTAAAATAATAGTAAAGAATAAATCATTTTTGTTATAAGTAATTTAGAAAAAAGCAAAGTGTATGAGGTAAAATTAATTTGTTAAAAAGAAGAAAAATGCAAATTTTGGTTTCATAAAGCGTGGTAGCCAAAATTATCAAGTATCGAAGTCTTGTAGTCAGAAAATATATATATATATATATATATATATATATATCTCTGAAAAGTTTCAAATTACATACAAATATTTTCCTAGATGTAATTCTCTGTTAGAAAAGATCACACTATACTATTTACTTAGAATATGTTTGCTCGAAAGTACTTTGAAATTTTGAAAGATTGATCAATATAATTTTTAGTATTAAAGTTTTATTTTCATGATGTATTGTGAGTGTTTTGATGATAACGAGTAGTAATTGTTGGTATATGAATTTTAAAGAAAAATCATTTAAGAAAAATACTATATGAGTATTGAATATTAAATATTTGGTTTGTAGTTGTTAAATATCTTAAAACAGCTATAATTAAAACGGAGTCTTAATAAATGATTTGTTGTGGCAAATAATAATTCACAAGTAATAGGGAATAAGAAGTTATAATATAATTAAAGACAGAAGGTGAGTATGCCATTAAGCTAAACCGAGCTAAAAAGTATAAGAGGTAAGACAATCAATCAAAACGAATATGGTTATAAAC
Organism: Limnanthes douglasii subsp. nivea; assembly: GCA_036936605.1. Lineage (NCBI taxonomy): Eukaryota > Viridiplantae > Streptophyta > Magnoliopsida > Brassicales > Limnanthaceae > Limnanthes > Limnanthes douglasii. The sequence goes on from JAUPFV010000004.1 coordinate 124,674,103, forward strand.
CAAGTCTAGCCAAAAAGAGTAAAAAAACAACATTAAGGTTGTAAAGGCCAAACTGTAACGGTCTTAAGATGTGATCATGGTTATAAGCCAAATATAGATTTTTAAAGCAATAATGACAACACACCAAATCTAAGCATAAATGACTACGAACCAAGTCCATCTGAAAATATTAAGATGTTATGATTACTTTCGAATATATTTAAGAATTCGTGATATTTTTTCAAACAAAATACTTTGAGAACAACGATGGTAAAAAATAATTTTTGAAAAGGTCAACAAAGAATTATGATTGATATTCGAAAAATGATAAAAATGGAGTTTAATAAATTAACAATAATTAGTAATATTTTTACCAATTAATGAAAAAACCGCTTGTTTAACAAAAAAAATAAGAAAAATGTTATTTCAAAACAGAGTTTTATCTAGAATATACTATAATAAAACTAATATCAGTGTGAGAACAGTTAATTATATTTTATAGAAGAGTGTTAAAAAATGTATGGAAAATATAAGCATATAAACAAATAAATAATTATATAGTTCGTGTGAGAGTTAAGTTATGAATTTAATAATTAAAAGATAAGGTGTGTAAAATATAAATATATTCGATGAAGATGTTGATTTTGGGGATGAAATTTTTAAAAAAAAGTTAAATATACATAGGAATTAATAGATTAATAGTTATAGAGTAAGTACAAAACTGGAAGATGGTTGATAAATGTCAAATGACAATAAAGAATACAACCGACCTAGTAAAAGTATTTAAATAATTAAAATATAATATATAAAAATGGCAAATACTTTTCTTCAGGGAAGACCAATTACTCGATTCATTTAAAATCTCGATGGAATAGTCATCAGTATTTGATGGGTTGTTGTCTTTGTTGGTATTATTATCATCTTTAATAACAATAGTATATCCAGAGAAATAACATTAGTATGGAAAGATGATTCAAGAGTAAAGTTTGAGAAATACGTGGATCTACGACACATGTCTTGATATTTTTTAGGAAGGTGATTCCAATAAGATCCTATAAAGATCAATTTTATCTTATTATGAACAAGTATTTGTGTTAACATTGATATTTATGGTTTTTTATAATTTATTAGCATTGTCCAGAATCTTTCTAGTCAACTTCTTTTTTTATCTCGATAGCAACGGTAACATGATTCTTTATGAAACTTTTCATTTCGCTTTTGAGTTTGTTATTTTATTTTTTCACTTGTTTGATGAAAGTTCGAAGTTGATTGTTTTCTGGGTTTCTTATTAACAAACTATATTCCAAATTTTCTTTATCTTTTGACCGTTCATTCTTCTTAATTACCATTGATCTAGAAGACTGCGCTGAGGGACAATCTCTTACTTGATATTCCTTCTCCAAATCGAAGAGGTGATATCACTTGATCATTCAAACATTTTAAGTCGTCACGAGTACACTGTCTGCTGGCAAGCAAGACGGAATTGAACGAGCTCTTAGAAAATTATGTAAAAATAGTTAATATTTATAGATTATTAAAGAAAAAACGAAACAAACTAATAGTATATTATACCTCCATCTGAGAAAAATAATGTTTTGCGTTGTTAAGAGCAATCGGCCAACGACTGACTAATGATTTAATATTGATGATTCATCTGCAAAAATAGATTATTATTTTTAAAAATTTAAATTAGATAAATCTATATAGTAATTAAAATTAGTATATAAAATAAAAATAATAAGACGTACGAACTTCTAAGGTGTAAGAATAGTGTTGCAACCGACATGAAATAAAGTTGTGTTTCCTTCAAGAGAAGTGATGTTAATTAAAGAGATGTCAATGGTTTTTGCTTTCTTATTTTTAATTGTTTTATTACTTTTTGTAGAATCATTAAGTGTAGTAGATTTTGTTTTCTCAAAATTTGATCAGAAGATTTTCCAGATGTTGTTTATAACAGTAAAATGATAGGGCTTTCTTCTTCATTTTGATCATTAGTTTAGGAGTCTCATTCATACTCTTCTCCGATAACCTAAATTAATATGTTGGTATAATCATATTTTATTTCCATGATTTCCTTAGATGGATCAATTAAAACTAAATAATAATAAATTATTTTAATTCATAATATTAAAAAAATATAATAAGTTTAAAAGTTACTAAAAAGTTGGTTAATTAACTGTATATACATATTAAAGATGAATATAGTAAACCATTATAATTTTTTAAAATTTAATGGCGACATGAGTTTTATCGTCGGCAGCTTAACATAATAATGTTAATTATCATGCTTAAGTATTTGGTAAAAAAATTATGTTGAAATGACTTACCTATAATGAATAATAATAGAATGATACGAAGATGATGAACTATTTAACGAACAAGTTGAAAGGTATGCAAAATAATTTGAGATAGAAAACAGAAAGAGAAAATGTGAGTATTAGAAGTAAAACAATATATGGAAGAGAATAAACTTTTTATATAGGAAAATATAGTAAATACTAACTGTTGATATAAAATAAAATGAGTGACTCATATATTCTGTCAAGATATTGAGAACTGAAACTTTAAAAATTTATTAAAAAATAATACGCGTTCATTAGTTTATTTATTCATTTCTTTTTATATGATATGTATGATTAAAACATATTTATCACTTGACATTTATACGAGTTTTTAAAATTGATAAGAATAAAACCTTAAGAAGTTTGAATAAATATTCTTTATATAAGAGACGTTAATATAATTATTGAAGAAACTTATAAATTACTAGATAGTTTTTTTAATATCAATTAAATAAAAAATTGGTGTAGGAAATATATATATAACACAAGATATTACTGAATAAATTTTGTTGACAATTAATATCATATGAATTTTACCTTTATTTATTAAGATATTGTTTAACAAATTATTTTCTAAAGACTAGGCGGAGTCCTGATAAGGATCTATACCGCTCAGGCATAATCTCCTATTATATGAAAAGTAAAGATTCATAATATAACGACAAGTCCTATAATTTACGTCATGGATCAACAATATTTATTACTCTAAGAACGAATGATATTGGAAGAAATATAAAACATCGGGATGATAAAATAATATGAATCAAAGCATCATTAAAAAACTTAGACAAAAATATCGGTAAAAGACAAAGTAATGAAGATAGGCGAAAGAATGATAAAACTATAAAGATAAGTAAAATATATCGGCCAAGTTCATATGGACAACTAGTCGATGCTAAATTATACTCAATTAAAAATGAAAATAGATTATGAATATTACGATGTTCATAGAAGATGCTATATGTTACCAAAATATCCATAACGATTAAAGGCTAACTTAGTAATCTTTGTTAAGAAATTGCAATGGATGATTGACACGTATCTTATGTTGCACCTGTCATGCATCCCTATTAATCACTGATATAAATTACTATAAATAGCAGGTCTAATCATTGTAACAAAAGTTGATTAATTAATTGATAAAATTACTCTTGATAATTTTTTAGTCTGATTTCTTTGGCATTCTATTAAGGAATACAATTTATTCATCACATAAGCTAAATAAAATGGATGTTACTATTGCATTCATGAATGGTGAATTGGAATAGAAAATTTACATGTATCGACCGAAAGGATTTGAAGAAGGGAATGAAGATTATGCGTGTTTGTTGAAGAGACCCTTTTATGGGCTTAAATAGTCGCCAACACGGTGGAATTAAAGATTTAATTCTATTATGAGATCCATTATATACATATATAGTTGTTATGATAAATATGTCTATTGGAATCAGGAAACACACGTGGAGAGACAAGTCATATTTCTATTATATGTGGATAAGATACTAGTAGCTGGAAAATATAAGAAGAAGATTGAAGTGGTAAAAACTCAGGTAATATGAGAGTTTGAGATGAATGACATGTGAGAGGCTAAAAATATACTATGTATTAATATCAAGAGGGACAGTCCAAAAAGATATTTATTCTCATCTCAACAAGACTATATACATAATATCCCAAGGAAGTTTACAATGTCCAAAGTAAAATCAGTTGTAAATCCTGTTGGTTCCTAATTCAAACTCAGGTCACTCGAGCACCAACCGAAGTATAAGATAAGAAGCATAAGCAATGGATACCTTAGACAAATATTGTTCGTAGCATTATGTATGATATGATTTGCACGAGACGTAATCTTACATCTACAGTAAGTGTTTTGAGCAGATTTATGTCGAATTATGGGAAGTCGCATTAACATGCAATCAAGTGGTTCATGAGATACTTGAAGGGCTCGGCTGGGGTAGAATTGTGTTATAATCACAATGATATGGATGATATAGTGTTGAAAGGGCATATTGAATCTGATTATGCAGGCTGTCTCGATACATAGAAGTCCACTTCAGGTTATCTATTAATTGTGCGTGGGGGAATGTTTAGCTGGAAGTCTTTTATATAAAATTTTGTTTTCTGTCGTCTATCAAAACTGAGTATATGGCTGTTACGAAATTTATAAATGAAGTTATTTGGCTGAAGAGATTCTTAAGTGAACTCACTGGTGTGGAGCAAGATGTGGTTCTTTTATTTGATAACACGAGTGCTATTCATTTGATAAGAAATCTAAAGTTCCATGAGTGAACTAAATATGTAGACATCAAGCTGCACTTCATTAGAGACATGGTGGAGAAAGACCATGTAAAGATGGCTAAGACTGTTAGCGAGGAAAACCTTTCGGATGCTCTGATCAAGGTATTGCTGATTTCAAAGCTCATTTAATGCATGAGACTGATTCAAGTCTGAGATGCAAGAACTGATCTTTAAAGAGTAGTCAAATTAAATGCAACAAATGTTGGAATTACTAGAAGCATAGGTGGAGAATTGTCAAATGACTATATAGGTTTTGGAAATATTATTACATGTATAAGCAAGAATTATTGAAACTCTCTGGTGCTATAGTCATAACTTAGTTGTAGAGATGTATATTGATCCTAGGGGTTGATACAAGCTATTGAAGACTGGTGACCATTGGGTTGAAGAAAATATGTGTTGAGTCATAGCAGGATGACCAAAACAAGATGATCAAAACAGGCTGGTTGAAGCAGGATGGCCAAAGAAAGATGGTCGAACCAAACTGATCATAAGCACCGCTCTGATTTGAAGTATGTTTGATCATGATACCATTAGGCCAAAGTGAAGTAGTTTATTTATTAGGTCTCATATGTTAATTGAGTATGAGTTACTTCAGTCGTTGATTAATGAGCTCTAATCTGGAGTGTCTCATCAAGAATTAAGGTCTCTTAAAACCTATAAATAGAAGAGGATATTGTTATATAGTGTGTAGCATGACTTTGATCTGATGCTGTTGTAATTGTGGAGAGACAATTATTTGAGAAAATATTTCATGAGACAGTGGAATAACTCTCTTTTGAAAGATACGTGAGATGAGATATAAACCCTGGAGATAGAGTTTTATTAATCATATTATCTTTTGTAAAAAATAATTATTAAGTCCTCTATGTTTTGAGAGTCTTTTTGTGACCTACTTATATATATAAAAGAGTGTATATTTCCCATTAATGTAGGATTTTTTCACAAATTGAACAATGTAAAACATCGTCTTATGTTCTTGGTTTTATTACATTTTATTTTATTTGTTGCTTGTCTTGTCTTGTACATGAAAATTAGATCGTTCTTTCGTAGGCTCGTTTAATCGTATATTAGTTATTGTCAGTGTACTGGTTTAACCCCCAATATACCTGATTGTGGGAAATGATGAAAGTTTGTTAATAGACGATGGTTGGAAAACATCCGTTTCAATTCACAAGGGTGGAAAAAGTGAAAAGTAAAAATTGATTCTATTTATATAGTATAAAATGTTAAATTTTAATCGTTGATCTAAGATAAAATGAGCAGTTCATATATGATGTCAAGTTTGTCAATATTAGTGCATCGTTAGCCGATTGTGATATTTTAAATAATTATTACAAGACTTTTTATTAATAATCTTTTAATTGGTTTTATAATTAAATTATATGGATAATGGTAATTAAAGGTACGCGTAAGATACATGGACGATAAAATTTGAGTATGAGGTTAATTATTGGAAAAACAATTTTTTCCATAAAAAATGAATCTTAACTTTCGTAATTTGTTGATAGTTTTTAAACATATAAATAAAATTTAAAGATAAGGCTATTTATCTTTGGGACGTCATAATTCTTATTAGAAAATGTAAATATTTATGTTAGGTTAAAAAATAAAAAAACATACTTTAAAAAATGAATATAAAGTATCAGGTAACCTTAAGTTATAGTCGACATTTTAGTTTGCAAAATGATCAAGGTAAAATTATGATATATATTATTACTGTGCATGTTTGATAATATAATATTTTATATATAGTATAATATATTGTTATTTAAACCGCACGATAAATATCTTTAGCATATAAACGACGTATGAGATAAAATTAGATAAGGATGACGGACACAAAAATCTTAATAAATTATACATGATAAAAATAGAGAATATAATTAATATAAAGATAGGCGATGAAAAAACTTAAAACCGGAAAATAATTCAGCACGTAAATATAAAAATACCGTAAAAGATTCCATATAAATGGTCCAGTTTACTACTTTATCTCTAACGATAATTTTATTATATATATATATATATATATATATATAACGGATGCCATCCAACTAAGTAAAATCCCCGATTGCTAAGTATAATAATATTATAATCATAACCAATAATAAAAATTGGTCCATTAATAGATATACTAAACACATAATCTTTTTTAAATTTTGAGTCATTAATTTTTTTTATTTTAAATCAGAGTTTCAAACTCAACTCAAGATATATAAGAGGGACTTTCCTCCAAGAGAGTGAATCTTGATTATAAAATCCTATATTTTCTTATCTAAATTTAGAAATCAATCACAACAAGTATAATGAATATGGAATCTCTTCATGAACTCCTTTCCATCCATCAGGCTCTCCATAAAAAAGTCACAAAAATGCACAAAGGCTTCGAGCCTCAAAAGTCCAGCTCAAACTCATACTCTGAGATTGTTAGGAACATGCCATCTTCTTCGTTTAAACCTACATATGTACAAAAAAACGATCATATATCCTTTCGATTTGAAGAAAGTGTTAGAGAGTTTTTGAAATCTACAACAACATTCACGATGATTGGAAAGTTCAGTAAATGATCACCTAAAAAACAAGTATTTGATCGCTTCTTTGAGGCCATAAAGTTTGAAGGTGAATTTTCTTACGCCAACTAAGACTCAAGGCATCTGTTATTTGAATTTTCACTGAGATAAGATCCTTACAAGATCTGCTCGAAGCCTGTTTGGATAGTTGGTATTAATTCCATGAGAATATTAAAGTGGCTTCGCAATTTTAATCCAAAAATTGAAAGCCCTATAGTTCCAATATGGACTTAGGTTGGAAAAATTGCCTGAATATTTGTACAATGAGGAATTCATCTACTTATTGGCTTCCTCAATAGGTTCTCATATAAAAGTTTGGATTCCTCCAAAGAATCGGGTATTATATAATGCCTGTTACACGTGGATAGAGCTTGACATCTCTAACAAACTTCAGCACCATGTTTGAATAGGCTTTGGTAGCAACGATGAAGCCTATAATCATGTGAGTTACAAAGACGTCCCATAATACTGCAGGCAGTGTTCACATGTGGGTCATTCTAGTAGTGATTACAAAAAAACTAGGAAACCATCTATCATTAGCAATACTAATGAATATCAAGGTGTTGTAAATATATCTACAACAAAGGAAGCTAGCAACCCAACTGTTAGTCATATGAATTTATAGGATTCTCAGGATCAAAACAATAGACTTAAGTTTATCATAATAATCCCCGATGTTGAAGAAAGCTCAGATATATACAAAGGGATTGAGAAAAGATAAAAGGAAGGAGATCATACCTGATTGTGAAGATTCTCGCACAAGAATGTCAGACCAAGGGGTATTAGAAATCACTATTCCTGGAAGCAAAATAACAAAGATAAAGCATATAAAATATTATGATCAAGGTACACAAGTCAACAAAGGGAAAACTAATGAATAATATAGTGGTTTAAGGGGACTAAACACATGTGAGGAGGAGATCATTGACGCTATTAAATATTTGAATGTTGATTATAACCTCTCTTCACCTATCTGCTCAGAGTCTCATTCTTCCGGATGCCAAACACCTAACAAGGATAACATGGGAAGCTTTTCGTCAACCTCAATTCTTAGAGTAAAGTAATAGATACCGACTTACATAGGATACTGAATAATAAGCTAAACATGGCTAGGAATAATAAAAGAACTAAACCTTTTGTTGTTAAAATCTCTATAATATTCAGATTTCAAAAGAAAATACTTCAAGAGTCCTTAATGATCAAGGCTCTATGCTGGAATATATGGGGTATTGGTAATCAATCTTCCTTAAGAAGACTAAAATCCATAGTAAGGAAGGAAAACATCAAACTCTTACTGGTTCAAGAGCCTATGTTAACAGCTCTTTCCTAGATAATATTGCTTCTAAATTGAAATTTTCTAACCATTTTGCAAACATATCTAATAAGATATGGATGTTGTGGGAAGATAACTTACTAATTAATTTTTTACTGATAATGTGTAGTTTATTCATATCACTGTTAAGCATACTAACCTTAATAAAGATTTTTTCATTACTTGTGTTTATGTTAAGTGCCATACACTTCATAGATTGGAGTTTTGGGATGCTTTTCGATCCGTATATGTCAACATAAATGAGTGGTTAATATTGGGGGAATTTAACACAATAAGTTCCCCAATGGAACAAACATGATATGTTAACTATTGTAATCATAGTTCTTTTAATTTTAATGAAATGATTAAAGATTGTTATTTGGAAGACGTGGGTTTCTCAGGTTCAAAATATACGTGGACTAACAAAACAAGGTGGAAATGTCTTGATCGTGTACTTCACAATCAAGAATGGGCAGACTATTTTACTGATACCAAAGTCCTTCACATGGTGCATACTTTTTATGATCATACGCCTATGTGTATATCAATTACTAAATACAAAAACCATCCTATCAAAAGTTTTAAATTCCTAAACATATGGTCAATGGATAATAAGTTCCTTACTTTTGTGAAAGTCAACTTACTGATTAATGTTATTACTGATAATGTGCAGTTTATTCATATGACTGTTAAGCATACTAACCTTGATAATAATTTTTTCATTACTTGTGTTTATACTAAGTGCTAAAGGCTTCAGAGATTGGAGTTGTGGGATGCTCTTCGATCCATATCCGTCAACATAAATAAGTGGTTAATATTGGGGTATTTTAACACAATAAGTTCTCCAATGGAACAAACACGGTGCGTTAACTATAATAATTATAGTTCTTTTAATTTTAATGAAATGATTAAATATTTCTATTTGGAATGTGGAATCGTCTTGATCGAAATACACGTGGACTAACAAAACAAGGTGGAATCGTCTTGATCGTGTACTTTACAATCAAGACTGGACATACTATTTTGCTAATACTAAAGTCATTCACATGGTGCACACTTGTTCAGATCATACACCTATGCACATATCAATAACTAAATACAGAAACAATCTTATCAAAAAGTTTTAAATTCCTAAACATATGGTCAATGGATAAGGAATTCATTACCTTCATTACCTTTGTGAAATTCAACTGGAATGAAATATGGAAGGCCCTCCTCTGTTAAAAATGCATTGAAAGTATGGAATAAAGAGTATTTTGGTAATATATCTGATAATGTTTTGGAAATAGAAGAAATAGTCAAAGTTATAGAAGCTGCTTACCTTCAATCAAACAATATTGAAAATAAGTCTAATCTCTCCAAAAAAATGTTGAGCATCTTCTGGCCCTCACAATGGAGGAATAATAATGGATACAAAAGTGCTACGCTACCTGGTTACATGGTGGGGTAAAAAACACAAAACTATATCATAATTTTGTAAAGAAAATGAGAATCACAAGTATTAAAATCAATAATAACTGGGTTACTGATGAGGATATTATCATTAACTCAGCAGTATCTTATGTTCAGAATATTCTATCATACTCATCTTATATTGATTTTAATCTAGAGAAACAATACATGAATCATTCAATGTTTAGTGTTATAACTAATGCAATCAATGATGCTGATAATGAAGCTATTCTTGCCTGTCCCATAGAACATGAGGTTTCAAGAATCACTCAAAGCCTACAAACATCTAGTGCTGCTGGCATGGACGGCTTCAATAAGTGCTTCTTTAACTCATATTGAAACATTATAAAAGGTGACCTCTGTGAAGGCTTAAAATCCTTTATGAAGGCCAGTCAATTCTTTAAAGGAATATTAGCTACAAGAATTTTCCTAATGCATACGATGACTAGTCATTCCTATCGGAATCAATTTAGGCCAATTAGCTTATGCACATTAATGAATAGGATTGTGTCTAAATTGATCAATAATATGTTGTCCTTAATTCTTCCTAAACTATTCTCTGAGGTACAAGGTGGCTATGTTAAAGATAGACTAATTCAGGATAATATATTAATAGCTAAATAGTTTATACATGATCTAAACAGGAAAATTAAAGTGGGTAATATAGTAATAAAAATTGACATGTCAAAGGATTTTGACAACCTGTCTCATAGTTTTATTTTGAGAGTTCTTAAGGCCTATGGTTTTAACTATAAAGTTATTAAACTAGTGAAAAAACCCGATTCATTCAGTCTTTGATTCTTTTATCATTAATGGAAATGCAATAAGATATTTTCAAGCTAAAAAAGGTGTGAGACAAATGGACCTTTTGTCCCCTAGTCTATTTATCCTAGCAGAAGAAATGCTTCTAAGGGGCTCACTCAATTTATTTGTTTCAAACAATAATCTTAAATATACTAGTAGAAGTAAACTAGTTATACCTTGTTTGTCGTGTGCTGATGATCTACTAATATTTACTAATGACATAACTTCTACTATGATGACAATTAGAAACGTTCTACATGATTATCAAGCTATCTCTGGTAAATCTATTAATAAGGATAAAATGGAGATCATCACTTCTCAAAAATTCCCTCAAGACAGACTCAAAGCTCTCTTCCATTCATTCTAGTTTCAAAACTAGCAGTCTACCGGCAACTTATCTAGGAATTACTCTAAATCCCCATTTAAAGTCTTCTAACTTTTTCCCTCTTTTGACAAAATCATAGAAAAAAAAAATCTGATTGGAAAGATAAAAACCTTTCTCAAGGAGGTAGACTTATCCTTTAAGTCAATCATAATGTCTATTCCTATATATTGGCTCCAAAGTTGATGGATTCCTAGCCCAATTATAACTAAAATAGAAAGGCTCTTTAACATATTCTTGTAGGGTTCCAATAGTGAGGCTAATAGGCTTCATTGGTCATCTTGGATTGTTATATGCAAGTCTAATGGTAATGGTAGACTAAACCTAAATAGTCTAAGGGATATTCAAATGGATTTTTCATGTAAACTATGGATTTGGTTCAGAGAGAATACATCTCTTTGGAAAAAACTATTACATAGTATTTATTATATAAATGACCACCCTCTTCAACTAAATTATCTGAAAGTAGGGCCTCAAACATGGAAAAGACTGGTAAGGATAAAGGAATTTGTAGAAAACAATATGAAGTGGATCATAGGCAAAGGCAACATGGATATATGGCTTGACAATTGGTTTGATAAGTCTTCTCTAATCTTCCTTAATTCAGACTCTTATAACTCTTGGTTTAAAGAAAATAAGGTCAATACACTTTAGGAAGGGATTCTTGGAACATTGATAAACTAAATTCTATTTTTAGTAATTCTAATATTAATGGTACCTCAAAACTTAATATACTTGACCATATTGAAGATGTTATTTACTGGGAAGATTCAACATAAAAGAAACATTAAAAGCTCTCAGCCATTTTCCTAACAGATCTTCTGTATATGAGAAAATTTGGAATCAAATAACACTTACAAAATGCTCTATCTTAGTTTGGAGACTTATGAAAGACAAATTGCATATTGACTCAATTCTACAAAACAGACATCTAACTATTGTCTCTAAATGCCAATTTTGTCTACGCCTATAATCTAAAGATCACATATTTGTGTCTTGCTCTTTTGCATGGAAAATGTGGTCTTATTTTGAAGGTATTCTAAAGGTTGATATCAGGAGATTCATGACATCTAAGCACCTATTATGCAGTTGGTTATGGTCTTCACCTAATAAAATCCATATTAAGATTATCTTATCTATCATAGTCTGTTGGGAAATTTGGTAACAAATAAAAAAATCTAAAATGTTGGGGGATTCCTATTATGTGGTGTCAACTATCAACGACATAATTCATATTCTAAATGGTCTGGACCAATCTACTCTCGTCAAACATAAACACTGGAAAAGTAATAAGGATGCAACTACTATCATAGGATGCTACAACAATTTACAGTTAAAAAAGAAAATCACTTATTTGTCTTGGTCTCCTCCAATGCCAGGAAGATATAAACTCAACTCTGATGCTTGCTGTTTGAGTTCTGGGGAATTAAGTGGGGCTATTATCATCAGAGACAGCCTTGGCTCCATCATTCATGCATATGGCAATAATTATTGGAGACTCTCTATCTCTCATAAAAGCAGAGGCTCATGCCCTTTGTGATGGCCTGAAAATATGTGAAACATTGGGGTTAAAAGAAGTTTATATTGATACTAACAATGAGATTTTAGTCAGTCTCATCTCATCTGGTCTCTACCAAAATAGTTTAGAATCTTTTTTGAAAAAACTAAAGATTTTATTTTTTCCAAAAATATGCTTAAATATATATATAGAGAGAGCAAAATCGAGCAGCTGATTGGATTTTTTGATGGACTCTCCGTTATAAGATGAAATTTGATTTTAATATATTTTAAACCCATTCTTACATTATTAAAAATCCTACAAGTAGGCTACATCAGAACATAATAAGGTTTGTGTTTTTCAGATTCTATAAGGTGCTTAAAGGAAGACCTGTTGATGGCGAGCAACGATTTGCTAATGGAATGTGAAATGAGGTTGGAAGGAATGCTATATGCTTAGTCTTGAAATCCTGGAGCATTAGACAATAATCATAAAATCAGTTGGGAGTTCTACTACTAATGAATTACCTACAGGTTAATTCAAAGTTTCAATAAGAAATCCTTACACTAAAAATCGAGCAAATCTGGTAACCTGAAGCTAATGTGAAGATAATGGATGATCACTGAAGCCACTAAGCATCTTAGAGACAAGAAGTTAGATTGAGTGATGTGTTACATTAGTAACTTGGAGGTAACCATACTCAAATAACCATCATTTTTAAAGTAGGATTTTACTGAGGGTGGCGATCTTTTTGTCATAAGGTAATGGTACATACTCTTTTTGATTTTGTCTTTGAGGCCATCCAAGCTTCAGTGAAAATCACTTCTATTTGACAATCTCCTGAGTGTTAAAATATCTGAGAGTTCAAAGTATAATCACATATTTGTGGAATAATATCATAAAGCAAGGTTAAAGTATCACCCTGAATATTTATGACATTCTATATAACTATTTAAGAGAATAGAAAAATACATGCTAGGAGATGACTAAGTTTTTTCTAGAAATCAAAATCAAATGGAGGTTTATTTATTCATCTTTATTCAAAGATTTATTTATTCATCTTTATTCAAAGATTTATTTATTCAACCGTGATAGTATATAACCCAGGGAGCGATCATTACTGTGTAACGTCATTCCTTGCTACCAGAAGACAACCGAACCCAGTAAATCAAAGAATAAATTCACTGAATGTGACTTTCTCCCAAGTAATAAGGCAGATACATACTATCATACTATCAATATGATTTCTCTTCGAATGGCCTTATATAATTGAGACAATCCATGGAGACTTATGCGCATACATAAACCTCCAATATAAAGCCTTGAATCAAAATCAAAGAAAAAAGTTATTCCCCTTCCTATATGTAATTCTAATTAACTCGAAGAAAAGAAAAAACAATTTATCTGTAAGAAAAGCTCTGAAAAATCAACAATAGTGATCAACTAGGAATGTCATTGTTGCGTACATAAGTTTTGAAAAACAAAATTTTGGATCTGCACGAGAAATGAAATCAATGAGAGAGAAAGGTACGTGAGAGAGGTGACGAATACTAAAGTTTAACTTATTAATCGAACCCATAAGATATAGTAGGATAAAGATAAGTTATGGACCAAATCCGATTGATGTTATCTCTTATGTCAATTTAGATTAATATAGCGTCATGGGCCAAAACTATTTCAAATCAAATAAAAGTATTAAATTCAAAAAACAAAAAAAATATCTTTTATAAAAAAAAAGTTTACTATATTTTAATTCAATTAACAACCTCACCGAAATAGCCCTTATCAATTTCTCCCTCCATTATTTTAAAATTTTAATAACTAATATACATGTAAACAATCTACTAAATCAAAACCCTAGACTATGACTTTGAATTTTATATATATCTCCCAGACATATAACAATACAAAGGCCAACAAACCAAATTATTTCGAAATATAATACTATATAAAAAATATTACTAATACAAAAAGTTTGATTAAAGCGAAACTTGTTTGTTGTCATTTCATTTCTTTGGAATGCATTATGAATATGGAAAGACTTTAAAACAAAAATATAAAACCAACTAAAAATTGACAAGTGACATTTACTATTGATAATATAATTAAAAGATAAAAGCGTACTTTTTAGTTAGATGAATTCAAGTTTTATATATTGATATTAATCTATCTTTTTCGTTGTCAAACCATTTTACAAATATTTAATATTGAGTTCATATAACAAAAACATAATAAAAGTTACTTTTTATAGAATATAAAATAAGTCGAACAATAATTTTTAGCTAAAAAAAATTGCTAGGCTCACAAACAAAATATCTCCTTTTAGTGAGAACTATTTTTCTTTTTGGTGTTGGTTTTATGTTTCGGTGTTTCGGCATTCTAAGTCGTGCATGTCAACAAAGAGTAAGCCTGAGTCACAAGTTGCTTAAAATAATGACAAACTTTTGAATCTAGTTATTTTTATCTCCCATAGCTTATAAAAACAAGTTTGCTTTTGAAGGCATTCATGGGCACATGAGGCCAAAATAAATATAGCTCAGAAATGAAGTAGTTTCCAAAGATTGTACTCTTAAGAACAAAAGGATGGATAAGAAAAAGTTTGTGTTATTGGAAATTATTTTCAAAGTTTACCTCCTAGACCAAATCATATATTTATATTTATAATAATATTTTAACAATCCCCTCGCTCTCCCCCACCACCGAGAAGACGAATAGGGATTTTAACTTTTTGTTTCCTTTTCTCTCTACACAAGTATTTATATTTACCGAAAACTTAAACTTATTAGAACCCTAGTCCTTTTTTCCGTCGACTTCACTTAGTTCTTGGCGTAAACAAGATCTCCTCGTGTTTCGTGCTATTCAAGCCTCCCAAGGAATCTCTAAAACAAATAAGCAATGGGGAGCGAAACGAAAAAATACTAGTATTTTAACAAATGAATACAATGTTTAACATTAACATCTTTTAAGAGAAAAATATAACAGCTAAACCTTTAAGTATTTATAATAATTTATTTAAAGAACCTTGAAATATTGGTAAAAATAAAGTGTTTGCTTAAAAAAGCTTATAAAGAAAACCTAAAATATTGGTAAACTTGAAGTTTTTGCTTCAAAAAGCTTATAAAGGAAACAAAATCAATTGTATCATGTCTATACATATAACTATAGTATATTATAAACTCTAAAATCAAGAGCTCCTGTCATTTATTAACCATTGTGTTTTCCATTAATTATAGTTCTCAAGTAGACTAATAGTGCTTCTTCCGAAGATCAGCCGAGGGAGTTAGAAAGCAGTGTTAAATTGCAGAGAGACTCTCTGATTCAGTTATTGATGGTTGAAAGTGTATGAAAGGAAAGAAATGGGCTCGAGGTCCAAATCTAGCTAAACAAGACGTGGCTTATGAATCTGGGACTGGGTCTAAGTTTTCTGTCGGCACATTGAGGATGGAGCGGCAGACACATTGGAAAATTATATTATCAAAGAGGGTTCAAATGTTGGTCTCAATATTCCCTGCTATGTCGCCAAGGTATGCAAGGAAAATGTTGGTCTTAAAAGATGTAAAAACTTATGTGTGTTTTACTCGCAAGCAAAGTTGGAGGATGTAAAAACTTATATATTTCACTTGCAAGCGAAGTCCGAAGGTATAAGTTTAAAGTCCGAAGAGGTAAAAGCTTATGTATGTTTCACTCGCAAACGAAGTCCGTAGAAAAACAAAGAGAATTAACAAAGTACTTTCTAGTAGAAGAAAATAAAATTAAAAAAAAAGTTCTGGAACATAGTTTGATAGATTAATAGTTCTCAACTTGATCAACATCGTTTTTATTATCTATTAGGCTTTAATTTTTTATTCCCAAACCCTATTAATTAAGGCTGCTATATTCTCTTTATGACTAGTATTTCGAGACCCACAACCAATGTGTACCCAATGGAGTTGTAAACGAGTCGGTTATGCTTTGGTCTTCTCAACACACAAATATATGTTCCAAATGCAAAAGATTAAATTAATTTTTTTTAGAAATAGAACATCGAGAGTTAATTTCTGTTATTATTTATATTATAGAGTTAATTTCTTATTATTTTATCATTGAAAACTTAGACCGGTGTATATGATGTTGGCCGTGCATCGTATGTTAAACAGGGTAGATACATACAACCAATTGGTTGGAAATAAAGATAAAATAAATAATAAATAAAAATATAAGAAGATATAATGAAATATAAATATTTATTATGGTTACAGAGTAGATTATTTATTAATAGAAATAGTAAATATAAAATGATACATTATAAAAATCGAGAGATAGATAGAGTGATGAATTGGAAAATTAGAATTATTTAAATTGAATTTTTAAATTAAAAGTCTTCCAAAATCACGATCAGGAGTTAGAAATTGTCATGGTATTACAAATTTACACCACAATTGTTTAGCTGTAATTATGACCAAATTTGATCTTCCAATAAAATGTTGTTTTTATTTAAAAGAAAAGATTGATTTGTTTAGTGTTTTCAAATATTTATTGATTTAAAATGAAAAAGAATGCAAAAGTTAGTTACATTTTTCAAAAATTCTCCAAGAATGGCTCATAAGTCTATGTCTTCTTCTTCCTTGGTTGTTTGATTTATTCGCCTTGATGGAGGGTGGAGAAGGCTGTTCTCCATATCATGGATCTGCTGATAATGATATGCAATTCCCAATGTTGAAATCCAACCCTGATCAGACAAAGATCACGGTCAATCCAATGTTTGAATCTGCAACAAGTAAGACTAATTTACCAGCTAACAAGAAAGCTTTTGATGATCTTTTCAAGAGTAATCCAGTTAATCTTGTGCATGAAAATGTTACGAGAACAAGGGAGGAAGATCATATTGAAATCCATTTTGAAGCAGACGATCTGGAATTACTTAAACATAAATCAACACATATATTGGTGGGAAAATTTGCTAGTGAGAAGCCAAGCTACACTATAGTCAAGAATTTTCTCGAAAGGTTCAACTTTAATGGTGAATTCAGTGTCTCTAGTTGGGATTTTAGGCATATCTTCATAGAGGTCTCTATGCTAGAAGACCTAAAGAAGTTATGGCGAAGGAATGTATGGCAGATAGAGGACAAAATAATGAGACTCCTACAATGGTCTCCTAATTTTAATCCCAATATAGAGAACACTAAAACTCCGGTCTTTATTGACTTGCCAAATTTGCCAGAGTATATGTATTGTGAAGAGATTATTCGTGAGGTGGCTAAATGTATAGGATCTCCTCTTAATATATGGATTCCTTCTTCTAACAGGGTTAGACACAATTTCTGTAGAATTTGGGCTATTGTAGATGTGTCTAGAGCCCTACCTAAAAAAATCAAGATTGCATTTGGGTCTCACAACTTTTGGCAAGAATTGGTGTATGACAAGTTACCTCAATACTGTAAATTGTATTCTCACCTGGGCCACTCTGACAAGGAATGTAAAAAGGTATTACAAAGGAAGTCTGCTGCTCAGGCCAAACCTCCAATCTAAGGTTGTTGGATGCTCTGTTACCTACATTCCACCTCGAGGTAAAGGACCACAAAATAAAGTCAGTTATAATTGATGAAAAGAAAGATGTTCAGGGGGATATCGTTATGGGCAAGGAATTTTCTGAGAATCACTTACTTTCTATTGGGATGGTGGAGAGCAATGAAAAGATTGGGGCTCTCCATATGATGGAAATGGAAACTAATATCAAGAGGAATCTTCTGGTAGTCTTGCTTTGAACCATTTATTTGAAAGCTTGTCTCTAACAAAAGAAACCACTTGCAGTCTACCACAATCTTCAGTAAACAATAGAAATGTTACTGATTAAAAAACAGAGGTGAAAAAAATCAAGAAAGTTAGAACATTAAACTCAAAGGGGATAATCTCCTCTAAATATTTACAACATAAAATTGCTGCAGAAAATCCTAAACATTCTAAATAACTATTGCAATCCTAAGCTGGAATGTTCATGGTATAGGCAATAAGGAAACACAATCTATAATAAGATATATCAAGAGAGCTATGAGGCTAAATTTTCTTGCTCTTCAAGAGCCTATGGTAAGTGCTTCAAAGCTTCAATCTATCTTTAAAAATTTGGGTTTCAAGGCTTCACAAGTCATATCAGTAATATAGTGTGGGTTATGTGGAATGATGACTTTGTTGTGGATGTTCTTATCAATGAGGACCAGTTTATTCATCTAAAAGTTAGGCACTGTCTAGCTGCAAAGGAGTTTTTGGTTACAGTTATCTATGCAAAGTGTACTAGAAGCCTAAGGAGTCTACTTTGGGATGGTTTAAGAAATTTAGAAGATGAGGGAAAGTAATGGATTTTATTTGGTGATTTTAACACCATTGCCTATCCCGATGAATAAATTCACTGCTCTACAAGTTGTACTGCTAGTATGGATAATTTTAATAGTTTCATAATAGACTGTAACCTAATGGATGCTGGGTTTTCTGGGAATAAGTACACCTGGTCCAATGGGAGGTAGTGGAGAAGGTTGGACATAGTGTTGGTTAACAGTAACCGGTTGGCTATCTGGATGACACTATAGTTACTCATCTCCCTGAAACTTGTTTAGATCATTCTTCTTTGCTTATCATTATATCATCAACTAATAATAAAAGGAAATCTATGTTTAAATTCTTAAACATGTGGTGCCTTCATAATGATTTCTATAGTTTTGTGGAGAAGTGCTGGGCTGTTGAATATTCATGGTCTCCTATTTTCAAATTTTGGTTCAAATTTAAACATCTAAAGGCCAATCTAAAGGTGTGAAATAAGTCTGTCTTTGGTAATGTTTTTGAATCCATAAGAAGTCGGGAGGAGGAGATTACTTCTTTATAAGCTAAGGTTCTAATTACTAATTCATCTGAGGATAAGGAGATTTTAAAAAAAACTAAAGATATTCATCTTTTGTTGCTTGAAAGGGAAGAGGAATATTGGATTCAGAAGTCCCACACTAACTGGTCTAGAGATGGTGAAATAAACACAATTTTATTTCATAATTATGTTAAAAGGAAGCACAAGAGATTAAAAATCTCTCGTATTTAGACTGGTAAAAATAGGAAGAGGGTGATATTGCTATAGGAGAATTTGTTGTGACTCATTTTAAAACCCTTATATATGACCTTCCTAATCCTTGGTATCCTATTATACTTAAAGACTACATTCCTAAGCTGGTTTCTAGTGAGGAGAACAACATGTTAATGAGTCTGCCAATGGAGACTAAAATTTATGAAGTTATTAAAGGGTTGTGTCCTAATGTTGCAGCATGGCCAGATGGGTTTAATAGCAAGTTTTTTAAGTTCTGTTGGCCTATAATAAAGGATGACCTCTGTGATGCTATAAGGGATTTTTTCAATGAAGGTTATTTTCCTATAGGTCTTTATGCTACTGTCATTTGTTTAATTCCTAAGGTGAAGGCTCCAAAAAGGTGGACAAACTTTAGGCCAATAAGTCTGACCACTCTTTTCAACAGAATTATCTCAAACCTCATCAATATTAAGCTATCTATTATCCTCCTTAAGCTTATCTGAGCAGAGCAAGAGGCATTTGTCAAGGGTAGGAGCATACATGATAATATCATGATTGTTCAGGAGTTAGTTACTGATTTGGCAAGCAAGGTCAGAGGTGGGAATAATTTTCTAAAGGTGGACATGGACAAGGCATTTGATAGGATGGATCCCACTTTTTTACTAAGTGTTTTGGCTGGTTTTGGGTTCAGGGATGATTTTCTAAGGTTGATTGAAAGAAACCTAGTCATCTGTCAATTTTCTGTGCTAGTCAATGGAGTCTTAAGGGGTTTTTTCAAGTCCAACAAGGGCCTTAGACAGGGTGATCCATTATCATCCAATCTTTTTATTCTTAGCCAAGAATATCTCTTCAGAGGTTTAAGAATGTTATACTCAGGTTGCCCTACAACAAACTATAAGCATAGAGGAATTTTAAACTTACCAAGCTTGTGTTTTGCTAATGATATCTTGATTTTCTGCAATAGGACTTCTGGTTCTGTCAAAAAGATTATGGATATGGTTAGTCACTATGAAGAGGTTTCTAATCAGCTTGTGAATAAAGAAAAATCAAGGGTAATTACCTCTAGTAAATGCTCAACCATGCATGCTAAAGACTTGGAAATTCTGCTGAGATTTAAGTATGGCAATCTTCCTTTCAAATATTTGGGATATATCATAAGCAACACAAAAAGTGTTAGAAATTTTGATGACTTGATAGCTAAAACAATTAGCAAGATCAATGAATGGGATCATAAAGTGTTATATTATAGGGGAATATTGATACTGATACAATCTGTTCTTGGTTCATATCCTATATTCACTATTCAAAACACTGAAATTCCTAAAACTACTATCAAAAGGTTAGAGACTCTTTATAATAAATTTTTATGGGGTTCTAAAGCTGAAAAATCTGCTACAGATTGGTGCAAATGGTCAGCTCTCTGTAAAAGCTATAAACAGGGTGGTTTGAATCTAAATGGGGATTTAAGATATGGTAGAAGTTTTCTCTTTTAAATTGTGGTTCAATTTGAGAAAATAAGAGTCTCTATGGTCAAATATGATGAGGTCTATCTATTTTAACAGTAGCCACCCTTTAACTGTTACCCTTAACTCTAAGAGTTCTCTCACATGGAAAAGGGTTTTGAGGGTGAGAGATAGGGCTGCAAAGTATATTTTGTGGCAAGTTGATGCAGGAAATATGGACATTATGATAGATGAGTGGTGTCATAATGAAGCCTTCACTATCTTTTCAAGTGAAGAGGACATAACTCTCTATAATGGCTCTAAGATTAATGCAGGAAATATGGACATCATGATAGATGAGTGGTGTCATAATGAAGCCTTCACAATATTTTCAAGTGAAGAGGACATAACTCTCTATAATGGCTCTAAAGTTAATGATTATTGGGATTTTGGCACGTGGAATATTACCAATCTTGAGAATATTTTGGACCAAAGTCAAATCCAAAAGGTTCTCAAGACATTTCTTAACACTAATACCACTGATTCCATCAGTTGGACACTCAGTGAGGATGGACTTTTTTGCACTAAGTCTACATGGTCTCAGGTGAGGAAAAAAGGAAACAAATATTACATGTATGCTAGGTTGTGGAATAAGGTCACTCCTTGCAAATTTTATTTTATGCTTTAGAGAACATTAAAAAGCTGGTTACTGGTGAATTATGTCCTACAAAGAATAAAAAACACAGTTAACATCAAAATGTCAGTATTGCTGCAATTCTGAAAATATAATGCATGTTTTTATTGAATGTCAAAAGGCGTGGGAGGTCTGAATTTACTTTTTAGCTTGTTTCAACATCTACATCACGAGGATAATGTCTCTTTCTCACATGGTGAGAACCTGGTTCTGGTCTACTGGAAAAGAGGTTCATTTGCGTACCATTTTACCAACAATCATAGTTTGGGTAATCTGGCACACAAGGAAAAAAAGAAAAATGGAGAATAAGGACATCAGCTCAGAGAATATGATTGGTCACATTATCTATATTCTCTCGAGCCTCGACAAAGCTCACCTCATACAGAGGAAGCACTGGGACAAGGACAGTAAAGTTTGTCCTTTTATTGGCTGTGTTAATCACTTGTTAAGGCCTAACATTCTAGTCTCTTTAAGTTGGGTATGTCCCAAACTTGGTCGCTACAAGCTTAACTCAGATGGAGCATGTGCTGGGTCTGGAGAGTGCTATAGAGGTGGCTTGGTCAGGGATAACTCGGATAAAGTTATTTTTGGGTAAGAAGGGTCTACGATAAGGGTAGCCCTATTATCACTGAGACCAGAGCCATGCTGGATGGTCTTCAGTTATGCTTTAAAAAAGGATCAACCTGTTGGACATTGAGACAGACTCGCGAATTCTGACTCAAATGCTTCGAACAAGAAGAGCCCTTTGGTATCTTAAGGCCATGATAAATTACTGTTATAAACTGATCTCCTCAAACATGAAGGTAATTCATATTTTCAGAGAGCAGAATGCAGCAGCTGACTGGCTGGTGAAGTTCACTCTCGAGTCTAACAAGAATTTGTTCCTGGAGGGAAACAAATTTCCTAACAAACTGAGAGCCATAGTCTTTATGGAAGGGCTCGGGTTGGGATATCTAAGAATTAGCCAGTAAAATCGAATCGAAAGGATTGCGAGATGGAAAAGGGTGTACCTGGTTGTTAAGAGACAACAGCTCCAAAAATCGGTTTTCGTTTTCGCATGCCAAGTTCTCTCGGTGTACTGATTAGTTGAAGAGGAAGGTCATAATGCAAAGTTTTCTACTATTCGTGGTTAAATTTTGCCTGAATTCGTAGTTTTGGGTTATGGAATAATTTGGATTAGTTGGCTTGGTTTGGGGAAAAATCTATTAATTTATAAGGAAACAATTAAATAACAACTAATAGTTTAATATCGTATAATCGGGATGAGACAATATTTGCACTACAATTAATAAAATATATCAATTTTGTAATACTTTATATTTTAAAAACAAATGGATGTTATTATTTGAAAAAAAAACTAAAAAAAACTAAAAGTAAAAAATTAATAGTCAAAATAACATTTGAAAATGAATTTTTTTTATCCAATAACATCAATGTTGTCTTGTAATACTTGATATAGTTTCAATAGTCAAATTCAATCTATACGATCAGAATTCGAGATAGAAAAACGGAGGAGGATATAATCACCATAAATAACCTCAAGCAAAACTAACATAAACTATATCAAATATAGGCATTTTTCGATTATAACATGAAAAATGGATAGTAAAGTCCTTTCTAAAGTATGAGATTCTAAATAAGATTTTTTTTGTTGAGAATATTAGTTTACTTGTAAAGGTTGCAAAATAAACAACAATTTATGACAGTTTTGGTGGCCCAAAGCGAATGGAAAAAGATTACTTTTTAGAAAAAAGCTTTATTTATTTATATATATATATATATATAATATTATTTTAAAGAAATTTCAGAAAAATAGTTCAATACATGTTTTTATCACTTACCTTACACTAACTCAAATTTAGTGTCATTATTTAGACTATTATTCTCTTTTTAAACTAAATTTTTCCTGTTCAATCCTAAACTTTCAAAATTAAAACTCCATAACAAACAAAATAAGAAGAGGACAATTTTGTGTAACGGCATTTAGGAGTTAGGATTAAAAAGATAAAAAGTTAAATTTAAAAATTTAGAACCGAGAAATAAATGATAAGTAATTGTTAGTCAATGCGGAGTAAATGTTGTTCGATGAGAAGATGCTAAGATAAATTTTGATCTTCAGTTTTGGTGAGAGGTTATAGGGATGAGTAAATTTAATGTATTTTATTTTGATGGTAAAAATCTAGTTAGTATATATAATAGGTTTTATCATCAACTGGTAAGGGTTCGTGACAGTGACTCAGTGAGGCAGAAAGTTAGGATTTGTGAGAGAGAGAGAGGCTGCTAGGTTTTATATATATATATATATGAAAATAAGGTTAAAAGTCATATATTTATATAACAATGAGAATGGGTTTTTAGTGAAAGAAATAAAAGAAATAGAAATAAGAATCATGGAGTACGGGGAAAATTACATGAAATATGCGGAAAATAGCCTCTCTTCGGTTTTTGGAAATGTTATTTTTTTTTGTAATGTTATTTTTTCATCTATTTTTAAAAAAAACAATCAATACATGTTTTTATCATTTTGTGTTTTATTTCACTTGAATTAATATCTTTTATTGACTTAACACAATTCTTATTTTAAATTGTGGGTAAGATTCAAAGAGAATTTTTCTCCGTGGACAAAACTACTTCATACAGTTAGGCTATCTTAAAGCAGGATCGCCAACATGGAGAAGGTTGGCTAAGATAAAGAAATATGGTAAGGGTATTATCAGGTGGATTCTAGGCAAAGACAACATGGACTCATGACTTGATAACTGGTTTGAGAAATCTCCTCTTATCTCTCTTAATTCTAGGTAAAAGTAGCAAAAACTCGTACTTATAAAATAACAAGTCGGCTATTTAGAAAGTATTGCAAGAAAATCGTATTAATTTGGTATAAGATTGAGAAGAGTGTGGAAATCGTATTGAGAGGTAGGAGGCAAAATAGAGTTTCCCCTTCGTATTGTGTTGTTACTTGAACTTGTTAATAATTGAATGCGTTACTTTGTTGATAGTTTTTATAAAAAATATGTTATTTATAGAATTAGTTATTTTGTTGTTGAATTTAATGATTTACGATATTGTAGTAATTTGTTTTCATGCATTGTGTAAGAACCAGAACAAGCACCATGTGCCATGGTCGATTACATTTTTTTTACTACAGATAACGTTTACACAAAATCCGATTTGAAAGCATGGTTTGATACGAAAAGCAAAAGTATAGGATTCATTATTTTAGTCGATAAAGATGACGATGGTAGTAAAAATGATAAAACTCCAATTCTATATTTTAAGTGCGAGAGGCACGGTATCTACAAACCGAGGCGCAACCGAGGATTGTCAAGAAGCGCCGAGATTGTTCATCGATAAAATGCGGCTGTCCATTCTTGTTAAGGGAACATCCGGTCTTAGAACTACCCGGTTATTAGAAATCAGTAATGGTAAATAGGAAACATAACCACCAACCGTTTCTACACTTGGATGGTCATTCACGAGCAAACAGGCTAAAAACGGGCGAGCAGAAGTATGTTCGTAAACTCACAATGATCAGTTCTTAACCAATAGATATATATTATGGTTTGAAGTTAAAAGATCCGAAAAATAAATATAGTATGCGTACGATAGAGAACATGTGTCAAAAACACCATTTAGTCGAAAAAGCGGGCAAAACCAAAATTCAATACTTGTTCGGTAAGTTAAAACAACATGCATACTATGTTTGAGAGCGAACAAACAAATCAACGAATGATATCTTTGAATTGTTTTTTTCTCATCCTATCAGCATTGATTGATTGCGCACTTTTCCTCAAGTTTTTTTTTATAATGGATAACACGTATAAGACTACAAGGTATAAGATGACTTTGTTAGAAATAGTTGGTCAAACTTTGACGAAGATGACCTTTTGTATCATTTTTTATGAGCTTCGAGAAGCAAGAGAACTATACGTAGAGATTGAGCGTTCTAAGGAGAGTGATGATGAATACTATGTGTGAATTACCTAATATTATCGTCATTGATAGAGAGTTGGCTTTAATGAACGCGATCGAGGATATATTTCCGGATGCCACTCATATGATATGAACGTGGAATATTAATAGGAACATTTTCTCGTATACTAAGAAATTTTTCCCCAAAAGCGGACATGACCGATGAGTTCCTCGAATTTTATGCCGCGGTTGCCTATTCGGCGACGATATAAGAGTATAACAAAAACCTTGCCGAGCTACACCAGCTCTACGCCTATTGTCCCAAGGTTGTCGATTATGTCATGAAACAATGAATAGACAATTACAGACACAATTTTTTTAATACCTACACGAACAAATTTAAACATTTAGGCAACCATAATAGCAATCGAGTTATATTATCATCTTTATAAATTAGTTTTTAAAATTAAGTGTTAGACTTATACTTAATTTTATAGGGCAGAGAGTGCTCACTCGAGCCTAAAACGGGCATTCAGAACAAGTCTCTGCACATTTGAGCAATTTTGAGATAAAGATTATTCGTTACTTCATGCTCAACACTCTAACATATTCGAATAATTGGGACAAAGTAGGTTTCATCCTAGATACGCATCTAGGGGGGATATCTATAGTGAAATAAAAGGTAAACTTTCATGTACGACCATATAATTAATAGAGAAAAATATTAAAACGGTCGGGGAATTATGGTTCACTCCTGCAATGTGTGGTTGTGTTATTAGGAAAACGCATAATTTACCGTGTGCATGCGAGTTAGCTATGATCGTGAAATAAGGTAGGGCGATTCAAAAGGACGAATGTGATGTTTGTTGAAGTACTTTAGAGATCAAACCTAAGGATAATGTTGGTACTAAAGATGAGCTTACAAGAAAACTATCCTTGATAGATAGTACTGTTTGCGCTTACGGTCCACAAGTGCAAGATCACTTAATAAATAGGATGATGCAAATCCTAGATCCCGCTAGAAGTCATGTTTTGGAACCTAAGGAGCCGGTTATCACTAAAGCTAGGAAAAAATCCCGTAAGGACAAATCAACTAAACGGAACCCATCCGAGTTTGAATACGGTGGTAGTTTAGGCGCTAACACTCCTTGTACAATAGGTAACACAACAATCTCGGTGGCTAAGGAATTTTTAGTATCCAAATCCAAACCCAAATCAAAATCCCAACCAAAAAGAGACAAAGTGACTCGATCTAAACAATAGAATGATGGAAAATAATTTTACGTGTACGAAAGTTGGTGCCAAACTACTTACACGACTACATAACTAATGTTGAAGACGTAGCTCCTGACAGTAATTGTGGATTTCGGACTGTAGCTTTATTGATATACCAAAATGTTGATTCATGGGAACATGTTAGATAGGATTTGATGATCTAATTGTCCAGTCAATGTGATCTATGGGAGAGGGTTTTCGATAGAGCACAACATGTTGATAACCTATTACGAAGATTGGATTGTTTCAAAATGTACGATCCCGGTAATAGGTATTAGATGATTTTATCCGACTTTGTCTTAGTGATAGCTACTTGTTCTCCATGTATAGTATACCACACATCTCTCCAACTTTCGTACACATATATTTCTTTACGTAATGTGCCTCCTCGATCATGTCATACAATAGAAGTTGGTCTTGGTTTCGTGCACGGTAACCATTTTGTGAAAGTAAGTTAATGAATATACTTTATTAATTATTTGTTGTTATTTTGTTATTTCATTATATTAAAATTTACAGGTTGTCTTAGATGGACCATTGCCGGATATATATCCTTGTTGGTTTGCATTCCGCACTAGCAATGGCGTTACAAGTTGGGAAATTTCGCTAGACAAACGTCTCAACAAATATCACCAAATCAAACCAGTCCAATCACCTACATTACAAGATGGAGATTATCAATTCTAACATTTTTCTAGAGATGCATAATTTGTTCGATACTTTTATAATATGTCTTGTGTTTGTTATTTTTAATAAGTTTCGCTACTTATGACTTCCTTGTTTCAATTTATTTCAAGACTTATTTTTAAGACTTATTTTTAGTCTAAAAATATCACCAAATCAAACCATTGCAACCACCTAAAAATGGTTTTATTTTTATGTTTCCAGAACACTTTCACGCACAAATGCGTCTGCAAATATGCAAATCCACGCATGATTGGGCGTGAAGACGTGTATATCGGCAGACATAGACGTGCATGGATTTGTACATTTGCAGACGCATTTATGCGTGTACGTATTATGGAAACTTTAAAAACTTCAATTTTAAACATAGGTCCTACATGTAAAATGATACTCCAAGATATGTAATCGTTAAGTAACATCGTTACACAAACTTCACAGGAAAAAAAACAAAAAAACACGAGATATAAAATTTGACTTTTAAATAGGTGGATACAAAGTAAGACATTTAAAGGAGAATAGCGTAGGAATCAAATAACAACTAAGAAAAACATAAAAACTTGGAACAAAATATAAGAAAATCAGAACTCAAACAACAACGTAGCAGATGTGCCTCCTGTCACCCCCTTTGTTTTCGTCTAATTCCACCATCAATTGCCTAAACAGTGTATCCAAGCATGTGCATGTATGTCGCATTCCTCGCTTCCGCAGTAGGATACTCAGAGGTAACATAGTTTACCCCAACAACTGGAAGACCCATGATGATGTGCACATCGTCCAATATCATTGTCAACTCCCAGAAAGAGAAATTGAATGTGTTAGTATGAGGATGTCATCTCTCTAAAAATGCCGCTATCAAATGGACGTTGGTAGCCCAACACACAAGAGCGTCAATGATGGTTTCGAAACAAATTCCCATCACCTCTTCATGAATGCGAGTTTGTTGCTCCGTAAGATCCCAACCACGATGAGTATGGTATATACCGTAGCACCGCATATATAACACTGCCTGCATAAAAGTATACCATATAAACAAATATGAAATATAAACTTAAACTAATACATTCAACATAAACTAATATAACCAATAACTTTAGTTATGACCTAAACCAATATATTCAAACCTAAACCAATAATTTCAATAACAGAAAATAAATATACACCAACAACCAATATAATATAAAATAATAGCCAATAATTACAACCCTCACCACAAATAAATAAACAATATAAACCAATAACCAATATAAACCTAAAACAATGTATTCAACCTAAACTAATAACCATAACATTAACCACATTATAACACATAATTATAACCATAACAACTAGAACACTTAAAAACTTACATCATTTTTAAAGACGTTATAAGCCTCGTGGTCTTTGTAGGACTGAAATGTAGAGTAGAGGTCAATAACATACCGGTTAAACCTATAAAATTGTTGCGCCGTAGTTCATAAGTGAGGAACGAGCGCGACAACCAAGTCTCTTCGGTGGTGGATTTGTGCGCTTTTGGCAGACTCTCCTATTAAAATATCATCTCATGTATCAGCGTCCGACCTAGTAAGAGAGTGTCGACTAAGAGGCATCTTACAATAACGCACAAAATATTAATCATGATTTTCATAAAAAATCTAAAGTTATGTAAATAAATTCTAAAAACTAAAAAACAGATCTAAATTTGACAATGGAAGAGAACAAATCCATCCTAACATGTACAAAATAGAATAAAGGGTAATGGTGAGGTTTATTTTAGTCTGAGGGTAAGTTTGTAATTTCTTTTAGAGTTTTGTGGAAGTTTGTAAGTATTTAATGTTTGAGTAGAGAGTAGAGGGAGAATTAAGCAGCCTGGTTGTGTTTAATTTTCATTTTTTTCATTTAATGTTGGTGGTTGGGTATTTATACCCTTACATCTGGGTCTTATGGGCTTTCGGGTCATGTTTAATGGACCCGGGTCAAGTTCAAGGACCCATGAGCTCTTAGTAGGAGAGCAGGCAGCTTAGTCAAGAAGTGTTTAGGTTTTAAGTACTTTAGTTCTTGTTCGAACAGTCCAATGGGTGAGGTGTTCGAACTGTCTTGTCCGGTTAGGTAGTTTTTATCCGAACTGTCCCTGTCCGTAATGGTAACGGAATCCGGACTCATCAGTAGCCCCTTTTTTAGGTGTTTGTTCAAAAACCTTTGTCAAAACCTGAAAAACAGTCCGTTGTCAGTGATAGTTTCATTCGGACAGGTCTTTCGAACTGTGTTATGGTTTTATCCGGACTGAAAAAAGCTCTTTGAACCTGAACAGTTTTTTACCAAAGTTCACGGGACACATGTCTCTCTTTGGTTCGTTACTTTAGCCGTTTTTTCACCTTGAATTTCGCACCCACCTTCTCTGAAAAGCAACCTCTTCATTAATGAAGGTGACATCAGCGCCGTCTCTTAATCATTGCAAATCCTTTCGAATTCTTCTAGGAATCAAAACTTCTTTTTGGGGTTTACTATAAATTAAAACACTTTTCCACTGTTTTACTATCACTTTCATTTTCACTTTCCTAATTCTCAGAGCTTTCTCTCTCAAACACACGTTTTTTACTTTGGTTGTTTATGTTCACGGCTAGGAACGCTTTAGTCAGAGGAGGGTGGCTCAATCTATCTGAACTAGAAAAAGGACAGAAAGTTAAAAGGGAAAAGCTCATCGCAGCAGGCTTACCTACTTCTCCCATCGACAAACCAGCAACCTCACCTACAGAGCCTGACCAGGGTTCATCTTCTTCCAAAAGTGTCAGACCGAAGAGATTGTTTCAAACTAGCCTCTCCCCTATTGTCTCAGGTTCATCGGTTCAAGAGTCAGAACCCACTGTTGAACCAGGATTAACAGTTACCAGTTTTCAAAAACCTTCCCCGTTCTTAGCCATGGGGTCAGATGCTGATACTTCTCCCAACAAGCTGGTTGATCGAAGAAAAGGCCGGCTGGTCAAAGGGCAGGCTTCCAAAGGCACCCCTTCGAAATCAGGCGCTAAAGATAACAGTATAGGGTCAGAAGCACCCATAAAAGTACCCAAGGACAGGCTGTCCAGTCCGGAGGCTACTGGCTTAAGCCCCCGAAGAGAAACCTCCACATCAGAGCCCCAGCCAGAGGCTAGAGTCCAGAAGAGTACTGAAGTTCACCAGTCCGGAGGTCAGGCTGAACCAACTCCAAACCTTCCCCTCACCAAGACAACTGAAAACCCTTCCTCAATAATGGAGGAAATAATGGAGGACTTTATTGAAGAGGCTCCATTCGAGTCCGAACCCTCCGGACAGACTAGTGACGCTGCTGCTGCCAAAAAGGATAAGGGCAAGGAAAAACTGTGCCTTAGGCACCCAGATCTGGCAGAGATCCTCGAAGGAAACGTTTGACCTTGTTTCCATAAGGTTAGCGTTAAATATCTTCTCGCTTTAAAAAAAATCAACCATGCTTTCATCCATACAGCCGAGTTGGGCCGGATGCGTACGAAGTGAGGAATTCCGGAGAACGTGAAGATAAGAATCCCCATAGACCCCGAAACCCCAATGGACTGCAGACTCAGTGAAATTGTCATCTTTACTGAGCTTTTTAACTGGGGTTTAAGATTCCCCTTGGATCCGGAAATAGTTAGGTATTTCCATCTTATCAAGCTCTGTCCCAGTCAACTAAGCCCCAACGCCTGGTACAAACTTATGGCCTGCATCATGGCCTCCAGGCTCTCTGGGATTCCTCTACCAATGGAGGAATTCGCAGCTGTGGCCAGTCTCTGTAGGAACCACCACATTCCCTTCTATCAATTAAACATGGGCGATAATTATAAAGCAGTGGATGATCTGCTTGAATCAGAGAGAAATTGGAGGACTCAATTCCTGTTCGTAAGTGGCGCTTGGGAGAATGGGAGGAGAATCAAGGCTGGAGTCAACCCAAGTCTCCTCACCAGCAGATGAAGGAGTGATCGTAAGTGTCCGACCTTACATTTTTCTTTTTACTTTTATCGAATTTGCCTAAACTGACTGGTCTTGTCTTTTGCCTTAACAGAACTGCCCAAAGACTTCAATGACTACCTAAAGTCCGGGCAGACCACTTGTACTAAGATCAACACTTGGGCTGCTGAAAAGTGGGGGAACCGGTTTCATGATGCTTTTACAGGAGGCAATTTTGCAAGGTCTCACCTCTGGAACGCCACTGGCCGGAGGGACTTGACCTGGGAAGAACTCACCACTCCACCCCCTCCGGATGTAGTCCTCAAGAGAACGCACGCACCGGACGGGTCATTATACTTTCCAGGTCGGGCCACGGCCCCGAGTAACATGAAAGGCAAGAAGGAGAAGGGCAAGCAGGTTGCAGGTGAGGCTAACCCTGCCGAGGTGGAGGAGGCCGCTCCAACAAACCTAGAGAGGCCAGCCCCAAGCCAGATTGACGCTGCTCTGCTAGAAGGGGTAGAGCATGAAAGTGCTAGGGAAAAGGTTCAATCGCCAAAACCCCCAAGGGTCCCTAATAGAGACCGAAAACGGGGAGCAGAAAGCAAGGACAGGGAGGCTAAGAAGAAAAAGACCTCCAAGGGTGATGAAATTTCTCTCCGGCCTTCGGAGCCCCTCCCCCTGTAGACCCTATTGATCCAACACGAGCAGAGGAGATGCCTGATGACTTTCAAATAGGGGTGAGCAAAAATCGAAAAAAAACCGAACCGATCGGCCGAACCAAACCGAAATGGATCGGTTTGGTCGATTTTTTAAAATTAAATTTCGAGTTCGGTTTTAATTTTTAAAACCGAATTAATTTCGGTCGGTTTTCGGTTTACCCGATTTAAAAACTGAAATAAACCGAACCGACCGATATATAACATAATATATAATTTTATTAAGATATGTACTTCTTGCCCAGTGGTCATAGAGAAAGGTATTATGAGCTTTTACCCTCCCCGTACTTAGTTCGAGCCTTATGGGCTACATTTGTAGGGTTTTTTTTTCTTTAACTACAAATAAACTGCTATAGTACAAATAAACTGCTATAGAAAAAACTGATATAAAACTACTAGAGTTCCTTTGGAAGCAATTGTTACATGCACATTTAGGTCGGATTGGAAGTCGAAGGGATGACTTAGAGTCATTGGCATACACATTAATCTTTCTTATAAATGAAGGTTGTCATGGCAGGGATATCAGGTAAATACGTTCAACTTTTGTTTTTTCAGAGATTCATTTTTCTTCTTTTTATCGTCTGCCCTTTAAAAGTTGAGAACTATGTGTTGTTTTTGTCCTGCCCCGTTTAAATAATTCCTCGAAGCTGTTACAAATATAAAGTTTGACGATGAGCCAAATTATACCAAGCTTATATCTCTATTCGATTTTGAATGTGTCAAAAAGTTGCTGATTGATTTCCCTTATCTCTTTCAAAAGGGGAGCAGTATCCTCGATTCTCTGCCTCTTAAAATTAGGGATGGCAACGGGGCGGATCGGGGGCGGGTACCTATATATCCACAACCCGCCCCGCAGTAAATAACTGATACCCGAACCCGCCCCGAAATCCGACGGGTATTTTTTTTTTCATACCAAATCCGAATCCGTGGGTTGGGGTTACCCACACGGGTACCCGCGAACTACCCGCGGAAGAAACCCGTTGTAGATACCCGAACCGAACCCGAACCGAACATAAACAAAATATGTAAAAAATAAAATATAAAAGTAAAAATCTAACAATAAATTTAACAAAATACTACCATAAATTATAATCTTCATCGACTTGATATTCTAAATAAAACAAACGTATAAAATTAAAATAAACATTTAAATAATTTTTTTAACATTTAAATATTTTAAAGTAAAAAATAAATGTCTTCGTTAGCTTCCGTCCTTAAAGCACCAACAATCGACCATCCATTGCAAAAGCTTCAATTATTCCTATTTAAAAATAAATTTTATTAAACATAAGATTAAATAATGCACCGTAAATCCAACAAGTTTATATAGTAAGTACATTACTTACCGCGAAGACCGAACGGTCCAAACCGTCATCATCGACATCATCATAAATAGTTGAATAGCCGTCCGAATGCATAATCGAACCATCTAATAAAAAATAAAATAAAATAAAGTATTATTTATAAACAATATTCAAATCGTGGCGGTCGGTACAATAGTGATGGTTCTATGTGAGGAGATAAAAACGAGAGAAGTGATAGTGAAAATGAGACAGATTAGATATTGAAAGGTTTTTTTTCTTTTAGGGTTTGGAATATTATTGGGCTAGATTACATAGAGATTAGAGACGGTAATAAATAATATTTATAACGGGCTATAATTAATAATAATATTATTAAAGTTGAATATTTAGTCTTTATAACGGGCTAAAAATAAAATCAGTAAATAATATTTATATATACAGAGATGGAAGGTATTTTTACGGGGCGGGTTCGGGGCAGTTACCCGTGGTTTAATATTCAAAACCGAAAC
Organism: Limnanthes douglasii subsp. nivea; assembly: GCA_036936605.1. Lineage (NCBI taxonomy): Eukaryota > Viridiplantae > Streptophyta > Magnoliopsida > Brassicales > Limnanthaceae > Limnanthes > Limnanthes douglasii. The sequence continues at coordinate 124,708,233 of JAUPFV010000004.1, forward strand.
CGAACCCGAACCCGAACGGATAGTAAAAATAAAAACCATAACCCGCCCCGTTTATTTTTTTCTTTTTCGGGTAACCCACCCCGTCGGTTCGGTTCGGTTCGGGTACCCACGGTTTCGGTTTAAATTGCCATCCCTACTTAAAACCGAACCGATCTGGACTGAACCGACCGAATCGCACCGACATTCAAACCGAAAAACCGAACCGAAACCGACCAAAACCGAAACTGAAAAAAAACCCGACTTTTTTTCATTATATCGGTTTAATAATGTACAAACCGAATTATTTCGTTTTGGTTTAAAAATTTATAAAAAAACCGACCGAACCGACAGAATCTCACCCCTACTTTCAAACCGACGAGGTTGGAGGAGGAGACCTTAGCATTGATGGTGTTGACATCACCGGGCTTGATGAACTTGGTGACTACTTCGCCAACCTCCCCAAAGACGATTTTGTTGGGCCTTACCTCCCCCCAAGTACTTCGAACACCGCCACTGTTAATGGTAAGACTTTTACTGTTTCAAGTGAAAGGGATATTATAGCTCACTCCATATTAAGTAACGTTCAGCCAGTGCTTGTTTTGGAGAAACAAGTTCGAAGTCTGTCAGACACTATAAAGGATCTCAAATCTCACAAAGAGAAACTGTCCGATGATCTTCTTACTGCCACTCAACATGCTGACATTCTGAAGGGAGAAAACGAGGAGCTAAAGAAGAGCCAAGAGGGGTGGATCAAAAAGGTTGCCACTTCAGAAGACACTATCAAAGAGCTCCGGGAGTATCTGTCCAGATTGGAGAAAGATCTCACCTCTTCGAAAGAGGAGGCAAAGGCCAAGGATCAAGTCATTCATAACTTGACAAGTGACAAGATCGCGCTCGAGAACACAGTGTCCAAGGCTGCGGAGGAGAAAGCAGATCTGCTAAGGGAGCAAGAGGCCAAGATTCAGGCCAAGATCGATGCCTATGCCAACAATGTAATAGACAGCCAAGAAGAAATGTATGCCAAGGTGAAGTCAGACATGGTCTTGCTTTTCCATGAGAAGTTTTCGAAGAGGAACCTAGGAGACTTATGGAGTTTTGTAGAGTATCCAGATCTTCCATTCCATACAATGGCCGAAGGTGACATGTTTGGTTTCTCTAGTTCATCCTCTTCTAACGACGAAGAGAACACCGAGGAGAGCCCTAATGAGGAGGAGGACGATCCTAAGAAGAAGAAGAAGAAGACAGATGAGGCTGAGCCATCTTCAAAGGCTCAGTCTTAGGATTTGAATTATCTTTTTATCTTTTATGTTATCTGAACTAAAGTCCTTGGAAGGCCAAATAATTTTTGTACTTGTGTCCGGTATTTGATCGGATAGATCTTTTGTTTTGTCTGACAATTTAAAAGTCCTTAGAAGGCCAAGGCACTTAGGTTATTTCAATGAATATCCTTGTTCTGCACAACTCTTGTATCCTTTCATAGTTTATTTCAATTTTGGTGGCTAGTGTTTAAGTAGCCCTTAGTTATTTCATAAGCATTCTAAAGTGAAAGTGTTTAAATTCTCCGATGACAAATGTTTAAGTAGTCATCATTCCTTTAATTCAATTCGGATGGTGTGACAAAAAACAAAGTAAGAACACTTCGAATTTTTTGAAGAAGGCATCAAATTTTATTAAAAAACCCGGACACCTCATTAAAACCTCCCCGTGCCACCAGGGAAGGAAAGAGTATGCCCCCAAATATTTACATGGATTTTTAAACAAGTAAATATTTACATAGCTTATATTCCAAGTACATCCGAAGATGCTCAATATTCCAAGGGTGATTTAAAACCCTTCCATCCTTGTCTTCCAGCCAATATGTTCCAGGTTTAAGCCTTTCAATGACCATATAAGGTCCTTCCTAAGTTGGGGCCAGTTTGCCGAGCAGCTTCTCTTTAGTGTGTAAGAAGACTTTCCTCAACACCTTGTCCCCCAACTGGAAATCTCTTCTTTTAACTCTAGAAGCAAACCTGCTTCTCATTTAACCCTGATAGTGTGCAGCTCTAAGGTAAGCCTTAACTCGTCTTTCCTCTATTAAGTTAAGCTGACTTCTGATTGCCACTACGTTAGCGTGTTCGGAGAAGTTGTGAACCCGAAATGAAGGAAGAGTCGCTTCTATGGGAGCTATTGCATCCATCCCATATACCAAGGCAAAAGGTGACTCTTGTGTTGCAGCTCCAGGTGTAGTCCGGTAGGCCCACAAAACCTCTTGTAAATAGCTAGGCCACTTCCCAGCAGCCCCTTCCAAGTTCTTCTTTAAACCGGACAATATAGTTATGTTAGCCACTTCAACCTGACCATTCGCTTGTGGGTGGAAAGGTGAAGAGAAACAATGTTGTATCCCCCTTGAGGCACAAAAACTCTCCATTTCTTTGTTGTCGAATTGTGGCCCATTGTCTGTCGTTATCTTTTGTGGAACACCAAATCTGCAACAGATGTTGGATACAATGAATTTTATGACAGCTTTTGATGTTGTTCCTGCCAGGGGGGCTGCTTCAATCCACTTCGAAAAATAATCTATAGCAACAATTATAATTATGCGCCCTCCGGATGCCATAGGGAGAGGTCCCACTAAATCCAACCTCCATCGAGCAAAAGGTATAGGCTCAGAAATTGACTCTAAATGGATGGCTGGGACATGAATTTCGTTTCTATATCTTTGGCATGGATCACACCTTCTCACCAGCTCTTTAGCATCCTGCATTATAGAGGGCTAATGATAACCAGCCAGTAAAACTCTCCTTGTAAGAGCCCTGAATCCACAGTGAGCTGATCCCTCACCATCATGCAATTCAGAGAGGACTACTTGAGACTCATCATCTCCCAAACATCGCAAAAGAGGTTTACTGTAAGACTTTTTATACAGAATGTCTCTTAGTATGATAAAGCCACGAGCCTTGTGCTTCATTTTTCTTGCTAGTGATTTATCCGGAGTCAAGATGCCATCGGAGAGATACTGCAGGAGAGAAAATCTCCAATCTTGAGGTTGTTTCATCTGTACTTCGAAAATTTCTTCCTCTTTACCCACATTAAGTTGAATGGAAGGGCTCTCCAGTACATGGATCCAAGGATATGACTCAGTGTATGCAATGGTTGCCAATGAATCTGCTAGTTCATTCTCTGCCCGGGGTACATGCTCATAAACAATGCTTTTGAACTTAAGTGCCTCATTTTAAAGAAGAATTAAGTACTTCACTAGTTGCTCCTTTTTTGCCTCAGATTGGACTTGTGCATGGTGGATAAGAAGCTGGGAATCACTCATCAGCTTGACCCTTTTGGCCCCACAAATATAAGCTAACTTTAAACCAGCTATAGCTGCTTCGTATTCGGACTCATTGTTGGAAGCCCTACAAGCAAAACATATAGCCTGGTACATCTTTTCACCATATAGAGAGGTCAAGCACACCCCTGCACCACATCCTATAGTACTTGATCCACCATCTGTTTGGACGAGCCAGACCTTTTTATCTTTCATCTCAGTAGTTCGCTCCGTATCCCTGTCAGAGTGAAATTCAACTAAAAAATCAGCCACAACTTGGGCTTTGATTGCTGTTCGAGGAGCAAAATCAATATCGAAGTCCCCCAATTCCACTGACCATTTAGTCATTCTACTCGAAATGTTTGCCTTTTGAAGGACATTCTTCAAGGGAAAAGATGTCCGGACGATAATAGGATGAGCCTGAAAATAAGGCCTCATCTTCCTTGCAGCAATTACCAAGGCTAAAGCTAATTTTTCGAGCTTTAAATAACGTTTTTCTGCATCTATCAAGCTCTTGCTGATGTAGTACACCAGATGGGGGTAATTATCCACCTCTCTTACCAATACAACACTTATGGCACAACTTGAAACTGCCAAGTATACAAAGAGGGTCTCTCCATCAACCGGTTTAAATAAAGTTTTGGGGGAGGACAGATGTCTCTTAATTTCATTGAAGGCCTCATTACACTGTGAAGTCCAGTCAAACCCCTTTGCTCCCTTCAAAGTTTGAAAAACGGGGCACATCTATCTGAAGACCTTGAGATGAATCGATTTAAAGCAGCCAACCTCCCATTCAATCGTTGTACTTCTTTAACATTCCGAGGAGGCTCCATTTGGAATAAGGCATTAAGCTGGTCCAGATCGGGCTGTATCACTTGCTCACTTATTATATAACCTAGGAATTTCCTAGACTGCACTCCGAACACACACTTTTCTGGATTTAGCTTTAAATTCACTTTTACTAAGTTAGCAAAAGTTTCTTGGAGGTCTGCCAAGTGTAGTTGTTCATCCACACTTTTCACCATCATGTCGTCAATGTATACTTCTATATTTCTTCCAATTTGATCAGAAAAGGCTTTGTTCACCAATCTCTGATAAGTAGCCCCAACATTTTTCAATCCAAATGGCATCACCTTGTAGCAATGAAGACCCCTGTCAGTGACAAATGTGGTATGCTCCTGATCCTTCGGGTCTACTTGAATCTGATTATACCCGTAGAAAGCATCCATGAAGGATAGTAGCTTATTCCAAGAAGTGGAATCTACCAGCTGATCAATCCGGGGGGGGGGGGGGGACTGGATATAAATATTTTGGGCAAGTCCTATTGAGATATGTGAAGTCAATGCACATACGCCACTTGCCATTTTTCTTTTTCACCAAGACCGGATTGGCAGTCCACAAAGGATATTGAGACTCCTTTATATGCCCCATTTTTGTGCGCCTGTCAACCTCTTGAACAATAATATCAGTCTTTTCCTTAGAAAAAGCCCTTCTCTTTTGCACCACAGGTGCTATCTCTTTTCGGATGGATAGGTGATGTGATATAATATCTATTGGAACCCCAGTTACATCAACATTGCACCAAGTAAAAACATGCTGATGGTCTTTTAGAAACTTCAACATTTTAATCTTCAGCTCAGATGGCATTTTGGACCCTATCTTAACATTTTTCCCTCTTCTAAAGAATGTGTTTCAACTTCTTCGACTGGTATCAACACTCCAAGGGTCTCTCTGGGGTCATCAATTTCACCCTCACCCCCAGAAAGCCCCTCAAACTGCTATTCTTCGTTGATACGAACTGCCCCCAACGTTCGTGGAGCCAATGCTGTAGCATAACACTCCCTTGCAACCTTTTGACTGCTTCAGACAACTCCCACCTGTCCTTGAACAACATATTTCAAACATTGGTGCACTGTCGAGGCCACTGCATGCATGCTAGAGAGCCAAGACCTCCCTAAAATAGCATTATAACAAGTGGGACAATCCACCACAATAAAAAGTATCCTGACCATCTTCTTGAAAGGGCCCTTGCCCAACAAAACTTCCTCTTCGAACTCCCCGATCACATCTGCTGAGCTTCTAGTGAAACCCACAATTGATCTGTCCGAACGTTGATTTACGGCTGGATTTTTCATCTTTTTGTAAGTGGTTAAGAAGAGGATATTGGCTGAACTTCCAGTATCCACCAAGATTCGTCTTATGTCATTGCCCCTTATGACAACAACATCTTCATGAGGGCCAGCTATATCCCTTAAGTCATCTTCATCGAAAACAAATGAAGGGAAACGGAATTTGTGATTGAAAGGAGGTCATGCCTCCTTCTAGCTGGGTGGCTAAAGTATGAACGTGCCTCTTCCTTGAAGAAGCAGTAGGAGCTGTCATAGTATCCCCTCCGAAAATTGTAAGTGACTCAAAAAACTTTATAAGACCGGAGACTGTTTTACAACGTTCCTCAATGGTACCCACTCTATTTCGAGTTGGATCGGGATCCAAGTATTCTGATTCTACATCAAATCTTTCGATTATAACCATAGCTCCCTCTGGAGCAACATTGCTTGGACCAACCCGATGAGTATTATCAGGCCTATTTCCTCCTCTTCTTTTGACATATTCCCCCAGCTTTCCTCTTTCAATCAAGTTCTGAACTTCTTGTTTCAAGGCTATACAATCGCCAGTGGTATGGCCAGTATCATTATGGTACTGGCAGAAAGAGTTGTTACGATGTTCCCTAGAAGATTGTAGTGCGACCGGCCTTCTATAGTGCACTTATTCCTTTGTTTTATCGTAAATGGTGGCCACACTTTCTTTTAATTCAGCAAACCACTCCGGTTGAACCCAAGGCCCTCTCTTATTTCTAGATTGTTGACTCTGGGCAGGTGCAGCTGGCTGAGATTGAGCTGTAGCCCTGTTATGCCCCTGTCCGGTCTCCCTTGCCCTGTTCCCGGACTGATTTTGATTGGGGTTTGGTGTAGCCGGGGTAGACCTCACCTGCCTGTGCACCCTAGTTTTCTTTGTTTTATCAACATTGATTTGTTTTCCGACTTGATTCAGCAAACCTCCCCAAGTCATGGTTTCTTTCTGGTCACTGAATCCGCCAAATTTCCAGGGTTTAAGCCCTGTCTCAAGGATGCTATTGCTACTTGCTCGAAGCAATCAGCCAACCCATTTTTGGTGTTTACAACACGAATTATATATTCTTTCAATGATTCGTTTGGTTCTTGGGCACAATGGATTATTGTGTCCCCATTGCCCTTCAACTCTTTACTCCCAACAAACTTCCTTCGAAAGGCCACCCAAAAAGTATCAAAATTCCTGATGCAGCCTTAAGGTAGACTGTTATACCACTTTAGAGCACTCCCCATAAAGGATTGGGAGAATACTCTACAGAGTAACTTGTCGTCATCATCAAAATTCATCATGAAGTTTTTAAATTGTTCCAAGTGGTTGTCCAGATCAGTACTGCCATCATATTTCTCCATTTTAGTGTTATCGAACCTCTTAGGGAGGTTTCCGGACGGAATCTTGGAAGACAATGGAGATTGTCTCCAATTCCGGCCACGACTGAACACAATATCCTCATTGGGAGTTGCAAAGATACATGGTGCATCGTGGAAGGTAAAAGGATCCATCAGCATCCGGTTTACATGCCTCCGACTGTGAGACGATCCTTTGCCTATATTCTTCTTCAATTTCCCATGTCTATTCCCTTTTCTCGAATACCTTTGCCTATATTCTCGAATCACTTCAAGATGACAAGGACTCTTCAACTCCATCCTCGTCCGATGAGCTATCAGAAGACTTTGAGTCTGAGTCAGAACTCTCCACTGGCTTAGACCGGTGAGACTTTTTGGAGCTAGCATGAGTCTTCTTGGTACTCACATCAGTCTTCGAAGGCTCATGCTCTCTAGGGTTATCAATGATGAGCGACTGATGCTTTTGACTTCTCTTTCATGCCCATCTTAGCCTTCTCCACCCTCAGAGCTTCTATCTTTCCTTTTAATCTATCACGCTCCTCGATGGTATATTCATCATTTTCACCCACCACTTCAAGCAAAGTTGGTGGTATTTCTGGGGCGTCCGGATTCATTCAGACTGATTTTTCCTGTTGGTTTCGAATGCTTGATTCAGGCACCGTCGTGCTCCCACTGTGGTTGCCAATTTAGTGAGGTTTATTTTAGTCTGAGGGTAAGTTTGTAATTTCTTTTAGAGTTTTTTGGAAGTTTGTAAGCATTTAATGCTTGAGTAGAGAGTAGAGGGAGAATTAAGCAGCCTGGTTGTGTTTAATTTTCATTTTTTTCATTTAATGTTGGTGGTTGGGTATTCATACCCTTACATCTGGGCCTTATGGGCTTTCGGGCCATGTTTAATGGACTCGGGTCAAGTTCAAGGACCCATGAGCTCTTAGTAGGAGAGCAGGCAGCTTAGTCAAGAAGTTTAGGTTTTAAGTACTTTAGTTCTTGTTCGAACAGTCCAATAGGTGAGGTGTTTGAACTGACCTGTCCGGTTAGGTAGTTTTTGTCTGAACTGTCCCTGTCCGTAATGGTAACGGAATCCGCACTCATCAGGTAATACTGGGGAAAAATACCAAACAAGGAAATCCATGCATGCATATGTCTGGATTGTGCATAATCTGGCACGAACTCGTGCGTGGAATTGGCATACTCTATGCATGTGCGTCGAGAAATTTCATGCACGCCAGATTGTGCCAAATCTGGAACGAATTCGTGCTTGGAATTGGCATAATTCTGGATTGTGCATCCGTCCATGTACGATTTTGTGCCTTGATATACCAGAGGCATGCGTGTTCTGGTATTTCCAACCACGAAATTGTGCGTGGAAATACCTTTTCTTGCAACTAAACCTGCAAATTCAAACCCTAAGTTCTACTATGCCAAATCAAGAAAATGACATAGCAAATCGAAGCCCATAATCTAACTAAGCATATACATATAATCATAGCTCCAAACAACAACTAGAAATGTGTGAAAAATCAATTTTTTTATCTGAAAATAAAACTATAAATATCACTACAAATAGAGATAAAAATTGAAAACAAAATTCACCATGATAAAGAAAAATCTTACATTAACAAGCGTGCGTGGTTAGATTATAATAATCTAACATTTTGAAAGTTTGAGTTAGAGAGATTTAAGGTTTTGAAAAAAGGAAAAATGATGAATTTGGCAAGTTTGGGTTTTTATATGGATGACATTCCTATAAATATGATAGGTCTCGCTATAACCAACACATATCTCGTTATAATTGGGTCTTATTATAAAAAAAACGGGTCTTGAATTAACATAGCTTTTTTTTAAATTCAAAACTTGCTTTTACTATTTTACCCTCCAATTGATTTTAATTTTATATGATGTTACCATTGAAATAACTCAACCTTTATTTCTTACAAACAATTTGTTTCTCATTCAACCCAAAAATTAAAACCCTAAAAATCTTAAACTTATATAAGAATGAACAAATGAGAAAACTTTTTTATCATATTAAATTTTGAAAATCTTCAAAACGAAACATGAGATTCATAGATAGAAGGGTTGGTGTTGTAGCAACAGAGGCCCATAGTTATCAATCATTAATGAACACACGCAAACAAGTCTTGTTTTCTACTAGTGTATCATAACTGGATGAAATTGGTACTCAAATCGAACGTCTCAAAAATTCCAACGATTATCGTATACGTGACGGTGGTTGAAAGCCCCGTCATGGAGTTTGGGCCATAAATTCTAGATCTTAGGGAATCAAATATATATTTTACTATATTTTCTTATTTCTGTAACACTTTAAGGATTTGTTTTAATTACTAAATCAAAGTTGACTGCATTCAGATTTGATATTCTAGAATTCCACTATGGTCTTCAACCGAGAGAATTTTTGGATTTTATTACGTCAATATAATAACTTTTATACTTCAAAAATTTATGGGATGATAAGAGATAGCAATTGATGGAAACAAAATTTCGTGGCCATATTGCATCATGGTGGGAACATATGAAACAGACTCATTTTAGGAAAAGTAAATCCCAAATTGTAACTTGGGTTAACTTTGTGAAGCATACGAGGACTGCATTTTTACCCTTTAATTATGCAAGGATCATGTATCAACGGTTCCAAAATTTGAAACAATGGCTAAAATATGTTGATTATTATACTGTTGAATTTTATAATTTTTATAATTGTGTTGAACTTTATAATACAGAAGATCAATTAGTATTTCAGTAGATATTTGTGTTAAGATAATAATTTCAGTATTCCTTAATATGTTCGATCAAATTAACGTGTCTAAGCAGATCATCGTGCTTTCCATCTTGAGAGATCTCTGCCAAAAGGACCATTTGGGGGATATAACTTTAGGGTGTCTACTATGACATTTCCCAAGAAGGTGGTTCTAACTTTTACACCAATAACCTAAGCTATACCACCAGTTTATACCAATACTTGTTCTCAAATAAAGTGGTTTAGGTGTCTGAAAATAGGACACCGTACATCGAAGTGTACCAAACCATGGAAAACCATGGGTTTATTTACATAAGCTATTGCTTCTAGATTGGAATAAAGAAGCAATCCATGATTTGATGTGGGGGATGAGAACATTGATGAAGAGACTCAGTATGATTTTTTTTTGTTATGGGATGTAGGCCATTTGTTAGTATTAAGACGTGTATGTTTTATGCCTAAGATTGATAATGGCAGTGACGATTGGCTTAGGAACAACGTATTTCAGTCCATGTGTACCATCAGGGAAAAAATTAGTAAACTTTTCATCGATTTGGGTAGTTGTGAGAACATGATTTCTGACGAGAGTGTTTAGAAACTCGTGTCGAACACTGAAGCTCATCCGAGTTCTTATAAAATATCTTGGTTGAAGAAATTTAGTGAGTTAAAAATATCTAAGCATTATTTTTGTTTCGTTTCCTATTTATAATTACAAGGATAAATCCCAATGTAATGTAGTCATGACAATGTGACAAGGGATCTAATCATGATGGTCGAAAAATTGGTACAGTTTTGTGATGAATATGAGCAAGTTTACATTGGTACCTCTAGAGATATGTCTCCAATGACACCTCCCTCTATGCTCCAAGAGTCTACCAGAAGTTTGTTAACACGCAACGAGTTTATCAAGCATACAGTTGATTCGAGGACTATGTACGTGCTAGTCGTAAATGAGTGTATTGATGTTTTTTATGAGGACCTAGAGCGGGTTCGGCCGCTGCTGGTGGAGTTTGATAATTTCTTCCCATAAGAGTTACCCTAATAGGGCTTCCACCATTAAGAGATATCCAAGATTAGATTGATCTAGTCCTTGGAGATATTTTCCTTACAAGAACTCAATATATCATGAGCTCTAAGGAGCATAAAGAGATTAGGCGACAAGTCTAGGAGTTACTCAGTAAGGGTCATATTCAAGAAAGTTTTAATTCACGTGCAGTTCAATACTATTGAAAAATATGAAGAATGGTTCAATGTAAATGTGTGTAGACAATTGCGTCATTAATAAGATCACCGTCATATTCCCCGACTTGATAATTTGCTGGATCAATTGAGTGGTGAGAGAACGCTCACTAAATTGGATTTGAAAAACGGATATCACCATATTCACATTAGGATGGGAGATGAGTGAAAATGACTTTTATGACACGTGAGGGTTTGTTTGTATGGATAATTATACCATTTGGTATCTCTAACTCCCCTAGTACGTTTATACAAGTGATGAATCATATTTTTTGTCCTTTTATTGGCAAGTTTATGGTTATTTTTTACGATATATTGTTTATAGCATTAACAAAGACTTACATTGTCCTTTTATTGGCAAGTGTTCATTCATGACAGATTATGTCATATTTCTAGGCTATGTTGTTTCAAAATATGATTTATCCCTTGATGAGTCAAAGGTGGCATTAGTTCGTGGTTGGCCACTACCTACCACTATTACTGAACTTTGTTCCTTTCAATGGATGTTTTTCCTCTATTGGTGGTTTATTTATAATTTTAGTACCATCATTACACCAATTCATGATTGTATGAAAGGCAAGACGCTTTGCTGGACTCCGGAAGCAACTTCATCGTTTAAAGAGATTAAGGTATGATTGACTATCGCATTTGTCTTGGTTTAACCCAATCTTTCTATAGGGTTTAAGGTACATTATGATGCAACTGGATTAGATATCAGAGTTGTGCCGAGCCAAAAGGGACGACCTGTTGCTTATTTCAGTGAAAAATTGAGTGGCTCCAAACTCAATTATAATATTTATGAGGTGGAGTTCTATTCGATGGTTCGAGCATTGAAGTACTAGAGTTCACATCTCATTTATAATAATTTTATGTTGTACATTAATCACGATGTATTAAAGCATCTACAAAGTTAAGATAAGCTCTTTATATGCCATTCTTGATGGGCATGGTTCACATAGTATTTCACATTTTCTATCAAACATACGTCTGGGGTAGTTAATCATGTAGCTGACACACTTAGCAAATGGAGTATGATAATTTGAATTAGAGGGGGCAGGTTACTGGTTTCGAGTTAATTAAAGATTTGCTGGCTACAAATAATATTATAGTCCTATTTTGGAAGACGTTGAGGTTGGTTTGTGAACAAATGTTTCTATGATTAATGGATACATGTTCAAAGGTAATCTTTTATGTGTTCCCGTTGAGAGTTTACAGTTGTTAATAGTTTATGAAAGATACAATGAAAGGCATGATGGTCGCAAGCAAACTTTTGAATCTATATCTTTTTAGTTTGGCTGGCCAGATTTGAGGAGGAATGTTGGTCATTTTGTGGCTAAGTGATAAACTTTTCGTATGACGAAAAGAAAGAGTTTCAATACAAGTCTGTATCTTCATTTACCCATACCAGAGGAACCATGGAGGAGTGTGAGCATGAATCCATTTTCAGAGTTTCCCCAGACACTAAGGGGTAATGATTATATATTTTTTATTATCAGTTTTCCAAAATGGCTCACTTTATTGTCTGCAAGACGACGACAGATGCAGTGATTGTTGTTATCTTGTATTTCAGGAAAGTCTATCATTTGCATGGTTTACATATGAATATTGTCTTTGACCGAGATCCGATATTTGTACGACATCTTTGGAGATATATGTGGCTAGTTATTGATACAAAGTTTACTTTTAGAAGTTCCTATCACTCGCAGACGGACGAGCAGACCGAGGTGACTAACATGACATTGAGAAATATGTTGCGGGAAAATATGGTGGGAAATTGGAATTTATGGTATCATATGCTATATCATGTAGAGTTCTCCTATGACAGGAACACACAATGAGTATTGGGCATAATTTGTTTATAGTGGTTTATGTTTATAATCCATAGGGTCCTATAAATCTGTTTTTTTTCGGAGCTAGCTAAGGTTTCTGTCAAGGTTGAAACTGTTATTGCTGAATTGCGGGATATTCATGAGAGTACTCGAAAATTTCTTGAGGAAACTGCCCAGAAATACAATGACAGTGCTGACAAGAGACGATGTTTGGTCGAGTTGAGGTAGGAGATTTTGTATGGATTGTTTTAACAAGTGATCGTTATCAAGCACATGAATATAACATCATGGCAGCCATGAAGGTTGGTCCATACGAGATCTTGGAGAAGATCAACCCGAATGCCTACAGGTTGAAGCTGCCAAGCCATATGAAGGCTCACGATGTCTTCAATATGAAATATATGGTGTCATTCACCGAGCTTGCTGATGATGCTGGAAATTCGAGGACGAATCCTTTTCAAATACGAAAGGATGATGTAGTAGCAGAAACTCATAATTATCTGACATTAATAGACAAATACAAACGAACCTTATTTTCACTCGGATATCCAAACCGAAAGAAATCGATACGCAAATCGAACCTTGCAAACATATGAAACTGATAAAATTTAAACCTAAATTGACAATTTTTTATTTTTTTAAAAGAAATTTTAAAATTTTGTTTTCCTTACTTTAGACCAGCCATTTTCAATATTTTTGGACTTATAATTATATTCGTTTAGAAGGATCTTCTAGTTCTTAGGAACCTATATTTTCACTTTATAGTGATTTAAAGTATTTTTTTTGTGTTTGTTCTAAATTATAAAACATATAGATATAGTTCTGAAAGTGTATTGGTGATATATAAATTCATTTATTTTACGAAATATTATTTAGACATCATTTAAGTTTTCCATCAATTTTTTTATAACAGATAATAATGTACTTTTGACGTGTGAATCTTATTTTTTAACTTTTATACTATATATATTGTTTTAGGCACCACATAACAACAATTCCAAAAACGTAGGATGACATGGTTACTATCTAATCTAAGTTATAGATAATAAATCATTTAATTTAATTCGGTAACAATGTATTAGATAAAAAAGGTTGTATTTTTTAAATTTAAGTTTGATAAGTGTTTAATAATTGTAATCGTTATTCAACATAATTTTTACGAGAAATGGTAGACACCAACACGTTATATATTATTTACGCAGACCAGTTTGTTATGAAACACAATGTTGGTTTATAATCCTATTTGAAAATAACCGAATCTTGAGTATATATCATTTAGCTATTTAATTGAAATCATTTAACACTAAAATCCAATTATGCATGAGTACAGAACGTATGAATGCAACAACTACATCATGCACCATAGTGCTAACCATTATAATAAGTGTGTGATAATCTTTTGTAGGACACGATCTTCACAACATCTTGTTCTTAGCTATAAACGATCAAACCCCTTTCTTTCAAGACTTGTCCAACCATAAGTTAAGTTGGTGACGTGACATGTCCGCATTTACATCTTTAGGGAATGGACATAAACTGTTCAATATGTAAATCATGCAAAAATAACATATGAAATGTTTATCTAACGGAATAAACTTTTTTTTGTTACGTTTCATTACACTAAATTCTAAATTCTGTAAACCCTAAATATGGTCAAATAGCCTCAATATCAATTATTAAGGGTGTTTATCTCAATCTGAATCAATTGATAAAATTGATATGAGAAAAATAATAAAGATTCGATTATATACTCCAAATCATCAAAAATCTTGCTAGGATAACAAATGTTTGTTCTCTAGATTCAGAGAAGAAGATAAAATCACCAGTCATGATCTTCTTCTTTTATATTGGGAGAATTAAAATATTAAGATGACTGTATATCTTCCCACGTGGCCCAAGTTGCTTTGTTAGTTGGTTTTGAAGAAAAAAGAGCAACATCATATTAGAAAGTTCATCGCTCTCGGGAACTTACTTGTGTTTTAGAGAAAACAATGAGCGTAAATATGAAAATAAGGTTTCAACTTATATTTATACTAAGTGAATTGAACACTTAATTAAATATAATATCATGTAATTGAATGTTCTATTAAAACCGTTAAATTTCCCTTGTTAAACAAACCTTTTACTAAGTTTTAAATTGATATAGTCTAGTGTCCTTGCATCTATAGAGGAATATAACTTTACTGAGAATTAAAGGCACAATATGTAAAGTTCCAGACTGATAAAATATCTATCTAAAACAACATTAATCCGACTGTTATCAATACTATAAATATCCATTATACTAACTATCTTGTTATATGTGGGTCCAATAAACTATATGTTGATTATATTTGCATAACTAGACTTATATGAAAACATGATTGGATAAAATATACATGTAACTAGACATTTGAATTCATGATATCCTTATATTTTTCACTTCTAGGGATGAGTGATTCATAAGAAAAACCTACACCAATGAAAATTATTGATAAAAAACATAAATTTTCACCAAAGTCTCCGATGAGCATCTATCTACATAGAGATTTAACAACAACATACATTAAGTTCTAGGTTTACTCAAGTAGTTGGCCCTTGAGTATTTGGCTGAGTTGCAATAATCAATTTTAGCCCACACCTAACAATTTTCCACCTATACTTATAATGACACCACTATCCATTACCCTGACATTTAAACTACTAGTTAAATATATCCAACTCACATATGTCCATGACTTTCATATGTCTCCTACAATTTATGAACTTTATAACTAGTAATACCTTGGTCAGAACATCCTAAGGGTTTCCGACAGTTGCAATCTTTACCACATTCACTTAATCTTTCCTTACTACATATCTGATGAAGTGCAACTTAATATCTGCGTGCTTAGTTCTCTCACATAATATAGTCACATCTATTTTATTCCTATGATTTATCTTAAAAATATTTGTAACCATAAGACTTTCTTTATTGCTTCGGCAACAGCCGTGTATTTGAATTTCATAGATAACCAGGAATGACCTTTTAAAGATATGATTTACAACTAACCACTCATCCAAACACATTAAAAAAAGATAAAGTTACCTTTCTTATGCCAAGAAACTTCCATAATAAGAGTCAACATATCATCTCAACATCTCATCAGCCTTGTACATCTTATTGTAACACAAGCCAACTTCATCCAAACTCTTCAAGTATCTTATGATCCATTTTTCGGCTTGCCAATGTAGCTTCCTTGGATTAAACATTCAAATCTGCTAAATATAGGCAAGATTAAGTCTCGTGTATATCATTGCGTACATAATACTTCAAATGAAATTATTATAACTTATCTCTTGTATATAATTCTTATCTGTTACTTTGGTTGGTTCTTCAGTGGTACTAAGTTTAAAATCGACACCAATGAAAGTTCCAAACTGTTAAATGTAGCTTAATATATTAATTAGATTTCTACATTAATTAGATTTCTATATAATTAGATATTCCATATTAATTAGACTCTTATATTAATTGAATTTCCTATATTAATTGGATTTCCTATATTTGGATGTTCTATATTAATTAGATTTATAAAACTGATTTGATATTCTATGTTAATTGGATTTTTTATATATTAATTAGATTTCTATATTAATTAAATCTTATATTAATTTGATATTCTATACTAATTAGATTTCTTATTAATTTGGTCTTCTATATTAATTAGATTTCCCTTTTAATTTGGTCTTCTAATGTTAATTATTTTTTCTATCAATTAATAGATTAATATATCTCAGTAATCCTATAAATAAAAAAAGATATTTTTTATGTAAAGTGTGAGGAAATATTGTGAGCTGCATATTTTATGAGAGAGAAAAATAGTTTTAAGTCTTTTTTGAGAGATAAGTAAAAATAGTTTTAAGTCTTTTTTGAGAGATAAGTGAGGTGAGAGATAAACACGGAAGATAGAGTTTTGTAATCACGAGTGATAGAGTCCTTTGTGTTTGAGAGTCTTTATGTAACCTACTTACTTATGAAAAGAGTGTCTGTTTCCCGTGGATATAAAATTCTTCACGATCCGAACCACGTAAATATCTTTTTGTGCGATTGTTTACTTTATGTTCTTTCTTGTTAACTATGTTCTTGAAATAAGGTAATAGCCGAAACTCGTATTACCTCCTACTCACCAATTGTTCATCGGTGCTTTGACTAAGTGGCTAAGATTCGGTCTAGCGAGCCTTGTTAAGGTTCGGTTAGATCTTGTTTGGATATTGATGGTTTCCCTAAAAAGTGGTGCAGTGAGCGTAGAAATAAAAAATCAATATTTTTTGTTGGTGAAGAAAACAAAGTAGAAAGACGAAGATCACGGATCTTGGAGTAAAGTCAAGCGCATTCACAATGATGATTCCTCGAGGGAAATATTAGAGTCAAGTTATCTACTAGATGAATGTGTTCGTAGTAGAAGGGGCCTCTAGGGTGGGGAATGATTCTACTGGGATTCGGCTAGAGGCGGTTGAAGGCTTGTCGAAACAGGTGGGGATTTAATCCAAGGAATCACGTAAAGAATTTTAGGACTGAAAATGTCATGGTATTAGTGAAACGACCATTCACTAGCTATTGTTCTAAATTTGATATGCATAGGCGCGTAATCTTAAAGAGTACCTCGAAGAATGGAATAGCTGACAATATGATCTGTAACTTATTTGGAGTAAGGGTTATGCTTATGACAGCTCGATAGAACAAGAGATTAAGTGAAGGAGCTGTTTTGGATAGCTAACATCATCAACATGATCCCCTGGACTTTTAGTCATCATGAAGATGTAATAGGTGCCGGAGGTGGAGCTGGAGTTTGAACATAAGGGTGGAGAAGTGGATACTTCCGCATAAGCCTTTTTTAAGATAGGTTTGGGTCCAGCCTTTGCAAAGAAAGTTCAACCATTCTGGGTTCAGGTCCTGATCTGAAGTTTGATGGGTCAAAGGTTCAAATGTTCGAAGTGTGGGGCATCCGTCAAGTTTTTCTCGGTCTGATCTTGGGATAGGTCAGATGGATGTTACTGCCGCTTTCTTGGATGTAGAAGGTTGGAAGATTGGTCTATTAGGAAGTATTGCCTCAATATAGTTCGCAGACTGCATGAGAATTGATCACTCCAGATGTGCAGGTGGACAGTTTGTCTCTGGTGAGTAGTTAAAGCATGAGGGTAACAAATATTTGAGTTATTATAAGCCTAAGTGGAGAATTGTTAAATGTAGGCTTAAAGTAACGCGAAGCATAATATTCTTTTCTAAATCAGTCTGCTATACTAATTAGATTCTACATTAGTTAGATTTCTATATAATTATATATTCTATATTAATTAGATTTTCTATATTAATTATATAATCAATATTAATTGGATTTCCTATATTAATTGGATATTCTATATTAATTATATTTCCTATATTAATTGGATATTTTATATTAATTAGATTTTTCTATATTAATTAGATATTATATATTAATTAGATTTCAATATTTATTAAATTTTATATTAATTTGGTCTTTTATATTAATTAGATTTTTTATTAATTTACTCTTCTATATTAATTAGATTTCCTATAAATTTGGTATTCTATATTAATTATATTAATTAATGGATTAAGATTTATCATAGTTGGCATATAAATACAAGAAGATATAGCTTTGCAATTTGTGGAGAGACGCGATGTGAGCTGTATATTTCTTCAAAGAGAGAAACTAGCTCTAGGTCTTTTGAGATATAAGTTAGGTGAGAGATAAACACTAAAGATAGGGTTTTGTGAATCACGAATGATTCAGTTTTTTTGTGTATGAGAGTCTTTTTGTAACCTACTTATTTATGAAAAGAGTGTTCGTTGCCCGTGGATGTAGGATTTCTTCACGATCCAAACCACGTAGATCTCTTGTTGTACAATTGTTTACTTTATGTTATTTCTTGTTAAATTTGTTCTTGAACTAAGGTAAGACCCGAAGCTCGTATTACCTCATACGATCTCTCTAATAGGTGTTCGCTAACTGCTTCGTCACTACTTTGGCTAAGTGGCTAAGATTCGTTCTAAAGAGTCTTGTTAGACCCGGTTCGGATCTTGTTCGGATATTGATGGTTTCCCTAACACAAACTCTTTGGCTTCAGATATACCAAACATTTTTAGGACTTTCTGTATGTATTCGTGTTGAGATACAAATATATACCCTCTCAGTCTGTTCACCTTGACTCTATACCAAGTATTATCTTAGTGTCTCTCATATCCTTCATCTCAAACTCTCTTTTTAGTTGAGTATTCATCTTTTTAAATTATTTTTATGTCCTTTCATGTTATTAATATGTCATTAACTTACAAAAAAATGTGTTTTCCTGTTACAATAGATATAATTATCACATCAATTATTCACGTACTTAATGAAACTCATAAAATAATCAAATCTTATATTTCATTATCTCAACAATTATTTCAAACTATGTACAAGTCTCTTCAACATTTACATATCTCATTCGTTTCTTTCTTCAGAACCTTTTGGTTGACACATATAAATGGTCTCTTTGAGTTATCCATGAAGAAATGCAGTAATAACATCCATTTAATCTAACTCAAGATTGAGTATAACAAAAAATGATATCATATCCATTATTGAGGCTTATTTTACAGTCGGTGAGAATAATTTATTGAAATCAACACCCACATTTTCTATAAATCCTTTAGCCATCAGTTTAACTTTGTATCTGGATAAATCAACTTTCAAAATTATTTGCTTCCTCTTGAATATGCATTACTTCCAAACAAGCTTTAGACCCTTCGGTTGTTTCACAAGAATCTGGATGCATATTGTTTTGAGAGAGCTTAGCTCTTTCCTTATGACTTTGAGTTATTTTGGGTTATAATTATTATTCATAGAATCAAGATAACTCGGGTTCAATATCTTCGTGCATTTCAAATCGACAAAGAGTAACCCATAATATTAACAAAACCATGCTTCCAATTCACTAAATCTTTATGTTTTATCTCTTACAAAATTAACCCATAATATCAACAAAACCATGCTTCTAATTCACTAAATCTTTATGTTTTATCTCTTACAAAATTATAACTTTCAAGATCATGTTGTTTTTTAATCTAAACATCTGAAGGCTTTGGAACATCAAACTCTCGGATATTTTCAATCGCATACAATGGATGAACTTAGTGTATGAAATAATCTTGGGTAGAAGAATCTTCAACTCTTTCCTCTTCCTCTGACCCATCATCAACTTTACATCTCTTATTGGTAGTACGAGGTTTTGTTTACAACGTCTTAACTAATGATATGACCTCCTCATCGAATACCATGTCTCGACTAATCAAATATTTATGACATCTAGGTTCTAGGAACTAAAACATATACATTTTTACGCCATCAAAATAGTCAATAAACAAATACTTTGGTACCCTCCCCTAAAGCAAAACATATACATTTTTACGCCATCAAAATAGTCAATAAACAAATACTTTGGTACCCTCCCCTAAAGCTTATTTTGCTTCGCCTGTTCTTAGGCAATACATCTGAACACTTTGATCAAATGATATTTATACTTGATTTTACATTACTTTTATACTAGTGTAATTGTTATTTTTTTATTAATTATGAATAATATAGTATTATTTTGGTTATTTTTTATTTATAAGTGAAGTGAGCAAAAAAAAGTTAAGATGAAGATAGAAACCAAAGAGTTGGAGATAATTAAAGCAATAATAAAAAGAAGAAATAGAAAATATGAAGAATTATCAGCAATCTTCAAAGAATAAATTATAATGTATTATTATTTAATTTAAAATAGTAAGTTAATTATCTTATTTTATTTAATGGTGATTATATTTTATTCATATGTAGATGAGTTTTATCTATAGAAGATTAAAGTTTAGAAAAAAAGCGAATAACGTTTCTCATAAATAAAATCCTAAGACATTAAATACAAATCTTCAAGACAACATATAATACATCAAAATTAAACATTGTATGTTTAATCTTTACTTTTTCTTTCTTTTTTATTTTTATATTGTGAACAATATTAGAGTTAGCTAAGCATTTAAGGTTATTTAACCTATGTAGATAAAATTTATAATATAAAATATTATCTTTAAGTAATTTAATTTTTCTTGTATTCTTTTGTATTGATATTAATCATAATGCTTTCAATTTCTTGCGGGATAAGATTTAGGTTGATACCGAGAGGTAATATCTACTTCTGAAGTATATCAGTTTTACTAGGTTGAATGAGTAGTTTACTACGGTTATGACTCAAGTTTGAACTAGATTTTTAGATTTTTTGACCTAATTTTACAAGATATGGGACTAGTAATATAATGAGTTACACAAGAAGGTTAAATGTGTTAGATCAAAAGATAATCACAACAATCAGAAAGAGAACTTGGCTTTATATAATATTTACAAATATTCATTATAAATTAGGTTAAATATGATTATATAAAAATTCATTATAAATTGTTGATACATGCTTAGTAACCCTGGGATAGTTTCTAATATTGATTTAAATTTAAACTTTACTTTCCTTTATTAATTTTTAGTTTATACAAAAGTCATGATCCATTGTATCACACGTGATTTTTTACTGTTTTTTTGTTAATTAGCAATCTTTTTATATTAAACTTTTTATTTAATCAAAATCAGATTCCTCCATTAGGTTCGATAATTTGATTTTATATACTTTCTATTACTTGAACAAAAAATCCTACACTTGCAATTTTCCCATCACACTCGAATATGTCCAGTACAATTTTCTTTCTAGTTCATACTTGTGAAAATTTAAACTGTAGTTCCTTAGTTCAACTTTTGTTAATGGTGTATGCAGTTTTCGTTACAATTTCTCCCTAGAACGTTTGGCCCATTCTAGCTGTTTGAAGCATACACTTTAACTTTTCAGCAAGATTAAGTTCATCCTCTCAGTAAGTCCATTATATTGAGGAGTCCTACTCACATGTAGGTATCTAAAAGCTTAAAGTATTAGAATGATTTCTAATGAATGTCTTATTCATATAGTTATTCTTCAGGTTGAACAAGTCTAATAGTTCTTCAGCCAAATAATAAAACTTACATAATAATCAACATATTGGGTCAAATAGCCAAGACCACAAGACTTAAGCTATATGATTTGACAGTAGGCCGTAACTTTAGGCCAATGAATGATTTACTCATTCTAGTTGGCAAGAATTAAGTATAATAGTGGCTCTGTGAACCTTCCAACATAAACTATATATAAAAATAGAAATATAAAACCAATCACATAAGACAAATTTAACATGGTTCAGATTGTGAAGAAATCATACATCCACGGGTAACAATCATAGATTTTATATAGAGGAAGGTTACAAAAGACTCTCTAAAAAAGAACTAACAAACCAATTATGCTTCTATTAAAAATAATGGTTGGCTTAAATAAGGCATTATGGATCTCATTGTTTCTCTCAATGTTTTTCTTCTACCTTGTTTTTTTGTTTCTAAAGTAAGGCAAGTTTTTTTCTTTCTTTCTCTAATAAATGCCCTTGTATCACTTGCAACTTTAAATTTTTTATACAATGTACACAATCAATGATGAGTGAGTTAAACTCCCAGGCTCACGATAACAACATACAGTTTGTTTCCCCCAGTAGCTGAAAGAAAATTGACAACGTAACACCACTATCTGTACGATCATAAATTGCACTACTTAATGAAACCAACATTATGAAACCTAATGATACACCAATGTAACTATCTTGCTCCATATTCAAACATACTTCACATCAACGGTTACTTGATCAACGATCGATATTATTTAATTAATATTAAATTCTTTAACATATAAGTGAACCAGTTTATTCTAAAAATACTTAGGTATATTAAAAATCCTTAACTATAATGTTATTGATCTCTGTTTGCGGATAATCTCAACCTTACATTTCACCAGACGTGTTTGCACTTAAGTCTTCGTCTGAGCATCTAGCCACATATGGATTCGGCAATAAAAACCCTCAGATTCTCGTCTTACTCAATGTTTTAGCGTATAAGTATTTGGTTGAGCTAGAACAATCACTTTTAGCCTAAACCTAACAATTACTTACATAAGCTATATCTTTAAGAAAGACAATGTTAGTTCATGACCATATCTGAAAATAATTATGTCTTTTTAGAGGGTTATAGTTGATTATTTCATAATATAATTAACCAAAATCATTCAACATTAAAAACTAATTGTGCATGAGTATAACGCATGTGAATGCAACAACTGCATCGTGCAGTAGAGTGCTCATTATTGGGAAAAATATGGCGTAGTCTTCTTTAGGGGCCGACATAACACTCATAATATCTGACCCTAAGTTATTATTAGTCAAACCTATTTCCTTCAAGACTCGTCTAAATAAAGGCCACACTGGTAACATAACTTATCTGCCTTTAGATTTATAGAAATTTGAAATGTTCACTTTGGTAAAGCAAATGCAACATATGAAGTCTCTATCAAACTGAATATAACTTTTATATTGCATTTCATTACATCGTGCACCTTTGATGTAATCTATAAGATGTATAATATATTTTCAAAAGTTAATATATCTAAATAGAGATGAATGTCATTCAAAACTACAAACCTAAAACATGACATCACCCCTCCAGAGTCCAAGTGTTCAATAATAATAGGTAATTACATCACATCCTGAAGGTCATACATTATTCGTACTATGTGCTTTATTAATGCTGATATAGTTGGGGGTACATTACTGTACACTCTTGAATAACTAACACTTCAAACATACATTGAAAAATATTTAGACACGTCATCATATACGTGTTAGTATAAAAAAATTAATTAAACAAAAAAGTATGCAAGAAGAATTAAATTATTTGAATAACAAACTATATTGGTTTGTTGCAAACCAAGGTGCAAGCAAAGACAAAGAAGAATAAAGCTCGACCAATCGACAAATATCAGTTATTTATGACAAGTAAAAAATATTGTTGTGACAAAAAGGCCGATGTTACTAGATTACCGCATCAATAAATCGTTTTGCCGAAGCAACATCGTTGATCAAAGGTGGTTACCGCACAACGAACCTATTTGTCGCAAAAACTGTATGTTTAAATAAAACCCATAAATTGATCTGAAATAGGTTTTGACTAAAAATTTAAAATCTTATACATGAATCTTTAATCATTCACATCAACTTTCATATATTATGCTCTTTATTATACCTAACAAATCCTAAAATGCATTCTAAATTTTATAAACTCTTGAAATGCTTAAAGAGTCTCAACATCAATTTTATTATAGGTTTTTCTCTTAATCTGAATCAATTGATAAAATTGACATTGGGATTAAAAAAATGATTCTACATTTTAAATCAACAAAAAACTGGCTCTAATGTAAACTGTTAGTTCTATAAGGTTAGAGATCCTAAAGAAATGGATATTTGATCTTGTGTGAAGGGTCCAGTGTAAAGAAGAAGATAAATTTACGAGTCATAATCTACTTTTTTTTACGATGGAAGACTTTAAATGTTGAGATAGCTATGGATATTTCCATGTGATACAAGTTTGATTGTTAGTTGTATTTGAAAAGAAAAAAACAAAATTTATTAAATGATCTAGAACGCTGAAGAACTTGTTTGTTTGTTTTAGAAAAATGGTTCCATGAAGCGTAAGTATGATAATTAGGTCTAGCTATTTATACTAAGCAAATCGTATATAGTTAAATAAACGGAAACTCATGTAATTTACTAGATATTCTATTAAGAACCTGTTAACTTTCTCTTCTAACATAAATGATTAACTAAGTTCTAAATTGCTATTGTAAAATGTCCTTAAAGACGGAGAGACCCCCTTTTAGATCCACACCAATCTGAATGATATCCACGTAATAAATATCAATGATACTATTTATATTGTTATTTTTAGGTCTAGTAAACTATAAGTTGCCTATATTTAAATAATTGAACTTATATACTATACATTTGAATACTATGAATCTACATATGAAAAGATATTACAATTCAATAAAACCTTGCCATTTTTATTTTGACGAGTGAGTGATTCAATAACAAAATCCGCAATAATAAAAATCATTGATTAAAATCATAAGTTTACCAATATCATACAAATCGAGCCAGTTAAGAGATTAAGAAAATTTTATGTGAAAAACTAATATCATAGTGAAAGTCTATAGTGCGTGTGAGATGGAAGAAATTAAAATATACAATCACAAGTAATATAATAATATGGTTCTGACTTGAGGGTTAAAGCATAGCTAATTGAAGCTTTATTGTTTAGATGCATCGACCTAGGCATTATTGATGCATTGGTTGCTTCGGCTAAGGTAATGGCTGCATCGGCTAGGAAACCTTCGGTAAAGTTGAGCAACTACATCTATTAAAATACCATAGTTTGAGGTATTAACTGATTCGGCTATGAAGATATTGGTCAAACCGAGTAAAATCATCGGCCAAGAGATTGATTGTTTTGGCTAGGAAAATATAGGTAAAGTCGAGCAAGGCTATACCTAAGGGCCTTCAGACGAGGAAAATGATGCTTCAATCCGAATGATAATGGATGAGGCAAAGTCTACACATGACAAGAGGCTATCAGCTTGTTTTAGTGTAAGTGCTGGTATAAGATTTCAGTTATGATTGACGTGAAGACTTCACAAAAACTATAGTCCATGAGGCCATATGATTAATCAACTTTAAAACTATTTGATTGTGTTTCATATGTATATGTTAGACAGGACCAGATGTAACTAAGGACCCTAAAGTTCTTATTCATTGGGTATCCAAAATATGTCTAAATTCATAAGTTATGGTGAATCAAAGAAGGTTATGAGAAGCATCTGATTAGTAAGGATGTAACATTTTATGAAAATGAGTATTCTGGTTTAAATGATGAAAAGCCTCAAGCCCAAGTTGATGGAATTAACACACTTGAGACTGAAGTAATATACAAGGCCAGATTGTACTAGACAAGGCCAGACCTGTCATTAGAGTTGATGAGTCCGAATTCTGACTACTCACCGGACAGGGACAGATCGGACCTAGCCCTCCGGACCAGACAGACCACTTCGAACACTTAGCTAATGGGACTGTTCGAACTATGACAAAAGTACTAAAAACCTAAACACTTCTTGACTAAGCTACTTTCTCTCCTACTTAGAGCTCATGGGTCTTTAAAAATGACCCGGGTCCATTAAACATGACCCGAAAGCCCATAAGGGCCCAAATGTAAGGGTATAAATACCCAACCACCTGCATTAAATGTGGGTAATGAAAATTAAATACAACCAGGCTACTTAATTCTCCCTCTAAACTCTACTCTAAATATTAAACTCCCACATACTTTTACTAAACACCAAACAAATTACAAGCCTACCCTCAAGCGATAATTACCCTCACCAAATTGGCGACCACAGTGGGAGGAGAAGGTGCCTGAATCAAGCATTCAAAACCAGCAAGAAAAGTTAGTCCGAATGAATCCGGACGCCCCAGGAGTACCACCAGCTCTACTCGAAGTGGTGGGTGAAAACGATGAATACACCATCGAAGAGCGCGATAGGCTGAAGGGTGAAATAGAAGCTCTGATGGCAGAAAGGGCTAGGATGGGCATGAAAGAAAAATCCAAAGCATCAGTTGCCCATCACACCGATAACCCTAGAGAGCATGAGCCTTCAAAGACTCATGTGAGTACCAAAAAGACTCATGCCAGCTCTAAAAAGTCTCACCGCTCTAAGCTAGTGGAGAGTTCTGACTCAAGCTCAAAATCTTCTGATAGCTCTTCGGACGATGAGGGCGTTGAAGAATCCTTATCCTCTAGCAGCGATGAGGGTCGAACTAAAAAGAAGCAAAAGCAGATTAAAAAATATTCTAGAAAAAGAGATAGGCATGGAAAGATGAAGAGGAATATTGGTAAAGGGTCATCTCATAGCCGGAGGCATGTGGACCAGATGCTGATGGATCCTTTCGCTTTTCATAATGAACCAGGTATCTTTGCAACTCCCAATGAGGATACTGTGTTCAGTCGTGGTAGAAATTGGAGGCAATCTCCATTATCTTCCAAAATTCTGTCCTGAAACCTCCCTAAGAGTTTTGACAGCACCAAAATGGAAAAGTACGATGGCAGTACTGATCCGGACAACCATTTAGACCAATTCAAGAACTTTATGATGAACTTTGATGACGATGATAAGCTACTTTGTAGAGCATTCTCCCAGTCTTTTACGGGGAGTGCTCTGAAATGGTATAACAGTCTACCACAAGGTTGTATTAAGAATTTCGATACTTTTTGGGTGGCCTTTCGAAGGCAGTTCGTTGGAAGTAAAGAGCTAAAGGGTAATGGAGACACAATAATCCATTGTGCTCAGGAACCAAATGAGTCCTTAAAAGAATATATAAGTCGTTTTGTGAACACCAAGAATGGGTTGGCTGATTGCTTCGAGCAAGTGGCAATAACATCCTCAAGACAAGGCTTGAACCCTGGCAATTTGGCTGATTCAGTGACCAGAAAAAAGGCCATGACCTGGGGAGGGTTGCTGAATCAGGTTGGAAAACAGATTAACGTAGACGAAACAAAGAAAACAAGGGTGCACAGGCAAGTGAGGTCTGCCCCAGTGGCACCAAATCCCAATCAGAATCAGTCCGGGAACAAGGCAAGGGAAACCGGACAGGGGCATGGTAGGGCTAAAGCTCAGTCTCAGCCAGCTGCTCCTGCTCAGAGTCAGCAATCCAGAAACAAGAGAGGGCCTTGGGTTCAACTGGAGTGGTTCGCAGAATTGAAAGAAAGTGTGGCCACCATTTATGATAAAACAAAGCAAGATGTGCACTATAGAAGACCAGCCACACTGCAATCTCCTAGGGAGCATCGCAATAAATATTTCTGCCAGTATCACAATGACACTGGCCATACCACTGATGATTGTATAGCTTTGAAGAAAGAGGTTCGGAACTTGATCGAAAGGGGAAAACTGGGGGCTTATGTCAAAAGAAGAGGAGGTAACAGGCCTGACAATACTCACCGGGTTGGTCCAAGTAATGATGCTCCGGAGGGTGCCATGGTTATAATCGAGAGGTTTGATGTGGAATCTGAGTACTTGGATCCTGATCCAACTCGAAACAGAGTAGGTGCAATTGAGGAATGTTCTAGGACGGTCTCCGGGCTCATTAAGTTTTTTGAGTCACTTACAATTTTCGGAGGGGATACTATGACAGCTCCTACTGCTTCTTCGAGGAAGAGGCATGTACACACTTTAGCCACCCAGCTAGAAGGAGGCATGACTTCCTATCAATCAAAAAATCTATTCCCCTTCATTGTTTTCGATGAATATGATTTAAGAGATATAGCTGGCCCCCATGAAGATGTTGTTGTCATAGGAGCATCTATTGGATGCAATGACACAAGACGAAATCTAGTGGATACTGGAAGCTCAGCCAATATCCTTTTCTTAACCACGTACAAGAGAATGAAAAATCCAGCTATAATTCAGGGTTCGGACATGTCAATTGTGGGCTTTACCGGCAGCTCAGCAGATGTGATCGGAGAGTTCGAAGAAGAAGTTCTATTAGGCAAGGGCCCTTTCAAGAAAATGGTCAGGATACTTTTTATCGTGGTGGATTGTCCCACTTGCTATAATGCTATTCTAGGGAGGTCTTGGCTCTCTAGGATGCATGCAGTGGCTTCAACAGTCCGCCAGTGCTTGAAATATGCTGTTCAGGGACAGGTGGGAGTCGTCCGGAGCAGTCAAAAGGTTGCAAGAGAATGTTATGCTACAGCTCTGGCTCCCCGGACACTGGGGGCAGTTCGTATCAACGAGTAATAGCAGTTTGAGAGGCTTTCTAGGGGTGAGGGTGAAATTGATGACCCCAGAGAGACCCCTGGAGTGTTGATACCGGTCGAAGAGGTAGAGACACATTGTTTAGAAGAAGGAAAAAGTGTCAAGATATGGTCTAAGATGCCACCCGTTTTGAAAAATGAAATGTTAAAGTTTTTGAAGAATCATCAGCACGTTTTTGCTTGGTGCAATGCTAATGTCACTGGGGTTCCAGCAGAAGTAATATCACATCACATGTCCGTCCGGAAAGACGTAGCACTAGTGGTTCAAAAGAGAAGAGCTTTTTCTAAGGAAAAGGCTGATGTCATTGTGCAAGAAGTTGACAGGCTCACAAAGATGGGGCATATCAAGGAGTCTCAATATCCTTTGTGGACTGCCAATCCGGTTCTGGTGAAAAAGAAAAATGGAAAGTGGCGCATGTGTATTGACAGGTGCGCCGCGTTGTTTCAAACCTTGAAGGGTGCAAAGGGATTCGATTGGACCTCACAGTGCGATGAGGCTTTTAATGAGATCAAGAAGCACCTGTCCTCCCCCAAAACTTTGTTTAACCAGTTAACGGGGAGACACTTTTCGTATATTTGGCAGTTTCAAGTTGTGCCATTAGTGCTGTGTTGGTAATAGAAGTGGATAGCTATCCCCATCCGGTGTACTACATTAGCAAAAGTTTGATAGATGCAGAAAGGCGTTACTTGAAACTCGAGAAATTAGCATTAGCCTTGGTAATAGCTGCAAGAAAAATGAGGCCTTGTTTCCAGGCTCATCCTATCATCGTCCGGACTTCTTTTCCCTTGAAGAACGTCCTCCGAAAGGCAGACATTTCAAGCAGGATGACTAAATGGTCAGTAGAGCTGGGAGATTTCGACATAGATTTTGATCCTCGAACAGCAGTTAAGGCCCAAGTTGTGGCTGATTTTTTGGTTGAATTTCACTCCGACAGAGATTCGGAGCAGGCTACTAAAATAAAAGATAAAAAGGTATGGGTCGTCCGAACAGATGGTGGATCTAGCACTATGGGATGTGGTGTCGGGGTGTGTTTGACTTCTTCATATGGTGACAAAATGAACCAAGCTATATGTTTTGCTTTCAGGGCATCCAATAATGAGTCTGAATACGAAGCAGCTATAGCTGGATTAAAGTTAGCCTACATTTGTGGGGCTAAGAGGGTCGGGTTACTAAGTGACTCCCAGCTTCTTATCCACCATGCCCAAGGTCAATCTGAGGCTAAAAAAAGAATAGCTTGTAAAATATTTACTCCTTCTTAAAAATGAAGCACTCAGGTTTAAAAGTGTTACTTATGAACATATATCCCGGACAGAAAATGAGTTAGCAGACTCATTGGCAACCATAGCGTACACGGAGTCATACCCATGGATCCATGTGCTGGAAAGCCCCTCCATTCAACTTAATATGGGTAAAGAAGAGGAAATTTTTGAAGTACAGATGAAACAACCTCAGGACTGGAGGTTTTCTCTCCTGCAATACCTCTCCGATGGTATCGTGCCTCCGGATAAATCATTGGCAAGAACATTGAAACACAAAGCTCGTGGTTTTATCATATTGAGAGACGTTTTGTATAAAAAGTCTTACAGTAAACCTCTTCTGCGTTGTTTGGGGGATGATGAGTCTCAAGTAGTCCTCTTCGAATTGCATGATGGTGAGGGATCAGCTCATTGTGGATTCAGGGCTTTAACAAGGAGAGTTTTATTGGCCGGTTACTATTGGCCATCGATCATGAAAGATGCTAAGGAATTGGTAAGAAGGTGTGACCCATGCCAGAGGTACAGCAATGAGATTCATGTCCCAGCTATTCCTTTAGAGTCAATTTCTGAGCCTATTCCTTATGCTCGATGGGGGTTGGATTTAGTGGGCCCACTCCCTATGGCGTGCGGAGGGCGCAGAACTATAATTTTTGCTATAGATTACTTTTCGAAGTGGATTGAAGCAGCCCCTCTAGCAGGAACAACGTCAAAAGCTGTCATAAAATTCATTTTATCCAACATCGGTTGCAGATTTGGTGTCCCACAAAAGATAACAACAGACAATGGGCCACAGTTCGACAATAAGGAAATGGAGAGCTTTTGTGCCTCAAGGGGTATGCAACATTGTTTCTCTTCGCCTTTCCACCCACAAGAAAATGGGCAAGTTGAAGTGGCTAACAGAACTATACTGTCCGGTTTGAAGAAGAATTTGGAAGGGGCTGCTGGGAAGTGGCCTAGTTATTTACAAGAGGTCTTGTGGGCCTACCGGACAACACCTAGGAATGCAACACAAGAGTCACCCTTTGCTTTGGTCTATGGGATGGATGCAGTAGCTCCCATAGAAGAAACTCTCCCATCGTTTCGTGTTCACAACTTTTTCGAATACGCTAACGAGGTGGTAATCAGAGGTCAGCTCGATCTGGTAGAAGAAAGACGAGTTAAAGCTCAACTTAGAGTTGCACACTATCAGGGTTTGATGAGAAGCAGATTTGCTTCTAGAGTTAAAAGAAGAGATTTCCAACCGGGGGACAAGGTATTGAGGAAAGTCTTCTTACACACTAAAGAAAAAATGTTCGGCAAATTGGCTCCGACTTGGGAAGGACCTTATATGGTTGTTGAAAGGCTTAAACCTGGAACATATTGGCTAGAAGACAAGGATGGAAGAGTTTTGACTCACCCTTGGAATATCGAACATCTCCGGATGTACTTAGAGTAGCATTTGTGTAAATATTTACTTGTTTAAACATCCATGTAAATATTTGGGGGCATACTCTTTCCTCCCTGGTGGCACGTGGAGGTTTTAATGAGGTGTCCGGGCTTTTGAATAAAATCTGATGCCTTCTTAAAAATTTTCTGAAGTGTTTTAGTTTTGTCCTTTGTCACACCATCCGGATTGAAATAAAAGAATGATGACCACTTAAACATTCGTCATCGGAGAATTTAAACATTCTCACTATGAAATAACTAAGGGCTATTTAAATTCTAGCCATCAAAATTGGAACAGACTATGTAAGAGGATGAGAATTGGGGAAAACAAGGATATTCATTAAAACAAAACAACTTAAGTGCCTTGGCCTTCCAAGGACTTTCAAACCAGAGTGAAGGACCTATCCGGTCAAATACCTGACACATTAACAAAAAAGAGTGCCTTGGCCTTCCAAGGACTTTAGTTTAGATAACAAAAAAAACGTAATTCGTGAATTAAGCCTAAGCCTTTGAAGATGGCTAAGCTTCATCTATCTTCTTCTTCCCCTTGGGATCATCTGTCTCTTCGTCTGGGCTCTCCCTAACGTTTTCTTCAGCATCGGATGAAGATGCGCTAGAGAAGCCAATTCGGTCGCCTTCAGCCATCGTGTGATATGGAAGGTCTTCAACCTCTACATGAAGCCATAGATCCCCTAGGTTCCTCTTCGGAAACTTCTCATAGAAGAGTAGAACCATGTCAGACCTCACCTTGGCATACATTTCCTCCTGGGTGTCGATCACGTTGTTGGCATAAGCGTCGATCTTGGCTTAGATCTTGGCCTCCTGCTCCCTTAGCAAAGTAGCTTTCTCCTCGGCAGCCTTAAACATTGTATTCTCAAGATCAATTTTGTCATTAGTCAAGTTGGTGATGATTTGGTCTTTGGCCTTGGATTCCCCCTTTGAGGTGGCAAGATCTTTCTCCAGTCCGGACAGCTTCTCCCGGAGCTCTGTGATGGTGTCCTCTAATGTGGTGACTTTTGTGGTGCTTGCCTCTTGGTTTCTCTTCAACTCCTCGTTTTCTTCCTTTAGAATGGCAGCGTTTGAAGTGGCAGTGCGAAGGTCATCGGACAGCCTCTCTTTGTCAGACTTAAGATCCTTGATAATGTCTGCCTGATTCCGAACTTGTTTCTCCAACGCAAGTACAGGCTGAACATTGCTTAATAAAGAGTGGGCTATGACATCCCTTTCACTTGAAAAAATAAAGGTCTTACCATTGAAAGTGACTGTATTTGAGGTGCTCGGAGGAAGATAAGGCCCAGCAAAGTCGTCTCTGGGAAGATTGATGAAGTACTCACCAAGCCCACCAAGACCGGTGATGTCTACCCCATCAATGTTGAGATCTCCCCCTTCAACCTCATCGGTATGGAAGTCGCCCGGTATCTCCTCCGCTTGTGTTGGGTCAGTAGGATCAGCTTGGGAATGAGGCTCCGGAGCCCGGAGAAAAAGCTCGTCACCCTTAGAGGTCTTCTTCTTCTTGGCCTCCATGTCTTTGCTTTCACTTCCCTATTTACGATTTCTTTTGGAAGCCCTTGGAGGTTTTGGGGGGTGCACTTCTTGCCTTTCAGTCTCATGCTCCACCACTTCTAGGAGAGCAGCATCAACTTGGCTGTGGACTGGCCCCTCCGGATTTATTGGAGCACCCTCCTCCGCCTCAGCAGGGTTAGCTCCACCCACCACCTTCTTGCCTTTCTTTTTACCCTTCATCTTGCTTGGAGCTTTGGCCCGGCCTGGCAAGTAGAGTGTCCCATCTGGTTCATGGGTCCTTTTAAGCACAACATCTGGAGGAGACTGAGTGGTGAGCTCCTCCCAAGTCAAGTCTCTCCGACCTGTGGTGTTCCACAAGTGAGACCTTGCCAAGTTGCCTCCGGTAAAAGCAGCATGGAACCGGTTCCCCGATCTCTCAGCAGTCCAAGCATTGATCTTGGTGCAAGTAGCCTGCCCGGTTTTCAGGTAATCGCTGAATTCCTTGGGCAGTTCTGCTAAGGCAAAAGTAAGACCAATTAGTTTAAACTAACTCTAAAAAAAAAGACAAAAATATAAAGCAGTAGACTTACGGTCACTCCTCCACCTGCTTCTAAGAAGGCTTGGGTTCACTCCGGACTTGATCTTCTTTCCGTTCTCCCACGCACCACTAACAAACAGGAACTAGGTCCTCCAATTCCTCTCTGCCTCTAACAAGGATGGAAGGACCTTATATGGTTGTTGAAAGGCTTAAACCTGGAACATATTGGCTAGAAGACAAGGATGGAAGAGTTTTGACTCACCCTTGGAATATCGAACATCTCCGGATGTACTTGGAGTAGCATTTGTGTAAATATTTACTTGTTTAAACATCCATGTAAATATTTGGGGGCATCATCTACAGCTTTGAAATTATCCCCCATATTAAAATGGTAAAAGGGGATGTGGTGGTTTCTACAAAGACTGGCCACAGCAGCAAACATCTCCATTGGCAGAGGAATCCCGGAGAGCCTCGAAGCCATGATGCAGGACATGAGGGTGTACCAGGTGTTGGGGCTCAACTGGCTCGGACAGAGTTTTATCAGATGGAAGTATCTGACAATATTTGGGTCCAAATGGGAGTCTGAGCCCCCAATTAAATAGCTCCAAGAACATGACAATTTCGCTTAATTTGCAGTCCATGGGAGTCTCCAGGTGTATGGGGATCCTGATCTTCACATTCTCCGGTATTCCCCACTTCGTACGCATCCGGCCCAGCTCAGCTGTGTGGATGAATGCGTAGTTGATCTTTTGCAAGGAGATGAGGTAATTAACGCTGACTTTATGGAAACAATGCCCCAACTTTCCTTCAAGACTCTCCGGCAGATCCGGATGCCTCAAGCATAATTTCTCTTTGCCTTTGTCCTTTTTGGCAACTATAGCACTACTGGTCTGACCAAAGGGCTCAGACTCAAATGGAGCCTCTTCAACAGAGTCCTCCATTACTTCCTCCATAATTGTTGAAGGATTTTCAGCAGCAGTAGTAGGGGGAGGGTTCAAATCTGGCTCAGCCTGGTCTCCAGACTGCTGGGCCTCAGTGTTCTTTTGGCTTCTGGCCTCCGGTTGGGGCTCTGGTGCAGATGCTTCTCTTTAAAGACTTAGACTGGTGCCCTCCGGACCGGACAGTCTGTCCTTGGGGGCTCTGATGGGCACTTCTGACCCAGTGCTGCTGTCTTTAGCGCCCGATTTAGAAGGACTGCTCTTAGAAGCCTGGCCTTTAACTAACCGGCCTCTTCTCCGGTCAACTAGTTTTTAAGGGGAGTGCTCAGTATCTGACCCCATAGCTATGAAGGGGGAGGGTTTTTTAAAACTGGTTACAGTGATGCCTGGCTCAACCACAGGTTCTGATTCTTGAACCAAGGAACCTGAGATAATGGAGGAGAGATTGGTTTGGAATAACCTTTTCGGCTTGGTGCCTTTAGAGGAAGAAGAGCCTTGATCCGACTCTGTGGCTGAAGTTATTGGTCTGTCAATGGGCGAAACGGGTAGTCCTGCTGCGATGCGTCTTTCCCTTTCGACCTTTTACGCCTTTTCTAATTCCGAAAGGTTGAGCCACCCACCTTTGATCAGTGCGTTCCTCGCTGTAAACATAAACTATCTGGGTAAATTTTTGCTTTAGATAGAGAAAGTTTTAAGAAGTTGCAGAGTAAACTTGAGAGAGATGGTAAAACAGTAGAAAGTGTTTTAATTTATAGTAAATCTGAAAAAAAGAGTTTGATTCCTAGGAGAATTCGAAAAGATTGGTAATGATTAAAGACGGCGATGATATCACCACCTTTGATTAAGAGGTTGCTTTTCGAAGAAGGTGGGTTCGAAATTCAAGGTGAAAAAACGGCTTAAGCAACCAACGAGAAAGCAACACGTGTCCCACAACCTCTGGCAAAAACCGTTTTGGATTCATGAAGCTTTATCAGTCCGGATAAAGCCATAGCCCAAGTTTAAAGACCTATCCGGGAAAAACTAGCCCTGACGTCGGACTGTTTTTCAGGTTTTTTACAAAGGTATTTGAACAAACACCTAAAAAAGGGGCTCCTGATGAGTCCGAATTCTGACTACTCACCGGACAGGGACAGATCGGACCTAGCCCTCCGGACCGGACAGACCACTTCGAACACTTAGCTAATGGGACTATTCGAACTATGACAAAAGTACTAAAAAACCTAAACACTTCTTGACTAAGCTACTTGCTCTCCTACTTAGAGCTCATGGGTCTTTAAACATGACTCGGGTCCATTAAACATGACCCGAAAGCCCATAAGGGCCCAAATGTAAGGGTATAAATACCCAACCACCTGCATTAAATGTGGGTAATGAAAATTAAATACAACCAGGCTGCTTAATTCTCCCTCTAAACTCTACTCTAGATATTAAACTCCCACATACTTCTACTAAACACCAAACAAATTACAAGCCTACCCTCAGGCGATAATTACCCTCACCAAGAGTTACTCAAATATTCAGATATGCTAAACTAAAAAACTTTGCATTTTTATTTCATTTTTTATTATTCATTATGATCCGGAGAACCTCATTCAGACAATACAAAGTAAAGATAAAGCCAAGTGGTTTGTTGCTATGGAAAATAAAATGACTTCTTTTCACAAGAATATTACATGAGATCTAACAGACAAACCTGAAGCTCAGAGACTGGTTGATCGCAAGTGAATGTTCAAAAGAAAATAATAAACTTCTAGGTTAAAGAGGCCACATATAAGGTCGAGTGTTTTGCTAGAGGTTTAACTCAACAAGAGGGTATTACAATGAGATCTTCTATCCTATGGTGAAACATGGTTCAGTCAGGATTTTACTTGCAAGACTACCAATTTTGACATGAAGTTAGACCAGATGGACGTCAAAACTTCTTAACATATGACCATTGATTAAACCATCTATATGATGTAGTTTGAAGGATTTTTGAACAAGAGAATGAATGACCACGTATGTCTCTTGAATAAAACATTTTATGGTTTGAAGTAACTCTTAGGCAGTGGTATACATGTTTTGATGATTTTATTCTCAAGAGTGGCGTTAGAAAAATTAGTTATGACATATATGTGTACATGAAGGAATATGGTTCCTCTGATGTATATCTACTATTTTACATATATGATATTTTGATTACGGAGAAATGCAAGGTCAAAATTAGTTATTTGAAAGAAAAGTTGAGGAACAAGTTTAAAATGAAATACATGAGCTCAGCCAAGAAGATTCTTGGGATAAAGATAATTATATATTGACAAATGAGAACTTTTTTTCTATCATAGTATGGTTATCTTAGAAAGGTGCTTGACACATTTGGTATGGTAGAACCAAAACAATTCACTTATTTTCCAACATATTAAACTAGCATCCTTAAAAGTTGATGATGAAGATGTGGAGATGCAAAAAATAAAATAAATTCCATATCATAATGTTAGGGGAAGTATTATGTATGTTACAATCTGTAATAAACCTGATTTGGCTTATGCTTCAAGTTCGGTTAGCATATTCAAGTCGAGGTAATCCAAGAAACATTGGCAGACTGCTAAGTGAGTTATGAGGTACATTAGAGATCTAGTAGTCTGAGACTGATGTATGGAGAGGCTCGTTTAAAACTGGAAGGTGTTGAGGGTTTTATTAATCTTGATTATGTTGGTTGTCTCGACACCATGAATATATATATATATATATATATATATATATATATATATATATATATATATATATATATATATATATATATATATATGTGTGTGTGTTGTTTGGTAATGTTGTAAGTTAGAAAGTAAATCTTTAGCCCGTAACAACATTGTCCTCTATATAAGCTAAATATATTGTTGTTACCGAAGCAATAAAGAAGGCTATAAGGCTAAGAGTATTGTTGAGGGAACTTGGCATTCATCAGCAAGTTCTGATGGTGCATTATGATAAAGAAAGTGCAATACATTTATCAAAGAATCGTGTATTTTATGAACAAACTAAGCACATTAATGTTAAAATTTATTTTGTAATAAATATTCTTCAAAATGCAGAGATTATGGTGGAGAAGGTTCATACGAGTGACAACCTAGTAGATATGTTTACTAAACCGATGACAATGGTTGAATTTAAACATTTATTGGAATTGGTTCATATCTGAAGCATTCGGGGCACTTATTGGGGATAGAGAAATTTCTGCAAAAATTGTGTTCAATTTTTTTTGAAGTTAAAACCAAGGTGGAGAGTCTTGATAGTATGATTCTGACTTGAAGGTTAAAGCATAACTAATTGAAGCTTTATTTTTTGGATGCATCAACTGTATGAGCCTATACAATGTCGAAGCATCAACTTCTTAGGCTAAGGTATCAATTGCATCGTCAGTCAATCCTTTGGTAATCATCTATCATAATTTCATCATCTGATGCATTAGTTGCTTCAGATAGGGTGTCACTGGTCAAACTAAGTAAGGTCATCAGCCAAAACATTGGCTAATTCGATTAGGAAGACATTGGTAAAGCTGAGTCAGGCAATTTACTTGGGGGCCTTTGGACAAGGAGAATACTGCTTTGATCCTAATGACAATGGATGTGGAAAATTATGCAAGAGCTAAGAGGTTATCATCATATACTTAGGTTGTTTGGGTGTAAATACTGGTATAATGTTTCAGTCATGATAGTTTAGAAACAAAATCATTACTTCTTATTACAACAAGAATAGTGATTTTTGTTAGTAGTTTGTTATATTATGTTTTGAATAGATATTGGCACCAAGAATTATAAACAGGCCATTTGAAATTACGAAAAAGAT
The DNA here is from genome assembly GCA_036936605.1 of Limnanthes douglasii subsp. nivea. Lineage (NCBI taxonomy): Eukaryota > Viridiplantae > Streptophyta > Magnoliopsida > Brassicales > Limnanthaceae > Limnanthes > Limnanthes douglasii. The sequence goes on from JAUPFV010000004.1 coordinate 124,746,110, forward strand.
TGCGGGATTTTGTGAATGTGCAACCGAGGTTAAGAGAGAATATACTTGTTAGATTTCTTTTCGGAAAAATACAGAGTTATCTTTGGTAGGGTTAAAAATCTTTGAGGGCGATCTCTTTGTTTGGGTCGAAAATATTTAAGGGTCAATCCTAGCCAAAGGAAAATACCTCATTTTAATTATTTAACTTAGTTATTTCGATAAAAATATATTTACGCTTTATATTATATTTGTCACATAATGATTAACGAGTTAAATGAATGTTTTACTTTTTGGGCTTAGTCTATAAGTATGGTTTGGCCCATTAGGCCAATTAGGCTAAAGTCAGCCTATAAATATTTTTAAGGATTGCATTTAAAAGAGATAGACTTTCTTTCTCTAAATAATAACTGAAGCAACTCAATCATTTATTTAATTTTTATCTTACATGTATTACGCTTTGACCATATTACTAAAATACCCTCTGAAACAAATTTATCCTTGAAAAATTGGCGACCATAGTGGGAGCGGTCGAGTAAGGTAGCCGGATAGAAAAAACCAAAACATGACTTACAAGATTTGCCTTCGAAGCCCTTCAGATGATGGATCATAAAATTTAGATACACCGTTCCCTAGAGAATGAGGGACTTAGGATCAAAGAGGAGCACGTTCACATATCACATGTAAATAATGAAACTGAGAAAAGCTTATCATGCAAGAGGAGTGAGTTCAGTTGCAAGGATAAATTGAGGCTTTGAGAGCCAGAAAAAACCCTAAGAAGGATCTGGTGAGGAAGATTCCATCGGAGTACCAAAATCCGATGAGTTGGATGATAATCCATAACATAATCCAAAGAGGTGTTAAGAGTACCAATATTCTAAAGCCCATCAAACTTCTAAAAAAGAATATCGCATCAAACATAATTCTAGTGCTTCAGAGCCTACTGAGGGCTCTACAACAGAATCCAAAATTTCCTCATTGTTTTTAAGTAGTGATAATTATCATAAGAAAAAGAAACAATTACATCGAGAAAATCATCGATCTAAGAAACATTCGAATAAAAACCACAAGTCGAGTAGGAAGGATGACATTGAATAGTACATTGTCCCTCGACTATCCCGTTTGGTGGCAGATAGTCCCTTGACTTTCAAATGTCTGTAGACAGTCCCTGGACTATCGCGTTTGGATAAAGTTAGTCCACCAGATCTTTTGATCCATGAGAGGCTGCCACCTGTCACCATAGTCCCCAGACTTTTGTATCATTACTAGTCCCTTGAGTTTAAGTCAAACCCAAAATGTAGAATATTACGGATAACTAAACTCAAGGGCCTAGTGGTGATACAAAAATTTGGGGACTATGGTGACATGTGGCAGCCTCTCATGGATCAGAGGATCTGGTGGACTAACTTTATCCAAATGCGAAAGTCCAGGGACTGTCAACGGACATTTGAAAATCAAGGGACTATCTTCCACCAAGCGCGATGGTCAAGGGACGATGTATTGTTCAAAGCCAAGAAAAGATAATATAGAAAGATAAAGAGTCAGCTGATCATAACATAATTGCTTGTTGAGTGATTGATTCTTTATTTAATCCAAGCCATGGATTTTTGCCACCTCTAATGAAGATCACATGTTCAGTGAGGGACACAATTGGAGACAATCACCCTTATCTGAAAAATCATGTCCGGATATTTACCTAGGCATTTTGATATCTCAAAAATGAAAAAATATAATGGGAGTAAAGATCCGGATAACCATCTTGAGCAGTTCAAGAATTTCATGACGAGTTTTGATGATGATAACAAGTTACTATGTAGAGTTTTTTCTCAAACCTTCAAGGATAACACCTTTAAATTTTATAATAGATTAGTAGAAGGGTCGATTAATAACTTTGACATGTTAAGGATGGCTTTCCGAAGACAGTTTGTGGGGAGCAGAGAACTTAGAGGAAACGAAAACACTATAATCCATTGTTTGCATCACCCACCTGAAACCTTAAAAGATTATACTCAATGTTTTATGAATACCAAATATGACTCTGCAGATTGTTTCAAACAAGTAGTTATAGTTGTGTTTAGACAAGGGATGTTACCCGCTGAGTTGGTTAATGCAGGACTTGTAAAAAAACGATGACTTTGGGTGGTTTGTTAAACTATGTGGGAAAGAAAATTATAGTAGAGGAAACTAATAGAATAAGACAACCACAACACTTGGAATTTCCCCTTCTAACTCTCTTCAGACTAGTGGCCAGTCACAAGCTACTCTTATAATCATTGAAAGGGTTCCATAAGGGTTCTTATCGACCCATATCAAGCCAATTTATACAAGGACCACAATTCAGACCTAAAAGAATTCTTCACATACTAAGTGAAAATGTTGCGATGATTTATGACAAATTAAATAATTACGTGCAATTCTAAAGGCCTCCCCCACCCAAACTCCAAGGGAAAAATGAAACACACGATTCTGCAAATATCACAATGTTTGGGGTATGATATTAAGGATTAGATCTCTTTAAAAAAGAATACAGTTATTACTTGAAAATGAAAAGCTAAATACTTTTGTGAAATCACAAGTGGGTAACACGTTGATGCCAAGTACAAGTGGAGTGCATACAAATTTACATGTTGTCCGAAGGCAAGACATAGAAGCTCCCAAATAGGAAAATATGATGGTGATTCCTGAACAATTCTATGTAGATTCAGAATGTTTGGATCCCAATCTGAATTGGGGTCAAGTGCATATGGTGTATGAAAATGGTGGAAAAATCTCAAAGTTGTGTCAATTCTTTGAATGATTGGCTGTTTTGGGAGATGATACAATGATAGCTCTCTCGATATGCTTTAGAAAAAGGCATGTGGTTAGCTTGACCGCGCATTTAGAAGGAAAAATACATGCTCATTTGTATCAAAATTCAGCTCAATTCATAGTTTTTTATGAGGATAACTTAAGAAATATTGGTGGATCCCATGATGATGTTGTGATGATTGGGGCTACTATTGAGGGACGGAAATCCGAAGGATTTTGATTGATATTGTCAGCTCATATAATATTTTATTTTTTTCCACTTACAAGTTAATTTAAAACCCATATGTTATCCTCTGATCGAACATAACTATAGTAGAATTTACATGAAATTATGTTGATGTAATTGGAGAATTCGAATGAGAAACCGTCCTTGGTAAAGACCCATTAAAAATTGTAAGAGTTATGTTTGTAGTGGTTGACTGTTCGACCCCTTATAATGTCATTTTTTTCAGATCTTGAATATCAAGGATGCATGTTGTTGCATCAACGGTTCATGAAATACGCCGTCGTATGCCAGGTATGGGTTGTTCGGAGCAGCGAGAATGTGGCTAGGGAATGCTACATCATTAATCTTGCTCCAAAGTATTTGGAAATTGTGAAAGCTAAAATGAAATAACAATTACTAGAGTCATCTTTGGATCCAATCAAGATAGATGATCCAAGAGAAACTCATAGTGCATTAATTCCAATTGAGGAGGTTAAAGTGCACAATTTTACAAATAGGAAAAATGTTAGAATTGGAACTAAACACCCAACAAAAATGAAAGAGAAATTGTCATATTTTTTATCATAGAAATTGCATGTGTTATCTTGGCGTAATCAAGATATAACAGGCGTGCTAGCTAGTATAATTTTCTATAAATTATATGTACAATCTAGTGCGGTCCTTGTAATACAGAGACGAAAAGAATTTTCTGTAGAAAAATCTGAAGTTATTGTAAAAAAGGTAGAATTGCTAACAAAAGTGGGGAATATTTGAGAGTCTCAATACCCGTTGTGGACTGCAAATCACGTACTTGTAAAAAAAATGGCAAATGGAGAATGTGTATTGATTTCACAGACCTTAACATGGCATATCCAAATGATCATTTCTCTCTCCCTCAGATAGATCAGTTGATAGATTCTACTTCTGACAACAAGTTATTATCTTTCATGGATGCATTTATTATATACAATAAAAAACAGATAGATCTGAAAGATCAAGATCATATGATGTTCATCAGTAATAGAGGATTAAATTGTTATAAACGTAATGCCTTTTAGTCTAAAAACGTCGGGGCCACTTACTAACGTTTAATAAATAAGGCGTTTGCCAACCATATTGGAAGAAATTTTGAAGTGTATGTTGATGATATGATGATAAAAAGTCTGAGTGAGGAGGAACACTTACTAGATCTCAAATAAACTTTCTATAACCTGGAAGCCATCAATTTGAAGATGAATCTATGAATTTCCCTTTTGGCGTACAATCTGGGAAATATTTAGGGTATGTTATAAAAAAAGTGATACAAGCTCACCCAGTAAACTTAGATGCAGTGCTAGCTATGGACCATCCCAGATTCACAAAAAGGTCAAACTGTTGACAAGAAGGCTGACAACATTAAACAGGTTTCTATCAAGGCCATTGGACAAGTGTTCACAATTATTCCAAGTGTTAAGAAATGCTAAGGAATTCAATTAGTCCCTGAATTGTGATGAGGTTTTCCTCAAAATCAAAAAGCAATTATCTTCACCCAAAACGTTATCTAAACCAATGATGGGAGAAAAGCTTTATCTTTATTTGGAAGTATCCGAATAAACAGTAAGTGCAATACTAGTTCGTGAAGTTGATAATTATCCTCACCTTGTTTATTATGTTAGAAAAAGTCTGTTGGATGCAATAAATAAATATCGAAAGTTGGAAAAGTTAGTTTTAGCCTTGATAACAGCAACAAGAAAAATGAGACCCTATTTTCAAGCACAATCTATTACTGTGCAATTTTTTTTCCACTTAAGAGTGTGCTGCAAAAACCCGATGTATCAGGTCGAATAAGCACGTGGTCTGTAGAATTTAAGGATTATGATATCGATTTCGTTTTTGGAACTGCATTCAAGGCACAAGTTGTGGCAGTTTTCTATTTGAGTTTCATCCGGAATGACCTTATATCGAATCTTTAATAGATAAACCTGCGAACGAATGGGTAGTTCGAACAGTTGGAGGATCCAGCATGATGGTTTGTAGGGTTGGAATTTGTTTACTTTCCTCCTTTGGAGACTCAATGTACCAAGCAATATTTTTTTTTTCAAGGAATCAAACAACAAGGCATAATACGAAGCAAAAATAGTTAGCTAAGACTTGCTCAAAATGCGGTGCCAAAATAGTCTGATTAATAAGTAACTCCCAACTAATCATACACCAAGCTCTGAGACAGTCTGAAATAAGAGAAGAACAGTTGGTGAAGTATTTGCAAGTATTAAGAGAAGCTTCTACATTCTTTAAATGTGCAAAGTATGAGCATGTGCCAAGGGATGAAAATTTGATGGCTCACTCCTTAGCTATTATTGCGTACACATAGGCATATCCTTATATTTTTATAAAAGTGTGCACCTCTATAACTACAACCCCATAAATGGGATTAGGGACTAAGGAAATTTTTCAAGTATATATAATAACAAGCCAATATTGGAGGTATAAAATCCAACAGTTTATTACTAAAGAAAGTCTTCTTGAGGACAAAAGTCTAGCTAAAAATTTGAAATTTAAAACATATGGTTTTTTGTTTTAATGGAGGTCCTCTATAAGAAATCTTTCACCATGCCTCTATTGCGCTACCTTGGATCCAACGAGTCTCAAGTAATGTTATATGAATTACACGATGGAGAAATATCTGCCCATTGTGGCTACAAAGCTTTGACTAGAATGGTATTGTTAGCGTGATATTATTGGCAATCCATCATGATGGTTGCTAAAGAGCTAGTTAAACGGTTTGATCAATGCCAAAGGTTTGGAAATACAATACATATACCAGCAGTCTCTATGGAATCAATATCCGAACCAATTCCATTTGATAGATGGGGGATTAATTTGGTGGGAACTTTACCAATGGTATCCGCAAGTGTCAAACCATTACATTAGCAGCTGATTATTTATTTAAGTGGGTAGAAGATGTTCCTCTCTCTGAAATTACCTCTATAGAAAAGATCAAGTTTATATTTTATAATATATGTTGTAGATTTGTATTCCTAAAAGTATTACGACATATAATGGTCCTCAATTTGACAATAGATACATAGAATTGTTTTGTGCTTCTAGATGAATTCATAATTGTTCCTTCACATTTTCATCCCCAAGCTATGGAAAATAGAGTTTATGAATAAAACTATTTTGATAAGTCTCAAAAATAATTTTAAAAGGGCGGCAAGAAAATGACAAGATTACTTAAAGTAAGTATTATGGGCCTATCAAACTACTCATCATACTGCCACTCAAGAATCTCATTTTGCTTTAGTTTATGGGATGGATACAGTAACACCAATACAATCTACCATTCCTTCTACTATAATTCAAAATTATTGCGAAAATGATAATAAGACAGCAATAAAAGCTTAAGCAGAACTGACTGAAGAAAAATGAATCAAAGCTCACCTAAGAATGGTGCATTATCAAGGTTTGATGAAAGTCATGTATGCATCTAAAATTCAAAAGAGAGAGTTTGAAGTAGGCGACAAAGTGTAGGACCGTATATTGTAAGTGAAAGGGTGACGCGTGAAATGTATCGACTGATTGATCACGAAGGCAGACCTTTAAGGCATACATGGAACATCAAGCATTTAAGGCTTTATCTTGAGTAAATGTGTAAAATATTTACTTCAATATTATATAATGTAAATATTTATGGTAATACACTTTCCTAAACCTGGTGGCTCGGGGAGGTTTAACGAGGTGTCTAGATCATTATTAATCTACCATATTTTCCTTAAATGTGTGTGCCTTCGAATGGATTACATTTGAATGTCTTGTATATCAAATTTATTTGCCTTCAAATGGACTACCTTCGAATGACATGTATATTAAATTTGCGTGTCTTCGAATTGATTACCTTCAAATTGCTTATATATATGAATCTATTGGCCTTTGAGCTCGTTCCCATCGGCATCTTCTTCTGAAATCCCACTTCTGAATTGCTCTTCATTACTATCATCGAAGTTATCATTTTGAAAATCTACCTTTATTCCTAACTGATCACTTATGGGCATATCGTGGGGCCATAATCTTTTGGGAACCAGATCTCACAAAAACCCAAGGACTAATGTAAGGAGTGTCTTGTGAAACTGCAAAATCATGTCAAATTTGATAGAATCATCCCTTTTGTTTAGGGAATCTAGGATCTTATTGGTGTATGCGTCTAAAGCATCATAAGTCTATTTTATGCTTTGAGTCTTAAGATAAGCTACCCCGGCTTTGTATTTTAACAAGGGCCTCGTGATCATTCTTTTCTCAATAAACGTCCAATAGTACGCTTATCAGTAGTTTGCTGATTCTTCAACGAAGTGATCTCTCTATATTTGGATGATTGCAGCCATTCGTAAGCCGTATTTGCCTTATCATGTTCTTATTTGATTGAATCGACTTCTTTGGATAGACGGTCGGTCCTAGCTATTTTTTCTTCAAGAGAAGCCTTTTGATTCTTATTCTCCTCCTTAAGAAAAGAAATTGTCTCTCTGTGAGACCTCACTTCTCTTTCCAGCTCGAAAATGGGCCTCACATAAATCAGCATCAAATATCCCAGTATGTCATTATCTTTTGATAATTCAAATGGTACACCATTAAATACCAAATTAGTGGCATTTCTTGTGAATCCGGGAAAGTCATTCTCAAACTCTTTAAAGTCAAACCCCCCTATACCCTCATCGGTTTGTCATCTCTGAATGTCTGCCTCTCAAGTGTGGAGAGCAATGGAGAAGGAGGGTTGGATACTGAAATTGATGGAGGATTAAGTGTAGAGATTGCAGGAGGAATAATTTCCGAATGGAGGCAAATCTCTGAACGAGTCAAAGTTTTCTTTCTCTTATTATCTCTTTTGTCACTATCATGTTTGCTTCTCTTGTATGTCTTCTTCTTATTAGAAACAAAAAGCTTTGTGGGTGCATCACCCTTTTCAATAGTGGAAGAAACAACAGCTAAGAAGAATTCCTCAATCTCATATGGTTGTTTTTCGGTTCCAGCTTCAACAAAACTTTTTGTTGAACCTTTCTTGATTTTCTTGTCCTTGTTGCTCTGATGACTTGGGGTTTTGTTTCTGGTTGAAAGATATACATTTTCATCTGCAACTTCAACTCTTTTTAAAATAACAGATGGCCGAGGAGGAGTACTTAACTGCTCACATGTCAACTCCCATTTGGAGTTAGTCATCCAAAGATGACTTCGAACTAAATTAGTAGGAGTAAAGAATTGATGGAAGCCATTAGACCATTTATCCTCAACCCACTAGATTAGATTCTTGAAGGTAGCCTTCACATCTTCCAAGTGATGTATGTTAGGCTTAGATATAGTTGTTAAAGGAAAGAAGTTAGAGACATATCACAAAGTATTTGTATAAGGAAATGAATAAGAGTTCGAAGGGGGCTACGTGTATTCTTCCAGAACCCAATAAGCTAACTCGGATTACCCTGAGAGTTAATCTTCTTTCTATTCTCCCACCAGCCACTTATGAAAAGAAATTGCATCTTTCATATTTTATCTGCCTCTAGCGGATCACCTATCACCTTATACTCATTCCTCATATTGAAGTAGTAAAATGGATTTTGGGAATTGCAAGACAGGCCCGCGATACAAGTGAATTGTTCCATTGGCATCCACATTTTTGATAGTCTAGATGCCATTATGTATGACATCAAAGTAAACCAAGCATTCAGACTAGCCTAATATGGACACAATCCTACTAAGCTAAAGTAGTTTATGATCTAAGGGTATAAGGGAAACCAAAGACCCTAATTGAGCACATCCGGGTAAATAACTAGCTCGCTAGGACCACAGCTTACCGGGGTCTCTCTGTATGTAGGCAGTTTAACCTTAACTTCTTCAGGGAACCCCCACTTTGCACGAATGGCTTCTAGTTAATTTTCATGAAAATAGAGATATGAAATTTTGTCAAAATCTAGAATTTATTTGACATTAACCTTTGCAAAGTTTTTACTTACACATCTAACCAATGATTGAGAGAGATCTTCAGATTCTATTTCGGGGGCCTTGCCTTTTCCTTTTCCACCTTTGCTGCTTTTATTTTTTAAAGTCTTCTTTTTAACATTCTTTGAACTCTCTCCGATATGACCAGATATCTCCTAGAGAGAGTCATCACTAATATCCTTTATATTTTCTTCCATGACCTTCGGACTAGATCCTTAAGGTTTAATATGCTAAGAAGTTATGTTCTCCTCTTTATTTGATTGTTGGGGGAGAACTTGGTTAGATTTGGAGGGCTCTGTTGGTTGGGGTGTAATGTTTCCTTGCCTATCCGGATTTGGTGGGGAGATGTTGGAAGACGTTTTTTAATGCACTAGTCCGTTTCCTTGATATTGGGATAGCCTCGAAGCGACTTTGAGAAGTAAATGATGGAGTAGTCGAAGAGGGTTCGGAAGGGATATTACGTTTGTTGTATTGATAGACTCTTTCATAGTTGATTGATTGAGTTACTGTAATTGTACCTTTGGAAACAGGTAACCTATTAGTAGCCTTATCTTTTTTTCTTCTCTTTGTTTAATTTAGACAGATTTAATCAACTCTCGTCGGTTAATGCATTTCTAATGGTGAACATGCAAACACTGGAATGTCACCAGTGATAAGATTTGTGGTGGTTAAAATGGCAGAGGAGAAGATGATATGACCGACAGCTAATTTGATAGTGATGATAAAGAAAATTTTTTATTTCTAGAAAATAAAGTTTCTCTCTCTAAAAATCTATAAAATGGAAAAATGAGAGTAGAACTTATAACAGAATTGTAGTAGATTGTTGAGTAATCTTCCAGGAAAGTGAAAACTCTACTAACAGCTATAATCCCTAGAGGAGTGGAAACATTTTTAACTAATTGGCGTGCCTCACCTAGGGAAAAGCAAATTAGTGACTCTAATCAAATAATGACACGTGTCATGAAATACAACTACTTAAAAATCATGACCTCTAGATAATAACCATCCCCGAATGATTCCATCAGATATGGTTTGGATATGCTCTTCATCATATTTCAAAAAAAATTAATAATCATATTTTAAGAAGTAAAACAAGCTAAATTCATATATGTATCAGCTAACCCTCCCAAAATACTTTTGAGAGGACTAAGGGTGTTATATGGTAGGGTTGGAAATATTCAAGGGTGGTCTCTTTGTTTAGGTCAGATTTTTTTGAGGGTCAATCTTGACAAAAGGAAAATACCTAACTTTAATGATTAACGGGTTAAATGTGGTTTCAGTTTTTTGGCGTGGCCCATCACTATGATTTGACCTATTGGGGCCACTACTTTTTAAGATTGTATTAAGGGGTGAACTTTCTCTCTCTAAATAATAACTGAAGCACCTCAATTATCTCTCTACTTTTTATCTTACATTTATTACACCTTCACCATATTACTAAAGTACCCTCCAACCCAAATTTATACTTGATTGTGCGAGCTTTAATATTAAAAGTTTATGCAAACAATATTTATTAAGAAACCTAACCTTGTATACTCTTATATATGTTCGAACAAAACTAACAACATTGTTGCACCTAGAGTATGCATAATCTTTTAACCCTTTTAAATCTTATGTGTTCTATTTTCTCTATTTTTGTTTATTAGCTTCGTTGATATACTAAGTGAAATCACTTAGTAACAAAGACTTAATTCTTGGAATAATTTGTTATTGAATTGATAGAATATAATTTAAAACGTCATAACTACCAAATCTCGCTAATGATTACACTTTTTAAAGTATTTAACTTGCTATTTACAGTGTGAACTCCTCTAATAATTAAGTTATAAAACACGATTTCATTTTCTATAGTTATAAAGAGATTCCTTTAAATCTATTTTTAAACACTAAAACTATAATGACCGTTCACGTAAGTATCTCTACGATTATATGTTTCATTTGCAAAGCATAATAATAAAGCTTATAAATAACTTATAACTTAGAGAAAGATAAAAGCAAATAAAAGATATAAAAATATAACTAATAATTATTCAAGTCACAATTGTTGAATGTAAATTGATAAGGGAAGAAGTAGTTAGCCTCTGGGCCGAGTTTTCGACAAGTTCTTTTTTTTATCATTCTTATTTAGCAAGTGACATAAGGGCCATTTGCATGTATAAATCATTTTTTCCAGGAGGTCCCAAAATTGTTACTAACGTTTTGTTATTTGTATTCAAAAGTATTTACTACTATTTCTCTAACAATTACCGAACTTATTCTGATGAGATGGTCTCGTAGTTTGCACGGTGAAACTATTAGTATTTGAAGTTACCTTAGACACGTCCACATGCCTGTGCAGGTAACTTCAAATACTAATAGTTTCAGACGCATGTGGACGTGTCTAATAGTTTCATTATCTGTACCTACCAAAGTATATCACATGATTATAGTTAGGTCATGAGTAGCGAGTACGTCTCTCACCCCGGACAGTGATATGGTCAACAAATCCTCTCGACTTGACTCTTTCACAAGCATGGCTAGAAGAGCATAGATAGTAAATGTTGGCCAAAATAACAACATTTTAGGATAAGAAAGAAACATTAGCTGAAGTGGGCATCGTTACTGGTTTGGTTAATATCTATGGTGAAGACAAAAGCTCTTTGATTTTAACAAAAGCCTCAATGTAAATAAAAGATTTATTAAAATTCGTATAATTTTTTAAAACTTAGAAAAAAGGGTACACTCATCCGAAGACCTTGATATAAATTTATTTAACATAGTCAGTCTTATGGTAAATATGTAAACCTTTTTGGTGAATCTAGGATGGTCCATAGCAAGTAGTGCACTTAAATGCACTCGGACAGCTTAATACCCTTTTCACTTATAACATACCCCAAAACTTACCGGATTGTATTCTGAATGTGCATTTCATTGTATTTTAACTTCAAATTGATAGCTTTCAAATAGAGAATTTTTTTTTGAAGTCGGATGAATGATCCTCATCCCTTAAACTCTTAACCAACATATCATCGATATAAAACTCAACATTTCTTCCAATTTAACTAGTAAAAGATTTATTCACCAGACATTAGTAAGTAGGTCCAACATTCTTCAAACCAAATTACATAACTTTATAAGAGGTTTTTCCTTATTTTATTATGAATGTACTGTTATCTTGACCCTTCAGATCTATTTGTATCTGATTGTACCTCGCAAAAGTATTCACATATAATAAGAACTTATTACCAGAAATAAAATATATTAAATAGCCCCAAGAAATTGACAAATAACCCTTTATTATATGAATTGATAATATAATTAAAAAATAAAATCATACTTTTTAATCAGAAGAATTCAAGCTCTATATATTGATATTATCAATCTTTTTCGTTGGGCAAACATTTTACAAATATTTAATATTGAGTTCATATAATAAAAAACATATAAGAAGGCAACTTTTTTTATATAGAATATAAAAACTACATTGAACACTAATTTTTCAGATCGAACCTTATGATAGTTAAATACAGACGCTAGCTAAGAAAATTGTTAGGCTCACAAACACAATATGTCCTTCTGGTAAGAACTATTTTTTTCCTTTGCGTTGGTTTTATGTTTGGATGTTCGATGTTCTAAGTCATTTTTTTTTAATCTCCATAGTTTATAAAAACAAGTTTGTTTTAGAGGGAATTCATAAATGAGACCAAAATAAATGTAGATGGGAAATAAAATGTTTTCCAAATAATTTTCCTCTTAAAAACAAAACGATGGATGAGAAAAAGTTTGTCCTATTGCAAAATTATTTTCAAAGTTTACGTTCTGGACGTATTATACCACTATTTTAACAAATAAATACAATGTTTAATATCAACATCTACAAGAGAAAGATATAACAACTAAACCTTTAAATATTTATAATGATTTTATTTAAAAGAACCTTATAATCATAAAATATAACTGGTAAGCTTAAGTAAACTTTAAATTAAGAGCTCCATTCATTTATTAATTAAAATGTTTTCCATCAATTATAGAAGTAGATTAATTATGGTTTTTATTATCTTTTAGGCTTTTATTTTTTATTAACAAATTTAAATAAAAAATGAGAGCTTTTTTAGAGATTTATTAAATATTTCAATTTTATTGTTAAATTACATACCGTCTTGAGAGAAACCCCATTAACTCCCACAGTAGCACTCTTTCTTGTCGTTTCCAACATTATCGTCATGGTGGTCTAAAAGTGTCCATCTGTTTGACAATATTCTTTTTATGGTTAGATTTTTCCAAGACACACAACAATGTGTACCAGATGGAGTTGTAAACGAGTCGCTAATGCTTTGGTCTTCTTAGAAAACAAACATATGTATCTCAGGTGCAAAATATTATTTTAATGAAAATAGGAGTTTTTTCCGCGTTTTAAATATCTATTGATTTGTGACAGAAAACTTAGATAAAAAATCAACAGTTTAATAGTCATAGAACCGTACGAAAAAAGTGTTTATCCTGCAATTAATAAAATATATTAAATTTTTTATACTTGATATATTAGAAACAATCAAATGTGATTTTTTGAAAAAAAAAAATTATTTGATAAAATAAATTACTCAAAAAAAAACTAATAATCAAAAGAACATCTAGAAATGAAATTTCTTTTCCAATAGTGTTTATGTTGTCAAAATTAAATGTGCAGTATTTGATATTGTTTCAAGGATCCAATTTATAAGCTATAATCTTCATCAATCACTTTTTGGACTAATTCTAAACTCTATACCTTGTACTCTATTGTTTTCTATTTTAATATTATTTTAATTTAAAAAAAAACTCTCCATAATTCACTTAATAAGATAACAATGGTAGACCTCTAGCAAAACTAACATAGACTATATTAAATAGAGGTGTTTTTCGATTATATCATTGAAAAATGAAAGTAAAGCATTTTCAACCGGTATCAGATTTAAAATACGTTATATTGTTTGTTTTTTAAGCAAAAAATATTATTAATGAGCAAAAGGTCAAGCACTACTACAGCTATTTTAAATTCGACATTCTTTTCCATTGCCCTTATCCCCAAAATCAATTCTCCATCTGTTCCTGAGGACTTTAGACCTATTGCGTTATGCAATGTTGTCTACAAGATTATCTCCAAAATTCTAGCTAATAGAATTAAGGACTCCTTTCCTTACCTAATTGACCCTTCCCAATCGGCTTTCGTAGCCGGAAGGAATATCTCAGATAACATTTTATTGTCCCAAGAACTCTTGAGAGGTTATCATATCAATGCTGCGGGAAAAAGGATAGCTCTTAAAATAGATATCATGAAAGCCTTTGATAATGTCCATTTGCACCTTGTTCTTGACATCCTGGTTGCAATGCGCTTTCCTGACAAAATGATCACTTGGATAATAAAATGTATCTCCTCTCCCTCTTACTCCATTAATATTAATGGAGACTCTTATGGTAACTTTAACGGGAAAAGGGGGCTAAGACAAGGTGATCCTCTTTCACCTTTCCTTTTTGTTCTTATCATGCAAGTTCTTTCTGGGTTGCTCAAAGAGAAAAGCCAGGATAAAAACTTTAGATTTCACTGGAAGTGCCAAAAGCTTAAAATCATTAATCTCTGCTTCGCAGACGACCTGATGATCTTTTGCCATGGGGACACAAATTCCCTTATTCTTATAAAAGAGGCTTTGGATGAATTCAATCATTTATCTGGTCTAAAAGTGAACCCCTTAAAAAGTCATATTTTCCTGTCGGGTATTGAGGATCCTCTCAAGTCTAGCATGATGCCCATTTTGGGATTCCCGGAAGGTTCTCTCCCAGTAAAATATCTAGGAGTCCCCCTTATAACGGGAAGGCTAACCCACTCTGACTGTCGACCGCTTCTTCATAAGATCACTAACCGCATTGAATCATGGACCTCCAAGCATCTCTCTTATGCTGGGAGGCTTCAGTTGATTAAGTCTGTCTTATTTGCTGGTCAGGTATACTGGTCCTCTATTTTTATCCTTCCCTCTCGAATCATCAAAGAGCTAAATCAGTTTCTTAGTCGTTTCCTCTGGTCGGGAACGATTACGAAAATTCATGGGGCAAAAGTAGCCTGGACCTCTGTAACCTCTCCCACCAAAGAGGGTGGCCTTGGGATTTTAAATCTTAAGACTTGGAATCAGGCGGCTATCCTTAAACATCTCTGGTCTATTGTTAGTAATAAAATCCACTCCATTTGGAGTGAATGGATTAAAGTGGAAAAAATGAAAAGCAAAAACTTTTGGATCATTCATCCAGGATCCAACCCTTCGTGGATCTGGAGGAAAATTCTTCGCCTGCGCCCTTTGGCAAGTAATTTGTACAGGGTGGCTATAGGCAATGGTAAAACTACTTCTTTCTGGTATGACCCTTGGCTTCTTTCAAAGCCTCTAGCTTCTCATTATGGTGAGAACATCATCAGTGACTCTCGGCTGGGATCTAACCTAAAGGTCTCGGATATCATTCATAATGGAAATTGGAATTGGCCTGCTGATATCCGATCGGCGAGAGCCCGAAGTAGACATCATCTACTTGAAATTAATAACCTTATCCTATCTCTCCCATTTCCCAACATCTCCTCAGTCGACGTTCCTTTCTGGACAGCAAGATCAGGAATTTCCACCTTCACTATCAAGGACACGTACAACGCAATTCGGCTGCCCAATCCTGTTGTGGGTTGGGCCGGGTTAGTATGGCATAAATATAACATCCCTCGACACTCCTTTATTCTTTGGCTTGCTATCTTAGGCAAGCTTGCTACCAGGGACATAATTCTCGGCTGGGGTCTTAACTCGCCATCTGAATGTGTCCTATGTAATTCTGAATCTGAATCTATTTCTCATATTCTCTATGATTGTCGATTCACTCAGAATATCTGGTCCATGGCTAGTTCAAAACTAGGCTTTCATTTTTCATCTTCTTGTTGGCAATCTTGGATCATTGAGGCGTCAAAATGGTCAAACTCTCGTGACCATTTTCTCTGGCGTACTTGCTTTGGCGCGGTCATTTACCATGTCTGGAGAGAGCGGAATGCAAGAATTTTTGGTTCCGCTCCAGCCCTGGGTTCTTTAACCTTCCATCGCATTGTAGATGATCTACGATTTCGATTTCAGGGCACCAAGATTAGCTGGCTATAATAAAATATTATGACATATTCTTACTCTTCTCTCTTACTTGCAGGATTTGCTTGCTCGATGTCTATCAGAGGACCCACAGACGATATGATCCAGTCAGATTGCAGAGCTTCGAGTATGGCGTGGTATCAGTCAGAGATATCTATGTCGTCCTATGTTCTACGTTGTATTTCTTATTCAAAGTACACTCTGATTAAATGTCTCCTATCGGTTTATTTCAGTAGATTATCTCCTCGGGGTATACCCCAGATCCCTTGTATGAACTATTTACATTTACATTTATTTAAAGTTTATTTTCACCAAAAAAAAACGACTACAACTGATTTTAAATTTGATTTGGGTCAAAAGCCAAATTTATGAGGCAATCTAATAGATTTTGTGAGTTATGGTTAGAAAGATAAAAACGTCTATTTAAGAAATTAAAATTGGTGAATATATGGTAAGTAATTGTTACTCAGGAGCTAGTGAGTACATGGTAAGCATCTACGATAAAACTAACAAAAAAAATTGTTTTGTTCTATTGAATTTAAAAAATCTCAAAACCACCAAAAGATAGATAAAGAAAATCTGAAGGGTTAGAACTAAAGGCGTCTGGTGTACTAGATTTAAGAAGATAATGCGTATATTTAAAATTTTAGAACTAGCGAGTAAATACCGATGAGTAAATATAGAGTAAATGTTGTTCGGTGAAAATACGAAAAGACAAAATTAATGGTGAGGCTTCGTGATGAATTTTAATGAGTTAGTAAATTTAATAGATTATATCTTTTTTGTGATGATTTTTTCAGTATATTGAATAAGTTTTTACTATTAGTTGGTAAGATTTTGTGGGAGAGAGACACAAAGATATGGTTTGTGAGAGTTGAGATTTGAAAATAAGGTCAAAATCTTTATATTTATATAAGGGTAAAAAGTTATTTTTTCAATGGAGGAAATAACAAAGAGTAGGAAAATAAAAAATAGAGGAAGAATCATGGTGCATAGAGAAAATAACAAAAATCATCTACAAAATACTATCTACCTAAGTTTGGGAAATGATATTACCTCTATAAGTAATGTTATTTTCTCTAGATTTTTTTTTAAATCAATACATGCTTTTACCATTTTATCCTCCAATTGACTTAAGTCTATATGATGTTACCATTAAAATAATACAAAATTTATTTCTTACAAACACTTAATTTTTTTTTCATTCAACCCAAACTATATACCTAAACTTCCAAAATTAAAATCCGAAAAACTTAAAACTTGTGCAATAATTTTTTTATTCTATTAAATTTTGAAAAGCTTCGAAACTAAGCAGGAGATTTATGGATAGAAACTAAAGGGTTAGTGATGTAGCAACATAGGCCCATAGTTATGTAGCATTAATAAACAAACACAATCACACATTATTTTCCACTCGGGTATAGAACTGGATGAAATTGGTACTCAAATCAAATGTCTTCAAACCCTAACTATCATCCGGAGGGTCGCGAAAAAGAATACTATCATGATGAAAATCTGTTCATTCATATGATGGATTATGGAGGGAGATGTGTGCCCTCATGAAATCATGGATAATTAGTCTTCAATTAACTTCCAGATCATGATTATAATTAGAACATAAAAAATCGATGGGAATCAAGGTTTCAACTTGATATTCTAGAATTCTATGGAAGTCTTCAACCGGAAGAAAATTTGGGTTTGATTTCTTCAATATAAGATTTTATATACTCCAAAGCTATTCCATGTGATAAGAGAGACCAATTGATGAGAATAAAATTTCGTGGTCAGATTACATCGTGGCAACAAATAAAATAGACTCATCTGCGACAAGGTAAATTTAATATTACAACTTGGTTTAAATTTATGAAGCATGTGAGGGTTGTGTTGCTACCCTTTAATTATGCATGGATCATGTATCAATAGTTCTGAAATTTGAAACAAAGGTTGAAATATGTTGATGATTATACTGTTAAATTTTGTAAGTTTCAGAATGATGTTGAACTTGATACATAATATCAATTAGTATCTCATTACATATGTGGGTTAAGAAAATAATTTTAAGATTCCTTAAACATGTTCAATCCAGTTAATGTATCTGAAGCACATCAATATTCTCTGCATCTTGAGAGATATCTAGCAATAAGGCTATTTGGGGGAGGTAACGGACATTTACTATGAAATTTCCTAAAAGGGTGGTTTATATTTCTACACCAACAACCAAACCTACACCATCATTTTTTACCGATACTTATTCTCAAATAATGGTTTTTAGGTGTTTGGGAACAGGCTACCGCCCATTAGAGTATACCAAACCACGACAAGCCATGGGTTTATTTACAGAAGCTACTTATTATAGATTGGATGAGAGTAGCAATTCACATTTTTGTGAGGGAAGAGAAGATTGATGAGGAGACTCAAGATGAATTTTTTTGTGATGTGGATGTATGCCAATTATTAATATTAAGGAGTGTCTATTTTATGCCTAAGATCGATAATGGCAGCGATGTTTTGATTTTGAATAACATATTGCAATCCATAGGCACCATCATGGAAAATACTTATAAACTCGTCATCGATTCAGGTAGTTGCGTGAACGTGATTTATGATGAGGTTGTTCAGAAAATCGTGATGAAGACCGAATCTCATACGAGTCCTTATAAATTTGCTTGGTTGAAGAAAGGCACTGAGATAAAAGTATCTAAAAATTGTTTTATTTCGTATCTACAAAAAATTACAGGGATAAATCCTGGTGCAATATAGTTAGCATAAACGTTTGGCATCTCATGTTAGAATTTCCATAGAAATTGGACATGGGATGTACTCATGATGGTCGATATTGGTACAGTTTTGTGATGAATATGAGAAAATTTACCTTGCTACCATCTATAGAGGTGTTTCCAATGCTACCACCCCTTGTGCCTTGAAAGTCTAACATAAGTTTGTTAGTACGCAAATAGTTTATCGAGCATGTAGGTAATTCGAGGATTATGTGTCATTAACATACAACAACAAGTGTTTTTTCCTATTACAATAGATATATTTATCACAAAAACTCTTTACATACTTAATGGACCTTATAAAATAATTAAATCTTATATATCATTACATCAACGATTATTTCAACCCATATAAAGGTCTCTTCAACAAACACACATCTCATTCGTTTCCTTCTTCAAATATTTTTTATTGACACATATAGATGGTCTCTTTAAGTTATCCATATATGAAGACAATACTAATATTCATTTAATCTAATTCAAGTTCGAGTATAATAAAGAATGACACCAAAACTATTATTGATGTTTATTTTACAGTGTTAGTAAAGAAGAAGAACGGCAAGTGGTGGATGTGCATGGATTTCACTGATTTGAATAGGGCCTGCCCTAAGGATCCTTTCCCAGTTCCAAGAATAGATCAGCTTGTGCGTTTACTGTCTTTTATGGATGCGTCTGTTGGATACAATCAAATCCGGATGGACCCCAGGGATCAGGAGAGCACGACTTTCATCACCGGAAGAGGTCTACATTGCTACCGAGTCATGCCGTTCGGACTAAAGAATGCGGGGGAAACATACCAGCGGTTAGTGAACAAGGCGTTCGAAAGTCAGATTGGCAGAAATGTGGAAGTTTATATTGATGACATGTTAGTCAAAAGCCTAAGAAATGAAGATCATCTGGCTTACCTGAAAGAAACTTTCGTTAATCTGGCTAAAATAAATCTTAAGTTGAACCCAGAAAAAGGCACATTTGGAGTAAGATCTGGAAAGTTCTTAGGCTACATAGTCAGTGAGCAGGGCATCGAAGCATATATGGTGCAGTTAAATGCTTTATGCACTATGGATCCGCCTAGAAATATTAGGGAGGTGAAAATTTTAACCGGAAGGTTGGCTGCTCTAAACAGATTCATATCCAGGTCGTCAGACAAGTGTGCTCCTTTTTTCCAAGTGCTAAGGAAAGCGAACCGATTCAACTGGACTCAAGAATGTTATGATGCTTTCAATCAAATCAAACAACATCTGTCATCCCCGGAAATACTGACAAAGCCAAATCCGGGTGAGAATTTGTTCCTATACTTAGCAGTGTCCGACTTTTCGGTCAGCTCGGTTTTAGTCCAAGAAGAATCAAGCCTTCCAAAACCAGTTTATTACGTAAGCAAAAGCCTCTTAGATGCAGAGAAACGATACCTTAAGTTAGAAAAGCTAGCACTTGCTCTAGTATCATCGGCTCGAAAGATGAGGCCCTACTTCCAAGCTCATACGATGGTGGTACGAACATCGTATCTCTTAAAAAATATGTTACAAATACCTGATGTTTCTGGAAGGATGACTAAGTGGTCGGTGGAACTTTGGGATTTCGATATCCAGTTCGAACCACGAACGGCGATCAAAGTGCACGCGCTAGCTGATTTTTTAGTGGAATTTCATTCTGATAGGGACGTGGTGGACATGGAAGAAGAAAAATCTGACTCTGAGTGGCAAGTCCGAACCGATGGAGGTTTTAGCTCATCCGGATGTGGAGTAGGTGTGCAATTAACTTCCCCGGATGACATCGCAATGTATCAAGCAATTCGACTCGGATTTCAAGCATCAAACAATGAGGCAGAGTATGAAGCAACCCTGGTCGGATTACGACTTGCAAATATTTGTGGAGCTAAACGGGTCAAGTTGATCAGTGATTCTCAACTTCTAGTTAACCATGCCCTCAGACGTTCAGAAGCAATAAAAGATCATCTGGTGAAGTATCTGGGAATTTTGAAAGCTTTAGCTTTGGAGTTCGAAGACGTCCGATTTGAACACGTTCACAGGGCAGGAAACTCAATTGCTGATTCTTTGGCCAAGGTATCTTACTCAGAGGAGTATGCATGGATAGTGACTCAAGAAAATCCGTCTATAACCAAGGGATCAGAAGCAACGGAAGGTAGCATCGAAGCATTCCAGATATCCACGACTTTAACAAAAGACAAGAGAAGTGAAATACAAGAATTCTTAGTCCATGACATGCTGCCGTTGACAAAGTCAGAGCCAAAAGAATACACTTCAAGGCCTACGGATACGTCGTCCTTAGAGATATTCTGTATAAACGATCTTTTAGCCGTCCCTTACTTCGCTGTTTAGGGAAGGATGAATCACAGCTAGTACTCTCTTAACTGCACGATGGGGAAGGGTCTGTCCACTACGGATACAAAACACTGATACGAAGAGTTTTTCTGGCAGGATACTATTGGCCGACCCTCTCGGCGGACGCCAAAGAGCTAGTGCAGAAATGTGACACCTGTTAGCGGTTTGCTAATTCGATCCACCTACCTGGGGTACCTCTAGAATCAATATTAGAATCTCTCCCTTTCGACCGATGGGGAATAGATCTGGTCGGACCACTTCCTATGGCTTTAGGGGGCGTCAAACAATCATCGTTGTTGTGGACTATTTTTTAAGAGTTTAAAATCAATATCTCTTTTAAATTTTTTAAGATCAAACTAAATGGAACTCATATTAGTTAATTTTATTGCTTTTCAAGTGAGATCTAAAACTCTAACCTCAAAATCCAATATAATATAAATCATATTGTGTATGTTATCTAAAAAACTATTGTAACTTGATTAGGGGAGGAAAATACAGGTGTTTAGCATGTAATTTAGCCCACAGATAAGGTCAAAGTCTATGTATTTAGTGGCTAAGGACTAAGGTAAAGCACACATAAGAAGTGAGGGACTTAAATGATAGTCCCCTAGAACTTGTTTGTAAATAGTAAATAGTGGGGGTAAAAAATCCACTCTTATAATGGTAAACATGTAATTTCACCCTCTACCTCTTTTCCTATATAAAGGACATTCTCTTTTGGAAAAATGGGCCAATGATTGATCAATAATTACAACATTTATTCCTTTTGTCTTCTCCATTTCTAATAATTCACTGTTCACTGTCACATCACACGACTATTCTCTAGTCCGACCCCTTTATACGAACATCTTCGCTCTTGAGTCTCACTAAAGATTCTCTGAGCTCATCATAATTGATTATAAAATAGTTATTCTTTGGGTTGAACAAATCAAATTGTTATTCAAACATACAATAAAACTTACGTAATAATCAAAATATTGGGTCAGATGTTGTTAGCCATGACCATAATACTTAAGCTATATGATTTGACGATAGGTCGTAACTTTAGACAATGAATGATTCGCTCATTACTAGTTAGCAAGAAGTAAGAATAGTAGTGACTCTTTGAACCTTCCGACATAAAATATATATAAAGATAAAATATAAAACTAATCACACAAGACAAATTTAATATGGTTCGTTTGTGAAAAAATCACACATCCACGTACAAGAGACACAAATTTTATATAGATGAATGTTACAAGAAGAATCTATAAAAAAGAAACAACAAAACTATTATTCTTCTATTAAAAATAATGTTTGGCTTACATAAGGCACCATGGATCTCGGTACTTCTCTCAGTGTTTTTCTTCAACCGTGATCTCTCTAACTAAAATAAAACGAATTTTTGTTTTATCTCTCTAAAAAATACTCTCGTATCACTTACGATTTTAAACTTTTTATATTATATAAATAATCAAAGATAAGTGAGTTAAACCCTCAAGCTCATGATAACAACTTACAGTTTGTTCCCCCGAGCAGCTAAACGAAAATTGGCGACGTAACATTGCCATATGTACGATCATAGATTGGACCATGTAATGGCACCACCATTTTGATACCTGATGATGTACCAATGTACTATCCTACTCCATCTTCAATCATGCTTCACACCAATGGTTACTTGATCAACAACCGATACTAATTTATTAATATTAGATTCTTCAACATATAAGTGAACTAATTTCTTCTAGAAATATTTAGGTATATTCAAAATCCTTCAGTTGTTCAAGCATCTTTTAGGTTGAGGAGTAACATTGATATCTTCTGTAGATAATCTCAATCTTAGGTTTCACCAGACGTTTATGCCCTTAAGTCTTTGTATGAGCCTCCAACCACATAGAGAGTCAACAAAAACAACCCTTAAGTTCTCATCTTAATCATTTTTAGCGTATAAGTATTCAGTTAAGCTACAAAAATCACATCTAACCTATACCTAACAATTACTTACGTAAGCTATCTCTTTAAGAAAGACAGTGTTAGTTCATGACTATATCTAAAAATAATGAAGCTTTTTATTGGGGGTCGTGCTTGACTATTTCATGATATAGCTAACTAAAATCATTCAACATTTAAAACTAATTGTGTACGAGTATGACGCATGTGAATGCAACAACTACATCATACGGTAAGGTGCTAATTATTGGGAAAAATATGGCATAATATTCTGTAAGGGCCGACATAACACTCACAACACCTGGGCCTAAGTTATTATTGCTCAAACCTATTTCCTTCAAGACTCGTCTAGATAAAGTCCACACTGGTGACATAAGTTATCCACTTTTACATTTCTAAGAAATTGACATATGGAATTTTCAGTTTGTAAATATAGAAATTCCAACATATGAAGTTTATATCTACCTGAGTAAACCTTTTTTCTTGCATTTAATTACACCGCGAACAACTGATGCAATTTATAGGATGTAGAGTATATCGTCAAAAGTTAAGATATCTAAATGGAGATGAATATCATTCAAAACTCCAAACTTGAAACAAAAAAAACCCTAGGTATGAATGAAATCACCCCATACATCCCAAAATCCAAGTATTCAACTACAACGCGTAATTATATCGCATCATGAAGGTCATATATTCTTAGTACTACGTGATTTATCAATGTTGATATAGTTGGGGTACATAACTTTACACTCGTAAATAACCAACATTTCAAACATACATGGAAAAACATCTAAATATGTTATCATATATATGTTAGTATAAATAAAATTAATCAAATTGAAAAGCATGCAAGAAGAATTAAATTATATGAATAACAAACTAAAATGGTTTGTTACAAACTCAGGTACAAACAACGATAAATAAGAATGAAGCTCGGCCAATCGGCAGATGCCAGTTACCGTTGACAAGCAAAAAAGATTATTACGGCAAAAAAGTCGATGTTGCTAGATTACCGCAACATTAAATCTGTTTAACGCAACAACGGGGCCAATCGAAGGTGGTTACTGCACAACAAGCCTGTTTTCCATGAAAACTGTATGATTCTGGAAAAAAGACCTATAAATTGATCTAAAACAGGTTTTGACTAAAACTTTAAAATCTCATACGTGAATATTTAATCATTCACATGAACTGGTATATATTACGCTCTTAATTACACTAAACAAATCCTAAACATGAATTCTAAACTTTATAATCTTTCGACATGCCTAAAGGGTCTCAACATCAATTTTATTAGAGATTTTTCTCTTAATATGAATCAATTGATAAAATTGACATGAGAATTTGTTACAAAAAATTGATTCTACATTCTAAATCATCAAAAATTTAGCTCTCATACCAATTGTTAGTTCTATAAGATTAGAGATCCTAAAGAAATAAATTGTTAATCTGGTGATATGAAGGGTCTATTTATATTAAGTGAATCGAATACGATTAAATAAACAGAACTCATGTAGATTAATGAATGTTCTATAAAGAATCCGCTAAATTTCTCTTCTTCCACAAATCATAAACTAATTTCTAAATTTCTATTTTCCATTGTCCTTAAAGACGGAGAGACCATTCTTTTAGATTATCATCAATCTAAATAGTATCCACGCAATAAATATCCATGATACTATCTATCTTGTTATTTGTGGGTCTAATAAACTATAATTTGCTTATACTTAAATTTTTAGACTTATATACTATAGGTTTCGATACTATAAATATACATATGAAGAGACACACTAATTCAATAAATCGTTACCATTTTTATTTTTATGAATGAGGTATTCAGCATCAAAATCCATAACAATCAAAATCATTGATTAAAATCATAAGTTTACCAATATCATAAAAGTCGAGCCAGTTAAAATATTAAGAAAATTTGATATAAAAAAAGTAAGATCATAGTGAAATTTTATAGTGCGCATGAGATATATATTTTATTATACAGTCACAAGTAATGTGATAATATGGTTATGACTTGAGGGTTAAAGCATAGCTGACGGAAGCTTTACTACTTGGATACATTACAGAGGCGTTGATTGCTTCAGCTAAGGTATTGGTTGCATCAACCACGAATTCTTTGGTAAAATTGAACAATTACATCTACTAGAATTCCATTATTTGAGGCATTAGTTAATGTAGGAAGATATTGGTCAAACCGAGCAAGGCCATCGGCCAAGAAAATGATTTTTTCGATTAGGAAGATATAGGTAAAGTCGAGCAAGGACATATGCCTAGGAGCCTTCGGACGAGGTGAAGTTTTCTTCGATATGAATGGCAATGGATGAGGCAAATTCTGCACATGCCATGAGGCTATCAGCCTATATGGGTGTAGCTGGTGGTATAAGGTTTCATTTATGATTGGCTTGAACACTCCATAAAATATATAGTATGAGAGGCCATCTAATTAATAAACTTTAATAGTATTTGGTTGTGTTGCATATGTATATATTAGACATGACAAGATGCAACTAAGAGCCCTAAAGTTCTTATTCATTGGGTATCCGTAAGTGTATGATTAGTAAGGATGTAATATCCAATGGGAATGATTATTTTGGTTTAGATGATGAAAAACCTGAATCCCAACTTGATGGAATTGACACACCTGAGATTGAAATGGATTCACTTAGATCAGAACCTGCTTGTGACCCAAGAAGATCTGAGCTAACTAATAAAATGGAACAAGAATAGTATATTGATTATGAAGTTAGCCATGCTCATCACGGCTACCAAATAGTAATGGACAAGACCAGACGTGTCATCAAAGCTACTCAAATGTCCAGATATGCTAAAATAACAACTGTTGCATTAATTTTTGTATTTGAAATTATTTATTATGAGATGAGAACCTCATGCGGGAAATAAAAAATGAGGATAAAACCAAGTGGCTATTTTCTACGTTTCTTCACAAGAATAATACATGAGACCTTACAGACAAACCTATAGATAAGAGATTAGTTTATTGCAAGTGGATGTTTAAAAAGAAAGAATAAATTTCTGGGGTTAAAGATGTCGCGTATAAGGTCGGATTTTTTGCTAGAGGATTTACTCAACAAAATGGTGCGTATTATAATGAGATATTATATCCTATGATGAAAAATGGTTCAACCAGGATTCTACTTGCAAGATTTCCAAATTTGACATGAAGTTGGACCAGATAGACGTCAAGAAAACGTTTCTACATATGGTCATTGAGCAAACCATCTACAAGATGTAGTCTGAAGGATTTGTGAAAAAAAGAATGAATGACTATGTATGTCTCTTGAATAAAGTGGTATAAACATTTTGATGAGTTTATTTTCCAGAGTGGTTTCAAAATAATTAGTTATGACAAATATGTGTATGTGAAGAAATTTGGTTTTGTTGATATATATATATATATATATATATATATATATGTACTACTGCATGTATATGATATTTTGATTCAGAAAAAACAGGCCAAAATTAATTCCTTGAAGGAAAAGTTAAGGATCGGGTTAGAAATGAAAGACCTCAATCCAACCAAAGAGATTTTTGGGATATAGATAACTAGAGATAAACAAGGGAGAACTTGTTTTCTATCACAATAAGGTTATCTGAGGAAGGTGCTTGACAAGTTTAGCATGACAGAAACAAAATAATTCATTTGTTCTATTGTTCAAACTTTTAAACAAATATCCTTTAAAAATTAATGATGAAGATGTGGGAAAAAAAGAATAAATTACTTATCCCTATGTTATGGGAAATATTATGTATGCTACAATCTGTTAAGTGAGTTATGAGGTATATTAGAGATCTACTAGTTTAAGGCTGATGTATGAAGATGCTCATTTAGAACTGGAATGTGTTGAGGGTTTTATTGATTTTGGTTATGCTGGTTGTCTCAAAACCGGGAAGTCTTCGACTATATATATATATATTGTTTGGTAATTTGTAAGTTGGAAAATAAATCCTTAACCCGTAGCAACGTTTTCCTTTATAGAAGCTGAATATATTGTTGTTTCAGAAGGAATAAATAAGGCTATATGGTTAAGGGTAATGCTGAGGGAACTTAGGATTCAACACCAAGTTCTGATGGTGCATTATGATAACCAAAGTGCATTACATTTATCAAAGAATCATGTATTTCATGAACGGACTAAGCACATTAATATCAAGATTTATTTTGTAAGAAGTATTCTTGAAAATGGAGAGATTATGCTGGAGAAGGTTCATACAAGTGATAACCCAGTAGATATATATACGAAACCGATGACAATGGATGAATTCAAACATTTATTAGAATTGGTTCATATCTGAAGCATTCAACACCCTTATTGGGCCATGTGAATCTGCAAAAATTGTGTTCAATTTTATTTTTGGAGTTAAAAACAAGGTAGAGAGTTTTAATAGTATAATTTTGACTTGAGGGTTCAAGCATAACTAATTGAAGCGTTATTGTTTGGATGTATCAATTGCATCAGCCTAGAAAACATCGATGCATCCGTTTCTTAGGCTAAGGTATTGACTGTATCGTTAGTGAATCCTTTGGTAAAGTCGAGAAAAGGCATCTACAATAATTTCATCATCCGATACATTGGCTACTTCGGCTTGGATGTCAATGGTCGAACAAAGTAAGGCCATCGACAAATATATTGTCTACTTTGATTAGAAATACATTGGTAAAGTCGAGTGAGGCCATATACTTGGGGACCTTTGGACATGGTGAATGTTGTTTGATCCAAATGACAATGGACGCAGAAAATTCTGTGCAAGCTAGCATGTACTTAGGTTGTTTGGGTGTAACTACTTATATAATGTTTCATTTATGATAGTTTAGAAACAAAATCAGTTACTTCTTGTTACAACAGAAATATTTATTTTTTCCAGTAGTTTATTATATTATGTTTTGAATACATATTGGCACCATGAATTATAAATAGGCCATTTTGGACTACGAAGAAGATTATAGGATTTTGTGAATGTGCAACAAAAATTAAGAAAGAATATACTTGTTACATTTCTTCAGAATAATAGAGAGTTATCTTGGAAGATAATTGTGTGAGATCTAGAATTTAGAGGTTGTGTAAATAATATTTATTTGTAAACCTAATATTGTATACCCTTATAGTTGTTCGAACAAAACAAATAATATTGTTGTAGCTAGAATAGGCGTAGGAGGAATTTTTAAACCGTTTTAGATCTTATATATTTTACTTTTTCTTACTCTGTTTTTTATTATTAGCTTCGTTTATATCTTCAATAAAATCACTGAGTAATGAAGACGTAATTCTTAGAACGATCATATTTGTTATTAAAGTAAGCGAATATAATTTAACAAACCTCAACTACCAAATCTTGTTAATGAGTGTGAATATTTTCTCCTATATAGTAATTAAGTTAGAAAACATATTTTTAATTTTTTTTATAGGTACATAAAAATTCCCTTACATTTATATTCAAACACTGAAACAATAGTGACCATTCTTATAAGTATCCCTCGTACTATTATTATTTGATTCATACAATATAATAACAAAGCTTATAATCAACTTTTATGGAAGATATATATATATATATATATATATATATATATATATATATATATATATATATATATATATATATATATATATATATAACTAATATTTATTCAAGCCACAATTGTGGCATGGGAATTGATAAGGGACTAAATAGTTAGAATTTGGGCTGAGTTTTGGACAAGTTCTCTTTTTATTTATCGTTCTTATTTAGCAAGTGACATAAAAGTTATTTGTATGTATCGGCCATTAGTTACAAGAGGTTCCAAAATTGTTACCATAAATATGACTTGTCTCTCCACTTGGTATGGGTGAACGTTTATTACTATATTCAAAAGCATTTACTACTCTCTCTCTAACAACTATCTCTTAATTCTACCAAACTTATTCTGGTGAGATGATCACGTAATTAGCAAGAGCGGTGAAACCATTAGTATCCGAAGTCCCTTAGACACATCCAAACTACATGTCTCTGAAACGCCCTTACGAAACCTAGACTCATCAGTGGCGATCACAGTGGGAGCTACTTCCGGTCTGGTACCTGAAAGCGTCTTTCAAAACCATACACCTGAATTATCTTCCATTGTATGTACTTACCAAATCATATCACGTAATTATGTCTAGTTCAAAAGCAACATGTATGTCTCTCACCCCAGTGAGTGATGTTTTAAGAGAAGGGTAGAGAAATCCTCTCGACTTGACTCTTTCATAAGCATGACTAGAAGAGCAAAAATAGTAACTGTTGGCCAAAATAGCGACAATTCAGGCGTATAAAGAAATATTGGCTGAACTGGCCACCCTTCAAACTGATAGGATGCACTAGCTAGTAGACGTACAAGTGTACGATCTGAGGTTCATATCAAAACATGATCTGAATTGACAAAGGATGATGATATCAACTTTACATAGCCTTATAGACCTAACCTGGGCTAAAATAGCTTGAGAAAAGATTACTGAGTAAGATGTCATTACATGTCTCCTCTGACCAGTGATAATGAGGAACATTTATCTCGTCACAGGTGAAGTCACCATCAAAGAAATCATAACTGTTCTAGACGTAGACGTCACTAAAGGTCCAAATGATTGTGAGAATATAAAAAATATTCGCGATGGTAAGTAGGGGAGGAAAACCCAAGATACCCCAGCTCTGACAGTTGATGGCGAGCAGACCAAGCTCGATCTAGTGAATCAACAAAACATTAAAGGTTCTCAGACTATTTTACCTCCTGGGTCTCACCAACGAGTACACTACTCTGCTCCAAGACCGCATGTTAGTTTTTAGCCTTCAAGATAATATCTACTGATATATCAGCAGTTAGCTCTAAAAATAACCAATGTATGACAACCTAACGCTAATGTTCCACATCATAGCGTAATATAATGCAGACCCTTACTCAGATCTAAATGATGGATTGAATAATAATTTCTACAGTGAAGGTTATCGAATAAACGTTTACCTGTTAATCCCAGAGATCATGGCAGTTGACTTACCATAGAGCTCTAATGTTCATAAGATGGATAAGTATGACAAAAATTAAAACTTGGAGAATCATATTGATAAGTTATGGAATTTTATAATGAGTTTCTTTGACCATGATCGATTATGGTGCTGAGATTTCATGGTGACCTTCAAGAGTAATTCCTTGACGTGATCCAATCAGCTAGCTCTGAGGTCTATAACTAGCTTCGATATGTTATCAAAGCTCTTCAAATATCATTTTATAAGAAGTAAGGTAATAAATGATCACAGACTATATCATGCACTACAAGCAACAAGATGGGAAAATTTTAGGAGGTTACACTACGCGTATTGTATATACCAAGGACAATTTTTAATCACAGCGAGGATGTGTCTTGTACTTAGTACAGACAGGGACTTCTCCTGGGGAGATATGTCAATGAGGTAATGAGGAAGATGGCTCTGACACGGGGCTCTGTTAGCACAAGTGGAATCGTAGATCATGATTCAAGAAAACCATGCGTTTTTTATTGATTCTGGACGAACAGCCTCGGGAAAAATACTAGCCTATAACCCTGATTATGATAATCACTTCGGCTACATACAAGGCACCTCAAGTGGTGCAGCAACAATAAATCGTGTATCCTTTCATTTTTCTTCATACAACACTTGTTTAACCTTGATCATTTAAAGTTCAGAATCATAAGCAAACACAATCCACTTAAATTCAGAGTGGGATGTCGGACAGAGGTCGAAATGACTGAAGGAACAAGTGGGTAAGGTATGAAAAATTCACTGAGTTGGTTGAAAGTATGGTGGAAATTTACCATAAAGCTAAAGGCTAAGTGCAGTGCATAACTTCTTCTTTCAATGACTAAGCCTCAAGAGGACTACAATGATAAGCTTTAGAAATTCTACAATGATGTTAGTCACTGGAAAATGGATTATATAACGTTAAGGGAGGAAATTTAGATTTTAATTGGTAAAGGTAAAATGGTACAATACTTGAGAAACAGTGGTTCGGGAGCTCAAAGAAGCGTATGAAATGAATTTACGTCGTCTGAAGCAAGTTATACGGGGGCCCGATTCCAAATAAAGAGAACAACAATATGATAACTATCAAACATGAGGCAGTATTTTTAACGGAAAAATATTTGGATACAGAACCAGCCCACCATATGGTAGGAGTGGTCTCGAGAATAGAAGATCTCGATTTAGACCCTAATCATCATGTGGTTTGCGTCATTTCATGTGAGGATGAGAAGAGTGTGACTTTGGAGCTTCTGACTATTGTTGGTGGAGATTATATTTCTAGAATCACCAATTCGTCGAGACAGATACATGCTAGATGCCGCGAAGCTCAATTCCAATAAAGAACATCTCCTCATCTCAGTCGAGCTCCTTATTCTCTAATTATTTTCAAATATGATGACCTCAGGGGTGTTGTTGGCATGCACAAGGGCGTTCTTTTGATAAACACCTTGGTTGGGGGAAATCTGGAGAATCCTAATAGACACCAAGAATTTGGAAAACATACTGTTCAAAAGAACCTACGATAGAATGAGGATCCCATCGATAATGCACCGATCAGATAGAAGAATTTTTGGCTTTACTGAGGCTATGTAGATATATCTAAGGGGCTTGAGACACATGTAATCCTTGGTATGACTGAATTTAAGAAAACGTATGAGTGCTTTTCATGGGGGTGGATCACCCGCTTTCATATATAATGCATGACCCCAACCATCCATTAGTGTTTGAAATATATGATAGGTAAAAGTTATGGGTGATATAAAGGAATCTGAAAGTATCTAAGGAGTGTTATGCCGAATCCTCAACATTTGAAGAGAAGAGTATACAGAAGTTAAGAAAGAAGATAATATAAGGCAATACAAGATGGAAGAATAACAGTTTTCGTGGTCTTTGGTGGGGGGCGGAGTAGTTGATGATCACAGGGAGACCCCTAACTTTTTTGTATCAGAAAAAGGTCCCGAAATGTATCAATTCGAAGAAGGGAAGTGTTTAAATATTTACACCAAGTTTTTAGGACCTTTTTGAGAAGTTAGTTAATTGGGGTTTTGACACAAAATTTGGACATGTTTTCTTGGTCAAATAAAAATATAACCGGAGTTCCATCATACATTATTTATCATTGGCTATCGGTTAGTTCAAACGTACGACTAATATTACAAATATTCAGCGTGGACTACTAACCTAAAGTGGTCAGATCGGCCAGTGTAGGGCACATCCAAGAATCCTAGTATGCAACATGAACTAATAATGGAAGGTGGTAGATGTGTGTTAATTTTACGGAACTCTACAGAGCTTGTCTGAAAGATTATTTTTCCGAATCCGAAGGTGGATTAGTTGGTGTATTCAACCTCGGATAACAAACATTTATCCTTTATGGACGCTTATTTAGGTTACAATTGATAGGGTCAGAAATCTTTGAGGGAGATCGCTTTGTTAGTGTCAGAAATCTTCGAGCTTAAATTCTAACCCAAGAAAAATATCTCACTTTTACTATTTAACTTAATTATTTTGATAATAATCTATTTATTAGTTTATATTATATTTATCAGCATAATGTTTGATGAGTTTTTCAGTTTTTGGGGATTGGCCCAAGACAATGATTTGTTCAATTAGGCCCATTAGGCTAAAAACAACCTATAAGTACTTTTGAGATCAAATTTAATGAAGAAGGAATCTTATCTTTCTAGAGGATAACTAAATCAACTCGGTTATCATCCTAGAGGATAAGTAAAGAGCATCAAGCCAAACATTATTCTAGTGCTTTGGAGTTCACTGAGGAATCTACAATAGAGTAAAAAATCTCATCATAATCTTTGAGCAATGATCATTGTTATAAGAAAAAAAGCTACCGAGAAAAATATAAATCTAAGAAACATTCAAATAAACACCATAATTCAATTAATCATGATTCTTCAGGAAAGAAGAGGAAAGGTTAAAGAGAAAAAGAAAGAATATCAGGGAAAGATGAATGGGTCAGCTGATCATAACATAAACTGCTTGTTGAGTGATCAATTCGTTTTTCAATGAGAACAAGGTATTTTCCACCTCTAACGAAGATCACATGTTCAGTGACGGATACAATTGGAGGCAGTCATATTTATCAATGAAAATCATGCCCGAAAATTTACCTAGGCGTTTTGATATCTTAAAAATAGAAAAATATGAAAGATCTAGATGACCATTTCGAGTAGTTCAATAATTTTATGATGCTAACAAGTTACTATTTAGATATTTTTCACAAACCTTCAAGGATGGTACCTTGAAAAGGTAAAATAAATTACCCCAATGATCGATCAAGGACTTTGACATGTTCTGGATGGCTTTTCGAAGACAGTTTGTGGGAAGTAAAGAGCTTAGAGGAAATATAGACACTATATTTCATTCTTGGCACCACCCTACTAAAACTTTAACATATTATACCCAAAGTATCGTTAATACCAAAGATGGTTTGGCAGACATCTTCGAACAAGTAGTTATAACTACATTTAGATAAGGGTTGTTAGTTGGTAAGTTGGCTGATGCAGTTGTCTATAAAAAAGATCGATGCCTTGGGGTGGTTTGTTAAACTAGGTGGGAAAGCAAATCAAATTAGAGGAAACTATGAGATTAAAACAGGCACGATAGCCTAGAATTTCCCCTTCTAACTCTCTTCCGACTAGTGGTTAGTCACAATCTACCATTAGTAATCGTCCGGAGGGTTCCGAACAGGGTTCTTATCGTCCCAGATCAAGCCAATCTATGCAGGGATCCCAAATCAGACCTAGAGGAAATCAATGAATTCAACATGGTCGCTTCGCAGAACTATGTGAAAATGTTACGATGATTTATGATAAACCCAAGAATTAAGTGTAATTCTGAAGGCCCCACTCATCCAAACTTCAAAGGAAACCGAAATACACGGTTATTAAAGTATCATAATGATGCGGGGCATGATACTAAGTATTATATCGTTTTTAAAGCAAGAAATACAGTTATTAATCAAAATTGATACCTAACTACTTTTGTAAAATCACAAGTGGGTAACAGGTCTCTACCAAGTACAATTGGGGTGCATGCAACTTTACCTACTATCTGAAGGTAAGCTATAAAAGATCCCAAATAGGAAAATACGATGGTAATTGTTAAACAATTTGATGTAGATTCAGAATATTTGGATCCCGATCTATATCGGGGTCGAGTGAATATGGTGTGTGAAAATGGTGAAAGGGTATCCAAGTTGTGTCAATTTTTTGAATTATTGATTATTTTTGGAGGGGATATAATGCCATCTTCTTTGATCTGCTCTAGAAAAAGGAATGTTGTTAGATTGACCATACAATTAGAAGGAAAAATGTATGCTTATTTGTATCAAAATCCTGCTTCATTCATAGTTTTCGATGATGAGGCCTTAAGAAATGTTATTTGACCGTATGAGGATGTTGTGGTGATCGGGGCTATTATTGAAGAAACAACATGTTAATGAAAAACTCATATGTTATCCTCCGATCGAACAAACCCATAGTAGGATTTACAGGAAATTTTGCTGATGTTATTGAGGAATTTGAAGGAGAAACCGTCCTTGGTAAATGGCCATTCCAAAATATAATGAGAGTTGTGTTTGTAGTAGTTGATTGTCCGACCCTTTATAAGGTCATATTTGGTAGATCTGGGCTATCAATGATGCATGATGCGGAATCGATGGTTCACCGGTGCTTGAAATACGTTGTCAGATGCCAAGTTAGGATTGTTCGGAGCAGTCAAAATGTCATTAAGAGAATGCTATGGCACTGCTCTTGCTCCGAAATCTTTAGAGAGTGTGACAACAAAAAAGGAATAACAATTACTAGAGTTATCTTCAGATCCAAGTAAGATAGATTATCCAAGAGATACTCATAGTGCGGTCATTCTAGTTGAAGAGGTTGAAGTGCACAATTTTACAGATGGAAAAACGTTAGAATTGGAACTAAACTCCCACCATAAATGAAATAGGAATTGTTATTTTTTTTACAAGAATTTTCATGTGTTTGCCTAGTTTAATAAATATGTGACAGGCGTACCAGCTAGCATTATTTGCCATAAGTTATTTGTGAAATCTGATGTGGGCTCTGTAATACAAAGACGAATATCGTCTTCTGTAGAAAAATTTGAAGTTATTGTAAAAAAAGGTAGACATACTAACAAAAGATGGGCATATTCGAGAATATTTGTACCCGTTTTGGACTACAAATCTAGTACTTGCAATAAACAAAAATGGAGAATGGAGCATTTTTATTGATTTCACAGACCTTAACAGGTCTTGTCCGAAAGATCATTTTCATGTCCCTCAGATACATCAGTTGATTGATTATACTTCTGCAAACAAGCTATTATTTTTCATGGATGTTTTTTTCTGGATACAATCAAGTAAGGATGGATTTGAAAGATCAAGATCATATAACGTTCATCACTGATAGAAGACTGTATTGTTATAAGGTAATTCTATTTGGTCTAAAGAATGTTGAAACTACTTACCAATATCTAGTAAATAAAGCGTTTGCCAATTAGATTGGAAGAAATTTTGAGTTTATATTGACGATATGATGGTAAAAATTTTGAGGGAGGAGGATCACTTGTTAGATCTCAAAGAAACTTTCTCCAACCGGGAAGTCATCAATTTGAAGCTGACTCCAGAGAAGTGTACTCTTGGCGTATGATCCGGGAAATTTTTAAGGTATGTTATAAATAAAAAAGTGATACAAGTTGACCCGGGAAGTTATATGCATTGCTAGCTATGGACCCTCCCATATCCACAAAAGAGGTCTAAGTGTTAACTGGAAGCCTGGCAATATCAAACAAGTTTATATCATCAAAAAATGTGCACGATTCTTCCAAGTGTTGAAAAATTCTAAGGAATTCAATTGGTCACCGAATTGTGATGAGGATTTCCTTAAAATCGATTACCCAAAAATTTATCTAAACTAATTATGAGAGAAGGCTTTTATGTTTATTTAGCAGTATCCGACTATGCCAGTAAGTGTAGTACTAGTTCGGGAAGTTGATAATCATCCTCGCCCCATTTATTATGTTAGCAAGAGTTTGTTGGATGCATAAAAGAGATATCTAAGGTTGGAAACATTATCTTTATCCTTGGTAATAGCAACAAGAAAAGCGAGACCCTACTTTCACGCATATTTTGTTACTGTTTGAACTTCTTTTCCACCTAAAAGTGTACTGCAAAAACTCAATTTATCATGTCAAATAATCAAGTGGTCTGTAGAATTGAGGGATGATGATATCGATTTCGCTCCTCGAACTGAAATCAAGGCACAAGTTGTGGTAGATTTCCTGATTTAGTTTCATTCGGAGAGACCTTATGTGAAATCTTTTATAAATAAGCCTGAAAAGGAATGGATGGTCCAAAGCGATGGAGGATCTAGTATGATGGGTTGCATGGTTGTAATTTGTTTACTTTATCCCTTTGGATACTCAATGTACCAAGAAGTATGTTTTGCTTTAAAGGCATCACAAAACAAGGCAGAATACAAAGTGACAGTAGCTGGGCTGAGACTTGCTCAAATATGTGGTGCGAAAAGATTATGATTAATAATTGACTCTCAACTACTCATACATCAAGCTCATGGAAAATTTGAAACAAGAAAGAATAGTTGGTGAAGTATTTGCAGAAATATCGATGGCTGACTTCTTAGCCACTATTGTGTTCACAAAGGCATATCTTTGGATTCTGATACAATAGTAATCTTCCATAACAACAGTCCCATAAATAAGATTATCAACCGAGGAAAGTTTTCAAGTATCTACAATAACAAGCAAGATTTAAGGCATGAAATCCAAATGTTTATTATTAAAGTAAATCTTCCTGAAGACAAAGGTCTAGCTAAAAAATTGAAATTTAAAGAATGTGTCTTTTTGGTTTTATTTCAACATGCATCTATTGCGCTGCCTTCGATCCGATGAGTCTCAAGTAATCTTAAATGATTTACACGATGGAGAAGGCTCTGCCCATTGTGGCTATAAATATTTGACTTGAAGGGTCTTGTTAGCGGTATATATTGTTCTTCCATCATGATATATGCTAAAGAGCTAGTTAAAAAGTGTGATATGTTCCAAAGTTTTGGAAACTAATACATATA
Source organism: Limnanthes douglasii subsp. nivea (assembly GCA_036936605.1). Taxonomy (NCBI): domain Eukaryota; kingdom Viridiplantae; phylum Streptophyta; class Magnoliopsida; order Brassicales; family Limnanthaceae; genus Limnanthes; species Limnanthes douglasii. The sequence goes on from JAUPFV010000004.1 coordinate 124,783,388, forward strand.
CAAGTAGTCCCTATGGAGTTAATATCTCAAGCAGTGCCATATTATAGTTAGGGGGTTGATTAGGTAGGACATTTGCTAATATAATCCGGAGGGTGTCGAACCATTATATTATCAATGAATTATTTCTCTAAATGGGTAGAATTTGCGCCTATCTCTGAAGCTACCTTTAGAATAATAAAGTTTATCATTTCCAACATATGTTGTAGATTTGGACTTCCTAAAAGTATTACAATAGATAATAGTCCTCAATTTGACAATAAGGACATGCAAATCTGATATACTTCTAGAGAAATTTTGCATTGTTTCTCTTCACCTTTTCACCCCCAAGCTAACGGGAAAATCGAGGTTATGAAGAAAACTATTCTGATGAGTCTCAAGAAGAATTTAGAAGGGTGGCAGGAAAATGACCATATTACTTATAAGAAATATTGTGGGCCTATAGAACTACTCCTCGTACTGCCACTCAAGAATCTCATCTGTTTTAGTTTATGTGATGGATGCAGTAACACCAATATAATATACTCGTCCTTTTTTTAGAGTTCAAAATTATTCCAAAAAGGATAATAAGACAGAAGTAGGAGCTCAGCTAGACTTGACTGAAGAAAAAAAGAATCAAAGCTCATTTAATAACGGTGCATTATCGAGGTTTAATGACAAGCAAGTATTCATCTAAAAGTAGAAGAAAAGAGTTTGAAGTAAGGGATAGAGTTTTGAGAAAAGTTTTTTACACACCAAAGAAAGGAATTTTATCCAAAAAGGATAACGATGTGTCCAGATTATTAATAATCTACCATCTTTGCAAACACCATAATGTTGTTGGAGATAGGATTTGTGGTGGTTGAAGTGGTGAAGGAGAAGAATATATAACCGACAGCAAACTTGTAAGTGATGATAATAAAAAGTTTCTATTTCTATAAAGTAAAGTTTCTCTCTTTAAAAATATCTAAATAGAAAATGAGAGAAGAACTTGTAAAAGAAACTATAGAAGACTGTTGAGTACCCTTCTAGGGAAGTGGAAACTCTAGCAACAGTTATAATCCCTAGAGGAGCGGAAGCGTTTTTAACTGATTGATATGCCTCACCTAGAGTAAAAAGAGTTTGTGGCTATAATCAAATAATGACACGTGTCATGAAGTTCGAATGGTTAAAAACCAAAACTTTAAGACAATAACAATCCTCGAGCGGTGCCATCAGATAGAGTTCTAATATGTTCCTCACCAGATTTGAAGAGTATTGAAAAATCATATTTGGAGAAAGAGAACAAGTTCGATTGGGATATGTGTCAGTTAGCCATCCCAAAATACATTTAAATGATTAAGGAGGCTAGATGATAGGGTCGGAAATCTTCAAGAAAGATCGCTTTGTTAGGATCGGAAATCATCGAGGGTCAATTGTGACCCAAGGAAAATACCTCACTTTTACCATTTGACTTAATTATTTAAACAATAATATATTTACTAGTTTATATCATATTTATCTCAGTATAATGTTTATTAGGATTTTCAGTCTTTGGATTTGGCCTAAGATTTTGATTCGGCCTATTAGGCCCATTAAGCTAAAATAACCTATAAGTACTTTTTGAGATTATATTTAAATGAGGATGGAATCTTATCTCTCTAAAGAATAACTAAAGTAGCTCAATTATCTCACTAATTTTCATCATACATTTATTACACCTTCACCATATAACCTAAATACCTTCTAATTCAAATTTATACTTATGAATAATCATATTCAAATGCATCATTTAAATCAAGAACTCTATATTCGCTACCAACTGAAGCATGCATTGCTATATAGTTATGTCGTTTAGTTTGACAAAATATTGGACCGATTTACCAAACGTTGGTCAATAAGGCTTTTACCTCTCATATTGAGAGGAACATCGAGGTATGCATCAATGACACATTGGTAAAGAATATCAAGGTTATGAAGAACATTGCAGACCTGGTTGAAGGCTTCAAATATTTAAGGATCGTAAACCTAAAGCTCAATCCTAAGAAGTTCGCATTTGGGGTTCGTTATGAGTTACTCGCGTATTTAGTCAGTGAGAAAAACATTAAGGCTGGAAATTCGTAGTTAGAGCCTTTGGTCTCCATGAAGGCGCCTCATATGCTTACAGAAGTGCAAGTGTTAACGGGAAGGCAAATGGTCCCGCATTTATCTAAAAATTATTTTACACTTGTGTCCCATCTAGCAAATAGTCTTACATCTATCATCTTGAAATTTTATTTTATACTAGTCTCGCATCTACTAGCTGATCCTGTATTTATCATCTAAAAATTATTGTAAATTGGTCTCGTATCTAGCATATGATCATGTATTTATCTAAAAGTAATGTTACACTTGTCTCGCATATAGTAATTGGTCTCACGTCTATCTAAAAGATATTTTCCACTAGTAACACATCTAGTAAAGCTAGATAATAGATGTGAGACACTCGACATGGCTGGTCTCACCTCTAGTGATGTTATACACTAGACACGGAGTTACCTGAAAACCGCAAAAATGCAGTAAAACTTATCTGAAAACATATAATAGTTTTCTTTCTCCAAATAATCTGTAATCCTAAATCTATAAACACATTCCAATTCTAATTACAATTCAAATGACGACCTCAACGAAAAATGTAGATCAAATATGTTAATGAAGATCGAAGCACAAAAAAACATGACAAATGAGAAAAACGCGAAAAAAAATTAAAAAAACATAAAAGAAAATATCAATTACAATTTTAAAAAAAAATTCAATTCAATGACCCTCAAAAAAAATTCATTTCAATCATAATTTAATTTTTTTTAATTAACATTCGGTTATACATTAAGAAAAATAGAATACGGTCTTAAAAGGAAATATATTTGACATGAAAAAAAAATATTATATAATTTATAAAAATATTTGAGATATTAAAAAATATTCGATAATAAATATTAAATAAAAAAATGTAATCAAATTTTGGTGGGGTCTACGAGCATAAAGTAATAATAAAAATAGTAAATTTTAACTTTGCCATTTTTAAATTATTTGGATATTACTCTATACTTCATTACTAGAATGTGTTTAATTTTTAAATATAATGTATTTAATTTTTAATTATTTTAAAGTTTAATATTCATTGTTATAGTGTTTATGCTTTGTATTGCGGGATTAGGTTATTCTATATTTTATTTTATGCTAGTTGTCTCACCATTTTATAAATTTCATAATATATATAAAATATATATTAATTTATTTATATTTATTTAAAATTTTATATAATTTTAAATATAAATATTTTATGAAACATGTAGGATTATACAATAAAAACCTCCCATAAACAGAGTGAGTTTTTTTTTAAGTTGGGCAATGAACAACGTTGGATCTCCATATATCTAAATTTTATAAATTTTGATTTACTTTTTAGTTTCTAAATAAAACAAAATTAGCCGAACTTATAATTTACCAAATTAACGCATACTTTAAAGTGAGTTTCTATCGAACTTACTAATATTAAAGTAAAGAAACTTAAGTTAAATTAGGAAGGGACAACCATATCTGGTTGTTGGCTGAATGGATCGCAACCTTTAGCATATTTGGATCGCAACCTTTAGCATATTTGGCTTACCCGTAAACATTCATGTTGATGCGTGCTTTTATATGGCTGCTAATCTTTTTTCCGTTGTAAGAGTGAATAGTTAACCTCGAACTCTATCAGTTGTATATTGTGGTCTCTTCTATTGATGTTCGGGATAGTGTAGTGAAGTGGGGTTCAAGTGAACAAATTATACCGATGACAAATGCATTAGCAGATGTGTGGATGTCATATGAGCTCATAGAATCTGAGTTATTTTGTATCCCTAAGCTTTAATGAAAAGTTTTACAACTTTTATTTGAGATGTTATCATTGATAAAAGTTAAACATTTTTTATATTATGGATCATTAGAAGTATAGTTTGAGATTTATATCATTTTTTATATACATATAAATATAGTTATTAATTAGGTTTGTGAAAGACTAAAAGCATGACTATGCTTGAGAGTTATAATTAATCGAAACATTCTGATTAGTAAATGATTCAATCTCATGTTAAGAGCTATGCATGTTGTATGTATAGACATGATACAACTGAATAAAAAGGACAAGGACAACCCTCTAGTTCGATACTGAGTGCTTTCAGTTAAGCTTCTTTACTTTATAACATGGAGATAGAGATATAGTTGTTTAGTTGTTTTCTCAAACTGAGAGCTCCATTCTGTTTTTTTTTCTTTTATAAATTTGTACAAAATTTATTGTGTATTGCTCCATGGGAGTTTGTTTCGTAGTTTTGGTCACAAAAGAATTTTTTTAGATGTTAAAGTTTCTTGATATTACTTGAAAAAAAGTAACAATTTTTTTGTTATATATTCCAGTTTTGGCTATTGATACTTTAATTTTTATAAATGGAGGCTAATGTTTTGGTTTTGTTGAGTTATTGAATCCCTATGCGTTCATAATTCAACATCATCTTTGACCAGGCTTTAACATCTACCTTATATCAACAAAATTAGCATCATTAAAATGGATATAGTCAAGATTCGTGATTAGTTTGTATAGATTATACAATATCAATTATAAACTTAATCTGAAAAAAGACTTCAGTGGGTGATAGCACTCATACGTTGTCTATCGACATAAAATCGTCATTAGATATTCAATCTCTGATCATCTCCAAACTCTTTCACTCGTAGCTAACTTTTTCAATTTCTCCACCAAAAATTTTGGTGCTTTCACACATTCGTTGGCCTTTTTAGGCTTGGGGTACATTTCGATCTTTGTGCATAAGAATATCATTACTGGTTGAACCATCTATAGTTATTATCATTATTGCTTCCATTGTCTCCGTCGCCTCTTGTGCATGGCCCGGTAAATATGGGTCAAAATTGTAACCAAACAGGGTTGAACATTTGGTACACGGTTGATCAACTCTATAATTTGAAATAATAAATACCGGAAAACCATATTCGTGTGCACAAAGACTTCCAATTTAACCGCAAATCTAATATGCAAGAATACAACATTTCATACCCGCTGACCGAGATAATTCTTCACAATTGTCTTCGCTCGACCATAATAATAGGATTGGTCCAACCATGATCGAATCGACCAATCCAACCAAACCCGTTAGCTATCAAAGTGGGTTGATCTCTAAAATTTGATATGATTTGTTCCGCTACAATCCATACAACAACTTACTGGTATGTTTTAAAATTTTAGAATAAGACTTTGGACCCGTAGCCACTCTAAATATAGTAAATATTTAATGTTTTGGTAGTCAATTTAAAAATTATTTCATGGAAAAAAAGGTTGAACATGTACCGGTAAGGTCAATAGTATATTAATTGAAGATAAAACCAACTTTAACTTTTGGAAAGAATAAATTATATTACTAAACTCGATTTTATTTTATTTTGAACTATTACATCAATAAATTTGATAAAAACGTTCACTTTAAAATGTGTTTTTTTAATAATAGTGTTAAGTTTGATTTAAAAAACAATTCTAATAATTTAAGATTACGGAATAACGGAAAAAAGACAATAAAACAAAAACTAAGTTACAGATAGCGGGTTTATGATTCGATGAATAAATTAAATTTATTCATCATTCGGATATATATATAGACATCCAACGTTGTTACTCATTTTCTAACTTTAAAAAAAAGCAACATATTCTTGGAAGGTCTTCATTGTCTACTTATACAAGGGACATGATAATATTAATTGACTAAATTAACAAAGAAATAATTTTCAATCTATAAAAATAATTAAAAACCAAAAGGTTGACTATACCGTGCATAAATAATATTAGAATACTCATTAAACTTTTATCTTTTTTAAATGGAAAGCAATAACAAGAGCACTGGTTAAACTATTCCTGTTTTAGATTTATTTTGTTAGAGCATGTGTTCATTTTCGAATTTAAACATTACCATTGTCCAAAAATATAATAATGATAAATTACTTGATAGGCATGTTTTGGTAGGTATACGAGTTACGCCGATAGTAGTAACGTAGCCCAGATCAAAACATTGCTTTTTTTATTTTCATAAAAAAATGAATTTGCAAAGTGATTTATTGTATAAGAGACTAAAACTCACATAAATTTCCTATAGAAATTACATATTATTATTATTCAATAATTATATGCAATTATATCTAATCTTGTAATTATATTCTTCATATATTATGATTAGACTTTCTTCTTATTAATTTTTAAAAAAAATCAATCTAAAAAAATTATTCTCTTTAGATATTTGCACATTACTCTATTAGTTTCATTCCAAATAGAATTCATTCTTATTAATTTGAAAAAAAATTTCAATCCAAAAAAATTATTCATTTCAAAAGTCAAAGGTCGTAATTTTCAAACTGGGCTATGAGAGTGGACTCAAAAAAATAAAAAATAATAATAATAACTATCTTAATTACTATATCGGATCTATATATAAATCTATATTATTATAATATAAATTAATATGTCTATATATATTATATATATTGAGAAATAAATGATATATATGATATTATATACATATATAAAACAACTGAATATATAGAGCGATATTATTGTCTTTTAAATTAATATATCTATTTATATTAGTCTCTTCATTCTTTAATAATTGATCTTTTAAGAAAAAAATTCAATTTTAAATTAAATGTTGTTCATTCATGACCACGTGATCAAGTTGTCACCCAAAAAGAAACAATCTCCGGAGGTGGAACGTCAAGTATCAGGAAACCCTCCCCAAGCTGCATCAGTATACGAGACAATAGATGTAATGGAAGAAGGAGAAAGATGTAGTCCAAGATATAGAGTTTATAGATATATCGTATGATTCTTTAAAGCATTCATATGTTCATCTCAAGGATCATGCATATGTAGAAAAAAGTATGTTGAACAGCGTAAGGGATATATGGGCGGCTAAATGTAAGATATTGGAATGCACCAGTGAGGTTGTTATACAGTTTCGGATCAGCCACCTTTAGGGTACTAATTTTGGCTTTGTATCAACATGAGCGAGAGTCGGCTTACAAGAACTCATTCCAGCTCGTTGGATAATGTCATCGGCATATTTTTTCTGAGATAAAAACAATCCGTATTTTTGTTGAGTCACACCTATGCTAAGGAAATAATGCAAGAACCCCAAATTCTTAATAAAAAAATTCGGAGCTAAGATGCGCCATGATGGTTTTGCGGAAAGTATTAGATAAAGTTGTCAAAATAATATCATCAACGTATAACAACAAGTAAGCCATATTCGACCCATGTTTATAGATAAACAATGAAGTATCCGACTTACCATTAGAGAAACCAATATTGGCAACAAAATCAGCAAGTATTTTATACCACGTCCGAGGGTTGATGCATATAAACAAACATAATCTGGCTGCACCAGGTCTTAAAATCTCACGGGTTGATGTGTATAAACAGTCTCTTTCAAGTGTCCACAAAAAACAAATATTGTTGGCATCTAACTGATGAATCGACCATTGCTTCGATAAGGAAATACTGAGCATCATACGGATGGTAGCCGGTTTCATTACCGAATTGAAAGTTTCTCCATAATCAATGCCAATACGCTGATTTTACTATCAGCCACAAGATAGGATTTATGCCTCTCAAATGAACCATCAGATTTTACTTTATTAGTAAAAATCCTAATATGATGAATAACATTAACATTTGGGAGGCGGGGCACCAAATCTCACGTCCTACTTTTAATAGGAGCATCAAATTCATCAGCCATAGCCAATTTCCAATTCGGTTCACGAGGGGCAGCCACATGATTACGGGGTAAAAATGACGGCATAACCATGGTGGTATGAGCCTGAGATTGATCGAAAATAGTTTTAGACTTGAAAATACCATGTTGGCTGAGGGTGATAGGACGTTGTACTAGATATATAGCATGCTGAGAGGGACGCGCAGGCAGAACTGGTGTCGAATGATGCCCATATGGAGGTGATGGTGAATATGGTGAGAAACCGGGATGTGTTGTGTGGTGGGAGAATCAGCCACATGAGATGTTGGAACCGACTTGATGAAATAGGAAGACACATAATTACCCAAAAAATCATAATCCATGGTATGAGACGAATGAACTTTGGCACAGGGAAAAATGGTTTTCACAAATTAAACCTGATGAAAAAAGAATGATTTTATTAGTGGATGAATCAAAACACTTATAACCTCTATGATTTTCGGGATAACCCAAGAAATACAAGGAGTATAACGAGCTTGTAATTTTTAAATGGTAGTGGATGGAAACATTGGAAAACACGAGCACCCATAAACCCAAATGTGAGAGTAAGATGGAACTCAATGGTAAAGAATTTGAAGAGGGAATCATTGGCAAACAATTTACTGGGAATAATATTAAGTAGGTATGTTTCCATGTGAAGATCATGATGCCAAAAAGAAAGTGGCAAAGATGGATGAATGAGAAGTGTGCGCATGATATTATTAATGGATCATATTCTTCTTTCAGACTTTTCATTTTGTGAGGAGGTATATGGAGATGAAAAACGAAAATAAATTCCATGAGACTCATAAAATTGCCGAAAAGAATGATTATCAAACTCTCTCATATTGTTCCATTGTATGGTTTTAATATCACTTTCAAATTGGGTACAAATATGAGCTTGGAATTTTATAAAAATTGTGAAATTTGTGATTTATTAGCAATAGGAAAAGTCCACAATAAATTCTAATAATCATCCAAGAAAAACACATAATATCGATGTCCCGAAGAACTCAAATGTAGAGAAATCCAAATATCCCTATAAATAATATCAAAAGGCATGCATGTAGTAGAAGTTGAGAGAACAAAAGGCAATTTTATATATTTTCCAAGAACGCACAATTGACAAGTAGTATACATAGATGGACTATTATAATCAATCAATTTTTTTTTGAAGAATAGCTAAAACTAAGTCTCCTGAGTGACCCAAATGGTCATGCCAAAAAGTCGATGCGATGTATTTAGTGGAGGAAGCGGTCAGAGTCGGACTATAATGAATGATATGGTAGAGGGGGCTTGTACTATCACATCTCATTAGACGTATCCTCGTTTGTGTATCATGCACTGGAAAAACTAAAAGGATCAAACACCACCGGCACATGATTATTAGTTGTAAACTTTCTTACTGACACCAAATTTTTAATAAGTTTAGGTGTATGCAAGACATGATTGAGTGACAAAGGTGGGTTCAGGGAAGGTAATGAAGTATGATCGTTACCACGAATCAGAATTGACTGACCACTACCAACTGTAACACCATTATTATTGCTCATATTAATATAAGACATGAGATTACCTTGTGAGGACGTCATATGAGAATTTTCCCAGTGTCCATATACCAGTTAGGATCCTATTGTGACAAAGATATAGTGTGAATAGCCTTTCTATATCACTCGAAGTCCACAGAGAGGCTTTATATGCATCTTGTTGTTGTTGTTGTTAGGGTCTAGAGTCCAAGAATTTGGGTTGTCGTGGTCCAATATGCCTGCCCTAAGATTGCGTCGGGTATGGGCTGATGGGTACAACCTAGGATGGTTGGATCCAAGCCCACCAAGGAGGCATCACCTAAGGCGGAACACCTGCAAAATTTTGACCACCTCCACAGTAGCCTTCACGTACAGTACTTCCAGGACCCTCAACCAAAGTCTATCTCGTACCACCACCAGATTTTCTATGATTTTGATGTTTTTTGTTGCTACGGTTCTTGGATTTTTTGCCGCGTCCTTTACACTAATTTGGAGAACGGTGATTAAGCATTTTATCTGATTTGCGAGTAGTCACCATCATCACATCATCACCCCCAGTCGATGCCTCATTCATGCTAGTTTCTTCCAAATTCAACATGGATCGAACGTCATAAGATGATGGTAAAATCTTCTTGTGTCAAATTACATAAGCTACACTTTGTAAGCGGGGGTAAAAGCACCCATCGTACGAAGAACCAGATGATTGTTCGATACCGGAGCCCCCATATTCTTGAGTTGGTCGGAGAGAGTCTTAAGGTGGTGGAAATAATCCCGATGAGAAATCCCGCAAATAAGTGCTATTGAACTCGTGTACCAAAACAACGACACGAGCATTCATATTGTCTTGAAATAAATTATGAAGACGATTCCACTAAGTCACTTCCAAAACATCTGCTTCAATAACAGTGGTCAAGAGATCGGTGGAGATAGTGGAATAAATCTATTGAACCACAACAACATCCAAGGTATCCCACATTTCTTGTTCATGATCTGTAAAATGAGCCATCTCGTTGTCTTTCTCTTCCGTCGTTTTCGGCAGGATAATGTGATAAAGAACTTTGTGCGATCGAAAATGAACCTTGAATAATTCTTCCCAATTGGCATATTGAATGCTCTCCATCTCAAAAATGATAGGAACATGTGTCTTGATGTTAGGTACAACAGTCAAAATATAAAAATAAAATAAAGAAGAAATCTTGGTACTTGACTCGCCCTTGTTGACGGAAATGAGTAGATGAAAATGGAGAATCGAGCAGAGTAAGAAATGAGAAGACGGTAACGTAGTAAGCGAGAAGAGATAAATTCTAACCCTAATCAAATACCATGAAATAATATAATCTCGTGTATTTCTCATTAAAAAAAAGTTAATATATATAAAAATTCATTAGCTACTAATTAGTCTATAATTTATGCAGCTATTAATTATGCAATAATCTAAGCAGCTACTAATTAGATAATAAGATATACTAAATATATACAAATATTTCGTATGCTATCAGTTTTTTTATTTATTAGACTCTTGTTACCAATAAACACATGAACTAGTTATTATGGTGTTCGATTAGAGTAATCTTCATATTATACCATGTATATTTGAATTGTTATCTTATTTTTGTTTTTCAATAAATTGTAACGAGAAAAAAAAACAAGATCACTCACTTTTCTTAATGCGTTACCACATCATAAAAAAGCAAAAAGAATGGCCCAACCATATCAACATGGTAGGTTAGCCACTAACGTATAATTTATTTTATTATTTTCTAAGATATCATAAGTGTAATATTTTCTAACTGTTTTAAGATTTTATAATTTGGATAAGTTAAACTGATAGTTTGGACATAGTTTTTTTTTAACCTGACCAAAAATATTTAGCACTCCAATCATTTTGGGCTAGACCAAAACCAAACAGAACCGAGTTTTATCGGTTTTGGTTTGGTTCCTAAACTCGAACTAAATAATATTAAATTAGTCTGCCTCTGGTACCATACCGATAACCGTCTGATTAACATAACTTAATAGTTATAGTTGTATATTTTGATTTCTGTAATATTCTTGCACTATTATTTTTCATTATCATCTTTGTTTTTTGCATTAATATTTTTCTTCATTACGACTTTTACAATATTGGTAAATTTATGTCTTTTATCAATTATTTTGATTGGTGCATGTTCCTTTTATAAACCACTCATTTATAAAATTGAAAATTGTAAAGATATCTTGAAATAGATTTTTTTGTCACATGTAGATTTATATTATCAAAATTTGTTATTATACAAGTCAATTATTAAAATATAATCGACTTGTAATTTATTGGGTCAACGTATAACAATATACATAGTATCATGTATATTTATAATGTGGATACTTGTCAGATTGATGTGGATCCAGAGGGGGATCCTTAACTCTAGAACTTTAGCTATTGAGTCTTCAAGGTATAATAAAGTTATGGTCCTCTTGAGATACAAGGAGATCAGACTTTAACAATTTAGAACTTTGTTAAGGGTTTGATTAAGAAGAGAAAGTTAACGGGTTCTTAAGAGAAAATCAAGTAAATTACACAAGATTTTGTTTAATTTAGTTTATTCAATTCACTTAACATAAAAAGAAGTTTAAACCTAATTTTTAGACTTACATTTATTGTTTTCTCCAACAACCCATTATCTCTCTTTTCTGTAAAACTTATCTACAAAGCTATAGATCCCTTAATACGATATTGATATTTTTATCTAAGGATAACTAACAAAGCAACTGACAATATATGGGAAGATCCATCATCATCTCGATATCTAAAGTATTCCACCACAAAATAAAAATATATGTGATTCATCTCCTTAGGGTATCTGACCCTATTGCACTAATAATTGGTAAGAGATGCAGATTCTTAATGATTTGAAGTAATATAGTCAACTCTTTATTCTTTATCTCATATCAATTGATTCAATTTTATTAATCGACGCTCAAACCATTTTTAAGTATGTTTAGAGTTTAGAGAATTTATAATGCATGTTTAGTACTTGTTTGGTGCTAACAAGAATACAATATATTTGTTAATTGATATACATGATTAAAGATTCAAATATGAGATTCTAAATTTTGGATCAAAACCCTAATTTGGATCAATTTAAGAGTTTTTCATTTTCAAAATCATATAATTTTTTTGGCAAACAAGTTCGTTGTCGAGTAAACCACTTACAATCGATCGTAGTGTCGCGGTAAACAAATTTATTGTCGCATGAATCCAGAAACATCGTCATTTTCACTGTGGAAACCCTTGTTCATTGTCATGATAGCTGGCCCTGCCCGTTGGCATGGATTCATATTCTTTATTTTTGCTTTAACGTGAGTTCACTGCCAAGAACCAACCCTTATACATGCATCAAACCAGTTTAGTTATTATTCCAAAAATTATATTTTGCTTGCATGATTTTCAATTTGATTAGTTTTATTTATACTAGCACGTATATGATGACATGTTTAGATGTGTTATCATGTATGTTTAAAGTGCTAATTTTATTATGTACCCCCAGCTATATGAGCATTAAGAAATCACGTAGTTTGGAAAATGTACAACTTTCGACATAACATATAATTATTCATTGTTATTGAGCACTGGAACTCTAGGATGTATGTGTTGATATCATGTATCCCAATTTATTTTTTAAGTTTCGAGAATGTCATTCATCTCCCTTTAAATATTTAAACTTTTGATGAGATCTTTTACATACTAGAGATTGTATCAATTGTTCATGTCGTATTAAAATTGAGCACAAAAGGTTTATTCAGTTAGTCATATACTTTATGTGTTGCATTTTCATGATTATAGAGTGAAAATTTCATATGTCTATTCCCTGAAACTGTAAATGAACACATGTCATGCCATCCTCGTGTCACTTCTGTCTAGATAAGTGCTCATGAAAAGGGGTTTGTATTCTCTTAGCTAAGAACTAAATATTGTGAGTGCTAGAACGGCCCCTACAAAAGACTACCTCATATTTATTCTAATGGTGAGAAATTTGTTGCATAACATAGTTATTGCATTAACACACACCATTCTCATACATAATTTATTTTTAGTGTTGAATGATTTTGGTTAAATATTCCATGGAATAGTCAACTATGACCCCCACAAAAGGTTTGATTATTTTCAGATATGTTTATCAAGAAACACGATCTTCCATAAAGAGTTGGTCCCCATAAGTAATGTATAGCGCGTTGAAGCCTTCCATCTCCGCTAAGGATTGCGACTGATCAATTCATATGACTGCTTATTAAAACGTAAAACTTAATATAATTCTATTATTTATGTCAAATATATGATAATAGAGTTAAATAATGTATTCAATAAATTTAAATTCTAATTATGATATCCTAATTATTTATGGTATTAAACAACTAAAGAAATTTTGATAAAACTAAATCATGTATTGGTATAACTTGAAAATTCTATTGTAAATGTGCTTCTTCAAAACAATTATTATCGTGTATATAACAACTAAGATGTATAAAAAATAAGTGAGTAAATTAATTGATATTTATCCTTTATTTTTATATATTTTACACTAATTATTAGCTAGTTTAATATATAAAGAATAGAATATTCTCATTATGTTTGTTCTTCGGTTTAATATGTAATTGATAGATATATTGAATAAAATGAGAAAAAACGAGTTGAATCGAAAAATGAGTTTAAAATGATTTAGAAAACTCAAAAACTTAAACGAAAGAAATATACAATTCTAAAATTGAGAAATGATTTTTTTAATTGCAACTCAAGAAGATAAACTAAAATCCATTATTTGTACCGAAGAAAAACAAATTATTTTAACTATAAATAATTAATACTAATATTTGGAAAGGGATAACAACTCAGAAAGATAAAAGCAAACTATCTTTTGGAGTATGGATTTTATATGATTTTAAATGATATTATTCTACATATGTTTTTGTTTTTATTTTACATTTTTTATTCATGATATTTGTCATTATCACAACTTTCTATTTTTTGGTTAATCATAGTATTTTATATGAATTAATTAATATGTTTTTATTAATTTAATTTTATATTTTTTTATTAAAATTATTATTAATCTTAATACTTTCAGTTATTTACTCTCTTAGATTTGAGATTAAAAGTTAAAACCTTTTTATAAACTATATCAATACCCATTTGATATTTGAACTAGATTCCTAAATTATATGATCCAATTACAATTATAAGTACAAATATATTTATATATAAGGTTAGTCGATGATAACAACCATTTATAAAATAATCTAATTTTAAAGGTTAGTATAGACATAAAATTAATTTAACTATGAATTTTTTTTAAACAAACTATAGAATATTACGGATAACTAAACTCAAGGGACTAGTGGTGATACAAAAATATGAGGACTATGGTGACATGTGGCAGCCTCTCATGGATCAGAGAATCTGGTGGACTAACTTTATCCAAACGCGATAGTCTTTAACTTTATATTGTTTTATAACTAATATATTCCAAAGATTTTACTTTTAAATTTTTGTTTTTTTTGTTTTTTTTTTGTTTTATTCATAATATTTTTAAATTAGACATCTAGATCAAACGTTAGAGTGATTAAATAATATTAATATATAAATTTTCACACGTAATAATATTAATAAATAATTTATTTGGATTTGATATTAAACTCGAGTATATAATACTAATACTAATTGGCGATAATCGCGCACTTGCAAAACATTTATATCATGTTGTTAGCATCGTTGATTGTAGGATTTATAAAAAGATAATTTCTAACACAAAATAAGTTTATTTCAATCCAGATATCGAGAGAATCTTTAGAAGGAGACTCGAAGAATTAAAAAAAATTGGTAGCAATAACGAGAATAAGTATTTGGTAACAATAGTTGAAGAAGAATAGGTACATAGCATGCGTACAATCAATTATTACACAAATCCTTCACTTATGGGATTCATTCCAAATATACTAAAATCGGAAGTGGTTGCAACAAATATGAGATTAAACACGCTTTGATCACCATGATAGTGAATAACCACATGTTCGTCAGAGAGTTAGAATAGTGCCCCAACACCATTCTATCAAGTTTCTTGTAAGTGTGTAATACATGTAAGTAAAATAGACTCTCAACTCATAAAATCATATTGAAGCTATTCTCGTTTTCTTTAAAAATAATAGCTAAGGTATGACTGCAATTTTTATTTCCTAGATGTATTACTACTACATGACAGAAATTGGTCCAATTTTTCTTATCGATATTTTCCTACCGGTGAAGTCTGAGGTTTTCTAGAATAATATCACAAATTGTGTGCAACAAGATAATTATTCTTTTTATGACTTTTAGGAACAATACAATGAGTTATTGGGAAAATTCCATCACCATGGTATTCCAACATGCATGATCGTACAAATAATCTATAATGGGCTCCAATAAAATAATAAGTTGATATTAGACAAGATGAGTTCATGGTTACTCATAAAAAAGACACTATAATCAGCTTACAGACTCCTTAAGGTACTAGCAAGTAAAAATTATTCTTACTCCGAAGAAAATAAGAAGCCAGCTGACATGTTTACAATGAATGAGAATACAATGCTACAAGCTAAGATAAGTGCGCTTGAATAGAAGATTGCACATATAAATATGCATGATGCATATGTTAATGACTGTGAATCGTTTTATCCAATGAACTAGATCGCCCTAGTGAAATATGCAATGTATGTAAATAAATTATAATAAGACCTTATACCATACTAGAATAACAATATTTAAGGGTTACGCGTCGATACAACCTAAACTTTTCATGGAAAATACCAAAAACAAATTGAAAGTAAGAAAATATGGATGATTTATAAAAGATTTTAAACCTAGAGGACACTCTCGGTAAATTTATCAAAGCATCTAATAACTAATTCGAAAGTAATAAATCAAGCACATAGAACTTTGAGTTGTTGGTTCAAATCGGCTTGTCTGGAGAACTTAGAAGTTCAAATCAATAAAATACAGTCAATTGTGGTTGTAAAACTTAAGGAACTGGGTCCAACAATATTAAGAACATCCTAAAACAGGTGATGTGCGATTACATTTAGAAATTAGAAACAAGTTGGTGATGAATTAAAGCTGAATTTTAACAAATTGGTTGGTGATCGCATGAAGGCTCTTGATAGTCGTGGAAAAGTTTCTTAAACCAAAATGAAAAACCGACAGTGGTAAAGTTTACCGCAAAAAAAATGATAGTCGTGATCGAGGTGAAGTTTGATGTAGCAAGGTTGTTGGTGGTAAATGAGTAGTGGCTGAAAATGAAAGAAAACGTAATAGTGGCAAAGTTTGTCGCGATTAAGAAATATATATTTACTGTAAATATAAACCGTCTCAATAAGGGTAGAGGTGGTCACGATGAAATATTTGAAAAACAAATCAACGGCTTCATTGGTGACATGTACCACGGTGAAGAGTCTGCTAGCCATGATCAAAGCAAAAAATAATCGTGACAAAGGTGATAGTTATCCCAAAAATATTTACCACGATGAGACATAAGGTTACCAAGGTGAACTTTGTTTTGGAAATGAAGATGGTAATTGTGGAAAAGTCCCTCCAACAAAAAACAATCTTCAAATCTCTAAATATCCACCTCGAATTTCATAACCATGTTGAAAGAAGAAGCAAAATACCGAAAATCAAATCTCTAAATTTATGGAGATACTTAAAAGCCTCGAAATCAATATTATTTTATTGACTTTCTAAAACAGATGTTGAAGTACTCAAAGTTTCTAAAAGACACCTTTTACAAAAAAAAATTACAAACTTCAAGTTGATGATGCTTATAGAAGAATGTGGCGCCTTGATTCAAAATAAATTACCACCAAAACTATAATATCTATGGATTTTATTAGACACTTTAGAATAAGAAATGTTAATTTTGAAAAATGGATATCTGATTTAGGTGCTAGTATCAATGTTATTCGTTATCAATTTATAATGAGTTAGAGATAAGATGAATTAAACCTATAAATACGTCTCTGCGGTGTGTAGATTGGTGTTTTATAAATCTCAGTGGTAATAAAAGATGTTTTAATGAAGGTCGACAAGTTTATCTTCCTGATATATTTTATAATTTTGTATATGGAAGAAGATGAAGTTGTACCTCTAATCCTAGTATAAATGTTTTTAGCTACCGGCATGACTATTGTAGATGTTAAGGTTGGAAAATTGATAATTTGAGTAGGGGATGAGCATGTAAAATTTAGCATACCATAAGTTTTACAATTTCGTAAATATACTAATATTTATTTTTTCATTGATATGGTAGATGAAATGGTTGATACATGCATGCATAAATTTTTTCTCCTTCTATTTAAACAAATTCATTAGTACATGGTAGACTAGATTAAACATATATTGATAATAAATTCGTTGTAATATGTGAATTATTTACATAATCTATCCAATCACCTTTAAAAAAATTAAACTGTAAAATTAAAAATAAATCGCTTAAATTGGATAATCTTAAGATAGAGCTCACATATTTACCCTCTCATTCAAGATATGTGTATTTTGAAGAACCTACCAACTTTTCTGTTATTATCAATGCTTCTTTGAATCGTGAAGATGAGAATAATTTGTTAAGGGTATTAGACATAAAAGGAATCTTATGTTCAAGTTTCCAACATAATATCTTAATAAAGGAGATTTACAAGCCTATATTTCTACCACAAAAGCAATGAATCCATTTATGCAAGAAGTAGTATTGAATGAGGTGTTTAAGTTTTTAGACGTTGGCATTATTTATCCTATTTCAGACATCACTTGGGTAAGACCGATACAAGTTTTTCCTAAGAAAAAATGAATGACGGTGATTAATAACTATAAAAAAAACATTTAGATACCAACAAGTACGGTCACAAAATAGAGAGTGTGCATTGACTATAGGAGATTGAATGATGCAACCCAAAAGGACCACTTCGCACTTTCATTCATCGATCAAACGTTGTAAATATTTGATGGTCAAGTGTTTTATTATTTAACCAATGGATACTCCGGATACAATCAAATTTATATTTGATCAAAAGATCAAGAGAAGACTACATGTACTTATTCGTACATGACTTTCACATATCGAATAATAGTATTTGGCTTATGCAATGCTTCGGCCACCTTCAAACGTCGTATGATGTCCATTTTTTAACATGATTTAAAAATACATTTAGAATTTCAAGGGTGGTTTTTTAGTATTTGGTTACTCGTTTGATAATTATCTAGCTAATTTATCTCTTAAATTAAAGAAATGTGCATATAATAAAATTTTCTAAATTGGAAGAAGTGTCATGTTACGATACACAATAGAATCGGTTAGGTTATCACATTTAAAAAAATAAAGGTGGATAAAAATATGATAAAGGGCATCAAAAAATTACCTCCTCCTATTTCAATTATAGTAATCCAAATTTGTCTTGGCCACTCACGTATTTATAAGTGATTTATAAAAGATTTTTCAAAAATTTATAAACATTTTTTTATTTTATCACCCCATGGAATGAGTACAATGTGGTGGTTGACCTCCTTGAAGCGAAGAATACTTGGAAGCGACAGTTTATTTTTCTCAGTGGTTGTTTGGAAAATAGTAAAGAGATTTCAACAAAGAAAAATCTCAACCAACTTTATAGGGAGTGAAATAGTATAAGTGAGTTTGTTCTTCCACCACCTAGTAAAACATTATTGAATATATATAATGTTTGATTTCTCATATAATTATTTTTTGCAATAATCTCCAAATCCTAACAACATCATTTGAAAGTTGTTTAAAAGAATTTTGGTAACTTAAGCAAATGGGCCAGAGAACATTGGTCGAACGTGATGGTGTCAATAATTTTTGTAAGGTATTTTTTTAATAAGATAACAAGGAGTTAATTTTTAGGTAGATGCTAGAGAGATAATTGAGCTGCTTAAATTAAAAATCATAAAGAAATAAATTTTCATCATGCATCAAATGTCCTTAAAATGGTATTTATAGGTAAGGTTTAACCTTAATGGACCAAACCGGATCTGAACCCATATCCAAACATGATACAAGATCAAATCAATCTTAATCCCATTATATCTTAAGCCCATAAAATATATACACAAATTAAATAATTAAACTAAAGGACTAAGTTAACATATAGTAAATATCGGCAAAATCAACATTTTGTCTGATGTGCCCCTCAAGCATTTCTACCCTCATCAGATAGTCGCATTAGTCCTCACAAAAGTTGTTTTGGGAGGGTTAACATACAAACTCTTCGTATCTGGACCGAATACCCCTTCGGATCAAGCCCCTCGAATTTGGCTTCAAAATATTTAGAGAAATAATCTTGATTTGTCTGTTAGAGCCATTCAGATATACTAGTGATATTATTCTTTTAAATTTTAATGTGACGCATCCCTCGATACGTGTCATCTATTCATTAGACCCGCGATTTCTCTTTGTAATATATAAGGCATGTCAACAACTTGAAACGGTTCCAGTCCCTTAGAAATTATAGTTGTTGGTGACTTTTCTACTTTTATCTAACCAAATCTGATGGTCTTCTATAGTCCATTATAAAAGTTCTCCCTTCATTTTCTCATTATAAAAATTTCTAGAGAGAGAAATTTTACTTATAGAGAGAGAAGCTAAGATTTCTTCTTACCGCAAAGCAAAAATCTTGAAGTCTCATCTGCACAATTTGGAGGACACTAAGGTCGTATTTAAGAAATTGTATCAATGGGTTGAGGAGAACTCATCTAACGCCTTCCATAAATTTTTTACTCTTAATAACTTGGTGTGAAGTCAACTTTGGAAGACCCATTCCAAACGAGATCTATCTTGGGAAAAATTAACTACCCTTCCTTATCTGGCGGTTATCTTTAAAACTATTTAAGTTGAATATGGTAATATGTTTCTTCCAACTAGGACTAGAGCCCCTAGTCATCAGGAAAAAAAGGGTAAGATTTTCAAGCAAGGTTCCAAGAAAGACATTGTTGGTGATAAAGTTGTTGAACAACCCGATGAATCTTTGCCAACTACAATCGATACTAATGTAGAAGATGGTGATACTACCGTAGAGCCTCATTTCTTGAAAAAGAAAGATACACAAGAGATACAAACATAGCAGTGAGAAAAGGGAAAGAAAAAAGAAGAAAACAATTACAAGTTTGAATATTGTTCCCGTTTGAATCTCATATATTGTCCCTTCAGTAATCGAACCAACTTCACATTTGGTTCCAACAATAAAATGAGAAGTTTATAATGAAGATAATCTGATTGCAACTATAGACGAAGTATATTTTGAAGCTTTTAAGAAAGACTTCCCTTAAATAACTGACAACTTCACAGATTTGTCCTACAAAGATGTACCTTTCAATTGATAAAGAAACAAAATACATTGGCATATACAATGTTGAGATTCATAAAACCTATTGTTGAGTTAGAGAGGAGGTTGAGGTAAATAAATAAACCATCTATTCGCTTGAAGAGGAATGTAAACATAAAAAAAACCTTTGAAGAATAAAAAGCTCATATTGGTGGTTTAGCAAATAAGGCTAACGTGGTAAATGATGAACTTACGAAGCTAAAAGTTGCTAATGAGAAGTTGCAGTCATCTAGATCTGATGGATTCAAAGGTTGAAAGATCAACAAGCTAACGACAAGGATGTTATAGATCTTTTGTCGAATGAGCTAAAAGAGCAAGATTCCCTTGCTAAAAGGTACAAATGGGAAATAACCACTCTTAAAACCTAAGTTGTAAAAGACAAACAAGATGCATTAGATGGATATGCTAACCGGATCTTAGGATGCTTATCTAAACGAGATGTTTCGACTAAGTTCAATATGGTACTAGATTTTCACAAGATATTCCCAACCATGAACCTCGAAGCTTTGTGAGAGTTAGTGTTAGACGAATTATGGCCTAATGATATGCCCATAGCTGATCAGTTAAGCATGTTCATGGACTCAAGTACTGATAATTCTAAAGAGAGTGATGGAAGAAACTCTAAAGATGGGAATTCAGAGGAAGATGACGCCGATGAGGATGAACTCGAAGGTAAATGAATTCATATTTTGTTATTATTGTATATAAGTATTTAGCATATGCAACGCATTTTTTCATACTTCATTCGGATTTTGGAAAGTCCTTGGTTTATCCAAGTCATTTTTGTATTCAATACATTATCAATGAATCGTTGTTGCTTTGTTCTCTTTTTGATTTTTTTCTTATTGAATGTAATTATCATAATTTATTTATCCATCCCTCCAAAGTTAATCAAGTATAAATTTATTTTATTCAAAGGTGAACATGTTATTTAAGCCAATCACTCGAATGTAAACAATTTATCTACTCAAACCATTTGAATATAATTCATTCGAAGGTAAACAAATTATCTAATTTAACCATTCGAAGGTAATCCATTCGAAGTTAAACGTGACCATAAATATATACGGAGCACAAAAAAAATAAACTAAGAATGATTAAAGGAAAAATGTCATAGATTGCAAGTAGTCAGGATACCTCATTAAAACCTCTCTAACCCACAAGGGTAGAAAAGAGTATGCCTAAAAAAATTTACATAAGTGAAAAATAAGATAAATATTTTT
Organism: Limnanthes douglasii subsp. nivea; assembly: GCA_036936605.1. NCBI lineage: Eukaryota > Viridiplantae > Streptophyta > Magnoliopsida > Brassicales > Limnanthaceae > Limnanthes > Limnanthes douglasii. The sequence continues at coordinate 124,805,291 of JAUPFV010000004.1, forward strand.
TAGACTTATTCAAGATAAATTCTTAAGTGTTTGATATTCCATGGGTGTCACAAAAGGTTTCCTTCTTGATCCTTTAGACGATAAATTCCGAGATGAACCTTTTTATTTTATCGAATACGGCTCATCCCAATTAGGTGCCAACTTTCCTAACCTTTTTTCTTTGATATGTAAGAAAACCTTTTTAGAACCATGTCTCCTACATCGAATCTGAGACGCATATCTGCTCCTCATCAATGTTTGATAATAAACAACTCTCAAATGAGCTATGGTTCTGATTTCCTTAGTCAAATCTAATTTAACTCTTTTAGCGGTATCGTTATCTTCTTTGGAATAACTTTCAATTCAGAAAGATGGGAGCATATATTAGATTTGGTGTTACTACGTCCATCTCATAAACCAAAGAAAAATGAGATTCTTGAGTATCAGTTTGAGGGGTAGTACAATAAGCCCATAACACTTCTTGTGAATAATTTAGCCACTTACATGTTGCTCCATCTAAATCCTTCTTCAAACCCACCGGGATGGTCCTATTAACAACCTCTACCTGCCTATTGGCTTGAGGGTGGAAAAGTGAAGAGAAATAATGTTGAATTCCTCTAGTATTATAGGAAACTTCTATGTCTTTATTTTCAAACTAACGGCCATTGTCTGTAGTAATACTTCTGAGAATCCCAAATCTACAACATATATGAGAGAGGATAAATTTTATAACAACTTTGGAAGTTGTACCAAAGAGAGGCACTACTTCCACCCACTTGGAAATATAATCAACTACTACTATAATAGTTCGAAAACCTCCATATGCCACTAGTAGGGGTCCTACTAAATTGAGCCGCCATCTATCAAAATGTCTCGCCTAGGATATCGATTCTACTGGGACTGCTGGCACATGTATTGCATTTATAAATATTTGGCAATGATCACATCGTTTGACTAATTAATTAGCATATGCCATAATAGAATGCCAATAATATCTTGACAATAGAAACCTTTTGGTTAAAGTCTTATAACCACTTTGGACAGAACTTTCCTCATCATGTAATTCCGATAAGATTACCTGAGACTCATTATATCCAAAGCATCATAACAAATGCCTCCAAAGGTATTTTTCATCGAAGGTATCCCCAAATACTAAAAAACCATGTGCTTTAAAGCTTAGCTTCTTAGCTAATACTTTATCAATGGGCAAACTTCACTTAGTAATAAACTCTTTAATTTCATGCCTCCAATATGAGTTTGTTGTTGTTGAGACTTGAAAATTTTCCTCAGTGCTTGTCGCAACTTCAAATTTGGCAAACATCAAAGGGAATTCATGTATTAAGATCCATGGATATGGTTCCCAGTAAGCAATAGTAGTTAAGGAATCAACCATCGAATTTTCGTCATATGACACATGCTCATACTCCACATATTTGAAGAAAAGTTGATGTTTCCCTCAATATTTGTAAATACTTTACCAAATTCTCTTTTTTAGCTTTGGATTGGCCCTGAGCCTTATGTATGACTAGTTGCAAATCACTTATTATACAAAAAAAACTGCATACAAAATATTGGCAAGTCTTAGCGCTGCTATTGTGGCATCATACTCCGCTTCATTATATGATGCTTTAAAAACAAACATATTTCTTGGTACATAAAATCTCTGAAAGAAAATAGTAAATAAATTCATGCCTCATAACCCGACATGTTTGACCCTCATTTGTTCTAATTACCTAATCTTTTATAGACTTTTTGATATTGGATTCAATATATGTCGCTCTGAATAGAATTCAACCAAAACGTCTACTACAGCTTGTGCCTTAATTCCAGCTCGATGAGTAAAATCGATATCATAATCTCCCAATCCAATCAATTACTTGGTCATCCGAATTGACACACCTGGCTTTTATAGAATATTTTTAAGTGAGAAAAAGGTTCGAAGAGTAATAGAATGTGCGTGAAGATATGATTTCAATTTTTTTGCTGCTATTAAGGTCCAAATACAAATTTTCCGATTTCAAATATCTTTTTTCAGCATCCAATAAACTTTTGCTAACATAGTAAACAAGATGAGGGTAACCATCAACTTCTCAAACCAAAATTGTACTCACTACATAATTGGATATTTCGGAGGAAATATACAGCCTTTCGCCCGTTACTGGCTTGGTTAATGTCTCGGGTGATGACAAGTGCTCTTTGATTTTAACAAAAGCCTCAACATAATTCGAATATCAATTAAACTCTATAGAAATTCTTAAAACTTAGAAAAATGGGGTAAAATTATCCAAATACCTTGATATAAATTTGTTTAACGTAACCAGTCTTCTAGTAAATATTTGAACATATTTGGTGGATCCGGGAGGGTCCATAGAAAGTAGTGCACTTAAATGCATTGGGTCAGCTTGAATACCCTTTTTACTTATAACATACCCTAAAAATTTATAGATCGTACTATGAATGTGTATTTCTCCATATTTCACTTCAAATTGATAGCTTTCAAATTAAATAAAGTTTTTTCGAGGTCAGGAAAATAAAACCTTATCTCTTAAATTCTTTACCAACAAATCATCGATATAAACCTCAATATTTCTTCCAATCTGACTAGAAAAAGCTTTATCACCAGACGTTGGTAAGTAGTCCCAACATTCTTCAAACAAAATGGAATAACTTTATAATAGTGGATGTAGTGTTGTCTTGATCTCTCATATCCATATGTATCTGATTGTACCACGCAAATGCATCCATGAATGACGACCGCTTATTACAAGAAGTAGAATCTATTAATTGATCTATTCAGGGGACGGGAAACTGATCATTTGGACAACCTATTTTTAGGTCTGGTAAATCAATACGCATACGTCATTTTTAATTTTTAATTTTTACAAGCACTGGATTTGCAGTTCATAGCGCATACTGAGATTCCTGAATATGCCCAACCGTTTTCAATCGATCTAACTCTTTAATAATGGATTCAGATTTTTCCACAAAGAACACTCCGCTTTTGTATGACATGGCACACATCGGGTTGTAGCTAGCTCTTGGTAAATGATGCTTACATGTACACTTGATACATCTTTATTACACCAAGCAAACATATGCAAATTTTTAAATAAGAAAAACAACAATTATTCCCTTATTTTTTTATGGTAATTTGGCTCAAATTCTAATACATTTTTTATCTAGGAGAGTGTAAAACTCAATATCTTCGTCTGGAATAACCGCACATGAGTCTCTCTCAGATCATCCATTTTTCTTGAATCTGAAGAAGACTCTAGTAATTATTATTCTTTCTTGGCTGGGACATTCTCTAATGCTTTTGGGCCACAACAGTGACCTAACATTCTATAGCCACTTTTTGGCCACTTCGAACAACTCCAACCTACCCCCTAACTGCATATTTTAAACATTGGTGAACCGTTGACGCAATAACATGCATCATTGATAACCACGATCTACCAAAGATATAATTTTAAGGAATTGAACTATTAACCACCACAAAAAAAATACTCTAACTACTTTTGTAAATGGTCATTTTAAGAGGATCGCCTCACCTTTAAACTCCCTAACCACATCAGCACCAATCCCTGTAAATCCTACTATGGTTCTATTTGTCCAGAGAATGACTGTTGGGTTTTCACTTTCTTGTAGGTAGATAAGAACAAAACGTTAGTTGAGGTTCTTGTGTCGATCAAAATCCTTAGAATTTTTACCACCTTAACTACAGCCCCAATCAGCACAACATCCTCATATAGCCCAACCACATCTCTCAAATCATAATCGCCAAATACAATAAATGGCATCATATTTTGATAAAGATGGGTATATATTTTCCCTTGTAACTGGGTGGGCAGACTAACTGTATACCTCTTCTGAGAACTACTCGAGGGGGCTGATACAGTATCCCTCTAGAAATAGTCAATTATTCAAAAAATTGGCACAACCTAAACACCTTTCGTTTACTTTCAAATTCACTTATCATCATAAATTCGGCCTCGATCTGTATCGGGGTCCAAATACACTGAACCTTATCAAACTCATTATATTATTCGGTAATTACCATAGTCTTTTCCTGTTTAGGTGTGCAAAAACATGCATCATTGATAATCAATATCTACCAAAGATAGCATTGTAAGGATTCAGACCATCAACCACTGCAAAAATTACTCTAACTACCTTTTAAATGGTATTTTCCGAGGATCATCTCACCTTGAAACTCCCAAAACACATTCCCAGAGCTCCTCGTAAACCTTATTATGGTTCTATTCTACTAGAGAATGACCGATAGGGTTTTTATTTACTTATAGGTAGATAAGAAAAAAATATTAGTTGATCTGCATGTGTGATCAAAATCCTTTGAATTTCCATCCCCTCAACTGTAGCATCAATCACTACAACATTTATATGTAGCCCTATAATGTCTTTTAAATCATCTTTATTAAATACAATAAATGGCATCAGACTTTGTTAAATATTGGTAGACATTTTCCTTTCTCATTGGGTGGTCAGACTAACTATATGCCTATTCTGAAAACTACTCGAGAGGACTAATACATTATCCTCCCCCGAAAAATAGTTAATGATTCAAACAAATTGACACAATTCGAACACATTTCCTTTCCTTTCAAATTCACTTATAATCATAATTCGGCCTCGATCTGGATGGGGGTCCATATCCTCTGAATCATTATCAAACTTATCACAATGTTCACTAATTACCATAGTATTTTATTGTTTAGGTTTCGCTTCTATGGTCTTCCTTCTTACAGTAGTTTGTCCCACTATTGGTGGTAATGATCTATTTCTCAATTGTGCATTGATAAAAGTGGCCAGTTTTTCATTTTCAATCAAAGTTTATATTTCTTGCTTTAAAGCAATACAATCATTGGTATCATGCCCCACATTATTATGGTACCTACAAAATCAGGTATTCCAGTTTTCCTTTTGAGTTTGAATGGGCAGCGGCCTTCGAAGTTGTACGAAGTTCTTTGATTTTTCATAAATGGTTGCAACATTTTTAGTTAATTCGAAAAATTGATCAGGAAAACCCAGTGATATCCCCGATGTTGACGGGAAAACCCTAACACTGATATGCCACGATAATGAGTATTATTTGATGAGTTCGGATTATCTACTCACAGCTCACTTTGTTATCCGGAAAAGGGCAATTCGGACATAAACGTACCACTAAACTATCCGGACAGGAAAAAATTAAAGAAACACCTAAACACTTTTTGAATAAACTATGTGCTAATCAACTTAAAAGATTAATGGGTCCTTAAACTTGACCCGGTTCCATAACTTGACCCCTAAGCCATGAGTCCTTAATTAAGGGTATACATACCCCAACTACTTTCATTAATAAGGGTAATGAACATTTAATACAACCAGGCTGCTCAAATCTCTCACTACTTTATACCAAACACTTAATACTCAAATTACTTTGCAAATCACTTTACAAAATTACCCCCAGCCCAAAATAAACGAAACCAAACTGGCGACCACAATGGGAGAAGACGGTGCCTGAATCTTGCATTCAAAACCAATAGAAAAGACATGTTCAGATGGATCCGAATGATCAAACAAATCCATCTCATGTGGTGGAGGTAGTTGGGGAAACAAAGAATACACCATCGAAGAGCGCGACAAGTTAAGAACATAAATAGAGGCGTTGAGGGCCATAAAACAAGCAGAAATGGGTATAAAGGATAAGTTAAGGGCGTCAGGCATCCATCATACTAACAATCCTAGGGAGAAGATCCATCATCAAAGACTCATTTGAGTTCAAAGAAGACCCATGTCAGTTCTAAGAAGACTCACTGGTCTAAGCCGGTTGAAAGTTCAGATTTTGAGTCCTCCAGCAGCTTTTCGAACGAGACTGAGCTTGAGGAGTCTTTGTCATCGAGCAGTGATGAAGGGAGGTCCAGGAAGAAACAATATTCAAAAAAGAGAAATAGGCATGGGAGGCTTAAAAGGCATCTGGGCAAATGGTTATCTCACAGCCACAGTCACAGGCATGTGTGCTGATCGATCCTTTTGCTTTTGAGACCGAACCAGGTATCTTTGCAACACCTAATGAAGACACAGTCTTCATTTGTAATAAGAATTGGAGACAGTCGTCATTGTCTGTCAAGATACTGTCCGGAAACCTACCCAAAAGGTTTGACCGTTCCAAAATGGAAAAATATGATGGGAGGATCCGGACAACCATCTAGAGTAGTTTAAGAACTTCATGATGAATTTTGATGATGATGATGACAAACTTCCCATTTTTTTATGGGAAGTGCTCTTAGTTGGTACAACATTTTACCTCAGGGGTGTATCAGAAACTATGATACATTCTGGGTTGCCTTCCGAAGTCAATTTGTGGGAAGTAAGGAGGTGAAGGGCAATGAAGATACTATCATCCATTGTGCCCAAGAGCCAAATGAGTCCTTAAAGGACTACATATATCGGTTCGTAAATACAAAAAAAGGGTTAGCAGATTGCTTCAAACAGGTGGCAATTTCTTCTTTGAGACAAGGGTTGGACCCTGGGAATCTGGCCGATTCGGTGACAATGAAGAAGGCCATGACTTGGGGTGGCTTGTTAAACCAGGTGGGAAAGCAGATTAACATGGATGAAACCAAGAAAACCAGGGTGCACCGTCAGGTGAGGTCCACCCCAGCAGCTCAAAATCAAAACTAGTTTGGTTATAAGGCTAAGGAGACCGGTCAAGGGTCCAACAGGGTTAAACAGGCTCAATCCAACCAAAATCAATCCCAGAGTCAACATTCAAGGAGTAAAAGAGGTCCTTGGGTTCAACTGGAGTGGTTTGCATAATCAAAAGAGAACGTGGCCACAATTTATGACAAGACCAAGGATGAAGTCCATTTCCGTAAACCAGCAGCACTGCAGTCTCCCAAAGACAGTCGAAATACTTGTTTTTACCAATATCACAATGATATTGGCCATAACACCTAAGACTGCATTGTTCTGAAGTATGAGGTATAGTATCTCATTGAAAGAGGTAAGTTGGAAGCTTATGTCAAAAGAAGAGGTGGAAACAGGCCTGACAATGCTTCTCGAACTGGGCCTACGAACAATGCGGGGACATCCGCTCCGGAGGAGGCAATGGTGATCCTTGAAATATTTGATGTTGATTCGGAGTACCTAGATTCTGATCCAACCCGGAATAAAATAGGGGTCATAACAGAACAAACTAAGACGGTTTCCGGACTCATTAATTTCTTTGAGTCACTCACTATATTCGGATGGGATACCATAACAGCGCCCACTCCTTCATCAAGGAAGAGGCATGTTCACTCTCTGGCTACTCAGTTGGAAGGAAACATGTCTTCTTATCAGTCCCAAACCACTTTTCCATTTATAGTCTTTGATGAAGATGATTTAAGAAATATCGCTGGACCTCATAAGGATGTTGTGGTGATAGGAGCATCCATTGGGGGCAATGATATCAGACGGATTCTGATAGACACGGGCAGTTTGGCAAACATCCTCTTTTTAAGTTCTTGCAAGCGGATGAAAAATCCGGTCGTTATTTAATGGTCAAACAGAACCATTGTGGGCTTCACAGGGAGCTTTGCGGATGTAATCGGGGAATTTGAGGAAGAGGTGCTGTTGGGCAATGTGCCTTTTAAAAAACTGGTCAGAGTGTTATTCATTGTGGTAGACTGCCCCACGTGTTATAATGCAATCTTTAGGAGGTCCTGGCTCTCTAGAATTCATGTTGTGGCCTCAACAGTCCATTAGTGTTTGAAGTATGCGGTTCAAGGATAGGTGGGTGTTGTCCAAAGTAGTCAAAAGATAGCAAGGGAGTGTTATGCAACTGCACTTGCTCCTAAAACTTTGGGAGAAGTTCAAATCAATGAAGATTAGCAGTTAGTGGGGCCTTCGAAGGGGGGGGGGTGAGATTGATGACCCCAGAGAGGCCCCTAGTGTTATAATACCGGTGGAAGAAGTTGAAACCCACCCTTTGGTTGAGGGTAGAAGTATTAAGGTTGGCTCCAAGATGGCGCCAGAGTTAAAAAAAATTGGTATCCTTTTTGTCAGACAATCAACATGTTTTTGCTTGGTGCAATGGTGATGTAATCGGAGTGCCTGCAAGCGCTATCTCTCACAAACTATTGATTCGAAGTGATGTTGCACCTGTCGTGCAGAAAAGGAGGGCATTCTCTAAGGAGAAAACTGATGTAATAGTCCAAAAAGTTGACCGGCTTACCAAGATGGGGCACATAAATGAGTCTCAGTATCCTTTATGGACTGCCAATCTAGTGTTGCTCAAGAAAAAGAACGAGAAATGGCGTATGTGTATTGTTTTTACTGACCTCGACAGAGCTTGCCCAAAAGATCTTTATCAGGTCCCCCGGATAGATCAGTTGGTGGACTCAACATCTGACAACAAGTTATTGTCCTTCATGGATGCCTTCTCTGGGTACAACCAGATTCAGGTGGATCTGAAGGACCAAGATCATACTACATTTGTTATAGACATAGGTCTCCATTGTTATAAAGTGATGCCTTTTGGGTTGAAGAATGTTGGGGCTACTTACCAGAGGTTAGTAAACAAAACATTTTCTAATCAGATTGGTAGGAATATGGAGGTGTACATAGATGACATGATGGTTAAAAGCTTAGAGGAGGATTTGAATATAATTGACCTTCGGGAAACTTTTGCCAATCTGACAATGGTGAATTTGAAACTGAATCCAGAAAAATGTGTCTTTGGGGTTCGATCCGGAAATTTTTTGGGGTATGTAATAAGTGATAAAGGGATATAGCCCGATCCGGATCAGTTGAATGCCCTATAAGAAATGGATCCTCCCTGGAATATTAAAGAAGTCCAGAGGCTTACTAGAAGGTTGGCTGCCTTGAATCATTTTATTTCAAGATCTTCAGATAAGTGTGCTCCGTTTTTCTAAACCTTGAAGAGTGCTAAAGACTTTAATTGGTCTCCACAATGCAGCCAAGATTTTGATAAAATAAAGAAACACATGTCCTCAGCAAACATCATTTTCAAGCCCATACAATGAGAAACACTGTATGTATACTTGGATGTGTCCGAATGCGCTATAAGTCCAACCTAGAGATTGGATATTTCCTCTTCTTCAATACATTTCTGATGGGGTTTTGCCTCCGGATAAAGCTATAGTAAGAAAAATTAAACACATGGCTCATGGATTTTTTATCATAAGGGAAATGCTTTATAAAAAATCTTTCAGTAGCCCCTACGTTGTTTGAGGGTTGAAGAATCTCAAGTTGTTCTATCTGAACTACACGATGGTGAAGGGTCGGCTCATTGTGGCTACAGGGCACTAACCTAGAGAGTATTGTTGGCTGGATACTATTGGCCATCGATAATGGCAGATGCTAAAAAAATGGTGAAGAAGTGTGATCCATGTCAAAGGTATAGCAATGAAATCCATGTGCCAACAGTACCTATGGAGTCGATTCTGAGCCAGGGTATTAGATCTAGTTGGGCCTCTACCAATGACGTCCGGAGGGTGCAGGACTATTATAGTTGTTAATGATTACTTCTCAAAGTGGATAGAGGCAGCTCCTTTGGCAGGAACCACTTCAAAATCTGTCATAAAATTAATCTTATCCAATATATGTTGCAGATTTTTGAATCCTCAGAAGATTACCACAGATAACGGGCCCAAATTGATAACAAGGATATGGAGATTTTTTGTGCCTCTAGAGGCATTCAGCACTGCTTCTTCCTTCAATCCACAAGGGAACAGACGGGTTGAAGTTGCAAATAAACTATTCTGTCCAGATTAAAAAAGAATCTGGAGGGGGCAGCAGGGAAGTGGCTAAGCTATCTACAAGAAGTATTGTGGGCATACCGAACTACTCCTCGGGCTGCTACACAAGAATCTCCTTTTGCTTTGGTGTATAGGATGGATGCCATTACCCCCATTAAAGCTACCCTACCATCATACAGGGTCCATAACTATTCCAAACAGGCTAATGAAATAGAAATTAAGAATCAGTTGGACTTAATAGAAGAAAGAAGGGTTAAAGCTCACTTGAGAACAGCCCACTACCAAGGTTTGATGAGGAGCAGGTTTGCTTCCAAGGTGAAGAGAAGAGATTTTCAACTAGGAGATAAAAGTTTGAGAAAATATTTCCTACACACCAAGGAGAAGCAGTTTGGTAAGCTTGCTCTAAACTGGGAAAGCTCTTATGAGGTCTCCGAAAAACTTAAGCCTGGGACATATAGGCTTCAGGACAAATAAATGAGGGTTTTGAAGGACCCAAGGAATATTCAACATCTCAGGTTATATCTAGAATAAAATTTGTGTAAATATTTACTTGTTAGATATCAATGTAAATATTAGGGGCATAGTTTTTCCTACCTTGGTGGCGCGAAGAGGTTTTAATGAAGTGTCCAGTTTTTTCATTCAATAAAATGTGATCCCTTCTTAAAATATCTGGCGTGGTTTTGCTACAATTTAATTCAAGTATAAATCACTGGTTCAACACTTTGGATCTTTGGTAGATCGGATAAACCTAGTTGAGTGATGACCATTAAACACATGCCATCGAAGATATTAAACACCCTCACTATAATACTTCGGAAATAATTAGGGAGATTTAAACAATAGTTGGGGCTATTTAAACATTATCCATTAAAATTAAAGGGAAAGAAAGTGTTAAACAAAGAAAGATTTGATAAATAAACCTCTTCGGACTTTAACTGAACGGGAAAAACAAAGCATTCCTTGGCCATCCAAGGACTTTAGATGTTTGAAAGACTTATCCGGACTCTGACCGAATAATGTTACAAAAATATGCCTTGGCCATCCAAGGACTTTAATCGTTCACAAAAGTAAGAAAACAAAAAGATGTTTAAACCATAGGGCTTGTTCCCTTCGGATTTTCCTTCGTCACCTCCTTTCTTGGGACTTTTGAGTTTGGCACTCGAACTCTCACCAGTTCATTCCTCTTCATTCGTGGTGGAATCTATTCTAATGGTATAATTTTACTTGTCACCAACAGCCATAGTGTGAAATGGGATGTCGTCACAGTCTACAAATTTCCATAAGGGACCAAGGGTCCTCTTCGGAAATGTTTCATTGAAGAGCAGCATCATGTCAGACTTAACCTCAGCATATCTTATCTCTAAGGAGTCTATCACCTTGTTGTTATATTTATTAATGCTTTCCTGGATAGTTTGTTCCTGCTGCTTCACCAAGTCCTCTTTCTCCTTGGCCATCTTAGACACAGTACCTTCTAATGAAGTCTTCTCTCCGGACAGGGTCTGGATGCACCATCTTTGGTCTTTATGTCTTCCTTTGATGTTGTGAGATCCTTTTCCAAGCCAGAGTACTTAACTTGGAGTTCAGTTCTGACAGTCTCTGAAGTGGCCAACTTGGTTGTTAGATCCTCATTGTTCTTCTTTAATTCCTCTATCTCTTTCTTCAGCTCCTCTATACTCTGGTTGGCATTGATGAGGTTAGTTGATAAAGATTATTTGTCAGACATGAGGGAATTGATGAGAGTGGTCTGGCTTTTCACTTGTCTCTCCAGGTCAAGCACTGGATGGATGTGACCAAGAAGGGAATGGGCCACAACATTTCGTTCTCCGGAGATGGAGAAAGACTTACCATTATAGGTCATCATGTTAGCAGAGCTCGAAGGGCGGAAGGGACCTGCAAAATCATCCTTCTCAAAATAATTGAAGTATAAATCAATGTCTTAAAGGGCACTAATGTCCACTCCTTCAATCCCTCCTCCAGTACACTCTCTGGACTGCGGACCTGTTGGAATCTTCTCTTGAATAGTGGGATCAACAGGGGCTGGTGGAGGTAGAAGCTCTGAAGGACGAAGAATTATTTCTTCTTTTTGGCATCCTTTTCGTCACTGCTTGCTCTTATTTTCCGGTCCTTTTTGGGAGGCTTTGGTGGGTTTTATGATTCTCCTACCTCCCTAACAGTCTCAGCTTCTACTAATTTGATCAAGGCAGCGTTGATTCCCCCTGGGTTCCCCGAACCAGTCCCCTCTGTAGTAGCTTGGACCGGCTCTGCTGCAACTTTCTTCTTTTTCCCTTTCATCTTGCTGGGAGCTTTGGCCCTAAAAGGTAAGGCCAATTTACCATCTTTGGCCTCTGTTCGCTTGAGAATCACACCAGGTGGAGGCGGCGTAGTTAGCACTTCCCGTGTGAGGTCCCTACGACATGTGGTGTTCCACAGATGGGACCTCACAAGATTTCCTGAGGTGAAAAAACTGTGGAAGGCATTTCCCCAGCACTCCGCAGCCCATGCATTAAGTTTGGCACAGTTTGTTTGCCTCTCCTCCAGGTGTCCGGTGAACTCCTTCGGCAGCACTAAAAAAAGAGTAACAAATAAATCAAGAAAGGAATACTTATGAGTTTAAAAATAAGCATGAAAAATAAAGATGAAAAACTTACCAATACTCTTCCATCTGTTAGTTAACTTACTGGGATTTGTGTTGGCCTTGATCTTTCTACCATTCTCTCATGACCCACTGATAAACATGAACTGTGTCCTCTAGTTCTTCTCAGACTCTCGTAAGTTGTCTACCACCTTGAAATCGCTCCCCATATTATGATGGTAGAATCAGATGTGGTGATTCTTACATAGACTTGCCACAGCGGTAAATTTCTCCATTGGGAGAGGGATTTTGGACAACCTTGATGTCATTATGCAAGCAAGGAAAGAATACCAGGCGTTTGGGCTTAGCTGGCTTGGGCAGAGCTTAACCAGGTGGAAATACCTGACAATTTCTGGGTCCAATGGGAACCGAAGTCCCCAGTATAGCACCTTGGTGAAGATGACCACCTCATTGAGTTTACAGTCCATCAGAGTCTCCAGAGTGACAGGTATCCTTACCTTCACTGACTCTGGGATCCTCCATTTTGTCCGGATCCGACCCAACTCAGCAGTGTGAGTGTAGACATAGTTGATGTTTTAAAGAGATAGCAGATATTTAACAGTGACATTTTTTAAGCAAGGGCATACCTTGCCCTCTAGGCACTCTAGAAGCTCCGTATGAGTCAAACAGACCTTGACTTTTCCTTTGCCCTTCCTATCAGAAGCAGCATTCCCGTTTTGACTTGATGCTTCAGTTTTGAAGGGAGCCTCTTCGATGCTGTCTTCCATTACTTCTTCCATCACTGTAGAAGGTTTATCAGTTGCTTTGGGTAGTTAGGGATCAACTTCTGGTACTAAAGGTTGTTCAGATGAATGAGCGCCTGTTGTTTCTAAATGCCTAGTGTCCGGTTGAGGTTCGGATCCGGAGGACTTGGCCCTTGGGGCTGCTTTAGATGCCTCCGATCCGGAGGTCTTATCTTTTGAGGTTGCTCTAGATGCCTCCAATCCGGAGGGCTTTGGCAGTGAAGTAGAAGTTTGAGCTTTGGTTAGACGAGTCATCCGGCGTGGGGTTAACTTCTCCGGGAATTTCTCAGCATCTAAACCAATAGCTAAAAATATAAAAGCTTTTCTGACACTCGAAACCATTTTTTCTTAAGCAACAGAAGGTTGAGACTCCTGAATAGAAGAGCCTGAGGGGAGAGAAGAGAGGCATGGTTTGAATAACTGTCTAGGCTTGGGATTTCTGGAAGAGGATGATCTTTGGTCAGCTTCTTGGGTCGGTTCACCAGACTTCTCACTTGGGGAAACTGAAAGACCGGCACCAATGTGATTCTCTCTTTCAACTTTTCTCGCCTTTTCTAGCTCTGATAAGTTTAACCAACCGCCTTTAACAAGTGCGTTTCTAGCTGTGAACATAAAACTCTTCAAGAAAAAGTTTGAAGATAAGTGTGAAAATCTCTCTCTAGAAAGTTTTTGAGTGATGAAGACAATAAAATAGTGAAAATGATTTATATAACAGTAGAAAAAAGTAATTGTTACCTAGGAGGAGTTGAAGATGTTTGACAATGATTAAAGACGACGCAAACGTGTGAAGGGTTAAATGCCTAGGTAACTTTCTAGACTTAGTGGGTGCGCCGTTCTGGGAAGAAAAACGGCTGGTAGGTCGAACTAGATTGTGACACGTGTCCCACGATCCAAGAAGAAAACTCTTAGAATTCTAGAAAGAGAAGTTAGTTCGGACAGACTTCGAACTGAGTTAACAATAAGAATAAACCTCCCAGTATGAAGTGCACAGGCAGATCAGACAAAGTCACTACTGGCTAAGTCTATTTTTTAGTCCTACCAAAGATATTTGAAAAGGCCTAAAAAAGGGACTACTAATGAGTTCGGATTATCCAGTCACAGCTTACTATGTTATCCAGACAAGGGAAATTCGGACATAAACGTACCACTGTACTATCCAGACACGATAAAAGTAAAGAAACACCTAAACACCTTTTGACTAGGCTATGTGCTAATCAGCTTAAAAGATTAATGGGTCCTTACCATAACTTGACCCGTAACCCCATGTGTGCTTAATTAAGGGTATAAATACCCCAAATACTTTTATTAGTGAGGGTAATGAACATTTAATACAACCAGGTTGCTCAAATCTCTCACTACTTTATACCAAACACTTAATACTCAAAATACTTTGCAAAATACTTTACAAAATTACCCTCAGCCCAAAATAAACCAAACCATTATTGATTCGGGAAGAAGAAGAACATAAATCTATTACAGCATTCTCAATCCTTATTTATACTAATTTTGAAAGTTACTATCTTAATTATTACACATGATCATTCATGAGATACAAAGAACTTGATTGTAACGTTTGTAAAATATTTCTAATATGCGATCATTATTGTGGTCTTCTAAAGTTGACTCTTATAATATACTGATTCGTTTAATGATAATCAGTTTTTTGAGTTCCCGAGCAATTCAGATACTATCTTGTGCGTCTGACCTTTAGGGTCATACTCAGTTTTAGGCTCACTCGGTCCTAATTGGGTCCAGCTCGGCTTTACTCATCTCATCTTTTTATTTATCAGTATGTTCATTCGAGCGGGCCTTCATTAGAGTTCGTGCTTTTCCTTTACTCTTCCTTGGTTTTTTACTTCTTGCTCTGCTCTGATCTGCTCGAATTCATATATTTTCTTTACTCCTTCTTAATCTTTTGATTTCGTCTGCTTCTGCTCTACTCGGGCTCGTATCTCTTTATTTTGTGCTCGCATCGGATCTGCTCGGTTTTAGACGCTCGATATGTTTTAACTAAATAAGTTTGATTCACATCTCTCTTTAACATCTATTGTGGATATCTAGTACCTTATTACCGAGGTAAAAAATATTGTTTCTGTGAGTATTGTCCAGCTGTAGCTCGATGAGAGTTCTATCAAGAATATTTGGGACGATAATTGGTTGTTATTTGCAGTTGAAAGGCAGAAGAGCTATTCCTTGGTTGATTAGGAAACTTCAATCTTTTTGTTTCTTCTACTATAACCTATTTGTCAACTTGTGATAACGAACCTCCCCAAGATATTGCTTTTTTCTGGGTAACAATATCAGTTAATTTCCCAGTAATGAGCCATTGTATAAAAGGAACTAAAAACTACTTATTCAAAGAAATCTTGCAAACTATTTTTAGTTTCCAAAAAATGTTTGGTATAGTCCTTCAAACGTTTTCCAGGAAATTATCGACAATTAATTATTGTGTCTCTTTTTAGAGCTATTTTATTTTTATAAACTATCTTCAGAAATCTATCCAAAACATGTCAAAATTCTTGATGGACCCCTGTGGAAGTCGATTATACCACTTTAAGACGATATCTTTGAAAGTTTGAGAAAAACCCTTGTACAACAATTTATGGTTATCGTCAAAATTCATCATGAAATTCTTGAATTATTCGAGTTGGCTATTCGGATCTTTGCTCCCATCAAACTTCTCTATTTCTAAAATATCGAACCATTGGGAGATGATCCCACTTCTTTAAAAAAAAATTACAAACGTTTCAACTTCCCAAGGGTTATATCTGTTGGGCTTGTGAGAAAGGGTTATTGGAATATTCCAATAGTTCTCAATGAATGATTTCTCTTTCCTTTTCAACATTATTTTATTAGCACAACAATTTCTAGAGATAGAAGCTCTGAAATTTCACCCCCACCATAATCTCAAGTCATTTACAAGTAGGCGACGAGAAATAATTTTCCAGTGATTTATTTTAATTTGTATGTTCACAGCCAAAAATGTCTTGACTGATTGGTTATGTTTTTTGAATACAGCCTAAGCAAAGAAAAAGCTAGACAAGTTGTGGTATTCCGAATCTGAATGGCCAACAGTTACTAACCAAACCTTCAACTACAAAGGCGCATATCCATACAACAAGCATTCTATATCATCCGATCCCACATCCTCTACACTCAACCTTTAGGTTTGAGAACTGTTTCCTCAAAGCCAACACAGTCCTGATGAGTAAGTAGTAGCATGCGCCGATTTTAATTTAAATTGATGGTTTTGATAATGAGAAAATGTATTCTGCTGAAGTCAGACCAACAATAAAAAGTGTACTATTGTGGTAGCAAAGGACCAATTATCTTCTGATCTTAAGGCCAAGAAGAAAGAATATATCGGACATGCTCTGGAAAAAAAACTCAAAGTAAACCACTGTCGTCCGACATAGGGTCATAAGTTTGAATATGCATGCAATCTTAGGGTTATGTTTACATCCTAGAGGGAGATGTGAGGAAACCCTAAAATGAAAAGAGTAGTAAAGGTAATGATAAAGAAGTAGATGAAGTGAAATTACCTCATTGGTTGGCTTAGTGTGTGGGGCCTAATTTCAAGAATATGAACAATAAATATCTAATTTCTCTCTCTTATATCATACAATTACTACTCTTATAATGAATAAGGATTACTTTGAGCTAAGTGGGGAATCCGGAAAGAGGTGATCACAAGGTTACCGAAGGATGAAGATATATCGATGAATTGCACAGTAAAATAATTGGTCGTTTATCCTGACGTGCTGAATTAGGGATTTCGATTTATGTTGGACCATGAGATACATAGATACTTAAAACTACTTAGCTTATGTCCGAACCAAGCCCACCCGAATTCATGGTGCACCTTGATATTATGTATCATAGCATCGAGGCCGTTAAATATTGATATGCCAATGGATAAATTTGTTGTTGTTGTTGGCCTGTCGAGGAATCCTCAGACCTCCTTATACTTTCTTAGTTTAAATGAAAAGTATAAAGTAGTAAGTGACTTATTAGAGTCTGGTAAGTTGTGGAAGATGCAATTCTTCTTTATTAATGGCCACTAGGAGAATGGTAAAACATATATTTGAAGCGCAATCCAAGTCGCGTTCAAAGGTTTTAGACAAATACATATAACTTCACTATTATTGATGATGTCTGAGATTTTAGCTACTGAATCTTGTTTCAATCCGATGGGCAGTTCGGACCAAAAACACTATCAAGTGAAACTGGACAAAACTAACGTAGTGGAATATGACTAAGTTAGAAGATGATCACTTCACACCAAATTACTAATGGGTCCTTAAACTTGATTTGACTTCACAATTCGACCCGATAGGCCCATGGGTCATTAATTAAATATAAATACCTCAACCACTTTCGTTAATTAGGGTAATCAGAATTTACTGGTAGCACACAGCTTAATTATCTCACTATTCTCTACTCTAAACATTAAATTCCCAAACCACTTTACAAAATTACCCTTAAATAGAATTTAACCACATCAATTATTACTTTTTAATTTTGATTTATTTTATTCTTCATAATTCATAACTTACTTATAATCCTTTTGGTAGCTATACTAAAGTCTCAAAAATAGCACTCAGAAGCTGTTAAAGCCACCTTTAAAAAGTTACAACAATGGGTCGCATAAAACTGGTCCAATACTTTCAATCTCCACCTCATCCATCAATTATTTTTTTACTAAATAGAAGCTACCAATGGTAAATTTTACTTTCTGTCCAGAACGAGGGCTCCCACTAACAAGGTAGAGAAAGGTGATGCTAGTGGGTTCGGTTCAACGAAAGAAACTGTAGATGTTGTGAAAGAAAATTAGCCCAAAGAGTTATTACAAGTAACCATCGAGACTGACATTGAAGTTGGCAGGACACCTGAAGAGCCCAAGACCCTAAAAAAGAAGAGAAAAGCGAGCACCTAAAAAAACAAGAGGGGGCACAATACGACAGTGAAAAGAAAAGTAAAAAGAATAACAAAAAGATGTAGACTAGCTCGGAAATCGTCCTTGTCACAACATTTCCTTCAGCGACTAAACTACATACTTCCTTTGTTCTGGTGATATAAAAAAGCTTATGGAGGTCATAACCCGATGCGTAGTGTAGAGAGGCTGGGTTTCGAGGGCTTCGAACGAAAATATACTAATCCAAATACTCATGTCGACGATGTACATTTTCAGTTAAAAAAAGAAAATACCCGTGCTTATACAGTGTTGGGCTGTGTGAAGCCTATTTCTGAGCTAGAAAGGGAGGTAGTAGCACACATATAAACCACCATCCTCCTTAAATAAGATTGTGCGCATCACAATAAGGCTTTTGAATAGCAAAATGAGTGTGTTGATGGTTTGGCAACTCAAGTTGTGCAGGCTGACAAAGAGCTTAAGTCTCAAAACACTACTTACGAACCCATGATCACTAATTTGGTGGCGTCTGGAGCGGAGGAAATCCAGAGATACAAAAATGTAGAAAAAAATCATAAGGTTGCAAAGGATCATTTGCAGAAAGTTTTGGACGACAGCTACATAGAAAATTGAGAAAGAGCTAACTACATTTAAACTTCAAGTTGTAAAGGATCATAAAGATATGATAGACATGTACGATGATAAATGCTTTAAAAATCGAAGTGGGAAACTTCAATCAAGTCTAACATGCTCTTAGACTTTCATAAGGTATTTACATATCTGAATCTTAGATCTCTTTAGGGGTTGGTACCAGAAGAGTTATGGTCTAATAATATGGCATTTGCAGATAAACTAGACATTCATCTGGATAAATATAATAAAAGTGCCTTTGAGATTGAATGGGGAAGCTTTGAATGTGGGAACTCGGGGAGGATGATACTGAAGGGAATAAGCTCAGAAGAAATTTAATTTTATTTCACCCGTGTCTTGTGTTGTCATTCTTTTTGCAAGTCATTGGTATGGCCAAGGAATTTTGTAGTAATATTTGGATTTTTCTTGTATAAGTCCTTGGTATGGCCAAGGCATTTTGTAGTTGTATTAGGACTCTATGAATGGATTGCTTCCTTTTTATTCCTCATATTTAAATAAACTAATTATTCATTGAATAGTCCAATCTTCTTAGTTTAAAGTAATCGACCATCAATTATACATCAAACCAATTACTTAAATTCAGACCATGATTCATTTAAATCCGGTCAACTTGACCAACTAATGTTGGAACATTTTAATTGTGACCAGCTTGTGTTGGAATATTTACACTTAAACAACTAATGTTGGAATATTTAAATTGTGACCAACTAGTGTTGGAATATTTAAATTGTGACCAACTAGTGTTGAACCTTTTAATTAGGACCAACTAGCATTGGAACCTTTTAATTGTGATATCAAAAATACATGAATCACGAAAACAATGTAACACAAGAGTCATAAGATTAAAGTGGTTCAGATACCTTATTAAAACCTCCCCGAGCCACCAGGGTATGAAATAGTGTGACATTGGATATTTACATAAGAAAATTAAGAGAAATAACAAGGTTTTTTCTTTACAATTATTCCAGATAAAGTCTTAAGTGCTCGATATTCCATGGATATCGAAGAAGACTATCTTTTTTATCTACCAATTGATAAATTTCAGACTTAATTTTTTCAATAATTGAATATGGTCATTCCCTCTTGGATGTTGGCTTCCCTATCCTTTTATATTTAGTATGTAGAAAGAATTGTTTCAAAACTCTATCCCCTAATTTGAATTATCTCCTTCAGATCTAGGATGCATATTTGATTCTCATCAGGGTCTTATAGTAAAAAAATCTTGGGTGTTGTCTTTATTCTCTTTTATTCAATTCAATTGTCTTGCCTATATCATTATCCTCTTCAGAATAATTTACAATTCGGAAAGATGGGAGGGAAGATGTTGTTGGTGTCACTGCATCCAGCCCACAACACTACTTGTAAATAACTTGACAATTTTCCAGCTGCCCCTTCTAAACTTTTTCTCAGGCTATCGAGGATGCTTCTGTTGATAACTTCTACTTATTTGTTAGCCCGTGGGTGAAAAGGTGACGAGAAACAAAATGCCGAATTCCTTAAGAAGTATAAATAATGGTTTGACGACCTCCATATGCCATAGGTAGAGGTCCAACCCGACCAATGCCCCATTTATCAAAAGGTAACGCTTCAGATATTGATTCTAATGGTACAACTGTTATGTGTATGGCTTTCGCAAATATTTGATAGATCACACCGTCCGACTAATTCTCTAGAATCGTCCATAATATAATGGCAATAAAACTCTTCTTGTTAAGGTTTTATAACCACAATGGACATATCCTTCCCCATCGTTCAATTCAAATATCAGCATTTAGGATTCATTAGTCATGAGGCATCATAGTAGTGGTCAACTCAGAGACTTCTTCAAGAGGATACCCCCAATGTATAGGAAATCATGTGCCTTAAACCTTAGCCTTTTTGCGAATAATTTAGCGAGTGGTATAGTTTTTTTAATTATACATTCTTGAATCTCATACCTCCAATTTTTATCTATGGTGGTTGAGATTTGGAATGATTCTTTGGTGTTTCATTTATGCTCAGAACTTGTCACCATCAAGGTATACTCTTGTATAAAATTCATGGATATCTTTCGGTATATACAATAGTAGCTAAGGAATCAGCCATCAAATTTTCGGCCTGAGGAACGTGGTCATACGCAATGTGCTTGAAAAAAATTGATGTCTCTCTTAATGCATTTAAGTATTTTACCAAATGATATTTTCTCGCTTCTGACTGCCTAGATGTATGGTTAATAAGCAGTTATGAATCTCTTATTAGAAGAATTTTTTTTATACCACAAATTTGTCCAAGCCCTGCCAATGCTGCCTTGTACTATGTTTTGTTATTTGATGCTTTAAAATCCAAGCGTATTACTTGATACATTGAATCTCTGAAGAGAGATATCAGGTAAATCCCCGCTCTACAACCAGAAAAACTTGAGCCCCATATATTCGAACTATCCATTCACTAAGAGGTTTATTAATATCTAGCCTAGGCTATGGTCGCTTGAATGGATTTCAACCATAAAATATGCCAAGTATTGTGCCTTACTTATTGTTCGAGGAGAAAATTCAATATCATAATCTTCTAACTTCACTGACCACTTAGTCATCCGACCCGACACGTTTGGTTTTTACAATAAAGTTTTGAGTTGAAAGAAAGTTTGAACAATAATCTAATAGGCTTCGAAATATGGTCGTATTTTTGGAGCTGTAACTACTAGAGCCAAAGCTAACTTTTCCAACTTTAAGTATCTTTTTTCAGCATCTAGTAATCTTTTACTTATATGATAAACGTGGCACCGATAACCTCCACCATCTCTAACCAATATCGCACTTACTGTATAATTTGATACTACTAAGTAGACATACAATCTTTCTTCCACAGTTGGTTTGGTTAATGTTTCTGAAGATGAGAGATATTCTTTTATTTTCTTAAAAGCTTCGTCACACTTCGAAGTCAAGTTGAAGTTAGTTGTATTTCTCAGTATTTGGAAAAATGGGGTATAGTTACCGAAGACCGTGAGATAAATCTGTTTAAAGCCACTAGCCTTCCGGTTAAAATTTTTACAACTTTGACGGCTCGGAAGATCCATGGATATTATAGCTTTCAATTATACTGGGTCGGTTTGAATGTATTTTTCAATGAATATAACCCACATACCAAGTGTAGACTTTTCTAGATTCAATTTTAAGTTGATAGTTTTTAAATTAACAAACGTTTCCTTCAGAACAAAGATATTATCCTCATATATCATACGAATTACCAATACATCATCAATATAAACCTCAAAATTTCTTCTAATTTGGCTAAGGAAGGCCTTATTCATCAAACGGTGATAAGTAGCCCCAACATTCTTTAAACCAAAATGCATTACTTTATAGCAATTGAGACCCTTACCCGTTAAAAATATGGTATTCTCTTGGTCTTTTGGATCCATCTGTATATGTTTATATCATGCAGAGGCATCCATGAATGATAAAATATTATTACCAAATGTTGAGTCTATCATTTAGTCAATTCTATGGACGGGGAATGTATCTTTTAGACAAACACAGTTTAGATCGTTGAAGTCAACACACATACGTCACTTCCCATTTTAATTTTAAATAAGCATTGGGTTTGTTATCCATAAATGGTATTGAGACTCTCGAATATGCCCTACTTTTATTAACCGGTCTACCTCTATAACAATGGCTTTGGATTTCTCAGTAGCAAAAATCATTTTTTTTTGTATAACAAGGAATACGTTGGGTCGTACTGCTAGTTATACAAAATAATACTTGCCGTGATGCTTGTTACATCTTCGGTACACCATGAAAACATGTGAAAATCCTTAGATAAAATAGACAATAATTGTTCCTTTACAACTAATGGCAATCGGACTCCAATTTTCACGTTATTTTCATTCCTAAAAGTATACAACTCAATATCCCCATCGGGTATCACCGAGTTGGGAGTCTGCCTCGGATTATCTACAGTGTCTAATTCCGAAGTGAACTTAGATAATTGTTATTATTATTTTTCGTCTACATTATGTAGTGTCTTAAGAGCCAGATTGGTAACATTACACTCTCTGATTACTATGGACAACCCCAACCTGACCCCCCACAACATATTTCAAACATTATGGACCATTGAGGGAACAACGTGGATTTTTATAACCAATATATACCAAAGATAATATTGTACGAAGTCAGAACCACAACTATAAAGAGTAATATATGTGAACCCCACTATCCTTCTATTTGACTGAAGTATAACGGGAGGGGTTTGTATTGGTTTGTAGGTAGACACAAATAATTTATTTGATGAACTACATATATCAATCATAATCTTTTGGATCTTAGTCACCTCAATTACTGCTCGGATTACCAAAACATCCTTATGTGGTCCAATAACATCTTTCAAATCATCACCATCAAATACAATAAATGACATCAGATCTTGGCAAAGATTAGAGATATTTTTCCTTCTAACTGATTTTCCAAACTCATAATATGCCTCTTATGTGATCAACCCAAATGCCCTGATATTGTATCATCACCAAAACTATTTAATGATTTGAAAAATTTGCACAAATATTTAACATTTTCTACCTTTGGAGGCTCCTTTATCATCATGATATTGCTTCAGTCAGGATCGGGGTCAAGATATTCAGAATCCATATCAAACTCATTATAAGGTCCAGTTATAATCATAATATTATTTTTCTTGAGGACATCTTCTATCGCATCTCTTCAGACTATATCTTGACCAACAACTAGAGCTTGCAACCAACCCCTAATTGCGCTTTGAAAAAAGTATTCAACTTTATATTCCCAATTAGAGTATGAATTTCTTGTTTTTGAGAAATTTAATCTTTTGTATCATAGCCCACATTGTTATGATACTCGTAAAAGAAATTATTTTGACTCTACCTATGACTTTGGATTTGGAATTTTTGTATAAATGGAACTAAATTCCTTGTCTTGTCAAATATAGTGGCAACACTCTCTCTCAGTTCTACAAAGTGGTCAGGTTAAACCCATTGATTTACCATGGATCTATACTAGCCGACTTTGTGGGTGTTGGTTTACCCTATGTCGAGGTAAATTCTGATTAATGTCTTTTAGACGGAAATTGGTGATTGTTTGGGCACCTTGTTGTTGAGATCTTTTGGCGGTAGTTTGTTGAACCTGCCTTTATAGATGGGTAATTTTTTTATATTTTTGTCTTTTCCTTCTTAATTTGTTTCTCAACTTGTGACAACAAACCCCCAAAATACCTTGCATTTTTTTGTCACATTATAAGTTAATTATCCGAGAAGAAGCCTTTGCATAAAAGAAGTTATAGTCACTTGTTCGAAGAAATCTTCCAAGTCATTCTTAGTTTGTATGAATCATTTAATGTAATTCTTTAAACTTTCCCCAATCAGCTGACTGAACTAAATTATTATGTCTCTATTTCCTTGTACTTATTTGCTTCACGAAAATTACATTAAAAAAGCTAACATAACATATGAAAATTCTTGATAGATCTTTACGGAAGTCAATTTTACCATCCCAAATCTCTATATTCGAAAGTTTGGGAGAAACAATATAACAACTTATCATTATCGTCGTAATTCATCATAAAGTTCTTCAATTTCTCGACGTGGTTATCCGGATCTTTACTATCATTTCTCCATTTTAGACATGTAAAACTGTTTGGGGAAATATCTAAAGAGAATTTCTACAGAAAGAGGACATTATCTCTAATTATGTCCCTCACTATATTGGTGACCCTCATTAAT